>CM019753.1:50286083-51486083 GCA_009761765.1 Phenacoccus solenopsis
TACTCTAATTAATATTTATAACGGCGTAATAGAAAGTATTTTAACGATTCGCATTTTACAATAACCGTTTGCAATGGAAGGTATGGTTGAATTTGAACGCACAAACGAACATTTTAGTGCTGCGCGTGGTTTTGTGCATTTAATTTTTAAACATATCCATTTTTATTATTTATATGTGTAAAATTTGATGTTTTGAATTTTATTAACTTTTTATTTCTGTTTCGTATTCTTTGTTAATAGCATTTATTTATTGATTTTAATATTTGTAATAATGAATGAATTATGATGACACGAATAGCAAAGTTTTTATTTATAAATGCGATCTTGCAAAACATTTTATCAGTTTTGAAGTTTTTCGCCTTCATCTCACCAGAAAGGCTCTGACAAATTCTAAATATGATTTGAATTTCTGAACGTCCGCTGCCGCGTATAGTATGGATAGAAGAAATGAAACATTTTAAGATATTGAAGAACTATCAGTAACTGAATGAAGGACCCCGTATTCATGAAATTTATTATGGAATGAGTTGTACTAGATCTTTATAAAACTAAAACTTTCTCGATTTCTTAATTAGTGTATATAGTATTTCAACATTGATCACGATGATTCATTTTCTGCGAACTTCGATGAAGAGAATTTCTACAATGGATCAGCGCACTGAAAATATAAAAAAAAAATCCGAGTAACAAAGTATGAAAATGATGAAAACTATGCAGCATAATTTGTAAATCCATACCTATAACTACTAACGACCTTTTTTTCTGTGAAGAATATTTTTAATATCATTTTTAGGTGTGTGATTACTTCTATACACGTAATGATTCCTTTTTGCATTTTTTCTCGAACGTCAAGTTCCTCACATCGCTTGAACATATGACGATGAAGTATCTTTAAAAATAAATCTATACTGATTCGAACTATTTAAAAAAATGAATAATAAATGTTAAAACTCAATCATTCGCTTACCTTTTCCTACTATAGAATTAAAGATGTTAAATTACTTTTCAATACTTGGAATGTTCTTGTAATTCATACTGAAATAAAATCTACTTCTAACATGGAGAGTTATATGACATGAAAAGCGTCAATAAATACAAAGCGAAAGAAAAGTGACGGAAGAGGAGTAGAAGTACATTGAAACAATAAAAAGGCTAATTATACATATATGTGAGGTATGAGAAAAAAATGCAGCATATTCTAATGAAGTTGCAAACTACATTACAATAAAAAAATCGATCAATGAGGGGCAAGATTGCCAAATTGAGAGACCACAAAGCGAGTCGTCTTCAGTATACAGTATAGGTTATCAGTGCCTTTTTTCATAGTAACTTGATGTAATGTTTTCGTAAGTTTACTGACATAGTATATTCAAGGACGAATCTCATTAGTAAAGCGGTGAAAATGAAGAATAATGATAGAATTTAGTAAACATGTCATTTGTACACGAATGTGTATGGTAATGGTGATGATGAAGAACGATAGTAATGTTGAAGTAATGTTATACACGAATGTGCAGTGATTATAAAGAACGATAGTAGAATGAAAGTAAATGATATTATTTGTACGTGAATGTGAGTGAGGATGAAGAACAATGTAGTAGAGTGCAAGTAAATGATGTCATTTGTAGGTGAATGTGAGTGATGATGAAGAACAATGTATAGTAGAGTTAAAGTAAATGATGTTATTTGTACGTGAATGAGAGTGAGGATGAAGAACAATATATAGTAGAGTTGAAGTAAATGATGTTATTTGTACGTGAGTGTGAGTAATGATGAACAATATAGTAAAGTTGGAGTAAATTATGTTATTTGTACGTGAATGTGGTTTATTTTATGCATTTCCTTCAACGTTTTGTGAATTGTGAGTTTAGTGAAGAAACTGAAAAGAAAAATGAAATATAGGGTTAATCATGAAGTATAAGTTATTAGATGAGTTGTATAATATTCGCTTTATGTTGTTAAGTGAAAAATATAGTAAGAAAACAGTATTTGCAGTCAATATTCTACAGATGTTTATTATCTGGTTACATAATGATCTTTATGCATATATGTAGGTATGTAGGTATGTATGTATGTGTTGCAGAGTTGGGCATCACTCTGAGCGCGCTCGGAATGCGCTCTTTGAAGAGCGAAAAAGAGCGGAATAATAAATCGCTCGCAAACAAACGAATGAGTCCCCCATTCTTCAGATTCTTCGTTCTCTTTCTCCAGTAATGAGAAAAATGACGTAAAATGATAAATAGGGATCTAAATAGGTAATATGTACTCGCTCATGATTGGTTGAAGTGATAAGCAAAAAAAACATAAAGAATTCGCTCAGAATTTCACTCAGAATGCTGAAGAATGAACTCTTCTCCACTCCGAGCGAAAAGTGAGCGGAACATCTCGTTCTTTCGCTCTTGAGCCACTCTGCCCAACTCTGATGTGTTGTACAGGATCTTCGTCTCAAGTAAGTATAAGTTATGGTTACACTTCACTTACGAGTTGGATAGGTTAATTGATTCTCATAATTTGTTTGGATGCCTCATGCCTGTAGTTCTATTAGTAAGTTGTAAAAGTAAACTGTAATTTCAAAATCTGTTGAAATAAACGTACGTAAGCGATAGATAAGTAAAGTATTGAATGTTAAATAACAAGAATACTGGTATCGAGTTGATTAAGTTTTTCAATAGAAGGTAAATCAAGGATTTTGTTCCTTTCACATTTTTTTCTTCAGTTTCGTAAAAAGTAACAAGATAGTAAGGTTGCTGTAAGATTATTAAAGAATTACAATTTTTTTCCAATTTTTGTAGTTTTTCTTCACCTTGCGTAGATTCATATTTCTCAACTGTATTTCAAGTTGATTTCGATCCTCTTTGAGGAAAGAAAGTAATAGAGATAATCATCTGTTGGAGTTACACTTGTATTTTGTTTCCTTCATTTTTTCATTAGTTGGTATTGTTTCTGTTTCTGTGGCGTAAATTCATGTAAAACGTCTCTATCTCAAAAAGTAGGTACACAGGTAAAGTATGCAACTGAAAAGTACCTATAAGGAGATCTTGATATAGGGATGGATCATAATAATAGACAAAAACGACAATCATAAATACGGCGATTGCAATGGTTATTTTTCAAAATCTCCTTTCAATACCTACAAACATTAGTTTCTTTGTAACTATTACCTGCTTTGCAATTCAATCAGTTATTCATTCAAGTCGGTAAGTATAGTTATTCGTCGATTTAAATAGAATTTTCATGATAAGCTGAACAGCTACAGAGTTGAAATTTAAAAACGACATAATTTTTAATTCTAAATTGCGAGTGATCATTTGGCAATCTCTAATAAAAAAAAAATAAAAACAAATCAATATTTAGATATTTACAATAAATATCGACAGTCCCCGAAGATGACAAGCTACACATGTACGATAGTTCCCGAAGAGACCACAAAAAACCGATTAATACTAAGTTGATAGGTACCCGAAGAATATAACCGTTTTATTAATATGACGAATAGTCGAGTTGGTGCGACGAAAAAATTGTAATTAAAGCGTGAGAATCTACGATGAATAATGTACAACGAATGGAAATGAAAAATAAAATTTACATTTGTTGATGTCAAAAATCATTCGAGCGTTAAAATTTGTTCACAAGGTTATGTTATATAGTTCATGTACGTATGATGTCATTTAGTTACGAAAATGTCAGCGTTCTGTCATAGTTTTTGTGTTCGACAAGTTGATATTATGTACTACAGGTTTACTCGTTAATTACACGTATCTACGTGACGCTATAGTCATAGTTAAACATTTATAAGTTTCTATGTTATATGTATCCTACTGTTAAGTTCGATATTCGGTTAAATGTGTGTTACGAATAAATGTTGTATAAATTATTTTCATTGGTTTCACACGCCAGCAATGCTTATCATCTTCGTGCTCCGCCTGTAAAATATAAGAAAAAAACGAACAGATTCGAAGGAATACTCATTCACATCAATTAGGAATAATATCACATAATCATAATATGTATACAATATACATACGTATTGTACGTAGTCATAATGGCAAAACGTCACAGACCGTCAAGCAAAGAATGTGTCACCTCGAAGCATTAAAGACTGCATTTCATCGTCGATACTACGACTCATCGTTATAGATGGGTTTTCGTTCTTATAGGTAATAGCATCTAAAAATATGACTGTTCAGTTTTACGCCAATCTTCGTTAAATATGCTATAAAAATGACATTACATATCATTATACCATTCGAACAGTGAAACTGCAATTATACCTTCATTGAAAATGCTTCTATTCGATTTTCGCATTGCAATTCAAAGTTATATGACACTTTCACAGCAGCAATGAATATACTGTAATGCATATAATGATTAAGGTATTTTTTCTAAATGAGGAAACTTGACTAGTATTGCAGCTTTCCTTTTAATTAAGATCACTTTCGATTTCTGTAGGCACGTTTGTAAGAATGATGGCAACACACTACAAGCGTGGTTAATGTTGTATCATTCCATCAATGAAAGACTAAGTAAGTATTTAGGCGATTAGGTAAGTATTTTTTACATTATTATCATTTTCGATATATTTTCTTTATTTTACAGAATTAGACGAGCATGTGTTGTAATACAGGTAAGTATGCGTTTTATTAGAAAGATGAAAAGTAACTGATAATGTTAATTGAAATGGGAATATCATTTTATCAGTGATAAGATATTTAAGTTCAAATTAAAAAATAACCTAAAAAAGAAATTATCATAAAAATTAATTATATAAAAAATCCTGAAATTCATAATGACTTAATACAATATGATCTATAAGTTAAATTTCGTTTAATATGAAAAATAATTAAAATAAAAAGTAAAGAAGTTATATTTCTATGTATAAATCGCAATTCGCTGGTTCGTAATACTACAACACCACACGATTGCACTATGAACGTGTATTCGAAGTCATGAGCGACAATTTGCGTTTCGTGAACGTGTGAGTCCAGGGTTGGCATGTAGAATAACATTTTACCTTTACATGTAGAATATACACTTATTCTACATGTGTAGAATAAGTGCCCTAGCAATGTAGAATATGTAGAATATGTAGAATAAATGTAGAATAAGTCTTTACTCTGTCTTTATAAACGAAAATTTCACGTATTTTCTAAAAATGAAACAAAAAATTAAAAAAAAAAAAAAAGATCAATATCGACACTTATTTCTAATTAGATAAAAAAAAAATGAAAAATGAAATAGGTTTATTGTAAAATGAAATGAAATGGAACTTTGATGTAATTATGATTACTTACTGGTGAGTTTTCAACCTTGTTTCAGCTGTGTTGGCCAACTGTTTATTGCACAATAAACAGAGTGCTGTATACTTTTTCTGACATATTACCAAACGGTAATCCAGCGCTTCGAATAAATCACTCTTTTCTCTAGTCATTTTTCAAAAAATGGAAATAAAAATCATCTTCGAACTTCAATCAGTAAACTTATCACTCAGTCAATCATTCATTCATTTCGCTCCAAAAAAATTCATAACTGTTTTTTTTTGGCTTTCAGCTATATTCTACATTTATTTTACATATTCTACATATTCTACATTTATTCTACATATTCTACATATTCCACACTTATTTGACATGTAAATGTAGAAAAAGTTTTTTTTCGTGTAAAATGCCATCCCTGCGTGTGACTCAAGAAAATTATTGTTAACACACGTGTATAATAAAAAAGTAATTTCTCCCTTCCCCTCTTACTAAAATCCTGACATTTTTTTCGAAACGAATGACATAGCGATAAAAAATCAATTGTAATTCATAATAATATGTTTAAATTGAAAAAAAAAAAACAAAAAAACAAAAAAAACATCAATACATTTAAAACTACATTTTTAGTGTTACCTGACTCTTTTTTGCATTTGTCAAAGAAAATCAACACTATTTTAAAGTACATATAATATTGCTCTGGCACCTATATAACATGTCAGACATGTTCGAACGAAATATAAACTCACAACACTCAATAAAAAAAAAATGCCCTTTTTTTTGCAAAATTCATAGTGCAACGAATTCCTCCATATTCAAGAACAATTCAAAATTACTTCTTAGGTATTTTACAACGCGATACTCACCATGCTGACACGGAAGTACAAGTAGGTATTTCAAGAGATTTTCATATTAAAAAAAAGAATCATCAGTTTCACTGGCATGCTTCCGAAAGTGACAATACACTCAAAACTAGAAACAAATGAAAAGTTTTTTCAACACCGATAATTATCGCGAAACTGTGGAACTTTTCAAAAATCAAGTACCATCGTCATAAATTAACTTATATTGCTAAAAAGTGAACTGTCATTAAACATTAGGAATGCCATTGAATTGCGAACTAAATGATTAGAAAATAGAATGATGACTTTCGCTGTCCATGATTTACGATACCGGTTTCGATGCACAATGAGACTTTATAGCGGTGTTCACGTTAAATTCGTACATAAGTGAAAGGAAGATGAAAGTTTTTCACTCACCTACGCTTTATCGTTTACAGATGGCGCCTCGCAATTTATCATTTTTCAGGTCATGTGCAGTGTGCACGCATCAACATGATATGGCTTTACTTTTACGTCACGCCGCTGCGAACAAAATAAAAAAGTAAATATTATTCTCACTGATAATACATTGCTAATCCAGCGAAGTATATGTTATGGCTGAATACCAATAATTTGAAAAAAAAATTGCTCAAATAATGGAAATCGATCAAAATTAATTTTCCGCAAAGAAAAAACTCAATTTTTATTAAATAATTGAAACTTTGATTTCATAAAATTTGCAAAATACTTATTTAATAAAAATTTTGTTAGAATTAGAAAATAATATTTCTTCTTTCACTAGAATAATATTGATATTTTTTTTTCAACAAAATCAATGAAAAGACTGAACAGGGTATATTTGCAATGGATGATATACTCGTATTCGTGTCGCAATCGTGGTAATTAAAACGAAAATCACTTCCTAAGACTGATCATTCAATTCAATGCTCTGATAACTGCTGAATACCGTAAATCTGTAAGCCACTTGATTACACTTTTACACGGGCGATTACCTATTCCATTGTTACCTAATTGAAATGAAGTATCATTTACCGCGAAATTACTGATTCGTGAGAATACGAATACTAATGTAATAATTACTTTCACTCATTGCCAATTGCTTCGAGTACCTATTTATAAGTTTCCTATCATGATTCAAGAAATTTACCCTGGAATGCTACACATGTTAAAACTTAAAATTGTTTTTAAATTATAATATTTTGGCCAAAAGTTGTTAATCATTAGATAAAAAAAATAAGTATTCGATTCAAACAAATTCAAATAACTTCATTTTATGCGCTGAGAGTCGGAGGATTAATAACAATTTAGTCCTACTAACAGTTGAAAAAAAGTAACTTTTCAAAATGAAATTTTTTGATCGATAAATTTAGTCTATTACAAGATGTTTCCACAAAAATTTATTAGTAAGTTTCATTTTACAAAAATAGCACTGTAAAAAAATATAAAATTTTCTTTTAAAAAATAAAAAATAAAATTCGAAATTTTTTGTTTATTAACATCTGCATATCTCACTCGCAGAAAAAATGAAACGCATACCACATTTTGTTCCTCAAGAGAAGCGCTTGGTCACGCGGTAGCGTTTGGGTCTGAGAGTGGTTGTGTATTGCCTACGCTGCATGAAAAAGAACATGCCGGGTGAATCTTCACCCAGTGTAGCATTTTAGGGTTAAGGCATGTTATGCTGATTAAAAATTGTCAACATTATTGTAGCATCCTACAAACAGTATTTATCGAGTCTAATCAAAAATTACCCATACTCTTGGGTCGAGAAATCAAATGGAAGAAAACTAAAAATAATTGAAGTACCTATATCACGTACAGCTGAATTAATCAATGTTACTCACAATTTTCTCAGAAAGTTCCATTTTGTAAAACAATTTAACACTCTTCAAAAATATAAATTCAGTTTTTCATCTAAGGTTCATTTTACGGTAAAAACAAAAAATCAAGTTTTATAACTAGGCATACTGGGTGAAAAAAATTGCGTTCAATCAAAATTCTTTCATACAATATACATACCCAGTACTCATTGAGTAAAACCATGTAGAACAAAAAAAGTAGAATATATGTTTTGACTGCTTTCAAAATTGAAGGAGATAGAGGATAAAAGTTTGAATTCGTTACAGTTCTTAAATTTTCTAAATAAGTAAAAATTTCATTCGATTTTTTGTTTTATTCATCAAATGCTATCCAATACATTTTTAGCTGAGTTTTTAACAAAACGATAGCTATTACAGCCTACCTGATTTGGGAAGGGAAGGTCGGGGGAGGGTGGGGTCTTCAAATCTTTGCGTTTCAGACCATTTGTAATCATCTGGCAAATGTCCAACTTTTTGGTATATATATTGAGTTACGTATAAAAGTTGGATCCCTCGAAAAACAGTGAAAGTTGGATCCACCTTAAAAAATGGTTGTAAGAGCTATTTGCCTCCAGCAAACAGTTAAATGTTATTTTTCCGTTTTATGAGTGAAAGAAATACATTAAATCGATAATTAGAATAGAAGTTATGATAAAAAATTTAATTAGAAGTATATGTGAGAGTTGACTCCATGCTTCAAAAAGGCAGTTATAAGTTGGCTCCATGAGAAAGTGGATACCGTATACGGAGCTGTATATTTAAATATACATTTATAGAGAAAGTCGGCTCCTCCTGCCACATATGCCACTGGATAGAGGGCGCCTGGGCGAAACTAATGAATGATTTGTGAAAGTCAGCTCCATATACGGTATTCACTTTCACATGGAGCCAACTTATAACTGCTTTTTTACATAGCGGGAGCTGACTTTCATATGTAACCATAATTATATATACATATATATATATTTTTTCCCCCACGCGTAGCGCCGGCGAGTATTCATAAAATTCGCTCAAAATTTGGTGAGAGACTCTTCTTGAAAATGCGCAAAAATGGTTTTTTTGTTTTTTCGATAAATTTCAAAATGGCGGATCACTCAAATTTTGAGGGGGGCTGGAGAAGGGGCAAATAGCTCAAATTTTTCGTTTTTGATTTCATATGAAAGAGTAAGTCACGGATACTAATATTGAGAGGAGTTAGATCAAAAAACGGCTTTTTGAGGAAGTTTTGAGTCATGAAATTTCTTGAATCTTCCATATCTCCCCACCAAATCAAGTTAAAGAGGTCAAATTTTGTGTGTGAGGTTAGTTGGTGACCACAATATGACCTCTTGAATTTGGATCAATATGGATTCAAAATGGCGGATTATCAAAATTTTGAGTGGAGCTTGAGGAGCCTCAACTTGGTAAAAATGTAATTAATATGAATTCATATGGTTATTGGGGATAAGTTGTATACTATATCCCGAATTCACTTCCATAAATGATGTTGGAGGGGGAAAGGCGGGGTTACCAACCTAAAATAGTGGTGGGGGTACAGGAGGGGTCGAAAATTTTTTATTGCTGTGTCATATGATAAAATGAGCCCAAGTGACAAACGTATTTTGATTTTAGCTTCCTCAGTGATTTTGGAGGGGAGTTAGAGCAAAAAACGGCTTTTGGAGGGGAAATTGCTGCAGGAAATTTCATGAATCTTCCATATCTCATCACCAAATCGGCCTAGAATGGTCAAACTTTGTGTGTAGGATTAGTTTGTGACCAGAATATAACCACTTAAATTTGGGTCGAAATGGATCCAAAATGGCGGATTATCAAGATTTGAAGATAATTTGAGGAACCTCAAATAGTTATAATTTGAGAAATATGTGTTCACATGATTATTTCATGGCAAGAAATACTACATTTGTGCCAAATTCAACTTCTTAAGTGTTTTTGGAAATGATAGGGTAGAGGTTTTCAGACTTGGTATTGGGTGTGGCCTGTAGTGATGAACGGTTGAGCATGATTATTACTAAATCAAAACAAGCCCCAGTTAAAAACTCAGCTCCAGTAATGCGGCATGGCTGCTTACGTTTTTTTTTTTTCGCACAACATACAAAGTCAATTGGTACCTAATACGTATGTTTCATTTGCTTCTAATTTCCTTTCACTGATATTTTCGTCATACCGAGCTACCCATCGAATGCCGAACACAAAAGCGTGAAATTCCCTACTCTGGCAAAAAAACATGGCGATTAGATGTTGACCGTAGAAAAGTGAAAAAAAAGTATCTCTCCAAATTAATATTTATATTCATGACCTTGGTCGTGCCATAAATGTTGATTCAAACGATACCACAATACAATGATGCAGTTCACAGAAAATATGAATGCACTATTTATAAGTGTAGGTACTTTCGCTTATACAGCACACGCTGCAAAACGAACTTACGTGATATAAAGAAAATCCTGGACAAATATAGATATTATTGTTGAACTGTTTAATTAGCGGGAATCACCAACTCATGAAAATGTTCATGGTTTAAGTATAATACGAACTTTCTATATTGCAATCATGTGTACAATTTCGTAACGCTTTATATCACTGAACACGATTTTTCTGTTTCGGTGAAAGCGCTGAAAGTATAGTATTCAACAATTTAGACATCATTGATTTAGCACGCTAATTAAACAACGTTGTCACCATGAATGGAAGAAAAAAACAAATCGATGGTAATTGAGCGTAATCGAGAAGCGAAAAGAGTGTTTATATAATTGCGGCTAATTCACGTGAAATACAAATTACCAAGTAGGTATAACGCACCAATCACGAGTAATTATTTTCATAAAATAAAGCTGCAAACAAGATCAAAATGATGCGTTTGATACATCGATATGCGATCGAGTAACGTGGACTCGAGCCAAAAAACCCTCTGGTGCGACAGACGACGAATAATGCAATCCGGTCTCGAATCAATTTAATCCCACTTGTTGAATAAAAAGCTTCCCGAGACCGTAGGTGTGACATTTCTTCTACCCTTGTACGGACGAACGTTATTTAAATTTTAAAACATTATGACGTCATACGCCAACGGCTTTCGAATGAGATTTATGTGGACGAATTGCGGAGCAAGTCTAAAAAAATAATTCAACATACGGTGCGCCAGGTCAATGGCTGAAACGAATTTCCGTCGTTGCACCACCATACCTCGATATTCGCGCATTTTGTCGACGAATTCACGAAATATGGAGATGACTATGGGTCGTGGGATGGTCGCACTGGCAGTGCCTTATATGTAGAAAACACGTTACGAAAAATTTTTAATTAAAATGTTTTTCGCGAACAAGACGAAGATTCGTATAATAGGAAGTCCATTTTACCATTTTTCGACTCGAATAAAATGAGGTGGTGCTAAAAAAAATGAACGTTTTTCTCAAAAACCAGATAATAAATTATCGACAATTTTGAACTTCAATGTGTAATTTTACGATGGTGAAGAAGCCCTTCTGACGAGTAAAATATTCCACAAAATTAGATTTTTGCTAAAATTCTCGAAAGCTAAAAGAAACTGACTCAGAGCGTGTGTAAGTAAATTTATTAAACGTGATGCAGGATCTTTAGCGTATAACACCTTTCAACAGTTCATCGCGCCCCCCGACCCCTTTCTAAAAAATTACGTAAAATAAAAAATTATTTTTTATGGACATAAAAACAAATAAAAAGAATAATAAATTTAAAAAAAAATTACGGCTAAAATTTTTTTCAGTCTTTGGACAACAACCTATGGCTTTGAAAAATGAAAAAATATTAATTGCTCGAAATTTTTTTTATTTCAAAATTTTCAAAATGTTGACTTTCATTTGTGAAGATGGGTCTAACAATTGAATTACAGAGCTAGAATTTATATGACGCCTTTTTGTGGTCATTTAACAACTACTGTGACCACAAACCCCTTTATGCTTCGAAAAAAAAAAAGAAAACGAAATTTTACCCACGTACCTATTACTTAACTCTTCATAAACATTTTATATCCATGAAGTGAACTTTGAGATAAAGTTTACACTGGTAAGAATCGTTATCCAGAATTTTTAAATTTTTCAAGTCCTAATCCCTTCTTTCGAAGCTCTCTTTCCCTTGAAGTAGGTCATGTTTGTTGTCATCTTATTTGAAATTTCATCTAGATTCTAATTTCGGGTCATTCTGATAGTGTATTTCTTAGTTTTCGAGAAATCAGCCAAAAACTTGTTTTGAAGAAATTTCACACCTCCTTTCCCCACCTCCACAATTACTACTGTATTTTTCCAAACATATTTCAGTAAAAGACCTTCGTTGTAAATTTTTTCGTTTTTTTCCCCATTATTTGTTTATTCTTTCAAAACGAACTTTTATCACATACACATACTTAGAATGGAAAGCATTCCTGCAAATAAAATGTGCCACCTTTACTCAGTTTTCACGTATCATTCCCATCGAAATGCCAGCTGAGAGAGTAATTAGAAATCTGTGATAAATTCGACATGAAAAATAGTTGTACAATTAAGTAAATAAAAACGATAAGAAATAACCAATTGATATTACCTTCTCGAATAATCTACGCATCTTTTTATCATTATATGGTCTTTATGATACCAATAAGCGGTGGAAAAATCCAACGCGCCCAATGCAACTTTCGAAATACATTAAAAACTTCCAAAACATTTTATATTTGTAAATACTTTCACTCGATTAAATTGAACGAAACGCATTCATCTTCGCCACCCCCATGGTGAAGTATCGGCCACATGCTAAGTACATAGACGACGAACGAAGCCAGCATCAGAAATTCCGAAAAGAAAGAAATAATAATAACAAGACTATCAGTTTCTTAATTTCAACTTTCACCTTATAGTCGAGAAAAGAAAATCCCAATGTTGATATTGAATGAAAGTAGATTCATCTCGTCTCGTGTCAACGTGTTTAAAAAGTAACAAATTATTCAACTGGTTCAAGTTTAGCCGACTTTGATCACATGTTGTTGCCTATTTATAATTTAAAATGTAAACAGTACACCTTGGCGGCGGGTTTCTACTCATTCAAGGACAAATCCGTCGTAAAGGAAATCCTTATACAATTTCTCGATGAAGAGATTTTTTTCTGTTAATTTCTATAGCAGATTTTCGTGTTTCAGCCTTCATTTGGTTACAAGTATTTGGCATCCGTTTGAAATAATATACTTCGCGGGCTTTACTCGAATAAGCACAACTCGTGCGTATCTAATACGCAGACAATTTGTTGTTTCATCGTAGAAAGAGAAATTATAATTACGACTGCGTTTATGATCTGATTGGCAAACTTGATTAGATTTTTACTGGTTTGTTAATAGTGAGAACCACAACTAATCGAGTCATTTGAAGGTACGTAAGTAAAATTCGCACGAATTGTTCATCCATATGAAATACTAATTACTTAGGAACATTTTCTTCGTGGTACATTTACTCTAGTAGAATTGGTAATTTTTTTTTTAAAGTTCTATATCTTTAGAAGCCATTTTTCAATGTCACCAAACAAGAGTTTGCAAAATTTGATAACTACAAAAAAATTGAAAAAATCCATATTTTGAATTTTTTTTTCAATTTTAAAAATCAATTATTTGCTGAAAATGAGTTTTTTCAATGCGGTTTTGGATGAACGTTAGAGTCATGTTAAGTTGTTGAGTCGACTATAATCGAATTCGTTAAATTCAATTTCTCGTTTAATAATCCGTAAATACGTTCTTTTCTTATGATTACAAAAAATGGTTAGCCTCGAGCATTCATAAGGAATTTTACGTTGCGAAGAATAATTTAGTTTACCTATATTTTTACTTTCCTTCCTTATCAGCACGTTTGTAACTTCACAGATATCCTCCTCTGATTCGAAACGAAACTCTTTTAACAAATCTTCAAATGAAGCTCCCATAAAACACGAATACTCGATTTACTAAAGCTTCACTCGATAAATTAAAGGTAACTACATACCAATCGAAAGACAATGAACAAACTTCTCAATAAACTTACTCAAAAAACGATTACCACTAAAATATTTTTTCCCATTTTTAGAATATATCTACGCTCCCAGTGAATTTGTTCTCATACTACGCATCAACGACGTATAACCTCAATATTTACCAATCGATTTTCTCGAATTTTTGAAATATCGTTCGCGTTGTGGATCCCAAGACGTAGAATTGAAAAAAATTAAAAACGGTCGAACGGAAGCGAAAATACGAAAATTTCGGTTTTTGCTCGGTCCCTCCCCCCCCATTTGGGGCTAAGAAGTTGAAAATGAGCACGAATCATCGGGACATCGCCTTACATGAGATGCTTAGGACAAATCCGGAAAAAATTTAATTTCAGCGATTTTGGTTTTTTTTTTCGGAACTTTGGGCCTCGATTAAAGGGTGAAGGGTACCTCGGGGCTCGTCGAGAGTTATTACAAAAAATAAAATACTCGCGCTGTAGAATAAGTTGCATGGAGTAATAAAAAAAAATTTCGAGACGAGGTTCCAGAAATGAAATTTCGGGCCCCTCCCCCCCCCCCACTTGGGAACTAAACTCGAAACGACGATTTTAAAACCTATTCCACAGCGATAGAAACTCGAATTCGATATTTCAAAAAAATCCCTCAGACGATTCTCCAGTTATAAGCGTACAAACATACAAACAATTTCTCACCTTTATAAATTAATATAGATATACTGGGGGCTCGTTTCGCTCGCTCACATCCTTCCGCTCGCTCGTTTCGTATCAACTTCTTTCACTTTTGTAAAACAACCATTAATTCCATGAAATGAGCATTTTTTTATTTCAATGATACAATATAAGCCTTTTCACCTTTGAATTCATTTCTTTTTTTTTTGGTGGGGATATACAGAAATGATGTGAGAAAGATTCGTTTACTATCAAGCATCATGTTCATAAGTAATTAGCCTCTTTATAAGTACAGTATTTCAATCAAATCAACTGGTGTGTTGAGGAAAAATTCTGAAGTCATTAGTCAAAAAACCATTTAAATATGACTGACCATTGTGCTAATACACGCACCTACGCTTTGCAAAAACGTGCACCAATAAGATTCCAATTTTCGAATTTAAAACTCATTACAATTGCTCATACGAAAAATAAGATCCATTTTTTTTCCTGTTGTAAAACTACGAAAGCGGATGTACTATTTTTTCTGTTCCTTACTTGAAAAGTTGGTCATTTCTTGAAAAACCGTTAAAATGTTCGTTTTATTTCTATTCCTTCTAAGATTAAAATTCATAAAGGGAAAACCCGGTGTATGGCGAGCACACAAAAAAAACAAATCGCTTAATTCAAACTCTTTTTAAATGGTTATTTGAACGAAGGTTTGAACATTAATAGCGTATCGACGCGAGTATTCAAAGTCGAACATGTTTGCCGCGTGTATCTCGCGCCTAACGAAACGCGAGCGCAACGAAAATGTTCTGCAGCACCAACTACAACATGCTTAAGCAAAAGCTAAGATGAAAATTGAAAAATTTGGCCTCTTTTTCAACTTGCTTGTATTTTTTAAATTTCTTTGTTAAGTGGAAAAATATGGAGCAAACACTAGTGCACAGTCAAACTGAGAAGAAGATTTTTAAATTATTATCGTCTTTTCTTATTTTTCCTGCATTTGAACCAAAAATATAAATTGAAAAAAAAAAAATTTAGGATCTACCAAGTATAAGTCAAATCTGAACATTGATTGCGTTTTATTGTTTCTGTACGCCTAACCATCCAATCTTGCTAATTATTAATCACTAAGGTGCATAGGAAATTTTGTTTCATGATACGTATTAGCATTTTTTAGCCCTGTTCCATAAAAATAGCACTAAAAAAATTTACAAATAATTTTTTCATTTCAACGAAGTCAAATTTTACTTCTACATACTCCCCTAAAGTGAAGTGTCGGAATAGGGGAATAAAAAGGATAATGAATAATGATGTTCTAATGATTCATTTCTGATGAAATTTCTATGCAATAAAACTTCGTATTGAAAGCGTACTTACTAAATTTTCGGTCTCCATCAACCACTCAGAAGAGGACTACAGGAGATCTCAAAGTTGTTAGACTGCCTCAAAATCATCGACTGAAGCTAATAATTTAGGAGTCACTCGTTCAATTCCATCAAATTGGGCTATTGGAATATCATTTTTTTTTAATCTCCTCTAATTCTGACGCATTACCTTACACTCTTAGAGAAGTAATGATAGAACTTCAGCTTCATCGAACGAATTATAGAAATAAAAGTTTGTTAGCCAAATTTATATATTATCATTTATAAAAAATGTTTTTTCGTTCTACTTTACTGTTTACCTATCAAATGTTCGTAAGTTACCTCTCATTTAGACTGGTTATTCATTTTTTTTCAAACATTCAGTAGATAAAACTAAAAATTAAAATTGCTGAATGTGAATATTGCTGAATACCAACGTAAGTATAAAAGCTGAATAGGCTGCATTCATTTGTGTACCCAACCCAAAAAAAGAAAAAAAACAAGATCATTATTCTAATCGAAGTCAAACTAAAGGCACATAATGTGATTATGAAAATTTCGCGCAAATTTGCATAAATACGTGTAGTTATTTTTCTTATAAATAATGAAACTGTTACAAATTATTGATGTTAGCTGATTTGATTTTGTACACTAAGTACTTACGGAAAATATATCTATATTCAAATTTTACATATATCATACCTATTGTGCGATATGATACGTTTTTTCTTTCATAATTCGCAAGAAATTACGAATATCATTATACAATGCGTCTGATCGTAAAAAAAATTATCTACACGTAATGGCAACTATTGAATAAAAAAAAAACACATGGAAAAAAATGAAATGACATACCTTCCGGTCGATCCATAATTCTCAGAATCATCGTTCGGCTTATCAGCAAAACAAAACACTCCAACAGCGCAACATCCTACGAACACGATGAGTAATGGGAAACTGAAGACTGCAAGCAACACAGAATGAAGCAAGAATGTGATTGTTCAGCGAAACGTGATGCGTCCGCGGCAATGATGAAAACACGTAACCGGAGACTCCCCTCTTTACACTCCCCACTAAGTGTTAGATTCTCGCAATGCGATGTTTTTCAATGCTACTCGAATGTCCTTGCAGGATCAAAGTGAACAGACCACCAATCATGAAATTGACAAAAACAAAAATTCAATATTACTTGTGTGCGACGTATACTTAGATATGACATAAATCAAGATTAAAACACTTTACTTGACAGATTTCCAGGTCAATTTTCGGCGATAACTCTGCCATACTTTTTACTTTTTTTTTCTAACATCCAGCTACTACTTAGACAGAATTTCATTCAATGAGCGAAAATAAACGAATAAAATGCTCGAATTTTCATTTTTTATTAAGATGAGCATGAAGAAAATTCAGAATTTCCAAGTTTTTTCAAAGTAAAATATTTCACCTGCAATATTAATACAGTGATTTTACAAGTATTTTTTCATAAAAATTGTAGAAAATCAAGTTTAATTTCCTAATAGTAGCATAAGCTGATTTCACAACACTCCCCCTAAAATTTTAGGAACGTAAAAAGCATCTTCTCCACCCACAGCTCAAATTCTTTCAAATCTCAATTCATTTTTTAAATTTTTCAAAAGATTAATTTATCATCAGATATTGTTTTCACAATTATTTCTCATTAATTTTGAAACTTTTTTGTAATTAGTTGAGTTTTTGATATAAACAACAGATATTACTACCTAGCACTTACCTAATCCGAGTAGAAGACAGGAAGGTCTTCCCGTCTTTGTGTTCTAGATCATTTGTAATCAAATAGCAGCCGGAATACAACTTCTCGAATTCTAGTCAAAATAGATTGAAAATGAAGAATGGTTAAAATTTAAGGGAGCCCTTGAGAGGCTCCAAAAAGTTCAAACATGGTAAATATGCACATATATAAACAAGTATACTATCTTGAAACTACCTTCATGAGTGAGTTTGAATGATAGCAGATGTAATTGTCTTCAAAATATGAGTGGGGGTAAATTAAAAATTTTTTGAAATTTTACTTCTGTGAAAGTACCAAAGTGGATAAAAGAATCGACTAGAGTTTTTCATGACTATGAATTTCAATCATGTTTTTTTTTTTCTTGAAGAAAAAATGATCATCAAACAAAATTTATGTTCGCTGCACGAGTTATGCCGTTAGACTAAAAAAAGTTAAGCAGGCATTCTCGAAGAACAGTAGAGCCAATCATAACTTAAAAAACTGGTCAAAACTACAACTTTTACTGGTTGCCTAAACACTGAATCAAGGCATTCAGAATATTGGTAATTTTACATTTAAACAGTAAAACATAATTATATTATTGTCGCATATTGACGATAAGCCGAAAAATAACTTCAAACAAAAAATCAAAATTATAAAAAATAATAACAATATTTATACCTATACGAAAACTAGGAGTAACGATTATTAAACTTAATAACACATTTAAACGAGCTCACAAATGTTGATAAAATTTTTCGTGTCCCCAAGTGATGAACTTCTCGGCGGGCAATGTTTCGGAAAAATCGTATTTATTATGAGTTTGAACAAAATTCACAAATTCTTCTTTATTAGAGGGCATTTCAATGCTGCTTTCTTCACCGGTATACGCGTTATAGATAACCAAACGTCTGATATTTTTAGGCGACAACGCGCCGTGAATGGCGAGTTCGAAAAAGTCGCTTATTTCCTTTCGCGATTTCGTTCTGAAACAAGCATCAATGCAAGTATCCGGAGTACACATTAGAGCTGTTGTTTCTAATATCGAAGTATTGACTTCGAAATCAATAAGAGCTCGAGATACGTCGGGAAAATTTCGAATATAATCTTGAACGTGCCGAAGATTTTCATCATCAACGTCATACGCTGCAAACTCGGAAGGCTGCTTTCTACGATACACCACCGTCATCATGGCTAATTCGAATTTTAAATCGAAAACATCTTGTCGTGATTTTTTGAACGTATGTAAGCTTTGCAAACATTCGAAAAGGACGTCATCGATGAAAAACACCGGTTTTGACTCGCTTTGGTTTTGGAAGGCGTGCAGAAAGAAAAATAAATATTTTTTGAAACGATACATGTACTCACGACGATCTCTTTTGAGAAAGTCCGGATTTAGAAGCGAATAAAGTTCGTAGAAATTTATCTCTGGCAACTTCATTAAATATTTCGGTTCGTATTTGTAAGGAAGGACGTTGAAGGATTTTTGAAAGAAATTATAAACATCTGCGACCACGTTGTAAATTTCTTTGTACCTTTTGGCGCCGGCAGAATTAACTCGAGGAAAATTTTTCAAATATTCGCATCGTTCGCCGTTTTTGTTAAATTTATCACATAAATTTCCATTCTGCTCGGTATTATTGTTTTCATCATCCAACATGGAGAATCCTTTGAGATTCATATTTTTCAATGTTTTTGAGAGCGTAAATTCGGTGAAATTTTTGCATCTGAAGTTGATTATATTAGCGAAAAATATATCGACAACCCCTACTATCACATCATCGAAGTGATCATTTAAAAATACTTGTATTTCGTGCAATACGTCGTCATCAAAATATTCCAGAATTTCCGCGTTACACTGGCTGATTTCAGGAGAAATTTTAAACGGGAATATAGTGGCGTAGTTCATCAGGTATTTGCAAGTAGCATCCGTGTCGATAATGTTGAAGACACATTTCTTGATGAAGAAATGATGGAATACACCCAAGTATCCGTTTGGACGCATTACTCGACAGGGAGCGTGGACTTGTCTCAATTTGATTTGCACACCACGAAGTAGATCGCGTAACTCCCTCACTCCATCGGGCGGAAGTGCTTTTACAAAGTGAGGACAGCTTCTTTCTTTTATCACGTGACGAGAAATAGAAATTCTGATAGTTTTAGAGAGCAGATATTCACGAAAATCTTCGGGTATGAATTTGCTTCGTTCACCTTTTAGTACCATTGTACAAAAATCTTTATCGCTAGCAAACACCTGTTGGTAAGTTTTGTTACGATGACGACCGCATGGGAAAGTTTTATTTTCCATATCGTTCGACTGAAACAGCAAACAAATAATACAAATGAGACAAAAAGAACTTGATTAATTGCAAAAATTCACTGTATTGTTGAATCTAATGAAAAATTGTTCATTATCAATTACTTTTTTTTTGATCTTGTTATACGAACGTAAACATAACTTTCAAAATCATTCAAAATTTAAGTCGATGAAACTATTATAATCGAAAAAACTCATGGCTTACCATCGTGCGTCGTTATCTTCAAAAACAATGAACTCGTGAAAATCCCAGAAACGAAACTGATGACCACGTTTTCGCAGCCGCTATTTAATACACATAAACATAGGCTGATCTGCAATCAGTTAGCAATTCAATTTAAAATAATTTCATATTATCAACTAATTGAATCATTTTTTTCCATGCGATTGATATATACAGTGAACGACTTTCCTAGAATTTCGGCAGGGTGGTTCATAACCGATATTTTTGAATACATTCCTTAATGTACATGTTCGTATAGTTTACTCACTTTAATGATAATTCTTCAAAGTTGAACAATGAAATCACGCAAAAAATCGTTAATTTTGAATAATTTCAACGCTTAACATTACTCGACATAGGATTAGCAATTTTTCCCTTCCGACTTTACCGGACGAAAAGCAAGAAATTTCCTGTTTTGATTGTTTATCTCTAGCAGTGTTACCAAATAAGATGAATCTTTAATAAAATTGTTTTCACTGTCTTCGCGATTTTATGATTTTTATTATCGAAAGTATTTCACTTCAACGTGTTTGTGGAAAAGCAAATATAATTGTTTCACAATTTGAATAAATTATCTCAAACAAAGAATATTATATTACAACAAAAACATTGGCAAAATGCTGTAGAAGCATTGGGTACATAGGTACCTATTTACTTTTTTGTTTCAATCAGTGAGTTCAATATCTTTCATCTTTCACTTTTTGATTTTTTAACGGAAATAAAACACGATAAGTCGATAACTGCTATTCATCATTCCCACCGCATATTAACCCTAGAATGCTATGCTGGGTGAAAATACAACCATGGCATGTTCCTTTTCATGCAGCGTAGGCAATACTCAACCACTCTCAGGCCCAAAGCCCAAACGCTACGGCGTGACGAAGCCCTTCTCCTGAGGAAAAAAATATGGTATGCGTTTCATTTTTCCTGCAAGTGAGGTATGCACTATGCAGATGATAATGAACCAAAAATTTCGAATTTTATTTTTTATTTCTTCAAGTAAAAATTTTATATTTTTTTACAGTGCTATTTTTGTAAAATTAAACTTATTAATAAATTTTTTTGGAAACATCTTATAATATACTAAATTTATCGATCAAAAAAATTTCATTTTGAAAAGTTACTTTTCTTTCAACTGTTAGTAAGACCAAATTTTTATTGATCCTCTGACTTTCAGCACATAAATGAAATTATTTGAATTTGTTTACCGAATACTAATTTTTTTTTATCTAATAATTAACTCCTTTCGAGCAAAATTATAATTTAAAAACAATTTTCAAATTTTAACATGTGTAGTATTCCAGGGTTAACATTCGAATATTGGTACTTTTTTCAACATTATTCGAAAAAACCTCAATTTCTGTTGTGAAAAAAAGTTGAAAATCGTTGGACCATGTTGATCTAAATAACAGTAATTGATTAATGTTGGAAAAAACTTTATTTTCTACTTTGTAAGGACAATAGTGAAGTTTTTCGTATCTAATCAACCTGGCAAATACTGGAACTAAATTCCATTGGGTAATAAGGCGTAATTTTCTTCAAAGACCAGTAATTGCATGACAAAAAAGTGATTGATTCTAAACATTTCATAAAATTCGATTTTTCATTCACCAGAAATGTTTTTTAATTTTTTTTTACCAACTTTTACCCTGTTATAATTTGCATTTTAAAAAAGGCCCACTTAAAAATCAATTATTTCGATATAAAAGTGCATGAAAAAAGTTTGAAATGAATGGAAAAGATTATTTATTTAATAATTAATTTGTTGGTGAAAAAATTTTAAACGCAATTCAAAAGAAAAAGGGAAAAAAATAAATAAATAAGGGTCCTAATAATCGTGAAATTATTTAAGAAAATTTGAAAATTGAGCAAATATCAATAATTGTATAGGTAAGTACCTACTCATTCGTATATGTAAGACAAAGGTGATTTGTACTTGGTAATTTCCAGTAATTCTGCGCGTGAAATACAACTTCTGTTGAGAGAAAAAAGTGAACATATCGACAAAATGCCAGTCTATATTTCCTTGACAATTATTAACACAAAGAATCTGCATTATTGTACCCTAAATGTAAAATACAAATTATAAGTATTATTTATTTACTTGAAAATTGATTCACTTAAATATAGGTATGGATGCTTAGTCAATCAAATATTAAAATTATAACCTATATTTTTTCACAATTACACATTATAAAATAAATAGGTATCTGATATTGTAAGCAATTTGTATTTGATAAGTGATGGTGGAAATACATATTATTCGTTAAATTAAGTCAATGCGACGCACGATAAACTTTACAATACTCTTCAAAACCTCTTGTGATGAAGTCTTGAGGATATAAGTTTTCAACTGTTTCATTGTAGTATTCATCAACAAATCTCTTTATTTTCTTCCTATCGTAGGAGGGTGTGTATATATACATCCAGGTTTTAACCCCTGTGTACATATTGTAAATACATAATCTATTGAATTTTTTAGGCGAAAAAGCACTAAGAATAATATATTTTATAAAATGAGAGACATCCTTTTTCAACTTCCAAGAGAAGCAAACATCGAATATTTCGCGATCGGTGCAAGCAAAAACATGATTTTTCATAGGTGCGTTTTCAATACTGTAATGCAGAACAGTACTATTCACATTTCTTATGCCGGTTTCGAAAAATCTTTTGATGTCATTTAAGCTTTCATCGGATACAGCCAAATCGAGATCTCTTACTAAATCTATATCAGCTCGTTGATAAATACAGGTTAGATTTGCTATTTGAGATTTCAAATGAATTGGATCTTCGCGACTTTTCACAAAGGAATGAAATCCTTTCAAGCATTCGAATAAAAGATCATCGATGAAACATAACGGAGTATATCCGAGACATAAAGCATGTTTGAAAAAAAAAATATATTTTTCGAATAACTTCTTATACCTTGTAGAGTTTTGTCGATAAAAATTGACATCCAGTAGGGAAAACAATTCCTCGAAATTTGTTTCAGGCAACTTAAGGAAATAACATTTATCGTATTCGCCGAAATGTATGGCTTCTTCTTGCGCTGGTGAAAATTTTTTCATTACTTCTTGAGTTAACTGATATTGTCTTAAATAACAAGCTATACCGTTTTCGGTAAATTGTGGAATATTATCTAGGATTCTAACAGCTACATGATTTGAAGACCGCGCTTCAGGCAATGTAGACGCGCATTCGTCTTGCGTATTGTTAGACGACTTTCGAAATAAAAATATATTTTTAAAGAAAATTTTCACGAGTTCTGCAGTTAACTGTTGATCAACATTGTCAAAATGCATTTTTAAAAATTCCTCCACATCCTTTTCGAAGTTAGAATCCAAAGCTTGAAAAATTTTTAAATCTATTTCTTCTTCAATATGTGGCTTTATTTCGAAAGGAAATATGCTAGCAAACTTGAAAATGCTTTTACTATAATACCAATCCTTATTTTGAAGATTGCAGATAACTTTTTGCACGAATAATTGATGAAATTTACCCAGGAATGCTTTATTTTTTCTTACTTCACTTTTATAAGGCTCAAATATTTGTTCTTGGTATATTTCGACGGGTCCAATCATTCGGTAAAATTCTAGTCGCATTTCCTCTGTAAGACCATTTACGAAAGAAGATAAACTTCTCTTGGCAATATATTCTGAATTATTCATTCTGAAAAGAAATATGAAAATTCTGTTAAGATGGGTGAAATGTTTCGCAGTTTTATGAAAAGATATTTATACAATAGGTATAATGTCGATGATTCTCTATGTTTTTCTTATCTAGTTTGCAACTCTTGTGATTATTTTAGGCTTAAACATATGCACATCTCTCCATGCAATAGCTAAAATTTGAAAGTTCCAATTATCGCGCTATAACGGAAGTTTATAGGTCTTATCTAATCTCGTATACCTACCTCTCCAAGAGCGTTAATAATTATTTTTGTCATTACGAAATACCAAGCAGTTCTCTCAATGTTTGCACAATGAGTAAAAATTATCACTATCAGCTAACCCAGCAAATAAAGTTGACACACGAATAAAAAAATGTAGGCGATTCTGAACAGCGAATTGATCAAGTAAGGTACTACGCGTGTACCTGTAATTTTTAACGTGCGTTTAACATTAAACGAGGCAATTTGAAATAAGTATTTACATTGTTATTGTTTTTCAACTTGGGCGTTTTTACAAAATATCTGCATCATGCCGGAAATGACAACGATCGCTACAATTGTTATTAAAGTTGTGAAAATTGTAAGTACGATTAGGTATAATTCTACATTATATTAATGCGTTCAATAAAACATAATTATTTCGTTTATACCTCAAAATAAACATTTTATGAAGTTATAATCATGAGGTTTTTATTGAGATCACCTTTTTTTACTTTTGTATACCTGCTATCCTTTATACTTTTTATACCTGCTGCTACTCAAAACAAATTTATGACTTACTCTTGTGCATGTACAAGGCTTTTACTAAAATTTACTACCTCTTTTTTCCTTTGTATACGTGCTATTCTTTATATACCTTTAATACGTGCTATTCAAAACAAGAATGAGTGTGCATCTCAAAACCGATTTCATTTTGATTTTAATATAAAGAGAGAAGAGAGATATGTCGTGCCTTTTTCACTTTTCCTACAAAAATTGGTATCATTTATTCATTTTGAATTTATGATTCAACTATTCGAGAAAGAAATGTATTTCATTTTTATAAATTCAGTAGGTATACCAGGCACGTAATTATAAGTATTAGTGACGTACCGAGGATATTTTTCGCGGGGAGGGCAACTAGTATCATGTAATTTCATCAATTTTCGGCCTTTTTTTTTGGCTCCAAGAAAATTTAGAGCTTTAAAAATTGCTGCAATAATACCATAAGCGCGCGAAGCGCGAGAATTTTTTTTACACTTTTTTTGTTTTATTATGTTGTGTGTCTATACAGTACATCCGATGGAACCCTCTTTTGAGAAAAAAATCTCATGAGCAATAGGAATTGGATTTAAAATTTTCATTATTTAATTTTGTAATATTTCTAATGATAACGAAAAATTCAATCATTAATTTTGTTCATAATGAAGTAAATTAAAATATACCTACATATATTTTTTAATGGTCAATTATTTTGCATCATCAGTCATCACTCACTCTTTGAAAATTTTTTACTGAATTAATTTTTATTTATATTTTAAGAAATCAAATGGCAATGCTGCTATATTTTATTAACTCCATATTTTAATGAAGGAAATTTGCAGTTTTGCTGGTATGGGATATGGCATTGGTGACCCAGGTACCCTAATAATATTTTTGAACTTTCCACAGCATGATCAGGAATACGTACAACAAAAATTATCTATGGAAATATATACAGTATATCTTATTGTATTCCTCTTTGTAAATTCAAAGCGTTTTTGCAAAGCCCATCTTAGCGTAAGATCGTATTGTATTTATTACGCGAAAAAATAGAAAATTCATAATTATTTGTTACAAAATTGATACAAAAAATTAAAAAATTTGTAACCTTACTTCACAAAAAATTACGAGGAAATTACCTATTTTTCCTCTAAAAATGAAAAATATTTACTTCGGAAAAATAGAGATTTTTTTTAATTATGCGGAGTGTGGAAAAAAGTAGAGAAAACCTTGACTACGTCAGAACATATAGATTCTATGTCTAGTCCTATTGCACAGATAATTTACTTATAAAAAAAAAAAAAAAAAAACTTTGAGTTCATTAATCGCATAGACCTACAGCAACATCAAGCAAGCTAAGTGCATGCTTAGTGTGAGAAAATGTTCACTCGATAACATAAATGTTTTAGAACCCAAGTATTGCCCTATTTACATGATTTATATACCATCCTTTGGTGCCCTGGGTTTTACATTCCATGTACAGAAATTTCTTCACTAAAATTTTATGTTCAACATGCAATATAGTAATCAGGGGCGTAACGAAGACATTCTTCAGGGGGGGGAGGGGAGAAAACTAAAAAATTGCCAACTAATATCATGAAATTTTCCCAACTGTTGACCTTTTTTTTTTTTTTTTTTTTTTTTTTAGTCTTCAAAAATTTTAAATTAGTTGTAATAATACTGCTACGCTAAAACTCCAAATTTACCAACTTTACAAAAGCCAAGAGGGCTACGTCGCTGGTTGTGTGCTATACATGATATAAGTTGGCATCAGTTCGAATTTATTCGAGTTCTTATTTTCCCAAAAGAAATTCCAAGTTCCCAACTTCAACGTTGAACAATTATAAATTTCCCAACTTTTGAAAACAACTGGGGGGGAAGCTCCCCCCCATCCCCCCTTGGTTACGCCCCTGATAGTAATAAACTAATAATCATTTTCTAGCATAGCTTATTAATTGTATAACAGTGGAAAACTGCTTTAAGAAGGAAGCCTCATCAAAATTTTAAATTCTACCCTCCATGGTCATAAATTGGAATATGAAATGAACATAATTGTCTACTAACAAGGTATTTAAACGAAAAAATCTGTTTTTTATAGGTATTGAACTTGATTATTCTGATACTATATCGCAAAGGATATGGCGGCGAATTCTTGGGAATTGGTGGCACCTGGAATTTGAACGAAGAAAAAAACCCAGATGCAGAAATAATAGCATCTGGTGTATTAGTTGGTTTTTTCATATACACGAGCGTTATTTTGATATCCTATGCTTTTGGAACAACTCAACAGAAGAAAACTTTGGTGGTAAGAAATTTTTTCTATCAATTACGCACAGGTCTATAGCTAGAGAGGGAGTAGAGAAGGCTGAGCTTTCTCTGGTATTATTCGAGCACAATCTAGTAAAATTTTCGATTTTACCCAAACGTATACCAACCAACAAAAATAACTATGTAGATATACAGCAATACTTATAAAGGTAGTGCGCTTTACGATAATGTTGAACAATAATTGATGTGTATACGTATAAGTGGTAACAAATAAGGAATAAAAATAAAATTTAATGCCAAATATCTGATTGAAAATTAACTTTTATATATTTTGTGTACAATTTTAGTTGTAAGGCTTCAAATTTTCAACGACAAGTTTGATACTTTAGAAGCGGAAATTTTCATTTAAAAATTGTAAATCTTGACTTTCTACGAATGATCGGATTTCAACAATACCAGGCTCTTGACTTCCTTTACGCTGGCCTCCTCACGCCAACTCAAGTCCGATCACGTTCAAAAACTAATCAGCTCGAGCACTAAACTACCCTAACCTTTCCTCCGAATTTGGTTTCGATTCGATCACTTTTACTCGAGTTATCGCGCGAGAACCCGAAAAAAAAAATAAAGAAACAAACAATCAAACGAAATGAAAGATATATCAAGTCTATAGTGTATAGAGACAACGTATTTCTTGATTTTGGAGAGAAGAGAGGAACTACATAATTCAAAATGTTATTAAAAATCGCAATAAAGAATGAAAATAGTTATGTGTGAGAGATCAGTCATTTCTGCCCTTCTTTACATTTAAATGAAATTGAAATTTGAAAAAATTTGATAGGGCGGAAGAGAGAGGTTGTAGAAAGCATAGGTAATTACTATCTCTATTTTTTTTTTTTTTTTTTTGGATGGGGTAAAAATTACTCATACTCATATTATCCCAGCCACTGCTTTTGAAAATTACTGGTCTAGTATTCTACTAATTAAATACAATAAATGACAGAACCTCCTATTACGGATTTGTAGCATCCTATGAACATATACTATGCATATATTTCAATACTTACATGTTTCAAGTATTCTTGATGAATCTGACCTCAACAGTACCACAACGAAA
Source organism: Phenacoccus solenopsis (assembly GCA_009761765.1). Classification (NCBI taxonomy): domain Eukaryota; kingdom Metazoa; phylum Arthropoda; class Insecta; order Hemiptera; family Pseudococcidae; genus Phenacoccus; species Phenacoccus solenopsis. The sequence goes on from CM019753.1 coordinate 50,314,113, forward strand.
ATAAACCTAACACTATCTAAAATCGCAAAAACCGAAGCATACAATCAATATTAGATTTCTGGGGTGTGAAATTATGAAGCAAAATATTAAAATGAGACTTAAGACTTGAGAACTTGAAAATCATACGCACATTTTTTTTCGATTGCAAAAAATACATATTACTATACTACGCTAATAAAAAACAAACTGTCTTCTAGTATAATGAATATGTAAACTACATATTATATATGTAGGTATATTCCATATCATACCCCTATACGTATACTTGATTATTAACATCGCATTCGTGATAAAACCGATAATGCTTACTTAGACACAAAGATTATACTCGTCATCTTGCATTCTTTCGTTTATCGCAGTCATAATCGCGTTGTGGTTATTGTTATTGTTTTCATTTCTCGAAAATGTGTAGAAATACACTATAAAATGCCTTTTGAAGTTTGCAAAGTTTAGATATGTAGGTAACTATAGGTATATAGTTATATACCAGAAATTCGGTATACTGTACCCATGTTCGATGAAACCAAGTTATAGGCAAAACACCATTTCTTTTTTTGTGATTCAAAGTTTTCAAAAATTATAAATTAATTTCTATGTTAACTTACATCAATTAGATGAACTGAAAATGATTAATCTTCATTTATTGCCAGGATATCGAATGAGCAGCAGTATAATTGTTACAACATACCTAAGTATTATGTATAGGTAGAGCTGAGAATAGGCATAAGCCTAGAATTTTGAATAGTTATGATTCCTGCCTTGATTTTCAAAAGTATTTCTTCGATATATTCCTACTAACATCAGTGTAGAATAATTTTCCTTGATGATTTACAGGACGTGATAATGAATATTTTCGGCACTATTCTATTCATAGCTGTTGGAGGAATTGCGCTTCACTACTGGATAGGATATCAACCTGAACACAAATTTAAAACAGTCATATCCGAAAAAGGAGTTGGGATAACTGTTGGGATTCTATGCGTTATAAGTGGCGCTGTATACCTTATGGATTCAGTGTTGAGTTGTATCCATTTCTTACGGGAGTACGGCGATTACTAATGAAAATCATCAATATTATTTGAATTCTGTAATTATTGTGTTCATACTTATAACTTTATTATTTAGTGCATTAGATTTTTCTACTTCGATCTACCTGTTTGTATAGCTGCTACTTACTAAAATATTATACGTTTAAGTATAACGAACTGTTGGAAAATGGAGGGAAAAGTCGATAGTAGTGAAATTTTTCAAGTCACTCTAGCCCCTATTACAGCGACCCCGCTTTTTTCACAATCAAAAATTTTGGCCAAAATGGTCGAGTAGTTTCTGAGAAGTTCCGGAACGAAACCAAACTTGCCGGATTTCTATAAATTATATGCATAATTCTACAGATTTGATTAAGATAATGCAGCGCCTTCAAAATATGTGTTGTTAAGCATTTTGCATATTCTTGATTTTTGATGGGGCTTTGAACACTTTTTTCATATTTTTTACTCCGAATAATTTTTTTCTTGTACAGCTGCAAGATATTTTATTCTAAGTAGATATCCAATAAGGTGATTTTTCTAGCAGAATAAATCAAATTTATCAAACAAATTATCGATAGAAACCTTTTTTTTTCTCCTAAGTATTTGTAAATTTGGTTTTAATCGATAAAAATGAAAAAATAAATCAGCTCACATGCATCGTGATAACAATTATTGTTTCTTCTTTAGTTTATTTTACCTAACACTGTATTTAGTAATCATGATGATGAAGTTTTTTATGTTACGGAGAGAAACTTCAGTCATTTTCAATATGTTTTCGAATCGTATTAAAAAAAATTATTACTTAACTTTACTGACTGTGAGATGAATACCTAGTCAAATTTTTATGGAGTGTTATTGCATTGTAATATCTCAAGCATATTAATGCGTTAATTCCTGTACAGCTAAGCTGAGAAAATTGAAGATGAAAACTGATACTTACTCAAGAAAAAATGAAAATTTTACAATTGATACCAACCAGCTAGGCATCAATTTTTCCTAAGGTATCGAAAAAAATATCCATCTAGTCTCTCAATTTACAAAGCTCTATTATCTGATTTTTCTTCGATTGGGTCACAGCCTCTTGACCCATTCCTTCTTGCGTAATAAACAGCTCCACCTAAATGTCAACATTGCCAGTCCCCTTTGATAATTGCTCATATCTTAGTAATCTGCTATCATTATTATAGAAATCTGCTCTAGACTTAAAATATCTTCTAGCCTCTCAGATGTCCTTAGTAATAGTCACCATATTACGTACTTATTCACCTTTCTCAGACAGGCTAAACTGTTCCAGAAAATCTAGACCTCACTCTCCAGTAAATGTGTCTCTGGTAAGAGTCGCAGCATGCGGCACGATAAAAATGATGCAGAAATATTTGATTTCAATTTGACTTGAAATTTTTGATACTTAATGTAACACTTGGTGTATTGTTCAATTTTTTGATATCAATAAAGCATAAGTTGTGGAAGAAAGCAAGATTTTTTAATTTCAATTTTATTCAATTAAGTTTGCTTTAAATAAATGATCAAAAGAAATTAAGTTTATATACATAAAAATCGGCAGAAAAAAACAACATATTTCTTCTATTTCTTCGAATTAGGTTGGTATTGGTATTAATATGGCGCGCAAAAATAAGTGCTGCAATTTAAAATACGTTGAATATAATGTTTAACCGAAATAAGCTGGGATTACGTCGACGGTTTTTTATCTTAAAAATGAACTGAGTGCCATTGATGTTAATTTGAAAAAATTATCTTTCGATGTTTGTAAAGTGACTAAGTATGTATTATCAGCGAACATGTCAATTAATTTCACAACGCTGCTGAGAAAATTCAGACAACTGATAGAAATGAAATAATATCGACATGCTATAATCGCGAAAACCAAGTAAACGCTTGTTTAAACCGCTTACCTAATTTTCTGTAGTAAAATTCGTCGTCATGAGGGTAATCACAATAATACCTTCAGTTGCACTGAAAACATTAAAAATTGTAAGTAAAATGAATTACGTAAATATGTACATTTGACTGTTATAAATAGTTTCCTTTTTTCCTTGTAACTTGAAAATACAGATAATATTTACATATGATTTTGCGATAAAATGTAAAAAAATTCTAATCATTTGAAGTGACCAAATTACAGATATTAAATACAGTGATATGGTATCTATATTGGAAAATTTGCAAAGGAGAATTTTTAGGCGAGAATAACGCAAATACCGTAACATTTGTGTCAGGAACACTTCTCATCTTCATAATTTATAATGTGATTATCACCATATCCTACATTTTTGGAATTCGTCATCAAAAAATGCTATTAGTGGTAAAATATAATACGCTGTAAAGTTATCTAATTTTCCTATTTTACTGCATTTTTTATTTTAAATTTTCTGCCCCATTATAGGATATTATCATTAATATTTTTGGTGGATTACTGTTTATTGTTGCTGGAATATTAAATATACGCTATAGAATTATGTACGAATTAGAAAATGAATTTGACGATATGAATGCAAGCAAATTTGTCGGTGTAGTCGTCGGAATGCTGTCCATATTTACTGGAGTCATCTACCTGATGGACGGAATAGTTTCTTGGATTTTCATGTACAGCCAACTACATTATGGAGTTTATGAATACTAAAGAGGGTATAGAAGGAACTCATCACTCATCAGCAGTTACAAAACCAGAATTGATCAAATTACAATTTAATTATAATGTAGTGTATGAAATTTATAAAATTCAGATTCTTTCTTATCGAAGGAATAGGCTGGAAAGCTAAAACAATCATAATTGAATAAGTATCCAACTTGTAATGAATTTCATACAAAATTATACAATTCCAGAGTAACCATACCCGTTATTCTTCTTGAATTTTCTTGAATCACAACTATGAAGAAAGTATTATAATTGTATTCAGGCCGGACTAGAGAAGAGCATATACCTATCTTCGACTTCAAATATTTATTTGCTCATCTATATACATATATGAAACCGCAATATTATATAATTTGATGCATTAAAAACTTTAATAAAATAAATTACTTTTTGAACTCTCTTTTATTAACATAAAAGCTTGTAATCGAAGCAATAAACCTCTACTAATATCGGTTGAAAAAAAAAAGACTTAATAAGTTTACTTGAATTTATTCATCCACGACATCACCAATTTTATGAAAACCTTCAAGTAGCTAAAGCAGCTGAGGATACCTACCCGGACATACCTAGAAACTTTTGAAGACAACTATGAGATTGACGATGAATTATAAAATTTTTGTAATTACTTTTGGTTTTTTAGCTAAATGACTATTAATATTAATAAGCCAAATTATAAACTATCTTATGATTATTATGATTATTTTTATTATTATTTGATTCATTATTATCTGATTTGTTTTTCTCATTTTGATTTATTATTATTTGAAAAATTAAATAAAATTGATTTAAGTCTACTGTTCCTATATTTGAATTAAATTAAAAATAATTTTATTTTGAACTTCCAGTTTTTTAGGCTTTTAATAGTTGAAATGAAAAATATTGCGCTTATTGTATTCTTTTCCTACGCTTTCCCAGAGCAAAAAATTTGAATAGAAAATGAAAACATTAAAGAGAATAATAATATTGGTTGTACATAGAAGTCTATCACAGCCTGGTAGGTAAGAAAAAAAATGAAAAAAGTGCTTTGTTATTTTTATTAAAATCTTATTTTTTTAATATAAACATAATTATAATGATTAATGAATGTAAAAATAAAGCAATAAAAATTATATTTAAAAAAATTAATATTCATCATCGTATTTTTATGCTGGTTCTAACGGTATACCTATGTCTATTTTTGACTTATACCCTTAATACTTGTTAAGTTGTTACCTCTTGTTACCCTAGAATTCCATAGATGTATTTTTATTTCTAACATGGATGACCAGCTCTAAAACCGCTACCTACCAAACTCTACCTACACTCATAGTGTTCATGTTTTCAAATTACGTGAGTCGTGAGTTATGCCGAGGCTACATTTAGATCGTTATTCTGCCCTTCTGCCTTCGGTTCTGCCCGGTTGAATGCATGAATGTAATATGTCCAATGCTGAAGTTCGAATTCTCGCGTTGCCGTTAATTTACTATAGTACCATAGTTCTAATTTAAGATTTGCGTTATCAAAGTGATAAAGACATTAGACCATGAAAATGAGATAAAAAAATTAGAAAAAATAAATTTGTAATTGTCTTGATACATGTTTCAATAAAAATTTTCCGTGTATCGTTAAGTAAGGTGTTCAAATTGTGAAACGTCTGATCAATTGTTTCAAAATAAAGCTTCGTAATTTAGGTAACGCAGTCATTCAATCATGTGCGATATGGTGAACACATATGTATCCCCATTTTCAACCAGATATGCTTCCCCGGAAATGAAATTTAATTTCAGCGATTACAAAAAATTTACGACCTGGAGGAAGCTGTGGTGTTTTCTTGCACTCAGTGAGAAGGTAAGTGTTCTCTAATCCAAAAAATTGCACATAATTATCATGGAAATAGTATACTAAGTTTTCATAGTTAGCGATAATGTCTATGAATCAAACAGAAACAAACTACTACAATAAAATGAGGTAAAATTCCGAAAGATCTAACATTGATTATTTAAGCATATTTTATTGTTAACCCGATATCGGAAAAAAATGCGATACTCGCCAAAATTGAAAGTACACCAGAACCGATCAGCATATCCATATGATGTTTGAATTGCCGGGCATATATATTAGTTTGGACATTTCTCCATTCCTGCACTACCATATAACCAGCTATCAGCAATACAATGCCGTAGAAACAACTGATGATCAAGCACTGAAATAAAACCATATTATTACATTGAAGTAAGGTGTGGATCTAAATCGAATATTCGAATTTATATAACCATATTTACCGCTTTTTTAGGTATTCTTTCACCAAGAAAGTGGCATACTATAATTAAAATATTGATGAGTATCGCTCCACTATAAGCTGAATAAATGAAGCCAGCTTTTAAATTGCTCGGTTGTACTTTATTGTATGGAGAAATTAATAAACTAATGCTGAGCAACGCCAATATCTAGAAAATAATTTATGAACCAATAATATGCAATTAATTGCTAATTAATTGAAACTTAATTGATATTGAAAATGTTGTATCGATATAAATAAATTTTTTTCTTTAATTGATAATACTTCGCTGGAAATAAAGTAAGATCTCGGATGATTGAAAATCAATAAAAAAAAAAAACATAAACGTTGTAGGTTACTGCATATAATGCTTTTTTATGATATTTTCAAGTCTTTAAAAATAGTGTTTGGAATTTTAAAATTTCCTGCATGTCTTGCTTACTTCTAATAAAAGTTGCATTTTTTTTCAAGAATTGACAATTTTTTTTTAATATAAGAAAAAGAAAAGTTATAAAGTTGTAGTTAATGCATTCTCTCTATTCTTGCCTCTTGCTTAAGCAGTAAAACATGTAAAAAATAGTAATAACTAGTAGGTAACTTATCATTTAATATATGTAATGTGTTTGTTATTATCTATAAAGCTTATCTGTACGTCACCACCAAAAATCTCATTTAAATAATTAACTAATCGCGATAAAAAAAAACGTACTTTTAACGATGATTTTAACGAACTCTTGTTTTTTTGATTTACTAGATATCAAAACGAATTAATGAATTATTCGCTAATAGCAATTTTACTTACCAATTCCAAAACTTTAATCAAAAACGGAGATGCTCCCAATATCGATTCTTTTAAACTTTTTTCGTTTGCCATGATCCACGCACTTAAAACGACTATTCGCAATACTGTACCGATTCAAACTCCAGTACCAGTCGCGTTAATTAATAAATGGTCTTATTTTATGAGGCTGTATACTTGTTAACTAGGCAAACTAATTCGTTTCGATTTCCATTCTTGATCTGTTGTTTCTTTCTTTTTCACAATTTCCAACGGCAAGTGCTATTTTCCTACATAAATGGAAGGAAAATTAAGTAGGGAGGTGTTTTCTAACGGTTCGTCGCATTTTCTTTCTGGTCTCTTTTTACAAACGTTATAGATGGAAACTGCTGTTCGTTTGACAGCGTGTTATAGCGTACGAAAATGAAATCGAAGTTCGATAAACCTGAGGAGACAAGTATAAGAAGTTTTCGTCGTAGGCATCGTGATAAACCCATTATTCTATGTTCTTTCGCAATTATTGGGAATTTTCATGAATAAATTTTTCTGCGAGTATCTATTACAATAGTTGATATGACTACAATTTTTTTTTTTGTTAGAAAAACACTTATATGTGAAAATCTTCGTATCTTACGAACTTATCATCAGTGATGATTATTGATGATGTATTTAAATGATAAATATGTAGGTGCATTTGATAAGTTCTTGGAATATTGGCCTTATTATAGCATACCATGCAGTAAATTTTTGCATTTCTCAGTTGAAACAGGTATACTGCCGACTAAAAAAAATTAGCAGCCATGCCGTTTTACTAGAGTTGATTTTTTGATGAAGTCTTATTCAAATTTGCTGATGTTAATCTCCTCATACCCAAACCAAGTAAGAAGCTATGAACCCTCACCTATCTCCTTCAGAAACACCTAAGAATTTGAATTCAGCATATGGAATCCTTTTTCTCATAGAAATCACACGAACCGTTATTAAATTTTGCCTATTTGAAGTTTCCTAAATCTTCCGTGAGTTTTGATGAACACACATGTTGGATCCATTTTGATCCAATTCAAGGGGCCATATTCAAGTACTCAACAAACCCACATGCAAAGTTTCAGCTTTCTGAGTAGATTTTTTGGTGAGAAAATGAGACAATTCATAAAATTCATCTTCAATATCCCTTCAAAATTCCTTTTTTCGCTCTAATTCCTCTTCAAAACCCACTTATGAATGTGAAATTTGAATATGTCAGTCATTTGGGCTCATTTCATTATGTGAAAATATAATTACAAAATTGTTAAGGTTTTGTTTTCCACCATCACGTATGAATGACAATAATCTTTCCTCATACCCTCTAACATCACCTCTGAAAGTGGATTTGATATGATATACTAATATGCGTCTTATCTCGGGTAATCACATGGTCTTATATTTATCATATTTCAACTATTTGAAGCTTCCTTAAGCTCTTTCAAAATATTCACCATCGGTCATATTCTGAATTTCAGCAAATTCTATATACAAAGTTTGAGTGTTCTAGCTCGATTTGATGAGATAATATGAAAGATTCAATAAATTTCATTACTTAAACCTATTTAAAATGCAGTTTTTTGCTCTAACATTTCTCCAAATAACAATGAATGAAAATTTTAATTTAGGCAAGTTATGATTGGAGTGCATTAAATTCAAAAAACAAATGTAATATTTTCTTATTACAAATTAAAAAATAATGAATTTTGTAAATGACAGTATCTTTTTTGTTCAGAATTACAGTAGATTAATTTTGTTCCTATTCATTTTTTCTATTCACATTGTACCATCAGGAATAAATCATAATTATATTTACTATTGGATTAGATATTGATACACAACTATATTTTATACCTGCAACAATAATTATTGCAATCCCTACGCGAATCAAAGTTTTTAATTGAATTATAACCTTGAATGGAAAAAATAATTAATTCAAAATTAATTTAATTATCTTTATACGTGTTAAAATTAAATATAAACTAAAAAATTTTAAACAAATAAACTAAACTTGAAAAAAAAAATCAATTTTTAATAGGATTACGTTCCCTTGAGGGTCATACAAAAGTTAGGCTGTAAGATTATTTTATTATGTGATTTAGAGTGTTGATTTTCACGAGTTTCCCAATGAAGTAAATTCTTCCGATCATTTTTCACTATTGATAATACTTGCTTTCCATTTTTCATGGAGGCTGATACTTTACTCACCATGAATAAATGGGGTTGAGGCATTGCATGATTTTCATCTTTAATAATCTCTCTATCGAAAAAACCAGTGTCTTCTGGGCTACCAAAAAGTACTTCGAGCAACGCTATTTTTATATTTTTATGAGACCCTTGCTCTTCATCAACAACCTTTTGGTTGAAAACACTGCATATTTCCACTTCAGACCTTCAAAAGTTCATTTTTCATGCATTAGTTCCCCACTAGCTATTCAAAACTTACACATTAAATGAAAATAAGACGTAAAAAGTAGACTACATTGAGCGCCCAAACTAGTACATAATTATTGGAACAAGAAAATTCATTATGAACCAAAAAATGTAATGAAATAGGTAAATTTTATGTTTTTATAAAACAAAAATGAAAACCTCATGACCCAAAGTGGTTTGACCTATAATAGGTTACACCATTTGAAATCACGTGAAAAATTTCAACTTTATTTTTTCAAGCGCAGTGTTTACTGATGACGTCAGTATGAGCAAGTGTGAGTTGATAATATCAACAGCCAGTAAGGCATCAGTCTCAATAAGTGTTGATAAAATTTCAATCTCTCCTCTTACACCGCAAAAGTGATAAGTCCGCATGTGCATTTAGCTGCTCATATTGACGTCATTCAAAACCAAATATTTTTCATTTTTATTGGTTGTTGTTCTCAGACTATCTCAGACTCTTGTGGCTGGGAGAACCAATAGAAATTTATTAAAATTTCTTGGTGACCAGTCGGAATTGGGAAATAAAATGAAATATAGAGCGCGCTGCTATGCTAACGCTTATCAATATGTTGATAATTTGAAAAGGGGATAAGATTCAATAAAGTAATGTGGATTCAAGTTATTCTTTAAGCTGATAGACTAAAATTTTTATTTTTAATAAATTTTTTTAATTATTATTAGTATCGTTTAATTCATTATGATTGATATTACATTATTAGACGTTATCAACTACGTTGGCGAGTCGACTCGTCCCATCAAAGAAGGGTCATTAATTGCGAATTCTAAACACATTATAAATTATGCTTGTGTGGAAAAAAATGAAAATGTGATTGTGTTTTGTGCTTTAATTTTAAAAACATCCGATTTAAACGGGAAGCCACACGAAGTAAACATTGAAATCACTTTAAAAAACAACGTCAAAGATTTTATGTGTTCTTGTACCTGTAAATCAGTGTCTGTAAAATGCAAACATATAGTTGGGTTTCTTATTCAATTAATGGCCTAAGTATGAAATTTCATTCTTTATTTCGGGACCATATTTCAATAATACAAATTCGTATCATTTCATTTTCAGAATTGACCCTGCTGGTATTGAGAATCATTTTGAATGTTTTAGAAAAAGAAACTACAAAGTATCACTATGGCACATTGTCATTTATGTAGTTTGTTAAATAATAGCATAAGCATAAAACATGAGTTTTATTGTGCGAAACAAAAACTAACACAAATTCTCAAACTCAATGATAATAAATAGCTTTACTTTTACAAAAAAACGCGAAAAAATAGCAGGAACGTTATCACGAATCTTTTCTTTATCCCCCTTTTGTTAGTTTTAGAAACGGCCATCAGAGTTCAGCCACTTCGCTTTTATTTCCCAATGGTTTAACCTGTTATGGGTCAAACCACTTTGCTCATGACCTACCTTTTCCTAGATATGAAAAAATTACTGGCTACATGATAATGATATGAAATTAAGAAATATATAGACTGACAATGTATAATTTTATTGTAAAAAAAAAAGCTACAATTATATAGATGTTATGATTCTCAACAAAAATATTTAATATAATATGTGTTAGAGGTTCCAAAAAGTTGTGTACCAGGGAAAATATTCTTGTGTGAAGAAAATCAATTTTTTGACATCTATAACCCTCTAATGGCACACATAAAAGTAATTTAAATTAGAAAATAAAAATTGTGCCGAGTCACTCAAGAAATTGAAATATAATATGTTATTGTGCTCGCTGAAATGCAGAATTTCATTACAAAAAAAAATTGCATAATATCAAAATTGAAGGGGCAGCATACATAGGATAGAATAGAACAATTTTTGAAAATTTCTAGCTCCTTCAATATTGAAGATAGGCAATTTGTTCTTCTATGTTTTTTTCTTGCAAATCGTTCGAACTACAACATAGCATGGTTTTATTTTCAATTTTTGCGACCTGAAAAATGCAATGAATAATTTACATAAAAATTCAGAAGTAAATCTGCCCCTTCAAAAATTAATGTATGCAACTAACACAGATTCCCAAATTGAAGAAATTGTGGCAACGTTCAACTATGAAGGGTGCACAGGGATGAGCAGCCGGTTACGCCGGAGCGCAGCGAGTTTGTATTACCGATGGGTGAAATTCACCCATGTGTGCCAATTTAGGTTTAAGATAGGTTCAACAATCTTAAGTAGTTATAGTATCCCTGATATTTTGCGTACGGAATTTTGCTCAGTTTTTTACTGAGTGAACCAGGCGATTTTCAGGATGAGCCTAGCCTGCCCACCACTGAACTCCAGTCGTATTCATTTAAACTATCTCGATATTCTTATGATATTAATAATGAGAGCAACCCATTCCCGTAACTTATGGTTGTTTATTTTTCGGCTGTGTACTAAAACTACTATAAGAACAATCGTACGAAATTGCGTGTGTATAAATTTCATTATACGCTATCAAGGCGTCGTTGAATCATGAATCCGCCAAGTCCGTAGCGGGAGCGGTTGTCGGTTAGATTTTCTAGCGTAGCCAATCGATTTGATTTTGAAAACTTTCATTTCCTCTTTTGTCGATTTCTTAATAGCGCGACATGAAATTATGGCAGTGTTACGGCCTACTGGCGCTTTTGATTTATGTAACTCATAATCTGTCAATTTTTACCTTATTTAATACATTGTACGTACTACCTATGTCGAAGAATCTGTATAAGATGTTTGGTGAGTATTGTGTAGGATAAATTTCTGAACAAAGTACATTTTATCACAAAAAAATTATAATAAGGCTTTTTTGTAAAAAAAAAAAAATATGTAGGCTAATTCGTTGTAACGCTATTTTTCACATTTTTGAGCCTTCAGTATGGAGATAAAAGCGATAATTAATTTTGTAAGAGGAGTATGATTAATAAATCCGAAGATATTTTTTATTTCCGAAGGTTGCCTATTTAAAATTTCTACTCTCAACCGATGGTTACGTTTCCTATACGTATAAAACATGTGATATTCAAAACGCGACGTTGACGAAACTGTGAGTACTATGTGAAAATAAAATTCGAATGGGTTCGTTATGGTAGAATTGAAGATCACTAAAGGCCTCTCGAAAAAATAAAGGAACTTATCTCGCATGTTATTAGTCCGTGAAGTATGCAGTAACTTCTACGACACGTTGCGGTCGTTCCAAAGTAAACATTTCGTCCTTTTTTAACCACTTTTGAATCACAATGCGGTACCAATATGTCGCATTTTCACCCCTCACATGCACTCGTTTCTTTCGACTTTCGACTGAACTAAATGTCTAAATCTTTCTGACGTATAATTGAGCCACTGTCTGCTTGTTTTCATTTTTCTTCGTATTATGCTTATTCTTCCATCGCAGTATACATTACAGCACAGATGTATTAGGTGCTCGTATAATCTAGTTCAACTCAAAATTTTATTTGAGCAACGTTCATCGATTTTTTTTTTTCATGTGCACAGAGCACGTCGAGCTCTAAACTGAAGAACTGCATAGACATTTTTAGAAGATTCAGTAATAAGTCCCATGCCTTGTCAGAAAAATTGCACTTCTAATTTCTTCGGAAAGCAAAACTTTGGGAACTTGGGCATACTGTGTACACTCCATTCTCAAGTTGCCATCTTTTGAGCGTGCTGTCGATTTCATAAAATAAATTAACTTCGTAGTAAATTATCTCGTATACATCTTCGTTTATTGAATTAAAGGAAACGATATTATTTGATCGGTTTTTAATTCGTTAATGACTCATTCGTATGTTTAGGAATTAGGATTGGACATTACCGACGAGCAAATTGAGGAGTTGAAACTGAACGTGGAAAATGTTGATTTCGTGAAAGCCAACGAAGAAGAGAAATTAACAAGGCATGATATAATGGCGCACGTGCACGTGTTTGCCGCGCAGTGTCCATTAGCAGCGCCGATCATACATTTAGGAGCTACCTCGTGCGATATTGCTGACAATACGGTATTAATCTAATATTCTAGGGTTTTGCATGCGGTGTTGGTAATTAAAGAAAAATAATAATGATTATTCATTATTCACAGGATTTAATAATAATAAAAGAAGCTATGGATATTTTATTACCAAAACTGGCTAGATGTATTTTAGTCCTAAGTCAATTCGCCGACAAGCATAAATCCCTACCAACTCTAGGTTTAACCCATTTGCAGTGAGTATGAATTCAATGCTTCTACATACAAGGTGTTCCAACTTCCGTCAGTAGGACCTCATTCATATCACATTCATAACTAATGTCTCATTCGTGTATGATAGTTTGCTTATTCTTGTTGCTGAAGGAGCCAAGATATAAAAGGAACTTTTTTACTTTTGTAATAACTATATTCGAAAGTCTTTATTTCGCCATCTAAGGCAAGTAAAAAAGTGTTACTTGTGCATATAGAGTGAATCATTATTGGCAGAAAATTGGAGGTAGTAGGTGGAGAAAAATGATGGCAAAAACTTCTTGAAAGCCCTATTAAATCCCATGTTTAATAATTTAAGTACTGGTTTATGTACTTCCTAGGTAGCTCTGAGTGTTGAAAAATTCATTTCATTACAAACTTAATGTATAATTTTTTTTTATTTGAATAATTTTTTACCTTAAAACCTAAGTTAGGTAAGAATATACAGTTTGCATCAAAATATGGAATACATAATGTGTAGTGTTACTGACAAAAAGTTGTTGGCTACTGAAGAGGGTAGGTGAGAAAAAAAAATACCAGAAAAAATGGAAATTTTCTATGTTGTAAGTTGATCATTAACATGATAGAAATAGTATATTTTACAACTAGGGAGATAAAAGTGATTCTTGGCGAGTGTGAGATTTGTAGTCATACGAGTCTAGAATGAATTTTTCTTCCGAGTCGTGAACGAAATTTTTCCTAAATGCGGGAGAAAAGCGCTCGTTTGAGACCCGAGCGATTAGCGAGCGGGAGGTAAAGTAGCGCTTTCTTCCCGTAAGTATGAAAAAAAATTTTTTATTCTTTTATATTACGACATCTCTTCGGCAACTAGAATAGGCAAAATATCATAAATATATGAGTGTGAAATAAGCAGTCCTACATGTGGTATGAAGGAGATACCATCGTAGCACACTAAATTAGTTTGCTGTAATCGTTCAGTGATGAGTTTTCTTCATGTTTTAGACCAGCTCAGTTAACGACCGTTGGTAAACGAGCGTGTTTATGGTTGCAAGATTTGTTATTTTGCGAACGTGCTATTAGTAGAGTTAAACAGGAATTGCAGTTTAGAGGAATTAAAGGAACAACAGGAACGCAAGCTTCTTTTTTGCAATTATTCAATGGTACGTTTCAACTGTTGTAATTGTTTATTTTAACTTTGAAAAAAAAAAAGTAAAACATGTATTATATTTATGATGATGACAATTGGAATAATTTGAATAATGTTTATTTTGAATAAAAAACAACAGCAAAAGAATTTGCAACAAAAATAAAAAGAACTTCTAGAAAAGTAAAATTTTTTTAGTACTCCATCCCCTATGCACTACTGTCGCGCGAGGGGGCATTACTACTACCACAAACATAAAAGCAAATTAGCCGACTAAATCAAAATGATAGTGATAATAATGATAATAATCATCAGTCGATCAATCAATCACTTTATTCAATAATAATACCTTGAATTCCTTAATTTCATATAAGCATAGGAGTTGAATATATTGCCTATTACATTTCAGATTTTTGCCCATGGTAACAATGACAATTGCAGTGAAATATTCATATTATTGTTTCAGGGGATTATGAAAAAGTTAAAAAACTAGATGCCTTATTTACCAGATATGCCGGCTTCCAAACTTCATACCCAATTACAGGGCAAACTTACTCAAGATTAGTTGACGTAGAAATCATATCCGCCCTTTCATTGCTAGGCTCAGGTGCTCATAAAGTGAGTTGGAGTTGTATTTTTACTTTTTTATCATTTCTGTTTTAGTTGGAATGAAAATTCATTTGAAAAATTAATTTTAAATCTGTTATCAATTGTTACGAAATTGAATCTTGGAAATTAGAGACCTTCATTATTACGCGATGAATTACCGTTGTGTGTATTTATATTTTTTCCAAGCTTGTGGAGACAGATGTTTTCACCAGAATTAAACCAAAATTTTCAACCCTTTAAAACAGAAAAATAACAGCTATTTTTTTAGGTAAGTATAATGTAATTCAAGGACTTGAAAAAGAAATTTTTAACGAATTGTTTTCTGGAATGTTGGGTTACAATTTGGTGATGAGTTTTAATAAATAATAAAAATTAGGTATTGTGGTTGGGGTATGATTAATTGAGTAAGTTAATTTTCATAATTATGTACAGTTTTTTCTCCTTAACTTGTTGGTTATTTTGATACAAGTAAATAATGAGATGGAAAAAATATATGTATATCATTAGAATGTTTACTATTTTGTTTAGATTTGTACTGATTTGAGATTACTAGCCAGTAGAAATGAAGTTGGAGAACCTTTCGAAGAAACTCAAATTGGCTCTAGTGCGATGGCATATAAACAAAATCCTATGCGTAGTGAAAGATGCTGTTCTATCGCTAGGGATTTGATGAATTTAGTGAATAATTCATTGAACACAGCTGCCGTACAATGGCTAGAAAGAACTTTGGATGATAGCGCTAATAGGTAATGAGAAACATCTCTTTATCACCCAATTCATGAATACGTAAAATTATTTCTGTTTCGTTTAATTGTAGACGTTTAACTTTACCTGCCGCATTTTTAGCCGCCGACAGCGTGGTTAGAATTTTGCAAAATGTTTTTGAAGGTTTAGCTGTTTATCCAAAGGTGATAGAACGTAATATTAACCATTATTTACCTTTTTTGGCGACCGAGAATATTATTATAGCGGTTGTCAAACATGGAGGCGATCGTCAAGTAAGATTTCAGTAGATTTTTTTATTCAAATTTCGATAGCATTCAAATTCTATATGTGACTCCGTATGATTCATTATTGTTGTTGTTGTTTTCTCAATTTTTTAAAGGAAGCGCATGAAAAAATTCGTGTTCTTTCCGTTGAAGTGGCTAAGGAAATGAAACTACATGGATTAGAAAATAATTTAATCGAAAAGATAAAAAAAGATCCGTATTTTGAAAAAATTCTACCGGAATTGCCAGCTATTTTAGATACAAGCACGTTCATCGGTTGTGCACCTAAACAAGTTCGTGTGATTTACATGAAAACAAAGAATATACTATTGTTTGATATTTTGTCATATTTATTGTTATTTTTAATTTTGTTTTTTAGGTTTCCGAATTTTTGCAAAATCACGTTCATGATGTGGTGAAAAAATACGAAGGGAAATTTGTCCCACCCAGCACGTTGGATTTATGAAATACATCATACTACGTTCGTATGTGATAAATATAATATCGAAAAGAACTTAGCATATTTTTTGAATTTGTTAATTTGGTTTTAAAAAAATTTCAATTTTAATTTAGCTTTTATATTTTAATCGAGCATATTCAATGACATAAATTGGCATGATTGTGATGTTTAAGATGCCAAATGCCGTTTGTTTACAAACATTCATATCGAAGGTTCTGCGCAAGTAAACATGATGTTATTCAATGTATCAATAAAATTAGTCATTTTTTGATATTTATTTTTGTTGACATTGTGTTCTGTTGTTTCACCAAATATAAATAAATTTATAACCTTTTTTCTTTTTTTTGTGTTATTAAGTTGTTTGAGTGAAAATAGCTTCTAGAAAAAATTTCTATCAATCTTGGAAATTGATTGAACATTTCGAATGTTCTGGCTATTTTGGGTAAACATGCGCAAAAATTTATTACCTCTTCATCGTTTCATTTGTCGAGAAGTATTCATGTGCAATAATATTTTTAATTGTTGGCCAAAAACCTAGGTATAATTTTTCAAATTATCTGTTCAACTATATTACGAAATGAACAAAAGCATTTTATAAAAAACATTGAAATTTAAAAATTCAAAATTGTTTTTTTTTTATATCCGTTTAACGACTCCTGTACGTGTTATAAATAACTCGGGAAAACAAGCACGATGCGAAATCTGTGGAGTAACGTTGTGGAAAAAATACCTACTCCTTGCGTAATATCCCTGATCATACTTGATTATTTCAAGAGATCAGGAAAAAAATAGGTGATTTTTGTTAACTGTGATTCTACAAAATATGTTTTCATTTCACAGTTTTGACTTGTATCGTATTTGAAAGTAATTGGTCCATTAATTGGCTTTATTTTTCCTTCTTTCATTTCCAAAATTCAGTAATATATATTGTTTTGTGACAGGTGTCAGTCGTAGTTGTAGGTATGTGTAGGGTGTGTTTTACCTCAGTATTAGTTCCTTCGTACTACACATTACGCTACTCATATAACACTCTTACTTTCATTACTAAAGGAGGCGAGATGTAATAATTTAAAAAAAAAAAGTTTCATCTTATTAATGATGAATTGAAATGTAGAGTATGCAATATTATATTATTAACGAAAAATTAGTAGCCAAGAAGAGGTAGATGGGGAGAAATTAGGAAAATGTGAAATACCATTCCCATTTTTTTTGCAAGTAACGCGGAATAATGTTTTATCAACCTGATATTTTGAAAATTTTTTGTAGAGCCCTCCTCCATCAACTCATCTTCAATAACATACACTGTAGGTAGATAACCACCGTGCAGCTCTACAACTGAAAAAAATCATTTTTTGCACTGATTTCTTACAAAAATTTTTGATTTTGTTTTTAGAAAAACATTTTCCTATTTTAGATAAGATGTTGCGGCTTTTGAAAATTCATTCGTAAAAGGATGGGATCTATCAGTCATGTAAGATGAGACAAAAAACAGTATTGATATTCTCACGAACACCAAACGCGAACTATTCGACGCACGAACAAGTTCATTTTTCATGTTAATATTTTACATTTGTACACAAAGCAGACAAAAGGGAACATTGCATCACACAGGTACGCGCTGGTTAAGAAATTCATTTGAAACGCGAATACTGTGTGAAAAACAAGACAACTCCATTCAGATAAATTAAAGATTCCTCGTTTGCGGAATACAAAATAATTAAGACGAACCGAAAACGACCTTGCATTGTTAAAACGTTCTAGGTCGTGCCGAAACGCAATTTGTTATTATTTTCCACATTTTGCTTGGAATAATACGAAAGTTTCGGCGACTTAAGCGATTATAAATTTTTATATCGGCTCGGTACGACCAGAAGAAGTCAATAGACTGAAATTCCAAGTCCCAGCACATGGTTCAATAAACTGGCGTAGGAAAAACGAAGGTGAACATTTGTATGTGAAATCGGCACCATTGTTAATTTTCCTGTAGACTAAATTTTAGTCGAAAATTTAAAACTTCACTTAAACGAACTACGCGAGTAAAAAAAAAGAAAAAATAAGACAAAGAAATATCAATTTACGAAAAATTTTCAGAAGTACCTACCTACCGTTCCTAATAGTTTCACATGTCATTCAATTACTCACGTACTAACTAGTTTAAAAAATCGTAGCAACGTTTTTAACGCTTAATTTCGAAGAATAAGTACCAGCCTGCGTAGACTCGTGCATCTATACCTATTACGAATAGAGGTATAATTTATTCAGCTGCGAGTATTGTTTGGTTATTTGGTGAAAAGGGAATTCATTTACATTTTAAACGGCGAAATATCACAATTTTATGAGTAATAATTGGTACCGTATAGGATTATTTTTCTTTAATAGCTATACTTAAATTACCTATTTTTAAGTAGCCCACGACGATTTATAGTAGATGAACTATTTTCAAAACAAGGTAAATACATAGAATCATCGTGCCTTATACATTATGGAAGGCAAATAAAGCACCCAACGTTCCGCACTGTAAGTTGGTAAGTTTTTATCAGCAAGTCCAGTCGTTAAGAATTTCCCACGACGCTAAATACGTTCAAATATTCCATTTCCACCTCGAGACCTTGTGCCACTCTGGTACACTTTTCATAATATTATCACACATATTATGCGGTATAGACGTCGCACCGAAAACTGGTTTCCACATTACAATTGAAAATACCCCGCGAATTTAATTGTGACATTCGAAGAATAAGTTTTCTGCGGATCGTGAAAATCCGTTTTGCTCGTACTCGCAGTGTCGGTTTTTTACGTATTTTTCAAACAGTGGCATTTACATATCTTTGAAAAAGTTGAATAAAGCCCGAATATGGAATTTCTAAACACTTTCAACCTGTGTGCTTGACTTTTAATAACGTGTACTCGTATAAATTGTATTCGTAGTTAATGTGATAATTGAAAGTTATCGAAGAGAACTTTAGGACTCAATTTCAAACAAATTATGTCATGGCTGGTTGTGACGAATGGGCTTTATTTAAAGCTTTCGAAGTGGTAAGTTAAAAAATCAATCACTGAATACCTATTTATTTGAAGTTTAGTATACTTATGTATTATAGGTACGGTCTATTATTATGGTTTATTTTAAGTCATACGATACAATTTTTTTTTGGAATATTTCCATGGTTTTGTTTTTACTCTTACAATCGCTTTCGAGACGCGCTGATGATGGCATATTAATAAAATGCCGAAACTATGCTTTAAATTTAAATTTTGATATGCAAATAAGTTACAACAAAATTCTTATTTTGCTTGTGAATTCAATTAAACAAAATTTATATTTTACCGAACTTTAAGTACCTATTTAAAAAGTTATATATATTTAAATTCAGTATCCATATATGTCATAAAGTTCGAAAATCAGATATCAGAAAGTACCTCACTAATACCTATGCTATGTGATGTAACATGATATAAAATTTAAACTTGAAGTCGTAAGATAATCGTTATTATACTCATCAAAGAATTTCAAATTATATTTACGAATCAGGATTTACTTACTCTTCTTCCTTCGATAAAACTGAACTTGTCAGTGTTATTGACTTGTCATTAAATTAAACTCATGGCTTTATGTGCATGTCCTGGACGTGGTTATCTGATAACAGAACTATTCAGTAAAGCCACATTTTTAACCACAATTTTGTTAAGTAGATGAATTATCAATGTAAGTCAGCTATTGTGGTCATTCATGAACTATATAATGTCCAATTCTTATACCATCATTACCTACATTCTTTATTTACATTATAAAGTAAAAGGAATATTTCCTTGTGAATGCCCTTCTTCAATATTTTGTTAAATGACCATTATTTTCTCTTGATTGCTCAATAGTTCATAAGTGAACATGTTATTTCAGCCTAATAAAAAAATTATCGAGAAATAATGTAGAACATAGATCAAAATAGGCTCAGTTAGTTATACAAGTAATCCTGTAAGTTCAAAATACAATTTTTTTAGTTCTACTGTTTCAAAAAAAAGAAACATTGATACAACATGCATTGCTATTGTTTTAAAATTTTTTGCATTGTTTAAAAATTGAAGCAGACTATTCTAAATTAATAAATGAATGTATAATATGTAAATTTTTTTTAAAAATTAAAATAGAATACATCCTCACTTTCATTTTGTAAATAAGCACTTAATAATGGGATATAGATGCGTTCAATATTTTAGTACAATTTTCATTGATGAAGGGCTGAGGAGGGCAAGAACGTGGAATTTCTCTAGACTGGAAGTTCAAAATGTCAAAACGATGCAGATCTTGTGAAAAATAAACTAATGGCGATTTCATCAATTCATAATAATACAGTGTGTTTCACCTCAATATAAGCTCCTTCATACCTCATATATGGCTACTCATGTGACATTCATGCATAATAGTTTGCCTACGCTAATTGTTAAAACGCCTGAGATACAAAGGTTAAAAAAATATTTTTGTATCATAGTAATGACCAATTTCAAGCAGTTTTATTTCATCATCTAAGTGAAATTAATTTTTGTACAGTTCGAAATTTTTTGTGTCTTTAATTTTTATTTTGTCGTACATTAATTTAGAAGATTCAAAATTCTTCCTGATGAATAATAAAATGAGAAATTTCTGGGACATGTGCAAATATTTATACTAAAAATTGCTTTGGGGAAATGAATTTAAGTATAACTTCAATTGCGTTGCGGCACGGATTAATTTTTTTTTACCTCAAATTTTGAGAATCCTATTTTTGAATGAAAACGAACAAAATCAAGGGGTCCTGTATCTCCGAACTAACACTTCGAAAATAAAGACCACCCTAACGTGCATGATGCGACCTTAATTTCAGCTCGTTACCTCTCTGGAGACAAAATATGCCTCATTTTTACCTCACATAACTTTCCAAAATATGACAACTTTGTTTTTGAATGACCAGTGAATGACACATCATTCTATAGGTGTTTCCTTTCCGTTCCTACCTCATACTTCATAATCAAAAAAATTGAAAAATTTTGAAACATTACTGCTAAGATTTGTTTAGTCTCTATAGTACAAAATAAAGCGTTTCAAAATGCCTAACATTTTTTTCAAATTTATTAATTTTTGAGAAATATATTCTCATTTTGAGTTATGTTCCAGATAACTTTTAAGACTGAAATGTTTTGTACCTACTTCGAAAGTCATTTCCCCATTACATGGTAACAGCCCTGACACTTGTCAAGAAAAGAAAACCCGTAATTCAACCCACTTCAATATTTAGTTATTTACCACTAATTTCTTTTTCGTGAGACTGATTAAAATCTACAAATGATTTAAAATGATTTCGAAATCAACCAGAGTGAAAAGTTGTCGCTTTGGAGTTGAGACTGAGTCTGGCTCTAAAGTGAAAATCCATATAAGTCCCTACTTAAATACCTACTGGAGATAATTCAGGGAATCGGCAAATCGCGTGAAATCATTTAGAAAAAAAACTTAAAGCCAAAAAAATGAGTCGCTTTTTGAAATTAATTTTTCTGACTTCATTTATGTTAACTATCTAATATGAAGTTCGGGTTAAAGTTTTTGAGAATTTCTTTGAGCGATAAGAATATTAGAATCAGAACCATAAAGAATAAACTAAACTAATTTTGAGGTATAAAAATGGATTACGGGTGCCTGGTTAAAGTGAACAAAAAAATATGATAAAATTGATTGGTAGAAAATGAATGATAGGATAAAATTGATTTGTAAAACAGAAAGATAAAACTAAATGGCAACGAAATAATTTATCATTCTAACAATCTTTAAAATCTATAACCTAAAACCTTATTGTTTATAAAATTACATCGAAACCGTACGAAAAAAAATGCACCAGAATAAAACCATCGTGGTAATTTGAAAGAACTGATTGAAAAGATTATCATCGTTGAAAAATGGTCAAGAAAGGAATTACAGAGTTGTTTAATTTTCGTTTTGAGAAATAAGCTAAATTTCACATGCATATAATACCGGATTCATGTCAAATGTAATATTTTATTTATCTATGTCAATATTATAATAGTAGTCAAAAATAGACATTATAAAAATATCCCAATCTACTGACATCATGTGTGGATATTAAATTTGACTTATATCAGCTACGTATATTCATCAATAAAACATATAGGTATCCTGCAAACTCATGATAGGTGTTGAATTAAATTGTCAAGTGGACAGACAGTCCTTCGTGAAAGGTGTTTCAAATGCTAATAAGCAGATTTAATGAATGATGAACAGGGACGGACCGAGCGGGGGGGTGTAGGGGGGTGCTCACCCCCCCAGAGGTTTTGCGCAGTCGGCAAAAGTCGGCAAATTGACATCGGTGAGAAAAATTCGACAATTCCTGTTTCACTTGTCTCAGTAACAGCGAAAATTTAACAATAAATAATTAAATCAAACAAAGAAACATATGTATTTGCGCATTGTTTTGCTTACTCTGCTCGAAGCTTTTCTATTTCCGAATTTTGTCTACGCTAGGAGTGGTAATGTCGCCATCTGAGAAGGAGATACTGAATATCGGAAATGAACGAGATTAATGAAAACTGATGTTCCATTAAAATTAATATTGTTTTAGTTCAATTTCAATTGATATTATATGGTTTAAATTTATCTCAAAATAATGCTGGAGAATTGGAAACTGGAGAAGTACTCAGTCCCTTGAGTGATAACAACTTTTTTCATTCTCAACAAAAAAAAAATCCTACTTAATATTTTTGGATTTATTTTTTTTATTAATTTTTTTTTTATTTAAACTTATTGTTTTTCCATCATTTTAAATTTTTTTTATTGTTTTGTTTTAAATTGTTGAATATTTTATCGCCTTGGTTTCATTTTTACCTTATTTATTCGAATCTAGTTTTTTAGTTTTTAGGTTTTCATTTTTTTTTTTTCGTTATACCGGGTGACTACTTGATTAGAGCCCAACGAGACAAAATTAGCTAAAGGTGAAACAATTCAATACATTTACGTGTATTTTTGACAACAAAAGTATAATTTAAAATTTTGTATTTTATTTTACGATAGACGCTTTTAAGCATTAAATAAATTTTATTTATGTCATTTATTCTTGCTAATATCATCCAAATATATAATTTATTTCTATGAGTGTAAGATTTTTGCGCTTGGGTGCTCCAATCAAGTAATCACCCGGTATTTTAGCAATTATCTTCAGTTCGAAACATTACTCCATTTTTGTACATTTGTTTTCATCTTATAATTTTTTCTTTTTTTCATGATATCTTTCATTGTTGCATTTTTTAGTTTTCGGAATTTTTCATTTTTAACAATATTATTGTTTAATTTTTAGACTTCCCAACTTGTTTGCTTTCTAATTTTTGGATTTTTTTTTATTACTAAAAATTTTTCTATTTTATTACGTTGTTTTGTGATATGGATTTTTTTTTTAATTTATCCATTTTCCCATCAATGTTTTCTTTAATTCTTGAATTTCCTTTTTTTTTTTTTAATTTGAAAAAAATCAATTTTTAGATATTCTTTAATTCTTTATATTTCTGGTTTTGCATTTAAAAAACATTTTTGTTCTTTTCTGATTTCTGTATTATCTTAAGAAATTACTTCGTGACTTGATAGTTTTAAAAATTCTACATCCGTTTTTATTCAACAAAATTCAAAATGATTCAGAATATCCATTTTACATTATCAAAATAATTAAACTTATACCGTGTATCACCTTCTCAGGCAGTTCGAAAAACGACTGCACTTTGATTTTTTTAATTGCTTCTCTGTGTTCTTTGAATTCTTAGGCAAATATAAATGTGATTTTACGCGTACATCAAATTACAAATCAATCAATCGTAGTCGGAAAATTGAAAATACCAGTCGGCATTTTTAGATTTTCACCCCCCCAGAGTGCTAAGGTTCGGCCCGTCTCTGATGATGAACTTTCTAACGGTTACCTAGTCGTATTAAACTTATAAATGTTATTAAGTATTGAAATCTCAACACCTATGATCTTTGTTTCAGGTTTTATGTTTATCTAGTCTAATATATAAATGGTGGACTGATGAAGAAGCTTCTCGTCTTTATTTCTATTTGGAAAAACGTTCGAGGGAATGGCCATTGCTAAAAAATGTTACATGGAATCAAGCAGGATCATGGTTCGCCGATGTAACATTTGGAGGTTACACGATTATTACAATAGCACTGCTAATTGCGCATGTGATTGGTGAACTACGTCACACAAGAAAAACGGTAACACATCTTGTTTCTAGATTTCTTTGAATAGAAAAGTTCGATAGAGTTGTGTTATAGGTGATTTTCAATTTTTCATCTAGATAGCAAAATATTGGGATCGGGTGGAGGAGACACGATATAAAACTCGAACACACCTAGATCCATGTGGTATTTTAAAAAATCGTATCTGTGATATTTTGAAATGTAAGGAGTAGGTGCCTATAGTACTTACAGTCTTACACCTAGACCTATTTAAAATAAATCAATGTAACTTCGTACCTGAAAATATAAAGTACAGTATACCTATACCTAATGGTGAACGCTGTTTGTTAAAATCTACTATACTTCGGTATTTCATATTATTTTATTGTATGGAATAACAAATTTTAAATAGCTACGTCGCGTCGGGTAGAGCAACCTTTCGTAAGTACATACGCATTAGATTCAGCGTAATAACTTAATGATTTTGCTGTTACGCTTCTTTTCATTGTAATCGCTGTCAAACCGCATTATGAGATTCAACATTAAGTCTTGTACATGTATGTGTATACTGGTGTACCTACCTACTCGGTCTATTATCGTCATACCAAATCTTTGTCAAGGGTAAACTGAAACGTTTTCGGAGGTACATATATTAATAAAAGAATAAATTTTACGTAAAATCATAAAATCATATTAATTTATTCCATAAGAAAGGAACGTGGTGTTTACGGGAAAAATTACAATTCACGACAGTGCATAATCAATAAAAATAATAAAAATATAAATGAATGAAATAATAAATAAACAAACGAATAAATTAATTAATTAATAATAGCGTACAAGTATAATCGAGAGAGAGAGAGAGAGAAAGAAAGACTTCATATATAACGCATAGATACAATAATATCTCAGAAGTTTAGATCATTATAAATGAAAAATAAGGTATACGATTGTAGATTGGCAACAGCAATCCTGTCTAAAACTTATAACATAAAATTCACTAATAAACCCGTGTATTGAAAAATCTTATAATTTTTCAGGAGCTGTTCCTGCTTGGTATCGGCTCGCTATTGTTTTTCGGGTGCGGTTGCATGATTATCACGTCATTCGACAACGTACCGGAGAGTTTATTTGACAACGCTATAATACTAGGCTTATTAGCCATAATAACCGGCTTCATATTTCTAATTGACATCGGCTGTTTCAACAGACGCGAACGAGAAAAGGTGAGCAGCCAAGATAAGGAATACCGGATGAAACGCGATACACCTATTAAACCCAAAGACATAAAAGAAGTGAAGGAAAAACCAACGAAACAGAACGAAGTCAATGGGAGTGTAGCCCAAGACAAAGTCATGTCTGAGCTGAGATCGTCGATAAAGAAGAAAAAACCACCGAACGATACCTCACATGTGGTGGAAAATGAAAAACAAACCAAAGAAAACGTGCAGTATGGTAGGAAACATTTAGAAAATAGAGGTTTCGCTAAAAAAAAAGTTTCGGTAGACGAACACGATAATGCTTACGATTACGACGAACAATCGATAAAAAATTACGACGAAAGCGACGATAGTTCCGATTCAGATTCCAAATCCGCTCGTTATGAAAGGAAAAGTCGCGGCTCCCAAATCGGCAGAAGTTATATACTGGAGGAGAAACGAGTCTCAAAAATTCATTCGAAAGATGCTGAAACGACCACAGATGGTCATGTTGTGGAAATCCAATCAGCTAAGGTGACCACAACGAATCCCAATAAATCAGATAGTCAAACATCCGAGGAGAGCTACGAATTACATCCTCCGGCTAGTTCTTCCTATTTGCTATCGCAAAAAGGTAAGAAATTCCAACCTATACTTACTACCAGTCGTATTGAGAGAATATCGCAGAACGCTGTCGATTACAATGAAAACGGAAGTGTGCCATCTTCGCCACAAGATCCCGGCTATGTTTTACATACCGCTTCTAAGTGGCCCAACACTACGCCACTTGCTCCTCAATCTTATCAGCAGTTTAAAGAAAAGAGTAAAGTTTTAAGACCGGTGCATTCTGCCGTGTAAATGCATATGCAGGTTAATGTACGTGGCAGACTAGTTACTTTCCATTTCTATATGTAGCGATCGTCAATTGGCTACACATTGCCTACGAATTATGTGAATCTAAGCTGTAGGCACTGGTACCTATTGACAGCGTAAAGTCATTGCTACGTACATGTAGTACACTACATCAATGTTGGTATAGATGATTATATATTACCTATTTCAGAAATATACTTACAAGAGCGTCACGTTACATTCTTGAGATTTCGCAGTCGTAAAGATTATACGCTTATGAAAATACATGTCGAACTGGTTCATGATTCATAAAATTCTGAGACATACACATATATTATTAATACTCTTATTTTGGGTGTTAAAGTTTCACCCTGCATCTTCTCCTGCATAAGTTGTCGGTTCGAAAAGTTAAATCTTTTTTTACGAGTCAACCTCAATGTATTTGATTTTTATTAGGTATATTATATTAAATGGAAAATGTGAAATTTTTAAACCAATTGTGACATATTTAAGTATCTATGATATTTTAGTAAATATATCTAGTTTATATGTACAATAAGTAAGCGATAACTGTCATTTACCTATTCAGCATTTATTACATTCGAGACATTCCAGAATTTTGTACTGTCATTTTAATAAATATAATTTTTATAATCAATTTACCTACGTATTAATGAAATTTGTTTGTTCTTTTTCAAAACCCAGATATTTGATTTATTGAGATAAGCATCGTTATAAAATCTCATCCTACGCACAAACTTCTAATTAGATAGGTTTAGGTACATCATCTTGATTATCATTCTGGCTTGTCAATGCATGTTGTTGCAAGTGAACCGTGCTATAATAATATTGGAGGTAGGTATATACTTAAAATAACAGGAGCGTCTGCTATTCAAAGTAAGAAGTTTTTTGTTTTTGTTTTTTTGTTTTGTGTTTTTTTTTAATCGTAATAACAATAATAAAAATATAAACTCATCATAGTGCGTATAGATTTTCCCGTACAAACAAAATTACATTATAAGCTTCACGTTATACTTACTACTTTATTCCTTTGCAATTGATTACAATCGAAATCAAGGTTAACTGGTTAGCGGGATGAGTCACTCAGTCACACAATTAAGTTAGGTGCCGCATATGATCGCATGAATTAAAGTACTCATTTTATACATGCACAGTTATTGCATGCTATAACACTAGCAAAGTAAATTAGACAGTTTTCGTTTATTTTGATAAGTTTGCTAGCAATTTTTACGGCAAATTATACCAAACAGGTAGCACTTATGAGATTTTGATTGATAAATTGGCTACACCTTCGAAGAGATCGATTTATATTGAAGCCATGATTCACTTCATTTCCTCATTCAAAATATCAATCCATCAGAATTGGTAATATTCAGGCATAGTGACCTTTAAAACACATTATTTGTACTTAATAACTTGGAGAGAAGCTAGGTAGTATGATGTAAAGTTGATTTGACGTTGTTGGTAGTCCACAGAGCTGCGTACAGGATTTTCAAAGAGTAGGATCGAATTAGTGGAAACTAAGCACCCGCCTTTGTGTGTTTCTGTTCCCCTAAATGATACTTCAATTTTAGCAATAGATATCAACTTTTGATTAAAATATTAGCCGCATCCACGTTGAAGGGTATCATTACCTTCCTTGGTGAACACAACTGTTTATCGACGAGATTTGAATTTTCAGTTTCATCAGAGGTGCGTTGCAAATTTAGGATCTGCGAGTTAGAGAATCAACTCGCATGAGAAAGTTTAAATTCCAAAACAACTGAAATGGCATAAGAATGATTTCAATCGAAGTAATTTTGTTCTGTTTTTCTGGGTCTGATTAACGCATGTGTAAGTAAAACTTGAGTTCGTTCATGGTATGGTTGATCTACAAGGATGTGTCCTATGATGAGTCATTTTTTCAAAAAGTGATGGGGCGGGGTTGTAATAGTTGAAATTTGATATCTACATGACCAATGCTCAATCAAAACTTCATCTTATTCATAAAGATATCCGATCGACTCTTCATCGAGGTATTATGTAGGATTTCACGACCTCGTACAGCTGGCGTAGGTACCGACATGAAAACAAGATGAAAAAAAATGGGAAATTTGAAAATGATATAGGCGGTAGCTTTGGTGGGCAAAATTTTTAGAAACACTTAAATATCGCAAATAATACTGTGCCTCCAAATGATGGATTAACACCAAGCGCAACGATTACTTTTTTATTTTTTCAAATTTGAAACCAATTTAATGTTCATTAATTTATTGTAAATTCGTGAAAATTAATTTATATTGCACAAATCAAAATTTGGATGTAATTAAATTAATCAGGAATAATTGGCGAAAAGGGTTTTTTCGATGAGTATTGACTAATCAATATTAGATGCACGAAATGTAGAAACACACCTTTTACGAGGTTAGTAATCATATCATTTTTATCTTCAACAAAATTAAGTTAATTTATACTCCCTTCACGAAGCTTTTTTCAAATTTTAGATAAAATATCTGTTACCTACTTTATGCTGACCAACACAACGAAAAACATCAAGAAAGGATACCTATAATAGTATATTTCACAACAAGGGAGGTAAAAGTAATTCTTGACGAGTGTGAGATTTGTCACCCGAGTCTAGAATCAATTTTTCTCCCGAGTAGTGAACGAAATTTTTTCTAAATGCGAAAGAAAAGCGCTCGTTTGAGACCCCAGCGATTAGCGAGCGGGAGGTAAAGTAGCGTTTTTCTCCCGCAAGTAAGAAAAAACTTTTTGTCGAGCAAGTAAAAAGAATGTTTATTTAATACCTAATTGCTTATATCTACCTATCTGTTACCTATCTGTCGGTTTTCGGTGAATCAAAACTCTCAATGAACTGTTGAAATTCATTTAATCCGCGTTAAACATTAATATTTCAATAATGATCAAACCAATTATAATGATGAATAAAATTAGCACTACATATTCAGCGTTGAATCCGGTTTTGGGCCTTTTGGGATGCTCCAATCTCGGAACAAATGTTCTAAAAATTCTAAAATTTTCTTTGCCCTCGTAAAATTTTCCGGTTACGTAGTCATAAAATCTCGAGCTAATTATCCATAAATATCCTTCGTTATCAATATCCAAGCTACTAATCCAATGGCATAGCAGTTTACTTTGGGCTATTATACGTGGAGTGTACTGGAAAACCCAGCTGTTCTCGCGCCATTGTGCGATAGCTTTATGATCGAGAATATCAAAGTACATATATCCTTTAGTATCGGATATTAATTTAATGTTACGTCCGTATTTACCCATATTTTCTACATATTCTGAAATGGAGCTGATATTTCTGTCAAAAGTTGTTGTGTTAACGTAAAATAAATCTTCGCTGTCGAAAATGGAAAAATATAATTTACTTCGATCTGTGTTCAACGCAATGGAAACGAAGTATGAAGTTAGATTTGCGGGTATGTTGTTCAAATTGTACGTGTCTTCATCGTTGTTCAAATGCTCGCATTCAAACCGTTTGAAAGAAGCGCCTTTGAAATCGTATTTCAAGATTCCTGACTGATCATAATTGGAATCGGCTATATAAGCTATTTTATTATACTTATCTAAAGCCATCGAGGTA
Organism: Phenacoccus solenopsis; assembly: GCA_009761765.1. Taxonomy (NCBI): domain Eukaryota; kingdom Metazoa; phylum Arthropoda; class Insecta; order Hemiptera; family Pseudococcidae; genus Phenacoccus; species Phenacoccus solenopsis. The sequence continues at coordinate 50,344,506 of CM019753.1, forward strand.
ACAGTACTACTTTCTTGTATCACTTCAGCTGGTATAGCTACGCTCCTTATGATAAAATTTGTTTTCAAATCAACAATCACCAATTTCGGAGGACACGTCGTCCGATTCATCCACATCTCTTCGATCATTCCATTATCCAAAATCCATAATCTATCTTCGCTATCTGTTTCTATGGTATGAACGCTTTGTAAAGCAAAACAATCTTCCAACTTTTGCATCGACCAAGAAGGAAATGGTTGTAACAACGGAGAGGAAGTTACGAGATCCGAAGTAATGTTTATTTTGGCCAACGTTACCGGTACGCCGGATTTCCATCGAGGAATCGTTACGAAAGCCGAGTCTTGCCATAATTTGAAATCACGTAAGTAATTATTTCGTGGTATATAGGTTTTATTGGATATAGCTTCTAATTTACTATTTTTATCTGGCCACTCGAAATCCAACGTATTCCATTTAAAAATTAAATTCAGTTTGTAACTCACTTCTTTACCGAATTCGCATTGGTAACACTCGAAAATACACAGTAATATGATAAGTGTAGCGCACATCTTTGAAGTTCATTTTCTCGGTGACGCTGTGACGCGAATTCGTCGCATGAAGAGAGGTAGTCCATAAATTTGTTTTGAAATGGTTATAAACAAAAGATGAAATTAACTTTGAACGTGGTGTAGATGAAAAATGTAGAAATTATGCTAAACACACGATTGTCCTGGTGTACTGGCGATTTATTATGTAAATTATGAAGGCAATGCAGTACAGTCTCGCGGATACAATTATACCTACAACACCTATATGTGTTTCATGTTCAATAAGTTCTTTTCTTTCGTACAAAAAATCATACGATGGAATAGGTGCCTCTCTGAATACTTTCGATTTCAATTTTATTTATCATTTTAGAAAAGGTTTATTGTTACATTTACGGAAAGTTCGAAAATAACTATTAAGATGAAGGTATTAATATACTTATGTCGTATATATGGTCGCTGCATGGAAGTTTCGTAAACTCTAACCTTATATATCGCTTATAGGTACATCGCAAATTCAAACAGCTACCTATAATAAGTGATATAAGTTTTTTTGTTTTTTAGCTCAGCTCAACAGATTTAATTTTCTTTATTTTTCGAAAATAATACTTAAATCGCTGTGTATTGCATGTAGTATTACCTAGGGTGCCTGTAAAATATTACCTACTTGTAAATAAAGCCAAATTCTTGTTTATTACGATGATAAAGTAATGTGCTTGTATGAAAGAATGCATAAAAAAAGCTCATATTTTACGTGTGTACCTATGTGTTTCATTTTCGATTTCTAGAAAATTTTCAGCATAATCAAAATTTTATCGTTTTATTTTTTTTAAATCACATAAAAATCATATTTTATCGTGGCTCCTTCAATTCATGAGATGGGCAACTTATTATACCTAAAAAATTTTTTTGTGTATCTTCACAAGTAATATTCATTCGTTCATGGACTCGAGGAGAAATTTTTTACATCGAGTATCCGATCTTGAACTATAACTCATTTTTAGGTAAAATTTAGCAGTCAAATTTTCTACTGAAATTGAATTTGGTATTATCTCTCCATTATTTAGCTGAAGATGTAGCTTATTCTTTTAACCGATGATGCAATGGGTTGACTCTATGTGAATACTATTGTTGCTGAACTTTAAAAACGTGTACGATTTCGCAGCGGCTTCATCAATCACGTCTTCAATAAAATGCGAGAAAAGAAAATTTCATCCTCATGAAAAAAATGTAAGTCAATAAACAATACAAAAATTGTTTCAATTTTTCCACTACTACTTAAGGCGACATTTTAAAAAGCAAATTTAATCGATAATGCATCTCGAAATTCTCGTATCATTATTTCGCGAAAATTCGAATTTGAAGAAGGGAACCAACATTTGGAATTTGCCTCAAGTTTCATTAACGAGTGATGCTCCATATTCAATGTAATGATCATGGAGAATGCTTGTAATTTGAAATGAATAGTCCAAAAGTTCTAATACTTTCCGGAGGCATACCTTTTTTTCTGGCACCATGTGCGTGAAGAAAACACATCTTCTCCATTGGAAAGGCCACCTACATAATCAAAGTATTCAATGGCTTGAAATGAAGATAAAATAAATATTCCTCTTTCGAACCATTATTGCTGTCCTCTTAAATCGATATAATAATATGTTGTATTATGGTGCAGTGAAACTTGACATAAATATGTAGAAACATTTATTAAGTTCAAAAAATACATTACTGCGAGTAAAATGTTCGCGACATTTTTTTTGCAAAATATGACGTGTTCATCTATCACGTATTAAAAAAATTCAAGCGCTAATAAAAAACATAGCTATATGACTACTTCAAAAAGTATAAGCTCTTTACATACAACGGTAAATGACATATAAAAATGAAGGGAAATAAGGGCATTATAAAACCAAGTGAAAAATTACCTAAGAAAAAAATAAATTAATAGTTTAACAATTACGCCGATTAATGACCATATTCTACAATAACTATCTATAATTTAAATGGTTAGAGTTCAATAAAAATCGAAACAGGTCAATGTATGTATAATAATAGGAGTGATGGTGAATGCTAAGAAGAACAAGGTGTAATGGAATGATCTATTACGGAAGCTCATTCCTCTAACTAAATAAGCTGACGCAGATATTCGAGTGAGACACGCACTCGAGACATTGCAATGGAAAAGAAACTACAGACTACGTGAGAAGAAACGTAAAAGATAAAATAGAGTTTCACGAACGAAAACGTGATTATTAGGTAATAACGAACATAACTTGAAAAAAGCGGAGAATTAAAGCTAAAAATTTGGTATATTTTATTGCACATGGAGACTAAAAAAATTTCGTAGAAATTGTTAGGCTACTTCGGCAACACTTTCTTCTGCTTTTCGAGAAGCAGTAGGTGTAAGCGGTGTTTGAACACTAGGCGGAGGCGTAGGATTACAACCAGATGTTTTTGAAGCGCCTTGCATATGGTAACGATAGATGTTTTCCGTCGATTCGATAACACCAGCCGTTAAGTCCAAACTGCGACCTTTTATTCCGCCGCCGTTATCTTTATTAATAGGCGACCACCAATTCATAATGTTGCCGAATACCGGAACGTGTCGGAGAATACCTTCTTGCCAAAGTTTCTCTTCGTTTTCTTTTTGCAAGTCTAGCATCGCTGTTTCAATGCCTGTTGACGAAAGATTACGCGTAATGGTTTATTTAATAACACAATTTATTTACACTGCTTTACGGTAATCAGTTATCACCTTTCTTAACAACTTCCGCCATTGTATCGATAAAATTCCACGACTCTTCTTCCTGCTTGCCGACAGTTTCCACTAAATTGATGAGATCCGTTACATCCGAATCCCAACCCACCATACCGAAGCGTATGCATGAAAAACCGTCGCTAGATTCGCCTGATGATGCGAAATTTTTTAGATGTTCATTTCAAAATCATAAATTTATCTTATAATCAAAGTTAAATTTATCATACCGATCGAGAATGCGGAATCGGTGTTACGAAGTTGCTGGACGATTTGTAAATTTAATCTATTCAACTCTTGCTTATTATTTTCCTCGGGTAATTCTTTTGACCAAGCTTCGGGAATATAACGTACACCACCGAGACCAGCCCAGTCTGGCAGTTCGACCAATTTCAAACACGTAGAATTCTTTATCAAGTTATACAACGTTTCTTTTTGGGCAACGGTTGATTTCAATATATCCTGTAAAAATTAGCATTTTACACTTTCAAACAGAATTAATAACTGAAATAATGATAAAGAATTTTCTTCTATACGTTTGCTTATTAATAACTTTTATTTGAATAATCTTCTTTTATACTTATGAATATTATTCATTTTTTAAAAAATTCAATAGATTACGTTTATATTGCTTTTTTTTCAATTGCATTTCTATACATGAAAAAAATACCAATTAATTAAATTTTAATACTCATGAAATTACCAATTGCTGATCCAAACACGCGTAAAAAGTTTGCCAATCTGCGCTTGAGATTAAAGGCGTGTGCGCGAACGGCGCATACCTTAAAACAATACCGTAATCTTTCATCTCAATAGAGCTAATTGGAACCACTGGCAGTTCTCTATGCAGTACTTGACTCAACTAAAAAAAATTCTAAATTATATTAACATAAACGATATGCATCAATACATAATGTTGCTTGTTTAATTCAATAACGTCTCAACTCAATGCGCAAGTGATGATAAAAATATGTAATACTGATTTTACAGTGTATACGCCCATTACATAGTAGGTCTTCAATTTGAAATAAAGAGAGAAAAATTTAGATCGATATAGTGCTTCCAATTTGAAAGTACAAAATTTGAAAATGCTTATGAATTTTGATCTATTTATCGTATCTCTATTTTCGAATGTTATCATCTTACCCAGGAATTTAATTTATCACAGTAAGATGAAGACCACATTTCATTATTTTCTGGAAGAAATTTGAAAGCCACTGAACTAACGACCAATTCGAATATATCCTGAAAAAAATAAAAATAAAAGAGTGGTGACGTGAACATAAATACGACTGAGTCGTAAAACTGAATGCATTACTACTGTAACTAACACTTTGCACTAATGGTTTTGAAATGAGATCAGCCACGGATATATTTGTATTGCCTTCAGCGGGAGGTTGACTCTAAATAAGAGAGGAAACAAAATCATTATATTTTAGCAGAACTATCAAAGCGAAAGATTATTTAATTATCCTAAAAATACTCGAAAATGTCCGACAGTACGTTTAGCACTTACTATCATTTTGAGGCATGGAACTTTTTCTAATCTATTATACAGCCTTTGACAAGATTCGAATTTCTCTACGAAATCGTTGATAATTGAATCGTAACCTAAACACTGTAAACGAAAACGAACGATTACTTTTTTTAATGACTAAATTGAAAATTGATAAAAATTACCTTTATTAAGATTTTAGATAATAAGTTTTTAAATAATAAATTAAATAAAATGCGTACTTTGAAACTAAAGGATTGGTTAATCAATTGTATTATACGTAAAATTATTAAAATGATAACTTGGTAATTAAAATTCATTTTTTAATGTTTCTTTAGCTGAGTTTTTCACATAAGCAATAGCTATTACAGCCTGCCTAATCTGGGAAAGAGAGGGTAGGAGAAGTAAGCGTTACCATAGCTTTGCGTTTCAGATTATTCGCAATTTAATTGGAAACGCTGAATTTTTTTGTTTATATACAATTTTTACCCTCTTAGTAGCTTCAAAATTAGTTACTGAACGTTCATATGAATAATTTGAAGTTCTTTTGGAGAGAGAGTTTCGATTCGACTTGAAATGGCAATTCACTTAAATTTTGGGAGGGGCGGAAAGGGATAAATAGCTGAAAGTTTTTATACACGCAAAACTACTTTTCAGGATATTCGATTTAGTTCATTTGAAGGGACCCACAGCTTCAAATTTAAAGTATGGAAAGTATGGACACCTAAATTCCTAAATTTCAACCACCTGTCATCATTTTCGACGGGGATTGGAACCAAAAATGGTTTGTTTAGAAGGTTTTGAGTCAAGAAATTTCTTGAATCTTTCACATCTTTTCACTAAACTGATGGAGAAAGCTTAAAATTCTTGTGTAGGATTAGTTTGGAACTAGAATATGCCGTCTTGAATTTGGTTCCAAAATGAAATGTTAGGAATGCTTATAGGTGAGGTTTTCAATCTCGTTACTGAGTGTGGATTTAAAGAGGTTAACAAGAGCAGCAGCCGATTAGATCAAGCCGCCATCGAATTTACCTGCAACGTGGCCCATAATGGTAGTGAAATGGGATTCCTATTATTTTCTTTTTCTGCTACATTTGAAAACGTATCGTCATCTTTACTACGATTGTACAACGTCTGTTGTAGGTTTAATTAAGGAAATTTCTTCCATAAATTGTAATTTTTAAACTACAATATCGATATAATTATTTTATTTAAAATGGGTGAAAAACGATTAAACAATATTATACGATATTTTAAAAACTAAGAAAAGGATACAACAGTAGGAAGAGCCGGTATATTTAACCACGGTCCTAAAGAAACAGTAATGCTGTCGGATGATTGTACAGATTGCTCGTCCTGTAACAAATAAATAATATTCGTTAAAAAAATTACAATTACAGGAACTTAATGGAAACAGAGCACTTCGAAGATACGCCAACATCAGTGTACGAGGCTTAAGAAATTAGATTTAATAAAACTCGGCCTTTTTAACTGACATGTGACTCTTCCGAAGCGTGAACATTTAATATCAAATTGGGATAAGCAGTCAGCCATCGCTGATTTAAGTTTAAAAGCGAAATCGCTTCTGGTTAGCACCTCAAATTCGATGAATTTTAAAAAAGGTAATCTTTTGGTCAGCAAAATCAAAGCTTCGATTACGGTTTCGTCTACATATGATAACCTGATGCTACGCAGTTGAGTGAAACTTCGCGCTAATTCTTCGACTACGTCGCGATTAAGAATCGCTTCTCTGGCCCCGGTGAATTGGTAGAGAGTTAAATCTTGTAACCTCGGGCATCCGTGACCGATGTGACGTATGGCGGAAGCGTTCAACGGGCCGATGTCGTATAGTTCTAATTTTCTGATATTCGCTGTACGATTGGGTTGGAAAAAATTCTCGAAAACTTGGCACGACACTCGACGTAAACTTTTGAGACTCAGCGATACGAGCGAATGTAGGTTGTAGAGTTGATAGAAATTGTCGTCTGTGATCGGTAAATAACATACGTGGTAGCTGAACTCTTTTAGCTTACGGCAGTTACCAATTAGGCGAAACAGGGCCGAGAAATCTGTAGTCAAGAAATTGATGTTGGCGTCGACGATGCTCAGGTATGTCAACGAATCGGCGCTCGTTTCCAGCATCGAGAAAAAATGCGGTCCAAGAAAATGTAAATTCTGCGTCGCACTGTTGGTACCGTTGGACGAAAAACCGATCATTTTACGGCTACATGGCTCTGGGGGTAGAATCGATAACACGTGCACAAAACAGGTACACTGTTGGATGGAAAATCGTGTTAAATTTGTTCTTCTGAATATGTTTATCAGATGAGATGTGGAAACGCAATCCAAATCTGTACCGGTACAGTTTTTCATATTAAGACACTTTAGATTACGACATTTGGATAACGCTTTTAATATCATATTCGCGTCTCTGCGATCGGTCAACGTTATTATTTCTACGGTTTTCGAATAGGTTGATAATATTTTTAACAATTCTTCTAGACGAACGTCTGCACCGACTGTGACTTCTTTGTACAGACATTTATATTTGGTCAACGAAGCCCAGTCATCGCTGACGTTCTTTAACGCCAGTACATCCTCCAGCGGCAGGTATTCGAAAATTTCTAACAACAATTCCGGAGGTAAATTCGCTAGCGATGCCATACTACCATCTTTACGAATACACACGTTCAGCGAGGTTATCTCAAATGGGAGTTTATGAAAAAAAAATGTCCTTGCTAAAGAAACCATAAAAGTTTCAATAAAATTATTACTATGGTAGTGCCGAAAAAAATCCCGCAGTTTTAAATCAATTATCGTGCCCAGCTGCCGATTATCATTTGAGGGTTATAATCAAGATGATGATTAAATCTTATCTGAAAAATCGCTTTCAATCGCATTCGTTCAAAATCAAGTCCCTAAACTATTCAACTTGACGAATTTTTAGAAAAACAGAAATAACTGCGCTTAGATAGACCCCTACCAACTGAAATTGATAAATGACGAATAGTTCTGCGATAATGATTACAAAGCAGACGTAAACGACCATTTCAAGGGTAAACGATTATTACAACGTTATTATGGTTTTTTTCGTAGGCAATTACTAACGACAAAAACTGGATGAAATTTTTTTCGAACACTTACTAGCTGTTTGCTCAATAATAAAGGTAAAACTGCCAATGAATTTCCGATAATATGCAACCAAATATTATGTTCTTTACATAAGCTACGAACACCTGCTATATTGCATACGTAGGGAACAACTTGAGTTTCTGCAACATACCACAAAGAAAGAAAAAATTATTAAAACATCTGATGAAGACATGTTGACATTTCATTCAAAAGCATATCATCACGAACCTGCTGCAGCCAAAAATATTATCGGAACCCTTTGTTTGCTTTTATCTTCTAAAACAATTCTTCTAAATATTTCCATTTCGTCCGCTTTTTTCGATGTGAATGCAGGAACTTCGGTGATAAATCTCAGAGGTAATCCAGTCTAAAATTTGGTAACATATATTTCGATCTTTTTTTGGTTTGTTTACATATTCTGAGCTGATAAGTTACTTACACAGTGGCAAAGATATTGGGCAACAATAAACATCGAAGGTGTATTATAATATATCACAGGCTCATTTCCTTTAAAAACCTCAAAACCGTCTTCATTATAAGTGCGGTAATTTTTCAACAGCAGCACGCGAAACAAACTCAGAACTCCATCTAAATCGTGATTGTCGTAGAATACTCCACAATCGGTAAACCTAAGAAAAAGGAGAAGTTGATGTTTTTTCATCACGAACTAGAGGAATGTCGCCGATTAATATACTCACCCAAATAATTGTTTTACTGAATTCGTTGCTTCGTTCCTTATCCAGTTCACTAAATATTCAGAATGAACTATATCCAAACACAATATATACTGTTTTATGCTGTGCGATAGCAATGATAATTTATCTACATCCCTTAGTGCTGGTAATATAGCTAAATTGGGATCTTCATCATCTTTAGATAAATTTAAATTCACAATAGCATCCTGCGTAGATAAGTAATTGAGGATTAGAAAGATATAATAGAGGAGATAATAACGGAAGTGTTGAAATTTTACCTGAATAATATTTATGATTTCGGAAGGAGATTTAGTCGCTGAATTTAATGTTTGGTTAACTTTTAATGATGTAATGGTTCCTTTGCCATCGAATTTTTCTACCGCTTCTTCTAAACGATTCAGAACGGTGGAAACTTGGAACTCCAATTCCGGTACGTGGCCGTCTAGCGGAACGTCCTGGAAAGTAGAACTCTCAATAAGATGAGTGTTTGGTGATGAAGTTGAAAGAATATGGTTTTATTCCATAAAATAACAGCGAATTATCAACTTTAATAAAATTGAAAGTAATGAACAGGGCATTACGATAAGAAAATAGAACATTTTTGTGATATTTTAACCATTTGCATGGCATTTAAGAGTAAATCAAAAATTTACGAACCGGTTTCATTACATCGTCTACTGAATTATCTTCCATAGCTAGTCACCACATCCACAACGTATTTAATTCATATTCGTTATTCGTGGCAAGCGAAGAAGCGATGTCGAATAATTTCAACAAAATTCCTATTACACCCGTTGATAACAAAATATGTGGAGTGTTGTAAAGTCAACAAACGGGAATACGGGAAATGAAATTTAGAAGGGAACACTAGCGATTCTAGCCTAGCGTTCTTTCATATGAAGCAGCAGAAAGAATATTACGATACGCCATCTTTGTTTCAAGTAATGAGACAATGAAAGTATTTTTATATTTTCTATCGATTTCTCACTTTTTTCTCCATTTTGTTGACTTCTCAAAAATAAAAGAATTATAAATTATCTCCTTTGCGGGCTTTGTCATGTCCCTGGCAGGGATCAAAAATTTATTTTTGAACATGTCACCTCAACGGACAAACATGGAGCATCCTAATCCCTACGTTTTCAGGTTCCACATTAAACTCTCCCTGGTGCTGGGAATTTCGAAATACTATAAAATGTAAAACTGATCATAGTATTCTGTCGTTGTAGTAGTGCGTGTTTGCGTAAATTCGTATGGTTGTGTTAAGTAGAGAAGTGCATTGCATTTATCACCGGGAAATTTGACAATTTTTTGTTTTCAGAGTGTATGCCGATGATGATATCCGTATTTTCATTCAACGAATCATTTTGAGAAAATTTGAGGAGTTGATTCTGTCTTATTTATTGCTATTGCGCGAAAAATATCTTCGTTATCTCAATATTTTCTGATTCGTCAGATATTTGCCCCTATGTTTTCATCCCCAATCACCCTACTAATCGATAAAGCTTCTTCTCCTTATCACTCCATATGTTCAGAGCATCCCACATCCCACATCCGTATTCTGTCCTAGCTTGTAATCCTGGATTTGCATCGTGTTACTGGTCTTCATTCATCTTCTAAATGTGGACAACTTCGAAATAAACAGGAAAACATAAATTAAGTGAGTAAATTGAATATACGTGATACGAATGGGGGTAAAAAATTAATTCCTTCGCATCGTTTTCAGTTCACTTCCTTTATGCATTGAAGAACAGCGTGTAAAATGCCTCAAGAACGTCGACTAGCGAAGTACAACATTTTAACCATAGTTTCGGTTATAACTCTGATATGCTATACGATATGCGCTTATTTGTACTCCAAAGATGCTGCCAACAACAAATGCACGATGACATATATGTTCGAGTTTCCTCAGTTCGTGGTAAGTTTGAATTTATGTTCAATTTTGAAATATTAAATTAATGGGAATAGTATATACCAACGCGTCGTCTACAAATGGGACAAATGTGATAAACGTCGTACATACTTCGTATACAGCATGGTATACATGAACACAAGCAGCACCCCAACATGCATAATAATAAGCTGCACAGCTTCTGTTGTATGCTGACTTTTGAGCGAGTCATAGTTACTATGTTATTGCGACAGTAAGGACAACGCATTCGAACAGAGTAAGCGCCAACGGGTGGAAAAAATATAACTGAAGGTAGTATCTCTGAAGAATTTTGTTGTACCTTTGGGACATTCGGATTTACCCTTTTTCTTCTCGCAGCACAAACTGAGTCACTTCGAGATCGTGGAGGCGGTATTACGTCTGGGTAAAAATTTTGTTGTTGTTGTTGAGGTAAATCCATCTTTTGATGAAAAGAATCTATTTGTTTTTTTTTTTGTTTTTTTGTAAAATGATCATGATCCCACCCTCCTCCCAAAAATAATTGGTAGCCAGTATAAAGTGTAGATATGTTATTGTGTTTCTTTAGTGTCAAGTCTGGTATTGGAGTTTTGTGTATAATTATATTCATCTTAAGGCGGTGCTTCGGAAAATAAGTTGGTGAATGCGAAAAAGTTGATTTTAAAATAAAAAAATGAAAAAATTGAAAAAATAAATGCTAAATGTTCTCAAACAAAGTCTCTAAAACAATATATTATAATTTCAAATTATTTTGTTTCGTTATTTTTGAGAAAAACACTGCCAATGAAAATAGGATATAATTTTCATTAGCAGTGTTTTTCTCAAAAATAACGCAACGAAATAATTTGAAATTATAATATATTGTTTTAGAGACTTTGTTTGAGAGCATTTACCTAGCATTTATTTTTTCAATTTTTTCATTTTTTTATTTTAAAATCAACTTTTTCGCATTCACCAACTTATTTTCCGAAGCACCGCCTTAAGCGTATATTTCACATACACAATTCTTTTTTTTAGTGTAACTAAACTTCGCAGGCACTATATGTTATCTATATGGAAAACAAAATTGATAACGCTAAAAAGGTGACATTTTTGAGGGTAAAATTCTTCGTGAGTTTCTTATGGAAACTTTTGAAATTTGAAAATGAAGAAGATAAGACACTTCTCTTTAATTTGTTCAGGATGAAAAATTTTAATTCCAATTTATAAAAAAGTTATAAGCAGTGAAATATGGCCTCCTTAAAAGCCAGTTTATTTTTGCGTTTTTCTCGGCAAATAATCACTTAATCAAAAAAAGCTTCTGTGAAGTTTCTCAAATTCTTATTATTGGTGTATATTTCAAATTTCAAGTGAAACAGATTAGTAGTATTTGAGAATCAAAGTGCACGAAAATGTCCATTTGGCAGGCAAACCAGTATGCAATCGTGTATGTAGAATAGACTTTTAAGAAATTTTTTTCTTATTCCAGTATTAATCACAATAATTATTTGGGGAAAAAAGTAACAAATAATAATAATAATAATAACAGAAGACAGTGAGAAAATAATAAAGTTATAATATAATGGTTTTCATTACAAAGTGTCCATGGTTTATATAAAAAACCATTTCAAAGTTATAAAAATTAGAAATATTCCATGTTGATAAAACTAAAAAAATAATATAAAAATAGATAAACACATAATATTTTCGGTTCGATTAAACATTTGGTAATTTAAAATTTGAACTTGAGCTCAAAATCAGTAGTATGGAATTACGCTTCAGTTGCATCGTTTGTATGTTCCTAAATGCGTCTTGCAATTGGGACACTGATGCCGAACATTGCTCAAAGAATCCATACAGTACGGTATACAGGAACAAATTAAACAAGCGCCTGTAATACACATCACAAAGAAGGCTATGTGCTGAGGTAGGGAAAATTCGGTTTCGATGGATGTGAGTATTTCATTACGACAATTAGGACACACCATTCTCACTGGACTCTCCCCCAAAGAACTTGTAACAACAATAGGAGGATTTGGATTGTTGTATTGTGGCGGTGGTACATTAAATCCTGGTTGAGGATATGATTGCTGATGAGCCATTTTATAGACCTGCGAAAAAGTATTATGAGTTAACACAATTATGTCAAAGTTGAAATTATAAAACGCTTAGAAATGTTGAATCAGCAGCAGACAATTGAAAAATTGTTCGTGCCCAGTCATCTGATTTTACCTAGTCTTGCAGTTCAAGCTGTAATCCATTTTACTTTCGTTACGCACATAAGTGCGAGTATAAAACAATACAGCGCCAACGTCATTTCATTAGTGCCTCGCCTAGTGCAACAAGCTACAAATTTTTCCCCTTCCATTATTCTAGTTATGGTAATTGGACATTTTAAACTTGTGTGACCAAATTTCCAACATAATTAAATTAGCAGGGAAATAAAAAAAAAAAAAAAAAAACTCGATTAAAATATAAGTACTTCAATATGTGCGCTATATCAATACTAGCATGCGCTGTATTCCCTATTTATAGTCTTAAGAGTATGGTGTGTTTGTATGCGTGTATAAAGTGATCATTTCAAGGTTGTTGAATAATAAAAATTTATCTCACATCCTACATTGAAGTTCCATGAATTGGAATGGTAAACCTTATCGATGGAAGAAGATTGAGTGGTACCGAATTTTAATTAGCGAGAGAATGAAAATAATCAAATTTTATCGCGTTATTAACAGTTTTTTAGATATTTTTATGACAAACCAAACGTAGCCATAAGAGAATGACTTGATGAGAAAAATTATAATATTTATCCATGATATACCTAATTGAATGCGGTAACGATTACGTCTCAGGTATAATTGAAGTGTCCAGAGCAGTCAGTTATTACTTACTTAGTGAGGCTAACTTATTCATAGCAACTTCAGTTGACATGAAGTATTTTATAATGAAAACATGCAAAAAACAAATGCTTGAGTTTTTAAATAATTTATCATTTAAAAAATGATAATTTCAAGCCAAGTAATTGGGTAAAAATATTTCCTAATTTGACTTCTGCTCTGCTCATTGCTCACGAAAACGTACCATACAATACATTACGTACCTATATCGGTTTAGGTACTTACATATTTGTCGTATAAGTGCATAAAATGAAATAAAATAAAATAAATTGTACAACACACTTACTAGATTTGTAGAAAAGTTGAATTCTTCTATTTGAAAAAACAAGAAGTTAACTCATGAAACAATAAAATTAACACAACATCGCTCATATAACGTTTTACTGGTACTGTGACTGCGTCGTGTGTAACTCGTGGCAAGTCTCTGCTTGTAGTGTAGAGTGGCATTCGTAACTAATAATCATATGTATTCGCCGTTCTCACTCCAACTCCGCGTTACTAAATTACAGCGATGCTAACGATGGTCGTTTCGTCCTTCTTGTTCGTTTCTACTCGCTTATCTGTGGATTTGTCGAGTTGAATTCTTTTCATTTTCAACATTTTTCGACATAAATAAGCATCATATTTATCGAACCTTTAAATTAGAAAAAGTACACGTGAAGGCTATTCAATTTATTTGATTAAGTAGTGTTTTTAACGAAATGGAAGGCTTTTACAGCTTATCAAATTTTTGCAAAGAGGGAAGCGATGGAGGGTGTTGGTTGTGTCAGATCATTTGTAGTTAATTGGTTGTGCCTATGTATGTATGTATGATACACCCACACTCATTTATAAAAAGCATGTCTCTTAATGCATTTTTACATGTCACCAAAAACCAACTTGTCGTTCGAGTTGCCTACCAGTAGATTCTATTTTGAGATTTTTGAAAAGCTAACGTCAACCTTCGAATCAAAACATTAATCTGGGGTCAAATTGATAAAAAAAATGAAAAGTTGAGTGACTAAATTTATGGGTATACTTTAGGTACCTTATTAGCCCTCATACCACAACATAATTATGTCGAAAACGACATTAAATATAAAAATTTGAATTTTTTTCGCAACATAATGTCGAAAACGACATATTTGGATATTTTCAAATCTTTATATGTCGTTTTTGACATTATGTTGTTCATTTCCTTTTTTTTTAGCTGAGTTTTTAATAAAAACGATAGCTATTACAGCCTACCTGATTTGGGAAGGGAAGTTCGGGGGAGGGTGGGGTCTTCAAATCTTTGCGTTTCCGACCATTTGTAATCATCTGGCAAATGTCCAACTTTTTGGTATGTATATATATTTTTCCCCCACGCGTAGCGCCGGCGAGTATTCATAAAATTCGCTCAAAATTTGGTGAGGAACTCTTTTTGAAAATGCGCAGAAATGATTTTTTTGTTTTTTCGATAAATTTCAAAATGGCGGATCACTCAAATTTTGAGGGGGGCTGGAAAAGGGGCAAATAGCTCAAATTTTTCGTTTTTGATTTCATATGAAAGAGTGAGTCACGGATACTAACATATCCAAATTTCAGCTTCTAAGTGCATATTGAGAGGAGTTAGATCAAAAAACGGCTTTTTGAGGAAGTTTTGAGTCATGAAATTTCTTGAATCTTCCATATCTCCCCACCAAATCAAGTTAAAGAGGTCAAATTTTGTGTGTGAGGTTAGTTGGTGACCACAATATGACCTCTTGAATTTGGATCAAAATGGATTCAAAATGGCGGATTATCAAAATTTTGAGTAGAGCTTGAGGAGCCTCAAGTTGGTAAAAATGTAATTAATATGAATTCATATGGTTATTGGGGATAAGTTGTATACTATATCCCGAATTCACTTCCATACATGATGTTGGAGGGGGAAGGCGGGGTTATCAACCTAAAATAGTGGTGGGGGTACAGGAGGGGTCGAAAATTTTTTATTGCTGTGTCATATGATAAAATGAGCCCAAGTGACAAACGTATTTTGATTTTAGCTTCCTCAGTGATTTTGGAGGGGAGTTAGAGCAAAAAACGGCTTTTGGAGGGGAAATTGCTGCAGGAAATTTCATGAATCTTCCATATCTCATCACCAAATCGGCCTAGAATGGTCAAACTTTGTGTGTAGGATTAGTTTGTGACCAGAATATAACCTCTTAAATTTGAGTCAAAATGGATCCAAAATGGCGGATTATCAAGATTTGAAGATAATTTGAGGACCCTCAAATAGTTATAATTTGAGAAATATGTGTTCGCATGATTATTTCATGGCAAGAAATACTACATTTGTGGCAAATTCAACTTCTTAAGTGTTTTTGGAAAGGATAGGGTAGGGGTTTTCAGACTTAGTATTGGGTGTGGCCTGTAGTCATGAACGGTTAAGCAAGGTTATTAGTAAATCAAAACAAGCTCCAATTAAAAACTCAGCTCCAGTAATGCGGCATGGCTGCTTACGTTTTTTTTTGAACACGTATGTCCTTTTTGACATCATGTTGTGTGCAGTGTGTTGCTTTGTGAGGGTTAGTAGTTAAATGGATGGGTGAGAGCGGCAAGAGAGGGGTGATTCGCTTCATCTCTTATCGTTGCCTCCCGTTGGATGGCAAAAATTGAAAAACGTCGCCCAAAAATTATTTTTCCGCAGGCCAATTTTACCTCTCCATCGTCCTTCCTCACACACCGTATGCTATTGTGTACGTGTGCTATATATTTTTGACACTACCTGAAAAATAACAAATCTATGTGAGCGAAGAACATACCCTTGAGATTTGAAAGTGAAGTTGGTGTAGCGAGGAATTTTTCAGAGGCAGGGGAAAAGATGTTCCAATGTTCTTGCATTTTTCGCCAAAGCAAATTTTTAACTTTTTTGACATATATTCGATATTTTTTGATAATATGATGCAGTTTGAACATCCGCCTCATTGGTTATCTGTATTGTTATCATTATACTCGTCTCAAATATCATGTCATCATTATCGCTACTACTCGAGTTTTTATCGCCATCATAATTCTTTCCGTTTAAGGTTTTCCAATATTGTTTTATATAACTACATTGAAAAAAAAATGATGCAGTAAAATATGTATCTTTTTTAATTTTTTTTTAAATTTTTTTTATTGAAGGAATAAGTCGGCAATCTTTCGTGATGTGTTATGAGGAAGTCGTCAGACACTGTTCTTATTGTTGAAAGGTTGAAAATGTCGAATACACAAAACAGTTTTTAATATAATTATACCTATTAATTCGTTTTTTTTTTGTTTTTTTTTTTTTTTTTTTAATATTATATATACATATTTTGATGAAAAAATACCAAGTCAGTTTGTGCCTTGATCTGGGAACATACAATGAATGCTCCGTGAAGGCGAGAATCTGTTAAAGTTCTTAGAATATGAAAAGTCCTTACATATGTGTACTGTAAGATGTGCTACACAATGTATTGTAGTGACATGCCATGAGTGGAAAGATGATTTGAGGACATAAAACTTTTTGAAACTCTCACAAAACTACTCATATGTGAGAGCCCATACGAAAAGGGACCAATTTACCAAAAGTAAATTTACCTTGTAGATGCGTTCAACGTTTAAACCATTTGGTCCAAAAAAAATAAATTTTATTGAGAAAAAATTTCTTGAAAACTGTGTTTTAAACCTTCAGCAACAATGTAGTGGCCTAAAAGTATTTCTAATGACTTCAGTGAGTAATTTTAGTTTGCAATATGTCATTACCTCTTTATTGAGGTTTTATTAGAAATTTCAAGTTGAATGCCTCGCTGAAGTTTGAAGATAGAGGTTTGATATCAGTTTTATTTGATTTCGTGGGAGTTTTTACATAAATTTGACCAAAAAAGTGAAAAACAAAAAACTGGTAAATTGATCCATTTTTCTATGCGCCTTCACACATGTGTATCTATTGTATTTCGAGCATATTCGCGATTATTTTACTTTGCAGTGAATTAAAGTTGAAAGTTAACCTCATTTCTTACTCTACAAAAAATGTATTTTTCATTTTACTCGCGAATATTTCATCAACGTGAAGAAGATCGTGCCATGATTATTACAACAAAAAAGATTTTTCATCGTGAAGTACTTACTCATTGCAACATTAAGAGATTAAATGAAAACAGCTTTTTTGGAAGGGTCGGAAATGAGTTTTCTAACGATGTAGACACTTTCAGTTTACAATTTTGATTTCTCTCGAGGTAGAACAATTATGAATATACGCTAAATTTCATTACATTCGATAATGTATTCAAAATGGCGTTCTGCTACGCTTATACTTACAGTGTATGCATCTATCCACTGCGAGATCAAAGTTATAACTGATTTCTCGAGGGTGAAGCTTTTTCAGGTAATTCTCGTTGTAATTTCTTTAATGTTGAGTATAAACCGATTAAACTGGTGTATCAAGCGTGAACATAAAGAGCACTTCTTTTGTCTGAATTTTCTAACACATCTCTTCAAATTTTCTCACCACTTTTGATGTATTGTGTATTCATAATCCGCGCAAGTTTTTGTGTTTTTCGCTCGGAAATCAATTTATCGAAAGCGACGTGTAATAAAATACGAGTACCTAATTGTGATCTTTTCTCTCCTTATAAGGAAAAGGTTCGAGGTGTGATGCTTCGATTTTGACTTGACAAATATCATTAGAAAATATACTCATGCGTAAGGTACTTCATATCGAAAATTCCAGCTTCTTGAAAAGGTTTTTTTTTGTGGGGGGAGGGGGAAGCTATGAATGAATTTTCAAATTTTCAAATATCTAATTTTTGTCATTTTTTGCTATAAGGCGAAACAACGAACCAATGTGAGTGATTGAGCTGCGTTGCAGTACGTAATCTTTTTCATTCGTTACCAATATTCAAGCCCTACAAATAGTCTCTGTGTCTGGTAGAATGGGTGGGCGGGGGGAAGAGGACGACTTGATGATATAGTGTACATCTTGTGTCCAATAATGAAATGAACACATAACAAATTTGAGCTATAGCAGGATCTCTCTCTGAGCCTTTTTCAAATTTCTACCATGTGCCATATTTCAACCTAAATTCTAAAAATCATTTAGTTCTCACTTAACACTACATAGACAGTTTTGAGCTTTCTTGGTGGATTCAGTGAGAACACATGAAAGATTCAGGACATATTGTGACTCAAAAATTTGTCAATGTCTTTACTTTCACTCTCTTGCTAATTTATTTAAGAAGCTGAAATTTGAATACATGTTCGTCCTTATTTTATTTTCCAACACTGAGATGAAAAATTCTGAGACGTTTTCAAAATTAAAGTAATCGTCATTTTAAGGCAAATGATAAATCTGAAAGAAGTACTTTTACATATTTGTTACGAAAACAACTGCTCTGATCAAATTTTTCTCTGTTATCTTCTACGCTTATCCAATTTCTGATAATTGATTATCCCACCAACCATTTCACGGCCACTTTGAGACATCATGAATGTCTCAATCATATCTGAACTGTTTGAAGCTCTCCAAGCTTTTCTCAAATCTTGACCATTCAGCATTTTATATCCATTTTGCCAAAATTCAAAAAGTCATATTCTAGTCTCCACCTAAGCTTACTTATACAGTTGAACTTTGTATAGATGGATTTGGTGAGGAGATACAAAAGATTCAAAAATTGGTCAAAGATTTTCCCACGAAAGGTACCTTACGCATACGAAGTGGCTTACGTAATATTTTGTTGCTGAATTACCACTTTTTCATGCAAAAACCCCGTTACGTAAGATTATTACGATTAAATGAATAGATTTTTTGGAAAACATATAAATGAAAAATGACTAGGGATGATTTCACCCTATCACTATCGATACGTAAAATTATTTTGATTAAATGAATATCCTCTTGAAAAACATTTATAAATGAAAAATGACTAAGGATGATTTCACCGTATCACTATCGATAGGTGGAATTTTTCAATTTTTATTTATTTTTCATTTTTCGAACTGTTGGGCAAAATTACATGTTTATTTCGATTCTAGAATTTTCGTTTAAGTCAAAATCAACATTCTCTCACCAAATGTATGTTTAAAAAGCTGAAATTTTCTCTAATACGAGGTTTTTAAAACTGAAATATGAGTGCTCGAATTTGTGTCGAAATTGCTCCAAAATGGTGGTTCGTGAAAATATTAAGCCTCAAAAAGTTGAAAATCAATTCTTATAATTTTTGTTGGCAAGATGTGATACGTATCATAATTTCATCTTTGTGGTTTAGGAAACGTGGTGTTTCGAGCTTCGTCGCTGGGTGTGGATGAAGAGAAACTAAATTTGTATTTAAACTCCCAATTAAACCTTCGTATCCACAGCTGCTTACTTTTCTTCAGTACTCAGTTTTTATCGATGTTTTTTAATAAGGTTTGACGATTAATTAGAGTTGTTGATTTCTATGCCAGAATTAAAAAAAAAAAAAAAAAAAAAAAAAAAAAAAAAAAAAAATTGTTTATTCTACATATTTATTCCTGTGTAACGTGTATGGAGCGAGGAAAACAAGTTAAACGAATAAGTCTATGGATGATACATGCCTAAGTAAGCGTAACAGTTGGGGCAAAAATGACGATATATATACATTTCGTCGATAAGATATGGTAAACAAGAGCAACAGAAACATCCGACGAACAGCATCACGCAGAATAACAAATGTTGCGTTAAAGTAAATTCATATCGTATAAAAGTTTTGATAATTTTACGACAGTGCGGACATCTCAGAGTTACTGATCCGGGACCGAGTGGAAGTGGCGGGATTATGTTGATGATCGGTGGCGAACCGGGGTTTGCAGCGTTTGAAATGGCGGCATTTTGTTCAGGAGGGCTTTTCGAGTCCATGTACACTTGAAGAAAAAAATTATTATCAATGGTTTTGTGTGCTCGTATAAATTTGGTTTAAAATGTAGATACCTACCTGAAGTTCAGATTGCAACCTAATCATTAGCCAGTCGTGAATGTGGAAAATAACCATGATCGATAGTCCATGATAAACAATAATACGAATATTTTTTATTACTTTGTACTAAGAAGAACTATGTAATTTTGATAAGAAAGGTAACGTGCACTATTATGATACGTTTTTTGTTTCCACTCGTGCGAATGAAATAACGCGAATAATTTTCAAAACTACTTCGAAAGCGCGATGCTATTTAATTTTTATACGTTATAACGAATATATTTGAGTGTCTTGAATTTTTACCATAACGTTATTTTCAGTTATAATTTAAAATTATAATTGTAAATTTACTATTTTGGTTCACACATTTTTGGCGTATTATTATTTACAACAATATTCCGATAACATCAAACCGTTTGTTGATTAAAATAAAATATTTTATTCCTTTGAAATGGTGGCCATAGTATTCTCGCGTATAAATTGTTGGCCATCGCTTCGGTTCGAACTCTAACGAGCTAAATTGCGGCAAAAAGGATTCTCGGGTTGAAATTTAAATTTTTTCACAACCAAAGTGAAAATTACCATTTTTTGACGAGCAACGCTGCTCTAGGATTATGAAATTTCCAGACTATACCATGAAAAAACAAAATATTAACTCTTTCATGTATAAAATTACGAAGTAATAGGTATTTTCCTGTTTTACATTTTCATGTAAAAATGTTTGAAAGAAGTAAACGTGAGAGTAAATGCAATCAAGGAGCTCATTTATATTCATTATTTGGCACAAAATATCTCGTTTAGAAATTTTGTCTGATATCCGAGTTATCTGATAATCTGAACATTAAAGTATTTGGAAAATTTGAGTTATTCTAGCTCCTTCACTGTATAGTCGAGTGAAATTTTCACACTTGTAGCAACGTAATAATCTTATCTTAACTGTAATTCATGATTAAATTTTTGAAGAAGATAAGAATTTTATAGCAACTATTTGAACCAAATTTACTAGTGTCTAGTCCCAGGAAGTCCTCCAGCATTATTAACAATAAAACATTTTTAGCTGAGTTTTTAACAAAACGATAGCTATTACAGCCTACCTGATTTGGGAAGGGAAAGTCGGAGGAGGGTGGGGTCTTCAAATCTTTGCGTTTTAGACCATTTGTAATCATCTGGCAAATATCCAATTTTTTGTTATATATATATATATTTTTCCCCCACGCGTAGCGCCGGGGAGTATTCATAAAATTCGCTCAAAATTTGGTGAGGAACTCTTCTTGAAAATGCGCAGAAGTATTTTATTTGTTTTTTCGAAAACTTTCAAAATGGCGGATCACTCAAATTTTGAGGGGGACTGGAGAAGAGGCAAATAGCTCAAATTTTTCGTTTTTGATCTCATATGAAAGAGTGAGTCACGGACACCAACATATTTAAATTTCAGCTTCCTAAGTGCATTTTGAGGCGAGTTAGCAAAAACCTGTTTTTGAGAAAATTGCGTTTTTTGTGTCACTCACTTTGCGCAGGCGGGTGTGGATAAAATTCGCTCAAAATTCGGTGAGGAACTCTTCTTGAAAATGCGCAGAAGTGTTTTTTTGTTTTTTCGATAAATTTCAAAATGGCGGATCACTCAAATTTTGAGGGGGCTGGAGAAGGGCAAATAGCTCAAATTTTTCGTTTTTGATTTCATATGAAAGAGTGAGTCACGGATACTAACATATCCAAATTTCAGCTTCTAAGTGCATATTGAGAGGAGTTAGATCAAAAAACGGCTTTTTGAGGAAGTTTTGAGTCATGAAATTTCTTGAATCTTCCATATCTCCCCACCAAATCAAGTTAAAGAGGTCAAATTTTGTGTGTGAGGTTAGTTGGTGACCACAATATGACCTCTTGAATTTGGATCAAAATGGATTCAAAATGGCGGATTATCAAAATTTTGAGTAGAGCTTGAGGAGCCTCAAGTTGGTAAAAATGTAATTAATATGAATTCATATGGTTATTGGGGATAAGTTGTATACTATATCCCGAATTCACTTCCATACATGATGTTGGAGGGGGAAGGCGGGGTTATCAACCTAAAATAGTGGTGGGGTACAGGAGGGGTCGAAAATTTTTTATTGCTGTGTCATATGATAAAATGAGCCCAAGTGACAAACGTATTTTGATTTTAGCTTCCTCAGTGATTTTGGAGGGGAGTTAGAGCAAAAAACGGCTTTTGGAGGGGAAATTGCTGCAGGAAATTTCATGAATCTTCCATATCTCATCACCAAATCGGCCTAGAATGGTCAAACTTTGTGTGTAGGATCAGTTTGTGATCATAATATAACCTCTTAAATTTGAGTCAAAATGGATCCAAAATGGCGGATTATCAAGATTTGAAGATAATTTGAGCACCCTCAAATAGTTATAATTTGAGAAATATGTGTTCACATGATTATTTCATGGCAAGAAATACTACATTTGTGCCAAATTCAACTTCTTAAGTGTTTTTGGAAAGGATAGGGTAGGGGTTTTCAGACTTGGTATTGGGTGTGGCCTGTAGTCATGAATGGTTTAGCAAGGTTATTAGTAAATCAAAACAAGCCACCAACATATCAAAATTTCAGATTCCTAAGAGTATTTGTAGCTGAGTAAGAGAAAGAAATAGCTTTTTTCAGGCAATTTCAAGTCATAAAATTTCTTAAATCTTTTATATCTCCTTACCAAATCGAAGTAGAAAGGTTAAAATTTGTATAGGGTTAGTTGATGAACAGCATATAACCCCTTAAAATATGAGCATAATTTGACGAGTCTCAAATTAGTAAAAATGTAATTACATAATATAAACTCGTATACTTATGAGGGAAAAGAAGTATACAATTTTTCCAATTCACCTACATACATGATGTTGGAGGAGGAAGGAGGGGTTATCAAGCTAAAATTGTAGCTAAAAATGTAGTGGTGATTCATGAAAAGCCGAACATTTTTTATGGCTTCATATGATAAAATGACCATAAGTGACTAACCTATTCTGTTTTTTCCTTCCCAAGTGAATTTCACAGACATGTTGAGGCCTACGAATATAGGATATTTTATATTAACATTGTCTGGATTATACGTAACATTTTCGAAAGTTTTGAAATATTCATTTGTGAAAAATTGTTTCGGTCCCTGTTCGGCGGTACCATTATATTTTAATTCGATTATAATTCCTATACCTAAAGCCGGATTCATCATGAGGAGATCTAATTTCGGAAGGGAAATTACTATAGGAAATTTCATGAATCTTCCATATCTATTTCTTTTACCTTAGTTAGACTTACATTGATTACTTTTTGTTTGACTCTATTTCTTTCATTTTTATAAATATTTTTGATGTGAATTGAGTCATGCTACTTCATGGTTTACCTATCTATATATCTTCCTTTTTTCGTTTTTGTAAAAAAAAAAAAAAAAAAAATCAATAATTATTATATTCAATTTTTCATACGATAGTATTTCCTTTGTTTTTTAAAATAAAATTTGTTTTGTATTAATATCATGTCAATGATTGTATTTAAAACCGCCCTTGGGCGGGTGGTTGCATCCTGTACTTTTATATACACGTGCTTACAAAATTCGTAATGCCGTAAAAAGCTTAAGGAGTATTCTGATTGAAAAATCGTTTTGAAATCCGAAATCGCTATTAGGAAAATTCGTACTTACGAGTACTTAACTTACACACGATTGAAATATCAAAAATTTTCGTATAAAAATACGCCAACTTACCACTACGTTATAAGGCAATCTTTTTGTAATAAACACATTTTATCTGCTTCTCAAAGCGCGCAAAAGCGTATATCTTTGAAATGCTCTTCCTCAATTAACAGGTGTATCAACTATTTGTGTATACAGCGTTTTAAAGTGTTATTCGAATTTAGCATAATCGAAATCAAAATATATTTCAATAGGAATACACGAATGTTCGACGAATATTTTGTATCTTTTAGGATTCAAATGTTTTTTTCCTCTTTGAACTTGAAAATAGTAGACTTCAAATTGTTGATAATATCATTCAGTTTATTTTTTGCCAACATAAACTTAAAAGTCGTAGAGGCTTTTCCTCGCGGTAACTAAGTATCACCAACAAAAAGAACTCAGCGAATTTATAAAGATAATTACACTCATATTTGCATTGGCATCGAGTAGTGTAACCGCAGTGCCAACAAAATATAGCTAATTGCTTAGGGACGATAAGTACCTAAAATGAGCTGGCAATTTGGACACAAATGTTCGTAAATATACATGTTACTTATAAAGTATGGCAAGCACGAGCAGAGAAAACATCCAAATGCGAAAAGAGTACCGCAGAATAGATGTTGAATCGGACTGAACTGGTTGCGGATTTCAGTTTGTACATAAAGTCTGCAGTGTGGACATACCAGTGGTACGGACTCCGAGCCTAAGGTGTTGGATAAAACGGTAACGATGGGTGGATTTCGTATGTGGTTGAGATCTGTGGGAAAAAGTAACGGTTTGGTCGATTCGCAAACTATATAAAAGTACAGTTTCGTATGTAGAGTATTCGCATGGTGGAGATGGAAGGACTTGGAATTTTATTTTATTTTTGAATAATGAAGTTTTCTTACGTGAATGCACTTTACTACCTCTTACGCTTTGTGATAACTAATTACCAATGAAAGTACCTTATTCTAGACAAATCTGAAGATCATATTCTTTCGTTTATTAAAAAAATGACGGCCCTCCGACGTAATTAGCCTATTTTAATTAAAATAAAATTTAAACTTAAAAAAGCGAAAAACATTTTCAAGCTTTACTCGAGATTTAAAATGACTCTTCTCTGTTATTCGTGAACGAAAAAAGGTTTCCATCAGTTTTTCAGTATTTCAGGATTCTTAAATGCTTAGAGCATGAGTGTGTGAAATAGCTAAAAATTCTCCACCTTGGATTAATCAAAAGTATAGTCCCTACATTTTATTTTATAACGAGAGCGCTTTTTCATCACCTCAGAAACACCCTCCCCCTCCTTCGCTTACTTTTTAACTCATTGTATTAATTCTTTCAAAATATAATGAAAATGTTTTCTATAAAATTTAATTAAAAAAAATGAAATCTTCAAAAATTCTAGAAAAAATTGCTGTCTTATAAAAAATGGTCGAATTCTTAAATTAAAATCAAAATAACAAAATGTTTTGTTTTTAATAAAAACTAGCGCCTCCTCGCCCCTTCGGGGCTCGCAATAAACATTAAATGAAGAAAAAAAGTTATTTTATCAGACAAGTACTGCTACATTCCAAACTTACAACCAAATTATTCTTACTTGTTACCCTCACCAAGAGTTCTTCCTTTCAGGATGGGCTCGCCCCTTTATACCTTTGTATACCTGCCATTTTAAACAATTTTACAACTTCACCCTTGCTTTTGCCTATGTACAAACCTTTTATTGAAATTTATCATGTTTTTTCCCTTTTGTATACCTGCTTCCCTTCATACCTTTTATACCTGCTACTCAAAACAATTTTATGACTTTACCCTTGTGCATGTACTTGGCTTTTATTAAAATTTACAAGCTTTTTTCCTTTGTATACCTGTTATCCTTTATACCGTGCGTTCAAGTAATTCGGGTGCAATTAGCGCAAAAATCTTAATTTGTTGATAACATAATAAGAATTAAATTACAATTTTTAAATTAGAAATCATTTTTAAAATTACTTCCATGAATTTTAAGACTGATGAATTCATTTCAACTACATTACAATTTGAAGAAGGAAAAACTTTTACGGGTGAATGCATTAATTCCGCAAATTTCAGAACATTGACCAAAAATAATATTTGGTTTATTACATTTTATGTTAAAATTATTTAATTGATTAGGAATACAATCAATTTTAATATTTATTGAAGGAATAGTTCAAGAATGGATTACATCTATAGAAGTTAAAATTAATTGAATAGGAAAATTAAATGGAATAATTATTCTATTGTCAGTTTCAATTAAATAAGTGGATTTAATTTCAAAGTAAAGTCAGTTACAAAAGATGTGTGAGAAGAATTCCAAAAATCTAAGTGTAGAGTATATTTAGAATTTCAGTTTCATTTTAACAAAAAATTAGTGTGTCACTTACTCGTCATCTTGGCGTCTTAAATGTAACAATTTGTAAGTTTAAAAGCTGGTACTAACGAAATTAACGTTTAACTTGCTTCGACATAATGCCTTTCGTCCTACAGTATTATATTTGGTTTCTGTGTTACTTAATAACTAAGCTTATGTTTATACTCGATGAAAGTTATCGAAAACATTTTTTACTTAATTTTCGCACGATGTTTGTTTTTCAGAAAATTGCCGTTAAAGATCGGGATGGAGATTATTACAAAAATTACCACTTATTCGCATACAGCGAGGGCAAATACACTGAAAGTTCGAGAGCGCTAAAATTTACCGGAATACCTGTACTCTTCATTCCAGGACATGGTGGATCATGCAAACAAGGTTTGGCAAATTTTCTTTCAAATTTTATTTTTGTATTAAAAAAAAAAAAATTAATTCCAATAAGTGGACTTTACTACCATAATATCGAAAAATGACAAAGTACAAAGGTGGCCAAAAGTCAGTGTAGCATTTTGCATAATAATGAAAAAAAAAAAACGAAACAAAACAAAACAATAAAACAGTGATAAAAACAAAATGGGACCTCATGTACACGAAATGATAATGAAACATCATCGACGATAACATTACGAGCAGAACTGCGAAGAGAAACATATAGGATAAGATACTGAACTCGTAGCCATGGCAAAGCGTTACCTATTAAAAACCGGATAGCGTACGCTGATTTTTGGCCACCCCTACATATGTCGATAATGCAATCATCGAATACAGATGTTTAATTGATTGCTGATTCTTTTTCATCGAGTTTCGAAAGCCCAGTTGTATGAAATTTTCGATTTCAGAATATCGAATCGTTAGCGAACGAAATTTATAATTTAGATACATGATTCATTTTTCCTTCGAATCGTTCGTAAACGACACGATTTTTGAACTTTGAAAGCATTTTTCGGATTTTTACTCTCGTAATCTTATATATTAAAAGAATTTTGAAGAAAACCTTGGGACAGTTCGCTAGACCCTCCCAATGGACCGATTTTGATGATTTTTTTTTGATGAGTGTCTTTTTCCTTTAGATATGCCATCAAGCGTTGAAATTATTTTTTGAAAATTCGGGGTCATAAAAATTCCTATTTTATGGCAAATTTTTTGTTTTTATGCATTTACTTTAGAAACTAAAAAAGCTACGAGGTTGGTTGATATCTTAATCGAAAGAGGTAAAAATTTAGAACATTTACGCCGCTTACAATACCCTTCAACCTCTTATAGTTTTCCAGTTATACGTATAAATTCAAATAATCACTATGTAGAAGCTATGCCTGTTGTTAAATCAAAACATTTTTTTTCTTATTAATCGTTAAAAGAATTGAAGTTGCTGTTGGTTTGTGATTAATGGGTGAAGTGAGACTTAGTTGTGTTTACTTTCGATATCAATTATACCATATTAGGTATACCCATAGAGAACAATCCAAATGTTTTCTGAGCATGATAGCAGATGTGAAAATGAAATATTTATGGTATCAGGAGTTTAAAAAAATGCAACAAAAAATTCTGATGCAGCAATGCTTTTTTTAAAATTTACTTTCTTCTTACTCCTCCCCTCTCAATGCTTTGGTTATTCATTCAAATATTAATGATTGGGTTTAAACCCCCCCCCCCCTCCAAATAAGTGAAGGAGACAGCAAACAGCTGAAGTGAAGCGAGCAGGCCGAGCAAAGCGAGGGCGTGAGCAGGGGGTTGGGGAAGCCCCCTAGTGTCTTTAGATTTTCTTTTTTCACGATTTACGTGATAAGTAAAGGATAGTTATTGTCGATGAAATTTGTTTCAATAAAAATTCGGTAGAATAGCAAAACGATTCAGTTTAGGTAAAGTGTGGTTTTCGCAATTACCTCTTTTCTTCCAGAAGCCAAACCTCTTCTTTAACATAAAAAATTCTTTATTTTCCAAAATTAATATTTTATAATAAAATACCTAAACTAAATATTGATTTTAGTTAACATTTTTTTTTTTTTTATGAAAAATAAAATTGCTAAAAAAATTTTCCATCTTGAAAAACAACGTTCCCCGCTGTAGTTCATCCCATCTAATTTCAATGGCACGAATGGCCAGGTTGTTTTTAACAAATTTCGATTATGCTAATATCGTTTTTTTTTTTCAGTCCGCTCTCTGGCTTCGGTGACAACGCATAGAACATTGGATTTGCAGTCAATCTTTCATTTTGATTTCTTCACGGCCGATTTCAATGGCGAATATTCGGCGTTGTACGGTGTAACGCTGAAGAACCAACACGAATTCATCGTGTTCAGTATTAAAAAAATTCTATCTTTGTATCCGGCGGGCAATCGACCCGAGTCGGTTATTTTGATAGGACATTCTATGGTTAGAATTCTGATCATTCCGAGGAGTTATTTATGAATAGTGTACGAACGATATTGACGATTTTACTGATTTCTTTTTCAGGGCGGTATAATCGCCAAAAGCTTATTTTTAAGCCCTCAATTCAATCAAGACTGGGTCAAGTTGATCATTACGCTTGCAACTCCACATAAGCCGGTATTACTGATGGATAAAGATTTATACGATTTTTACAAAATCGTCGACTTGTTTTGGCATAAATTACGGGAGAATAATTCCAGCCGATTGCAAAACGTTACGTTGATTTCGATCGGTGGCGGAGCGCGTGATTTGTTGGTGAAGCCTGGGCTTACGTACGATGAACACGCCGATTTGAATGTGTTGGTGAGACTTGATGGTTTTGGAATTATTCTAATTCGTTTTCTTCTTTTCAATACGAAAAAACGTTTTGATTTTTCTTCCGTTCGTTCATTTGTGACAGACTAATGCAATACCAAATGTGATAACGTCTATGGATCATTTATGTATAACTTGGTGCAATAACTTCATTAAAACTTTATCCCGAGCTCTTTACGATGCGGTGGATTTCGACGTGAAAGGCATAACTTTGGATAAAGATCATCTGAGAAATATATTCTACTATCATTTGGTTCATGTAAGTATGAGTAACCGATACTCTGTTTGAATTTGCGATAAAAACGTGCTATTCGAACGAATCGATGCGTCATGCAGACGTACGTGGAAACTGAAGTCTTGTGTAAATAATTCCCCAGATAAGCGTGACAGTTGTTATTTAAACGCATAATCACTTATATCGTACGAGTAAACAAAGACTGGTCCCATAATAATTACGTTAATTGTTTTCCTTAAACTCTATAATGTAGCGAAAATTGTTTGGCAATCCCCTAATGGCCATAATTTATGCTTTCAAATAAACTCGTAATATTTATCATGAAAGATAATGATAATTGAAGATTCTAATTCTAATTAATTAATGAATAATATTCCTAAAAAAAAAGTAATAAAAAAAAGCGATATTTTAATAGAAAATAATAATTACAATTTTGGTTCGTTTACTGTTTAGAACAGGCATGATATAGGCTACACATTTGAAGTACATTTCATCTATAGACTTTTAAATGGGAGGCACGGGACTAAAATAATGCCACCAAAATTTTCGGGTTTTGGCTTCGAAATTTATGTAGTTCAGGAGAATGATGTCTGTGCAATAGTGTGGTAAATTTTACATCATAAAGTTGCTATAACGAAATGTCAAAAAGTTGATATGCACGAGTAAATATTACTGAAAAGGACCTTTTGCGATTTTTTGTGACTTTTTTTGCACTTTTAATATTTCTTTTCCTACTCCCCTTTCCCTTTCCTAACAATATCATATTTTCTACTCCCTGTGATGTATAGATTTCGGAATTGAAATTGAAATTTTGTTTTGCTGTATTGAGAAAAAAATTAGAAATTTTGTTACGGCACATCCGAGGCTATCTAGGTGGCATCTACTTGAATGCGTAGTCCTAGGGTATGAGCAATTTTTAATCCTCAAATCAGTAAAATATCGGATTTTTTACCGTAGGGCTATTCGTACGACACTTATGTATGATAGTTGCTCAACCTGTTTGCCGGGGCTGTATCCAGAAACAGGAAAATTTAGCGGCCCGCCGAGAAATCCCATTTTTAATATCCAGTTTAGTATTAATCGGCCCAATTTTTTCTCTCATTTTTTAAATTATGGATTTGTAGAATTCCTTTTTTTTTTTATCAAAGTTTGGAAATCGAAGCGCCCCAATTTTTACCTCAATCGGCCCAAATACTTCGCGGCGCACCGAGATTTTCTCGATGACTCGCCTGCTAGATCCGAGCCTGCTGTTTGCTGACGAGGCTGAGATATAAGAGTTAAAATTTTTTTTTTCATTCTGATGATGATAAAAAATCAAATGAATAAAATAATCTAAAATTATATAAAAACAAACTAGCTTTATAATTTATAATAAAAAAAAAAAAAACATTATTTAAAACCTTAAACTTACTAAACTTAAAAAAAAATAAAATAAAAAAAAAACTATTTTATTGATTTTAATATTAAATAATCATTTCCATACAAATAGATTATTTTAATGAAAAGGGTTATACTTGGAAACATTTTCATTTACTTATTCGAGGAAAATCGAGGTATTCTGTTATTTCCGAAGTCTAGTGTATACAGCGTAGTATACTTACAAAAAAATTTTTTCAGGTGAGCGTTATAATGAAAAAAGTATGAAAAAATTAAGGAAAAAAACCGATCATTTGTTCATACTTTTTGCGAATAACTTTGAAAAATGTCCTATTGACTTTACGTTCGTAAAACTTTTTATAAACCCCCATTCCATTCTCTGTTATACAGGGTGTTCTGGGAGTGGCCAGTCAAACTTTACCATTAGGTAATATGCGATGAGGCGAGTAAAAAATGTTATGTGTATATAATAGCCTATCGTGAAAACTGCAGACGCTGGCACGAGATGAAGTTAATCAAATAAAATTATGTTCCTTCGATTGTAGGCTAAGCAAATAACATTTCACCACAGTTAATAAGATGGATGAATATTTCGCTCAGAGATGGTTTCTATGAATTTATTTACTTAGCCTACAATTGAATGAACATAATTTTATTTTAATTGGAACCCTTCAGAGCAGTGGCGCGCTAGTGTCGTGTTTACATGTAAATGGTATTATCAGTTCTGAAAACGGGGAATTTTTGCCGCCAGTTGTGGAATCACACAGTGAAATGTTTAAATTATTTGAAAATAAATCGAATAAATGAAATGAATGAATTGGGTTTGGCTAATTTAATACTTATCTATCATTTTGGTTTATAAATGAGATTCTTTCGCGTGGTATTTATGATATTCGCGATAATTGTATCACTAGTCATTAGTAAGTGCATGAAAAATAATAATTTATTTCGTAACAGTAACACTGGAATTAAATTTATCCTTACAATTGAACAAAAAACAATTAATTCTATTCAAAATAATTCAATTCAGTACCAGAATTATTAATTCATTGCCAATAATGACACTTTATCAATTATTGAAATCCCCATTTTCAGTAGTTCATCGTTTTATCACCAGGTACCGACTCTTTCGCTGAAGGATCCCAATTGATCAACTTCATCTCGTGCCAGCGCCTGGAATTTTTGCGGTAGGCTAACAATTCATACCTTTTTTTACTCGCCTCATCGCATACTACATTATGACAAAGTTTAACTGGCCACTCCCGTAACACCCGGTATTTTGTGAACGCATATGTCTTCAGTACCTCTGAATGTAGGAGAACTTTTTTTTTTTTGAAATTTTTATCTAAACATTC
Source organism: Phenacoccus solenopsis (assembly GCA_009761765.1). Classification (NCBI taxonomy): domain Eukaryota; kingdom Metazoa; phylum Arthropoda; class Insecta; order Hemiptera; family Pseudococcidae; genus Phenacoccus; species Phenacoccus solenopsis. The sequence goes on from CM019753.1 coordinate 50,376,576, forward strand.
AAGGTAGGTAGGAACGTGCACTTGACCCTAAAACCTACAGTATGGAATTTAGCGCCATTGATAAAAAAAAATGCTGGTAGTAAATGAATAGGCGCGGAGAAATAATAAGAAAAGTACAAAAAACTTTGATTTTTCATGTTTTTTTGCTAATAAATTTAAAAATTGCTTCATTGACCCAGGTTTTGAAAATTTTTAATTTTTTTGTATTTTAAGCTGCCTAGGGGTATTTACCCGAAAGTGATGTGAAAATATTTTTCATACTCTTTTATTTTCGCCCCCTCCACTAGTAGACTGGGCAAACTACCGTACATGAGTGTCACATGAGTAGACTTTATGTTATGAAGGGGTGTACATCGAATGGGAACACACTGTATTAAGTTTGAAGTTTTCATTTTATTGATTTCTTCTATGAGGGTATGAATGTTGATTTATAATAATATTATTATTATTTTGAGCCTTACAATACAGATAAATAGATACATAATTAAAGAAATGTAGAACATTGTGTTCTACGAACAAGTAGCCCTTTTAAAGTAGGGCAAAGGCCTCCCGCAATCTCGTCCATTCTCTTCTGTCCTGCGCTATCCTGTGGTACATACCGTGCGTCAGCATGGTTTTAAAATCATCACTCCAGCGTTTTTTTTGTTTTCCTCTTTTTCGTTTCCCAAATAATTGCCAAAAAGTTACCTTATTTGCCCATTTTTTTCCGTCCATTCTGGCTACGTGACCTCCCCAATCCCATTTCTTGTACCTCGAAATTTTGTATATATTATTGTTGCGCCAAAGGATTTTTTTAATTTTAGATATGTTTATTTTGTCGCGAATTTTTATACCCAGAATGGCCCTTTCCATAGAATTTTGTGTGGTTATCAATTTATTTTTTTCTTTTTTTGTTATTGACCATGTTTCGGCACCGTATGTAACGGTCGGTATAACGCAGGCGTTAAAGATTTCGCACTTATGTTTAATTTTAAATGAACCTTTGAAAATGCCTTTTAAACTCCAAAATTTTTTCCAGCCCAAACATATCCTTTTTTCTATTTCTTTTTTACTTCCTTTTTCTATGTTTATTATTTGCCCCAAGTATGTTGTTTGATCTATTTTTTCTATAGGTCTGCCGCCCACTTCCACAGCGTATTGATCTTCTTTGTTTGTAATGATTTTTGTTTTTTTGGTATTTATTTCTAGGCCTGCTTTCCTACTCTGTTCGATTAGTTCATTCAACATTTCGCCCAGTTCGACGCCGTTTTCGGACAATAGTATTACGTCGTCTGCAAAACGTAGGTTATTTAGTAGTTCACCCTCTATTTTAATACCCTTGTTTTCCCAATTTAAATTCCTAAAAACCTCCTCCAAGGCACAGTTGAATAATGCTGGTGAAAGGGGGTCGCCCTGCTTAACACCTTTTTTAATTTCGAAGCTTTCTCCCTTAACGTCAGTTATTATTTTTGCTTTCGGACTCTTATACATTTCTTCAATTAAATTTACGTATGGTTGAGGGACCCCTTGATTTAACAAAGCCGTTAGCATAAAAGCGTGTTTTATCGAATCGAAAGCCTTAGAGAAATCAATGAATGCTAGAAATAAGTCCTTTTGGTATTCCCTACATTTTTCTATAATTTGGTTTAACGTGTGAAGGTGGTCTATAGTCGAGAAGCCACTCCTGAAACCTGCCTGTTCCCTAGGTTGTTGTTCGTTTAGTATTCGTTTGATTCTTTCATGGAGGAAGTCGGAGAAGATTTTTGCTAGCGTATTATTTAAACTTATTGGTCTATAGTTTTCTATCTTGTGCTTGCTTCCCTTCTTGTAAATCAAAATTATGTTAGCTTCATTCAATGCCTTAGGTAGGGTCTTTGTTTTCAAAATTTTTTCGAAAAATTGTGTTAGTATTTTGACCATCGTTTCTCCCCCATATTTAATCTGTTCGTTTGTGATACCATCTGGTCCTGGGGATTTATTGTTTTTTAATTTTTTCATTAAATGTTCGATTTCGCGAGGGAGTACAGATGGAATTTGTCAGCTTCTACAGCTGTGTTCCGAGTTTTTTGAGCTTTTCTTTCGTCGTTATATAAATTCGCATAAAATGCAGTTGCCGTTTTGTTTATTTGATTTCTGTTGTAAATTTTTGTTCCATGTTCGTTTTCTAAAAAAGTTAGTCTTGAGACGCCTGTTGCTAAGCCTTCCTAATAGTTTTTGTGCTTTTTGTTGATTCTAGAATTTTTTCTATGATTTCAGTTTCTAAAAGCTTATTATATCTACGTAATTGAATTTTGATAGCTTTGCATATTATATTTAGCTCCACCTTCTCTTTTGAGTCCTTATTTTACTTTTTAGTTTTTGCCTTTTCTTTATAAGTTCCACAATTTCTTTGGGTAATTTATTTTTTTGAATGATGTTGGATGGACCCGCCATTACTATTGAGGTGGCCTCATTTATTTTTCCGACTATATTTTCGTATTCTCTCTCCAAGTCTAGTTCTTGAAATTGCTCATGTTCATTTCCTAGGAGCCTTTGTAGCTCTCTTTCATACTGAACAGAATTTAAAAAGTTTATTTTTTGGTTTTGGTTTGATTTGGGGTTTATTTTATGACGCCACCCTTGCAGGGAAAGTTTACATTTTACCAGCCTGTGGTCCGAGTGGAAGCTGAAACTCGGCACAACCACAACGTCTAATATTTTATTACAATTTTTAGGTGTTAAAAAGTAGTCAATTTGTGTTTTTGTTTCCTGGTTAGGAGCTAGCCAAGTCCACCTCCTCCCCAATCTATGTTTAAAAAAGGTATTGGCGACTTTGAGCCGAGTTTCCTGACAGAAGCTTATGAGCTGTTTTCCTCGTTTATTTCTCTTTCCGTATGAGTACGGTCCCATTACTTCGTCCTCTTCCTCCTCTTTAGACCCCACCTGGCTGTTAAAATCACCTAGAATTAGAATTTCATTTTTTTGATCAATTTTTAGATTTTCGAGTTCCACTGCTATATCTTTTAGGAAAGACGTGTATTCCGCCTCGTCTGCTGTAGAAGTCGGGGCGTAGACCTGGATTAGAGTTAATGACTTTTTATTTCCAATTTTAAATTTTGCTACCGCCAAACGATCAGAAATCCCCTTGAATTCTATTAGCTTGTTTGCCCAGTTGTTTTTGATGATAAAGCCCACTCCCCTTTGTCCTAAATTGTTTCCTTTGTAGCATAGTAAATTTCCGTTTTTTGTTTGGGTCATGTACTCCCCATCCCTCCTTACTTCCGACATTCCCAAGATTTCGATATCTGAATTTCCGAAAGCATTTTCAAGTTCCATCAAAGATTCTTTAGTTTTCAGGGATCTAACGTTGAGTGTGGCGATGTTAACTTCCATGTTTATTTTGTTTTTACTTTTTTTATTGTTTTTATCATTTTTACTTTTGTTTTTTCTTGTTTTTTTAGGTTCTGATTGCGAGGTTAGTCTAGCGTACCCTAGGGGACAAACCTTTTCTGGGTACGAGATCGAGTTCGGCCCTAGCCACTACTTTGCTGCGCCCTTTCGATGTGATTTTGCTGGTGGTTTTGCAGTTTTTTCAGAAGTTCTGTCCACGTTGTTGTATCCATCTAGGGTGGTCTGTCTCGTCTGACTTCTCGGTCTTAGGTGTCTGCCTTGTTCCCTCTCTTTACTTTCGTTGGTAGCTGGTATCCTTGCTGTTAATTTTGCTTGAGACGCATATGCCCCCTCGGCTTCCTGGTCACTTTCGTCGTATTCCGGTAATTGCTCGATGTTCGTAATCTTTTTTGCTGGCCCGTTTTCTGTCTTGCGGATAAAAACTGCCCCATCTCTACACCATGCGTATGCGATTATTTTATTTCTTTGTAATTGTTTCGCTTCCCGAAGAATATTCGACGTAAATTTTGTGAGATGTTCTCCGATGTAGATTGGTAGAGCTGGGTCCAGTCCAAGATCCTTACCGTGTAGTTTTAATCTTTTTGAGCTGGTTATGAGCGCTGCCTTTTTTACCATACTATTAAGTTTAACAATTATTGCAGGTATCTTTCCCTCTGAGCTAGGTAGGCGATGCGCCGCGCATATATCGTATTCAGAGATGTTGACGTTTAATTTCGTAGCTATAGTATAGATTACATTGACTAATTCTTCATCATTGCGATAAGGGACGCCGTTTATGATAACATTCAACTTACGACTATACTGTTCTAACATGTTTAGTGAATGTTTCAAATCTCTATTTTCCATCGCAAGTTCTACTATTGACGATTTCATTTCCACTTGTTCGTTTTTTATATCGTTGACTTCCTTAGTTATGTTTTTTACCGTGCTCTCTGTACTTTCAACCGTATTTTTTATCGAATTCACGGATTTGATTAATTCGTCAAAACGATGTAAAAATTCTTTATCCATTTCCTAAACGTAGTATATAGCATAAATACCTGGTGTTTATGAATTAGAACCGGTTTTGGCGACGTACGAATTACTTTAACTTGAACACTTTACGTATTTAACGCAGAAACACACAACTAGCTAACTTGGCTTCGATAGCCGAACTCGATTTATAATAATATACCTAATACAAAAAATATAATATGATATGAAAAAAACGTAAGCAGCCATGTCGCATTACTGGAGCTGAGTTTTTAATTGGAGCTTGTTTTGATTTACTAATAACCTTGCTTAACCGTTCATGACTACAGGCCACACCCAATACCAAGTATGAAAACCCCTACCCTATCCTTTCTAAAAACACTTAAGAAGTTGAATTTGGTACAAATGTAGTATTTCTTGCCATGAAATAATCATGCGAACACATATTTCTCAAATTATAACTATTTGAGGGTCCTCAAATTATCTTCAAATCTTGATAATCCCCCATTTTGGACCCATTTTGACTTAAATTTAAGTGGTTATATTCTGGTCACAAACTAATCCTACACACAAAGTTTGACCATTCTAGGCCGATTTGGTGATGAGATATGGAAGATTCATGAAATTTCCTGCAGCAATTTCCCCTCCAAAAGCCGTTTTTTGCTCTAACTCCCCTCCAAAATCACTGAGGAAGCTAAAATCAAAATACGTTTGTCACTTGGGCTCATTTTATCATATGACACAGCAATAAAAAATTTTCGACCCCTCCTGTACCCCCACCACTATTTTAGGTTGATAACCCCGCCTTCCCCCTCCAACATCATGTATGGAAGTGAATTCGGGATATAGTATACAACTTATCCCCAATAACCATATGAATTCATATTAATTACATTTTTACCAACTTGAGGCTCCTCAAGCTCTACTCAAAATTTTGATAATCCGCCATTTTGAATCCATTTTGATCCAAATTCAAGAGGTCATATTGTGGTCACCAACTAACCTCACACACAAAATTTGACCTCTTTAACTTGATTTGGTGGGGAGATATGGAAGATTCAAGAAATTTCATGACTCAAAACTTCCTCAAAAAGCCGTTTTTTGATCTAACTCCTCTCAATATGCACTTAAGAAGCTGAAATTTGGATATGTTAGTATCCGTGACTCACTCTTTCATATGAAATCAAAAACAAAAAATTTGAGCTATTTGCCCCTTCTCCAGCCCCCTCAAAATTTGAGTGATCCGCCATTTTGAAATTTATCGAAAAAAAAAAAAATATTTTTGCGTATTTGCAAGAAGAGTTCCTCACCGAATTTTGAGCGAATTTTATCCACACCCGCCTGCGCAAGTGAGTGACACAAAAAACGCAATTTCTCAAAAACAGGTTTTTGCTAACTCGCCTCAAAATGCACTTAGGAAGCTGAAATTTAAATATGTTGGTGTCCGTGACTCACTCTTTCATATGAGATCAAAAACGAAAAATTTGAGCTATTTGCCTCTTCTCCAGCTCCCCTCAAAATTTGAGTGATCCGCCATTTTGAAAGTTTTCGAAAAAACAAAAAAAAAACTTCTGCGCATTTTCAAGAAGAGTTCCTCACTAAATTTTGAGCGAATTTTATGAATACTCACCGGCGCTACGCGTGGGGAAAAAAATATATATACCAAAAAGTTGGATATTTGCCAGATGATTACAAATGGTCTGAAACGCAAAGATTTGAAGACCCCACCCTCCCCCGACTTTCCCTTCCCAAATCAGGTAGGCTGTAATAACTATCGTTTTTATTAAAAACTCAGCTAATGATGCTTCTTCAAAGGAATAAATCGTCGTGCCGTTATTTATTGTTATTTTGCAATATTATATTGATATTATATTGTTTTTTTTTCTAATTTTATTTGAAAGAGAAAACTATAATATATAATTATTAATTTTTTTTTTTAATTTTTTACTTCATGTAAATTTCAAAGGAATACCCCATAGGTAATAATTCACGTATTCTTATATATACGTTTACAGTGCAGCAATGGCAAATACTACACTTCGGAAATTCATCAAGATCGTTTGAAATTTTCGAATAACAACGCCACCTGGAAGGAAATCAAACAAGCGCAGATTTCACTCTTATACTCGTACGGTTTATCCGACGAAACGTACGTGCTGATTAAGAAACCGGCTAAATCGTTGGCGCATAAGTACGATATAATGATCGAGGCGATCAATATAGAAAAACGCGATTGGATCGGTGAATGCACGGCGCATAAAGCGAACGATAATAAGCGAATTTACTGGTTAGTTCGATTCGTCTTGCTATTAATACCCACACCGAACACAACAACGACACGACGAGCTAATTTTTAATCCTTATGTTACTACTGTTGGCAGCAATGATGGAAATAATTTATCGCAATTAGGAGTCATTGGATTTAACAAAACAATGGGACGGAAGTATTTTCGATCGAGTTTTAGTACTATTGAAGAATTGAACTCTACAAGTTCTCATTTCGTAGTTAAAATGTCGCCTACTGAGAAAGAGGTATGCGCCAACTATTGCGAGTGAAAGGACGAAAAATATTTTTTAAGATTTTTGCGTGTTTCAGACCGGCTTGAACGTCGATATTTACGATCGCAGTGATCGTACGTTGAGGATGAATTTGAATTTTTTCACTTTCTTTAAAAGACAGGTTATTCTTAAAAGTACCGAAAGAGGAGCGCTATTTTATAATATCAAATTGGACGGCATGACCGCCATGTGGGAGGTTTATAGGTTATATTTGACTCCAATTAGATGCTCGAAGAGCGACCATTTGGCGTATGCCGTATTCAAAACGCCGTGGAGTCATGATAGCTCGCATGCCGTTATTAGGTGAGTGCACAATTTATGATTGGAAGAATATTTTAAACGAAACATTTCCATTAAGTCCAGTTATTAATGTTGACTAAAAACAGACCTTTATTCATTGCGCCATTCTCGCAGTATTATAATGTAATTCTCCAAGATGATTGATTTGGTAAAAATATGTTATCCATAGCGTACAGTTTTTGTTAGTGATACAAGTATGTTAGAGAGTTTTCAGTTGAAATTTGGTTTTTTGAGATTTTTGGCAAGAACTAAAATGTTTGATGCTAAAAAGTTTTACGGAAGCCTATTTAGCGGGTGTCAGTCTAGATTTACTGAACTCATTATAATAACATAAGTGAATTAGATTTGAATATACATGTATAAAATCTTGAAATTTAAGTTGATTCGAAAAAATGTTTTTACAATAATGTGATAAAATAGAAAGTGCTTTTTTTTTATGTAATACATTTATTTTAATTCTTAATAAATATTGCAATTGAATTTACTATTGCATCTTGTTGTACATTTACAGTTCGGAAGAAGTGGAAACGTTGAAATTGATATTACTAACAATACCACCAACCAATCTAAAACAAGAATCTAGCGACGAATTGCCTAGCGTCGATTTAATTCTCGATCCAGTTTGCCAGTATTCGGTCGAGTAAGTGTTAAATTGGATTAAGATACTTTAATTTCTTTTCTTGATCGAAGAAAACATATAATATTTTTTAATTTTAAGGATGGAAGTATCGTACAAAGATTGTTTGGGAGTGATAGCGACTCGTTACAGTTTCGCCTTACTGGCGAATATTGGCGCCATTATACTGGCGGTATTGGCTCAGCAATATACTGATTTTGAATCTCATAGATCGTTTCCTTCATTTTTCACAGCAATGCAAAAAGGAAATGTGCCGTGGTTTACCTTACCTGTAGCGCGACTCGTCACCTATTGTTGGGAGTAAGTTGTACTAACGATGCGAAAATATATATTCCATGTTTGCTCAATCTACATAGATTATTAAGTATTACGCGTTTATGCGAATTTTCAGAAAACTGCGTTTGACAAGAGTACCATTTAAACTGGATACGATTATTCTACAAAATGATACAGCCGATACTCTGCTTGTGCCGGTGATATTGTATTTAGTAGCGTACGCCGTGCTACATGTGACTGTTACTGTGTTTTGGATAGTTTTAGAACTCAGCGTGACAAGCTACATAAAATACATTGGCAAGTGAGTACAAATAATGATGCTTTTCTTGTGTGTGTTATATATGCTTGAAACTGATAATAATAAAAATATTATTCTTTCTACTTTACAGCAGGTTGGACTTCATCGCGCCTCCGTCGCTACGAGATTTCAATATATTTCGTAGAACTTTCGTTCGATTTCCCATATCTTATGCTATGATGATCGTATTTGTTAGCGTGTGTACTTGCGGTACTTGCGGATTATTGGTTGGCGTGGTTTTATATTTTTTGAAGGTTTGCAACTATACTCGTAAAATTTCATTTTTCTTCTGACGAGGGAGCCTTTCGGACAGTGAATAATAGAAAACTTGTGCATCCAAAATTTAATGGAAAACACGTTCAACGAGTACCTCGCGTCAAATATGTTGGTTACTACGAAGGAGCGTGATGAAGATGGCGTGTCAACATTTCGAAAAATACAAGAAAAAAATAAATTATGAAAAGATCGGTTTTCGCATAAAGTGAAGAGCAGTTGAAAATTTTCATTAAAAAATACTCTGCAATCGAAAGGAACCACGAAAACAGTCTCCGGTGTGGAGGGGTCAGTGTTTGAGGAAAATGCCAAAAATAAGCAAATATTAAAGGGTCTCTCCTGATAAGATAGTGAAAATGGCCCTTGACCCAAATTCGGTCACAAGTGGTCCTAAATGTTGCTCTCGATGAAAAAACTTCCCAAAAAATTTTTTGACCCCCCCACCCCCACCCTATCCTGAGATATCGACTCCCATATGTCGAAAATTCAATATTTTTCAACTCTGGATGGGATGGATGAAAAATTTTGAAAATTTCACTATTGATAGGCATTATATAAGTACATCAGTGGAAATTTTTTCAAATTTTTCGATTCATATTTTCTTGAATTTTTTAGGCTTTGAAATTTTCAAAAAATTGTAAAAATTTTTTTTGAGGGGGGTACATGGCTGAATTTTTTTTTCATAATTAGCTCGTACTTCAAGGTACAACATGATAATATTTTCAACCCCCCCGAAGGGGGGTGGAAGTTGATCAAAAAAAATGAAATGTGTAACAAGAGCGCCTCCTAAATTCACTTTTTTGCATTTTTTTTTGCGAACAACGCATTTTAGAGAAAAAGTAGTATAGTAATAAAATGTTTCTCATTAAATTCTCTGTAAGAAAGGGTCTTATAATTTTTTTTGTATACCCATTAGGGGAGGAGATAGGGGACTACAAAGTTGCTCCTAATACTAATAATTATTATGTATTACACTATCGCAAAATATGATATGATAGTAATTAATTATCAACTCATGTTCTACACTTCCCCCCCCCCATGTAGCCATTGGCATGATGAGAACATGGAACATTATCATAACACTGTGGTTTATATCAAACATCGCGCTATGGGCCTATGTGCAGCGTAAGTGGGGCGTTTCAAGTGCGTTTTCTCGCGATTCTATCAATTTTGGCGAAAATTGCGTGATAATATTTTTTGTTGGAAATCTGATCAGCATAATTTCTTAACTGAACTTTTTCTCTGTATCTATATTAGAACGCGTGTTATTTGCGAAAAACTAGTTTTGTGGGCACAAATGTGGATTTTTGGGGAAAAGGAATGGCGCGATTTTTGGGGGAAAGTTAGGTGCTGTTACGGACACAATTGGCTACAAGTTTCCTCAGAAAAACTTCGGCCCCCAATTAGTCTTGATTATAATCGTAATATGACTGGACTGTTATAGGTACTACGTTTTAACTTCACCATCATTATGTCGAATTTTATTTATTCTTATTGTGAAATCCTCAATCAGAAGTTTGCCACAATAGTCGAAAAGTAACTCACCTTCATTCCCAATGTTCATTTTCTATTTTTTTTTCATTTTTTTTTTCTTGTTTAGTCCTTACTGATTTTGCGATAGTGTAATACATAATAATTATTAGTATTAGGAGCAACTTTGTAGTCCCCTATCCTCTCCCCTAATGGGTATACGAAAAAAATTATAAGACCCTTTCTTATAGAGAATTTAATGAGAAACATTTTATTACTATACTACTTTTTCTCTAAAACGCGTTGTTCGCAAAAAAAATGCAAAAAAGTGAATTTAGGAGGCGCTCTTGTTACACATTTCATTTTTTTTGACCAACTTCCACCCCCCTTCGGGGGGTTGAAAATATTATCATGTTGTACCTTGAAGTACGAGCTAATTATGGAAAAAAATTCAGCCATGTACCCCCCTCAAAAAAAATTTTTACAATTTTTGGAAAATTTCAAAGCCTAAAAAATTCAAGAAAATATGAATCGAAAAATTTGAAAAAATTTCCACTGATGTACTCATATAATGCCTATCAATAGTGAAATTTTCAAAATTTTTCATCCATTCCATCCAGATTTAAAAAATATTGAATTTTCGACATATGGGAGTCGATTTCTCAGGATAGGGTGGGGGGTCAAAATTTTTTTTGGGGAGTTTTTTCATCGAGGGCAACATTTAGGACCACTTGTGACCGAATTTGGGTCAAGGGCCGTTTTCACTATCTTATCAGGGGAGACCCTTTGACATCTAAAATGTTCGCGATATTTTTTCGAACTAATGTATTTTTGATCGTTTTTGAAATTATCACCCCGACGAGTATCTTGATGTACGTACAGGATGTTGCGTTCAGGGGTACCACTTGCAAACCACAAACGCAGCAACTCAAATTACATACATATATGGTGATTTGCCTATTTAGAAATTTGAAGGGGCTGAGATATGCAACTTCGAGAAAAAATGTTATTCAAAAATTATTCAACTTCAAAAATGTATGTCTCTGAACTATGAACGATAGGAATATAGGGTTCGTGTCAAAATGTGAAGCATACAATGTAATTTTCTCAACAAAAAAGTGGTGAGTGTAGGCAAGATTGAAGGGGTGTATATGGTGATGAACACGAGAAAAACATGAAATATCGGTAAATTTTTCAATTTTTTGTAAATTACTTTTGAGGTCGCATTATCAAGGACTTTCTTTAAAAATTTCTTAGTGATTATGAATGTATCTTACATACATTGTAGGACCTATGCGCTTCCTAGAGAGCTTGGATGTTGAGAAAAAAAAATTTGAAGAAAAAAGTAAAAAATTTAGATTTTTTATGAAAATAAAATTGGAAAATTTTTACATCACGAATTAAAGTTGGTAGAACTGTGGGATTAATATCAACATACCACGTTAACAATGTAGTTTTATTAATAAAAAAAATGAAACTTGCAGAAAGCATAGAGAGAGAGAAAAAGAGATCAGTAAATAAGACAACTAATAAAAAACATTATGAAAAATTGGTCAATTTTCAATTTTTTGTGAATAATTTTCAAAATCTCATTATTAAGGACCCTCATAAAAAAATTTCTTAATAATTTTAAATGTATGTAATGTAGGAATTCTTCTTAAATAGATGGAATACTGAGAAAAAAATCAAAATTGGAAAAACTGGCGTTTTTTTCGATGCTATATTCTTTACAATTATTTTTTCTTAATATTCCAGCTATTTATGACCATCATACCTCCATTACAATGTATGCAAGATACATTCACAATCACTAAGAAATTTTCTAAGAAGGCACTTGATGATAAGATTTCAAAAGTAATTCACCAAAAATTGCAGAATTTACTTATTTTTTACTATGGTTTTTTGCATTTATCTCCATATTTCTCCCCGTCCATCTCCTCTATATTCACTAAGGATGTCTGATCAAGTTGCCGACCGTTCATTATCTACATTTTGACACGAACCTCACATTTCTATCATTCATTGTTCATAAGAGAAAAATTTAAAAGTTGAATATTTGTTTAATGAATTTTTTTCTCAACATTGCATATCTCAACTCCTTCAAATTTATTGACAGGCAGACCACCATACATGTATGCAAATTGAGTTGCTTTATTTGTGGTTTGCGGGTGGTGTATCCGAACGTAACGCCCTGTATGGGGAGAGGGAGAAATTTAAAAAAAAAAAAACCTTTAATTCGGGTGGACACTAAATTTAATCATTCAAAATAGCTAGACTATTTATTGTGACGATATGTCATTCATATACACTGTTAACAATCGATTTCGGAACTCAAACTCCACACCGGTTTTGTGAGGTGGGGAATAATGTTTTTATAAAATGCTATAACTCGGGTGTATACGACAAGCTGATGTTTTTGTAATTTTAATGATTGTACACATTTTGCAAAATGTTGATTCACCTGGCCCAGCATCACCCCTTCATGTATATGTACTTTTGCCTCTGAAATTTTTGTGGAGTGCTATTCATCGATCTTTGTTCGGTCGTGATCGGTGATTCACAGTCACGAAGGTTCCACATTGTGAGTGCGGTTATATGGATAAAATCAATTTTCAGATTTGTTCATTATACAAGAAAGTTCTTGAAGCCTCTACCGGAGGAGTAGAACCCACATGCAAGACTGTTAGAACGGCGGAAGCTGATTTAGACGAGCCAAGAATATGTAGCGTTCACTTTCAAATAACCATGTTTATGATATGGGCATTATGCGCGGTGATTTACATTCCATCTTTAGTGATGTGGTTTAATAATCTCGAGTTAGTATCGCAAATTCCATGTTAGATTTTTTTCTCGATTTTAATTTCACGTAAATTTTAACAAGTTGAAATTATAGATTCGAGATCATGGCATTGGATGATCCAAGCTACGCTTATTCGGTCACATTATCTTTATCATTGAGCGTATTCTGGTGGTGCGATAATTGTCCTTACGTGTCTTTGTGAGTATTATTGTATTGTGTTTTTTTTTTTTAAATTTTCGATATAATTATAGAATGCGATGTCTGAGTAACAATGCGATTTTACTCACAGGCCCTTTTTCAATGAAATATGTTACCCTTTATTCATTACGGCCGCTTCTCTTCTGTTGACCTCTCAAGTTAATATTTATCGGCTACCGTTTATTTTGACTCCGGTTTTCGTCACAATCGCCATGCACCAATATTACGGTGTACTGAGACTTCGAAAATATCTGAATAGAAATTATTACGCCGAGTCTGAAATAAGGAGTACCGTGAATGAGCCAAGACGAGCTGAAGTGACAGAACGAGCGCGCCATGAAAATGAGCCAAGACAAGCTGAAATGATAGAACCAGTATCCGCTGGAGAACAGAGACACGCCGTGGTGACAGAACCAGCGTCCTCGGAAGAAGAAGCAAAACACAAAGAAGTAATAGAACCAGAGCGCCCTGAAGCGGGCTCGTCAACAAGCTCAGAAACTGCCAACATAGCTGATAATGAAAGGGCTGCGAAAACAACGAAGCAGGATTGATACGAATTTGCTCTCTTTTAATCACTTCCTGGTTCCTTTAAGTATTCCCCTATCACAATGTTATACGTACTCTATGTGGTTCCTGTAATCGATTGAATTTTGTTTTGTTCTTTTAATCTCGTCATCTTTCTTCATCTAGTCATATACTTATTACTTACGCAATTTGTGTTGCAACTTATATGTATTTATACCATATATGTGTTTGATCTGTGTTATATTCTTTATCGCTCGTTCGTTCGTTCGTTACGAAATAAGAATTGCAATCATATCAAAGGAAATTTTTGTTAATTCAAACGGGCGGTTTTCATTGTTCTTATTTTGTGTGCTCAAAGTTTTAATTTTTAAGTTCGATCAAACTAAAAATTTATTTACCATGCGTTATTGTGATTTGTGTCGTTTTATTTTTTTACCGCTTTTCCAAAAAAGCATTTGATTTTTTTATTATTTTTTTTATTAATGATAAATTATATAGATAGGCTTAGCGAATTTTTTCCTTATTAGTTTTCAGTAAGTGTGAAGCAGTATTACCCTTTTTTTCAATTATTTAGTCAATGATTAATCTAATGATAGGGAACGATGTGCCATTTCAAATCTCACTCGTATTTACGAGTTGCGTGATGTTAAAAAATGAGATCGACTTTTTTTCAGTCTTTTTCAAAAGACTATAATTTATACAATTTTTTTTATTTATACGCGTATTTTTTCTATTTATAATTATTTATATAATTTTTCATCTCCATTTGTATTTTTCTTTCTTTTTTTTTCAGTTACAACCGAACTCGTAAATTATTATTTTTCTATAATTTTACGAAAACCTTCCATTTTATTTATTTTTACTTTTTGTACGCATATTAAGATAATGTCGATGTTTTGAAGAAAAATTTAAAAAATAATATGTGTAACGAGAAAAACTATTTCAGTTGATGCATTCTTTGGTAAATTACTTTCGATGTTATACTTTATAGTTGTATGGAATTTGATGTTGATATTATTAAAACATTATTGATGTGCATGACTTGATTTTAATGAACGCTCCAAGAGATTCTCATTCTGCCAATTGTTTTTTGCAAATTAATAGTGAGATGTTGTTACTCTGATGAAGGGACATTAGATTTTCACATGATTATGATGTATTCGGTATCATGGTTGATTCTTTTCTTGAAACACATTCAAGTACTTATTATTGTCTTGAATTGGTGATAACTGATAATACTGAAAGATGATTAGGTATCATAAAGGGATTTCGTATAAAAATAATTTCTTCTTTGTTATTGATTTCGTTATTTGAAGAATTTATTTTTATTCCCATTATTGAAGGAGTTGGAAGGAGTGAATGATGAAATCTAATGATATATTCATAGTTAGCTTTCTCGTTTCAGTAAAATCAATCTCGATCAACATAAATGCATGAGATTGGAGAAAAACATCGATTTTCTCAACATTTCTGAGAAATAATTGGCGCCTTGTATGAAAAGGTATGCAACTTTACTAACGAATGAAAAATTTGAAAACCTAAATTTGGTTAGAGCATCATTAGAACAACGCAAAAAAAAATTCATAGCTCCGATTTTTTAGCGCGGGTATACTTAGAGAACTGAACATGCTACAATTTGAGTTTTAAGAGTGATCTTGAATTGTTGCAGGAGAAGCAGAATAGTACATTGTTCCGACTTTGCTAATTGGTTTGTGTACAGTGGTAGTTTGGAGCTAGCTTTCAGATAATTGTTGATCTCCTGCGGCGCATGTAGTTATAACTGCCGAAAATACCTCACTCCTTTGTCAAAGAAATACGAGACACTACCAGACAGACATATTTATGTATATATACATTCAAGGAGCTGAGAATCAAACCTCACTTTTGTCAAGTAGGTTGATTTTCGATAAACTGCAAAATAAGTTTCAAACATGATTCTGGGATATTTTGGACACCTTCAGGGTTTTTCAATATTGAAGTAGATTTATAGTAAACAATCAAATTTTATGGTAAATGTGAGTTTTGATTCTCAGTTTTTTATGCTCAATGCATTTTATATAGAAAAATGTGATTATAATTTAACAAATTCATAATGACGAAGTGTGAGGGAGAGGAACATCAATTATGTTAGATTGTAGACCTTGAAGTATTCTATCAGAATCCGTCATAAAACACAAACCAATTTCTTTAGCAAAAATGAGTATTTACAGCATTCATTTATCAAAAAACGTTTTTGTATTCTATTGGGTGCAAACCTGTATATAGTTCATTTCTTGTGCCTCTAATCCTACAAGTAATTTGTAATTTCAATCATGCGATGTCAAATGGATCATTTTTAAATCAGAGAATCGTATTTTGGAAGGATTATTTCAATTTTCAGCGTACTGGGTGCATTTATTTATTAAGGTTTTACTACAATATGTGGTTGTCCAACTTTTCTTGAATTTTGTGTGGCAAAGCCGCCAAAATAACGTGTGCTTTAAAACGTAATTAATAATATTTTCACCATGAAAAAAGACAGTACTTTTTAAAACATATTTTTGAGAACTGCATTGACATGCATTCATTGCAAATTTAAAAAAAAATCGAAATCATCGCGTTGGTGGCAAAAAAATTATTTTTAAATTTGCAGTCATGTTGAGTATACTTATATGCAATGAAGAACAAAGCAGTCACACATTTTCAAGACCTACGGCGAGCAGGGACTACGTAAACACTATTACATGATATGACGTCAACCGTGAAAACCTAACTGTAGAAGAAAAGATTCACAAAAAATTAGAATTTTTAACCAGATTTATTATAAAACATGTCTCTTACATTCATAAACGATACGTCCATTAAATTAAGAAAAAGGAAACATCTCATGGAGCCGTCTTCGATTTTCTGCATTTAATTTCTTTTACTTGTAGACCTAAAGGAACAAAATGAATTAGAAAACGAAATTATATAATTTACGAACTAATAAAGTTCAACATACCAGGAGGAAGAGATTGTTTTAATTTCTCAGCCTTTTCCTTATCAGTGATCACTAAAGTATACAAGAATCTTGAACAACGAACTTTAAACTTCACGTTGCTCGGATTTTTCTTTATTTTAACGGCTAAACATGAAAAAAAAATTCAGTTCGTATGTTACAACGTAAGAGGAAATATGAATTAGTATGGTACTCACATTTCGCATCTTTCCTTCTAGCTTTGATTAAAAATTCCTTAATTTCTTTAATTTCCCGTGGCTGCAAACAAAATTAAAAAAAATTAGCTTAAAAAGCGAAATCAACCTTATTTAAGGAAACACTATAAGTAAAACGAAAATGTACAGAAAATCTGAATCAACCTCACGATTGAAAGTATACTAAACACATCACAAAGTTTCCAATCTTACAACTTCGCGCTTTTATATTTGTGATCGCACTGAAGTTAGTTTTACAAAATACGAACATCAGTAACATAAAAGCTAATTGCAAGACTCACCATTTTGTCGGATGACGGGGTATCGTTGCCTGAAAAAAACAATCAATCAATTAGATGTACAGAATAAAATACATACAGAGATTTGCTCGTAAATGTAAATTCAATATTATAAATTAAAAAAAAAGGAATAAAACGCTCAGTGATCCAATTAATCAAAAACACATGGGTAAATTTAGCACACGTGAAATAATGCATCTAGCTGGCATAATTCAACAACACACAGAATGGTAGAATCTGAACCAAAACTGATTCAGTGAAGATTTCTACATCCATTCTGCGAATTTTGTTTAATAATTATTGGATAAATTTACCTGTATTCAATGAAACACGGCTGATCGGTAAAAAACTTAATTCGCTACCGTTCGGGAGTCATCAAATTAATAATGGAGAAATTAGCACGCATTTTTCAACACGCATTTCAATGATAAGAAAAATTCACACTAATAAGCATAAGAGAGCAATGTACATTAGATATTATTTTTCATCTTTTAATTGGGATCCTTCAGCGAAAGAGTCGGTACCTGGTGGTAAAACGATGAACTACTGAAAACGGGGATTTCAATAATTGATAAAGTATCATTATTGACAAAGCGATCGCCGTACCATCGGAGCCACCAATCACAAACGGCGTAACGTCAGCTCTCGTTAGCTATTGTAAACGTTGCGCTAGTTTGTAAAAGTCGATTAAATTAATCTGAAGGCACGAATGAGGTCAAGTAGAATGGGGGGGGCATTTTGCCCCCCCCCACTCGCGAGACAACCTAACCTAACCCAACTTTGAGGTAAGGAATGTAGGTCTGAAAGCTCCGAGTCTGAAGGTTCGAATAATGGAAAATGGAATAAATAATGATGTAAAAATTGTAGAAATAAATATAAAAGAAAAAAAAAATTAAAAAAAAACTTCAAAAAAAGTTGACAGAAATATCATCTAAAAAATTCATTCCGGAGAGAGATTCAAACCCAGTACCTCCAGCATGCCAAGCCATTGCATAAACCCCACAGCCACGAGCATTATTGGCAATAAATTAATAATTCTGGTACTGAATTGAATTATTTTGAATACAATTAATTGTTTTTTGTTCAATTGCAAAGATAAATTGAATTTCAGTGTTACTGTCATGAAATAAATCATTATTTTTCATGTACTTACTATTTACTAATGACTAGTGATACAATTATCGCGAATATCATAAATACCATGCGAAAGAATCTCATTTATAAACCAAAATGCAGGGCTGTTAACAATAACTAAAACTCTAAACTTTAACTCAAACTGACTCGTATTTCCACGTATTAAGAATAAAACTGAATTTAACTATAACTATAAATCCCAATATGTGTAACTGAATAAAACTTAAACTAATATTTTCAGTCCCTGAAACTGAATTAAACTTTAACTTAAACTCAAAAAAAATCGTTTTGGTTAAAGTCTCAAGCTAATTTCCAATTTTCCAACTTTGAACGAGACCTATCAAAATGGTTTAAAATTTAGCGTTGAATTCAAAAATTGTATTGCTTTCTAATTTTAGCTCTCTTAGAGGAGTATTATTACTCTACGCACTGAATTGAAAGGGTGCATCAGATGTAAATATTGGCGATCCTTTAAAAAACTGAAAAAGGGAAAATTATTTGGAAATGCTTAATCATTTTTTCGAAAGATTAATTTAAATTTGATATGATTGTAAATTACATATGTTGTAGATTAGGGTGCGCCAAAAAAAAATTGAAAAGCCATCTAGGTCTTACCCTTAAATTTTTTTCCTTTTTGTACAAAAATGAACCCCTAAAAATTTCATTAAAAAAAATTATATTTGGAGGTGGCGTAACTCGATCAAAGTTTTGACTTATGGTGCAAATGATACACACGCCACGAGCTTCCGTGGAACGATGCGTTGTGTCGGAAGTACTACCTAACGAAATGAATAACACAAGAATATAAAAATTTATTTTTTCCTAATAATACTCGACAAATTTTTTTTAATTAAATTTTTTCACATGTTGTCGACAGGGTTGCGTACCGGCTTTGAATATATAGTATATGGACCCAGTTATAATGTAAAAGCTATCGTCAGACATCCTACTGGGAAAGAACGCTTCTGATTGGTTAATCTATATTCTCTATGATAAAATCATCGCAATGTGGAGCTATTCTTGTACTACAATGTGAATCACAAATCAAAATTATGAACTAGTTATTTACACTTTAAGGTGTATTGATTTACTCTGGAGTTAAGGTGTATTTTACTATTTTTATTTTATTTCTTTACTGAAAGTTGTTTACTGATAACGAATTATCCAATCAGAAGCGTTCTTTCCCAATAGGATGTCTGACGAATGATTTATCTAAAATCACCTAATACCTAGCTTGGTCCATATGCTATATAGTCAAAGCATACCGGTACCGATACCGCGGTATATACCGACCAATACCACGGTTTTTTGGGATTTACCGATACTGGTAC
Organism: Phenacoccus solenopsis; assembly: GCA_009761765.1. NCBI lineage: Eukaryota > Metazoa > Arthropoda > Insecta > Hemiptera > Pseudococcidae > Phenacoccus > Phenacoccus solenopsis. The sequence goes on from CM019753.1 coordinate 50,396,188, forward strand.
CATACCGACCGGAAAAAATACTGATACCAAATACCGGTACCATACCAACCAGAAAAAATACCGATACCATATACCGGTACCATACCGACCGAAAATTATATAAATACCAAATACCAGTACCGTACCGACCAGAAAAAATACCGATACCAAATACCAGTACCGTACTGACCGGAAAAAATACCGCGGTACGCAACCCTCTGCAAATACCGCGGTATTTATGATATTTATTTATTTATTAATTTTTGATTTTTAATTTCGATCAACATGCAACCCTGCTTTTGATTCTAACACATTTTTTGAGTTTTAAAATAATTGAACTGGTGCGATATTGCGGGCTAGGGTTGCATACCGGTACCGATACCGCGGTATATACCGACCAATACCGCGGTTTTTTGGGATTTACCGATACCAGTACCATACCAACCGGAAAAAATACTGATACCAAATACCGGTACCACACCAACCAGAAAAAATACCGATACCATATACCCGTACCATACCGACCGAAAATTATATAAATACCAAATACCAGTACCGTACCGACCAGAAAAAAAACCGATACCAAATACCAGTACCATACCAACCAGAAAAAATACCGCGGTACGCAACCCTGGTTGTCGATGATCTTCTACCACTTAAAGAAGGTATTGATTGCCTTTGCTCCTTGTTGTGGACAATTATAAATTTAAATTCAGTAATTAAGGCAATTCTTCGCTCCACTACATCGTTTACAACTTTTAGGAATAGTTCTTTCACAGGGAAAGCAGCAAACACATTAAGAAAAATTGAAGGCCTGCAGCCTAAACCAAAACTCAATGAATATAAAGTAAATGCAATAAGAGGTAAGAAGTTTTCAACATAATTCATATAAATTTGAGTATTTTGCAGGGTTGCGTACCGGTACCGATACTGCGGTATATACCGACAAATACCGCGGTTTTTTGGGATTTACCGATACTGGTACCATACCGACCGGAAAAAATACTGATACCAAATACCGGTACCATACCAACCAGAAAAAATACCGATACCATATACCCGTACCATACCGACCGAAAATTATATAAATACCAAATACCAGTACCGTACCAACCAGAAAAAATACCGATACCAAATACCAGTAGCGTACTGACCAGAAAAAATACCGCGGTACGCAACCCTGATTTTGTAACATTTGCTTCAAATTCGCAGAATACGCCAAAATGAAATTTCAGCAAGATATTATTGAAAAAACGTTCAAAACTACAATTATGAAATAAATTGAATAACGCAGCTAAGACAGTGAAAAAATTTTCAGCAATGAATAATGAAGAATGATGATATTATTTTGAATGATTAGCTCATGCTATTTTGGACAGACTATATATTTTACATATATACTAGTAGTAAAACTGCTTCAAATACCACAGTAATATAACTGGAAAAAAATCATTGATATTACCAGTAGTGACGAGCTTCCAACTACAATAAGTAAAATTAATGGTACATAATAACACTACTAGTTTTACTACTAGTGAATTCGACACATGAAAACTAGTAGTTAATAGTAAAAATAGTAGTTGTAAATAGTCAACCACTAGTTTTACTATTAACTACTAGTTTTCATATGTCGAATTCATTAGTAGTAAAACTAGTAGTGTTATTAATATGTACCACTAATTTTACTTATCGTAGTTGGAAGCTCACTACTGGTAATATCAGTAATTTTTTACCAGTTATATTACTGTGGTATTTGAAGCAGTTTTACTACTAGTACATATGTAAAATATATAGTCTGCCCATACAGAAAAATACTAGTAGTAACACAAAAACTACTAGTTTTATTACTAGTTTCTTCCAAAACTACTAGTAATACTAGTAGTAAAATTAGTAGTTTTTGTGTTACTACTAGTATTTTTCTGTATGGGTGTCCAAAATAGCATGAGCTAAATTTTGTATGTTACTCAAATCAAAACACAGCTCATGCTATTTTGGATGGACTATACCTATACCATTAAAGCGCCCAACATTAGTATTGTACATTAATTATTATGTATAACAAATGATGAATATTTTAAAATAGTTGAGAGTGCGCTCTTGTGGTCTATAAGGATTTCAATGTCATAATATACTCGCACTGATCAAAATATTTGTGAAAGGTGTGAGACAAACATCCATCACAATTTGAAAATAAACTCGTATGCACATTTCATATTATTTTATTTATTCATTATTTCTGAGATACTGAGAATTTCTAAGGTAATGTTTATGTTGAATTCACGAGTTACAATTCGTCAGTGGTGTGTTTTTCCATAACTTCAATTGTAGAATCGGGAGCTACTAAATCAGCGGGCATACTTAATGAAATCTGCGCTGCAGTATCAACATTATCCACCAACAATGCCATAATTCCAGCTTTTCTAGGTCTTCTATCAAACTTGTAGATATGTTCACAGCTGACCAGCTTCACGTTATTATCCTTGAAAAATTTTTGCATCTGAAGATCCAGAACGATGATGAGTTGACAAGTTTAACAAATTATCTTACAGGATATGAAGTATAATTATACCTTTTCACTTGTTGCATTATAAGAAATGTTTGCTAGTACCAAAAATCCACATTTTGTTACAGGTTCTTCTGAAATGGTATTTTCAGTCTTTGATAAAGCGATTACATCTATAACACAAATCAATATTTAATTTACTTTTATCATACTCATGCTTAATGAATTCCATTGCTATGATATTAAATTTACCATCGCCAAAGCATTTTTGCCCTTCTGGAAATTTTGAAACTAAGGCTACAATCGTCTTCCTCTCTTCATCACCCTCAATATCCAGCGCATCAAAGAATTCACTCCAAGCATTTTCATCTTGAGGTGGTTTCATATAGGACTTGTGATATTCTTTACTCCACTTTCTATAAAAATCTTCCATGTGTTTGGAAAACAAATACACGCTTAGATTAAGATCCTTCAACTTTTTCGTTAGAGCAACAGCAATTGGTGTGACTTCTAAAATGAGGGCGATCATCCACTTTTGTCCCCGGGTTAACGTTTCATTTTTTTGTAGCCAATCCGGAAATACGTCTTCCTCTTTTTTTTCAATGGTTCTCCGGCCTCCAAGTCTCAATTGGTATGCTGAAATGCAAGCATCACTCAAACTCTAAGGAAAAAAACATTATTTTATTTAGTCATTTACATGTTATATACTACTAGTAACACTAATGATAATTGCTCACACGACTAAACGTTTTACAATGTAAATTTACGAATTCATTGTAACCATATATCACTCAACAAAACGAGTTCATAATACTTATTTTTCTACGATGAAGATTCTCTTTAGGTAACTTCGTGAAGAAACGAGAAAAAAGATCTCAAATGATGACTCATTTTCACAATTCTGATAACGATCTTAAATTATGAAAACATGAATACACAATCTTCGAAAATTTTCAATCTGAAGACTTCTTCGTCGTAAAGAAAAGTAAAAACAGTTCAATAAATAAATTTGTCCACGAACAATCTGGAATGACTTTTGTATTCGGCAAATTATTGCTCAGAACACGTAAAACAAGTTTCATTTTCAGATACGAATTCTCACATGTATCAAGATAGATTATAAGTCAACGTGAATCTCGAAATATTTAATATTTACATGATAAAGGTGCTCCGTTTTACAATTTTGAAACAATACATTGAAAATGACATTGATTTCACAAAAATTATTCATTTCATAGAACAAGTGATTCAAATTACATCCACGTCTTGAATTATCAATTCACAAACTTAAAAAATTAGAAGAATTTCAGACTAAAACGAATCATTCGATAGAATGAGTTCATAATACTTCGATTTAGTAATTACAACAAAGATTTTCTTTAAGTACAACTCTTTGTGAAGAAAAAGGAAAACTCAATTGATGAAAACGAGAAAATTTGAGCTAGTTTGAAGATCTCACGTCACAAGTGATTATCTATCTTAATTCATGGAAAAATTCTTTTATTATATAAATTTAGTCCTATATTTATCAGTATTTATAGGACTAACTTTCAACGGTATGATGAGTAAAGGTATGGAAGGGAGTGAGTGAGGACTGAGGAAGAGGAGAAAATTACATTTTTTCATGTGTTTTGACCTATTTTGTACTCATTTATCTGAGGCTGCATCGATTTTAGAAAAAATAAAATACAATTTTTTTTACCTACCTGAATGTAATTACTTTTGCTTTACACTCACGTCAGCTACTTTCATTTTTGATTATGCTCAGTAACATTTTAATTCAAGAGGGGTTACTTTAGAAAATTAGTAGGCACCAATAAGTTGAAAATTAAATCTTAGTAATCATTTTCTAAATCACCCCATCAAATGAAATTGCCAACGTTTAGTTATTTTATAATAATTTATATGGCTGTTTATTAGAACACAAGTGTTGAAGGTAGGAATAAATTGAATTATAGTTGTGGTAGAGACTACGTTAATACTGATGACGGAAATATACATAGAGAAGACAGTAGAGCTCTTGAGAGGTCAAATAGTAAAAAATTATTTAAATTGCAGAATTTAAGTTACTAAAGTTTAAAATTATTCATTAATCATTATGCCATAATGAAGTCAAACAAAATGAAATAGCCGAAATAGGTCATATTTATTGGGTGTGTTGAAATCAATTAGACACAGTATATACGTATAACGCGGGAAAACATTTTCATTCTTCAATGCTTTCATTTCAGCAAATTTCCACTTTTTCATCGATAATACGAAATTAACATTAAAAAAAACAGGGTTGCGTACTGGTACCGATACCGCGGTATATACCGACCAATACCGCGGTTTTTTGGGATTTACCGATACCGGTACCATACCGACCGGAAAAAATACCGATACTAAATACCGGTACCATACCGACCGAAAATTATATAAATACCAAATACCGGTACCATACCGACCGAAAATTATATAAATACCAAATACCAGTACCGTACCGACCAGAAAAAATACCGATACCAAATACCAGTACCGTACCGACCGGAAAAAATACCGCGGTACGCAACCCTCTGTAAATACCACGGTATTTATGATATTTATTTATTTATTAATTGTTAATTTTTAATTTCGATCAACATGCAACCCTAGTTTTGATTCTAGCACGTTTTTTGAGTTTTGAAATAATTGAACTGGTGCGATATTGCGGGCTAGGGTTGCGTACCGGTACCAATACCGCGGTATATACCGACCAATACCGCGGTTTTTTGGGATTTACCGATACCGGTACCATACCGACCGGAAAAAATACCGATACCAAATACCGGTACCATACCGACCAGAAAAAATGCCGATACCATATACCGGTACCATACCGACCGAAAATTATATATATACCGAATACCGGTACCATACCGACCGAAAATTAAATAAATACCAAATACCAGTACCGTACCGACCAGAAAAAATACCGATACCAAATACCAGTACCATACCAACCGGAAAAAATACCGCGGTACGCAACCCTGAAAAAAAATAATTATATACCTATTACTCGTATCTTGGAAAATTTTAACAACAGGAGTAGTGCACACTTAGAGATGGGTGGTAATTTAAAGTAGTAACTTAGCCAGTAACCACTACATAGGTTTCTTAAATTCTTCCGGTAATTTAAGAACTGGTTTTTGCATCTTTTTAGCGAAATTTTAGATCATAAATCAAGTTTTTTCAGCAAAATTTATTCATTCACATGAAATTTGGAAGTTTTTATATTTTTAAATTACTTTAATTACCAGTAACTTACCGGTAAGTTACCCAAAAATAAGTTACCGGTAATTACCAACCCTAGGTACACCTAGGTAAGATGCTTGCTTTAAGGTGGTGCTTCGGAAATTAAGTATGTAAATGTGAAAAAATTGATTTCAAAATGAAGAAATGAAAAAATTGGAAAAATAAATGCTAAGTGCCCTCAAACAAAGTCTCTAAAACAACGTATTATACTTTCAATTAATTTTTTGCATTATTTTTGAGAAAAATTCCACCAATGAAAATATGATATTTGGTTAATTGCAGCTCTTAATCTTGAAATGGGGTGCTACATGCCAAATCTCCGAGAAAAAGATAGAAACTGATCGGAACAAAACGTCTAAGAACCAATTGAAAGAACGAATCAGAACGATTCAAAATGAATGAGAGAAGAAAATCAGGATAGAAAACCTATATTTTTTTTAAGATTCGAGATCGAAACAGAACGAAATAAACGTTTCTATCACCAGCTCTGCTTATAATGCAATATGATTGCATTGAGTAATTATACAATTTCACACAAAGTGAATAATCACTTACCAACTGACTTTGTAATTCACCTATTCGGGTATTTAGCTTTCCGATTTCTTCAGTAAACTTGCTAAGAGGAACGACTTCCGACATTTTCTTCGACAAGTAGCTAATCTTGAATAAACAATATCTTGAAATAATGAAATATTTTACTGATAGCACCACATTAACAGTATTTAGCCGTGTCGAAAATCTTTCTACCGACTTTCCCCTCCACAACATCGGGTACCGTGGTGTCGAAAGATTCTTTCGACCTGATTCATTGAATCAGTTTGCCCATCTACTTCAAATACGGTATTTACCTATGCCTATACTGGGCACGATGTTCAATTGCTCGATTTCAAGTTCGCTCCTTTTTACCCCACCTACAAGGGTAGAAAAACAACCACCGGTTGTCGGACAACGTAACTCTCAGATGAAACTGTAGAGTTACTTATTTACTAGGCGATCGTTGACTTGTTAGCCAGACAGCCAGTATAATAAAATTCTGTGAATAGCTTTTGCTATATAATAATTAATATAATTATAACAGTTCGCGCAATTTTGCGACGCGATTGTCGCGATCTCGCGATTAACTTGTAACAGTTCGCGCAATTTTGCGACGTTATTATCGCGATCTCGCGATTAATTTGTAACAGTTCGCGCAATTTTGCGAAAACTTTACACACTGCCATGGATGTTGAAAGTTTTAAACATTTCACTGTGTGAGTCTGCAACTGGCGGCAAAAATTCCCCGTTTTCAGGACTGATAAGACCACTAAATGTAAACACGACACTAGCGCGCCACTGCTCTGAAGGGTCCCAATAAAACTGCTAACTTTAACTCTTATTTTTGTTTTGAAAGACTAAAACTTTAACTGAATTTAACTAATATATGTTCAAGTTAACAGCCCTGCCAAAATGGTAGATAAGTATTAAATTAGCCAAACACAATTCATTTATTTCATTTATTCGATTTATTTTCAATTAATTTAAACATTTCACTATGTGAGTCCACAACTGGCGGCAAAAATTCCCCGTTTTCAGAACTGATAATACCATTAAATGTGAACACGATACTAGCGCGCCACTGCTCTGAAGGGTCCCAAATTCCCAATACCCTGCGTCCAAGCTAGCTATTGGTCCAAGTGATTTGGACGCAATCAGCGCAAAAATCTCAGTTTATTGATAATGATAACATATGGTTGAACTACGATTTCTGAATCAGAAATTATTTTTAAAATTATTTTAATGAATTTTAAGGCTGATGAATTCATTTCAACTGCATTACAATTTCTTTGCATTTGAAAAAATCAATTTTAAATAATTTGAAAAGAGATTTTTTCGCTGATTCTACCCGAATCACTTAACGCACAGTATAATCAAAGGATTTCATTTTCAATTTCAGCTTTTAAAGTCGGTGCTTCGGAAAATAAGTTGGTAAATGCGAAAGAGTTGATTTTTTAATAAATAAATAAAAAATAAAAAAAAATGAAAACATTGGAAAAATAAAAGCTAAATGCCCTCAAAGTCTCTAAAACAATATATTGTAATTTCAAATCATTTCGTTAGGTTATTTTTGAGAATAATGTTATCAACGAAACTAGGATATAATTTTCATTGGTAACATTTTTTTTCTCAAAATAACGCAACGAAATGATTTGAAATTATATGTTGTTTTAGAGATTTTGTTTGAGGGTATATAGCATTTTTTTTTTTCTATTTTTTCATTTCTTCATTTTAAAATAAACTTTTCCTTATTTACCGAAGCATCGCTTCAAAAATTTAAAATTATAAATTTCCAAGTGTTTTCAAACAATAAAAAATAATAAAAACCAAAAAATGGAAACCAGTAAAACCGAAAAAGTACCGGTAACCAAAAACTGAAAACTGAAAACCGTTAGTGAAAGGAGAAAAAATTACCAGTAAAAAAACAAAATTCTGAAAACCGAAAACTAAAACCGTTATTATTGTAACAGTGATCGAAACAGTTTCCCAGCCCTACTTTCCAATTTTCCGCTGAGGTAGACCAAATTAAATGAGTAACTGCTACTTCCTTCGAGGACTCTTTTTTATACAATGCGTCATAATCATAAACCTAGCTTCATCTTCGAAATCAACATTTTTACTTTCAGAAATGGAAAAAAAAACGAGTCATAGATATCAAATAAAATTTTACTTTTTCAAGTATTCAATTGAATGATTAAACAATATCGTTAATGCGTGTAATATGCTAAAAAAAAAAAACATATACACATATGCTGATGAAAAAAAATAAATATTATACAAATGAATATACAAAAAGCACCGAGTACTTCTAGGACGGTTATAAAAAAGTTGAAGTAATGATAAATCTAATAAATAGTACTAATAAAATCTTATAAATTTATACTCAACAATAACAACACTTCGATTTCAAATCAATAATAATCAAATACAAAATACATATAAGGAACATTACTGCGTTGAGATAAAATATATAATTAAAAAAAATATCCATAATATATTTCACAACTGCCGTTCAAGTGACTGAAATGGTAAATCAGTTTTCCAACACTGTTAACTGGGCAGAACTTGCAAAATCTATACTCAAATATCTGTCCGAATTAAATTTGGATATAAAATATTTCACCAGTAACTATATAACTGGCAAGAAGTAAAATACCATTATTAGGAATAACGCGATAAAACAAACAAAAAAAGACTGGCTTCAACTCATAGCTATAAAAAATAAAAGTAAACATAAAAAAAAAACAAAGAAAAACAAAACGAAACGAAACAAAAACAAAGAAGTTAAAAAATATCTATTATTATAATAATTATATTTTTAAGGTTTTTAAACCTAAAATCACAGCGCACATTTGCAATATTACAAAATGTATATTACCTTGAAACGTAATATCGAAAATTCTACACCATCAACTTCCTTTCATTACATTTTCGGCATATACGAACGGAAATGACGTTTTGTGATTGAAATGTTTACAAAAATATTTCATATACTTCATTCATTTTACGTTCATAAATCAAAAAATGAACTAAGTTCCTTTTTAGATAATGGAAGACCAAGCTACGTTTCTACCATGCTATTTGAATTTTCCAGCATAAGTGAAGCGAAGAAATAAACAGTCAAAATTTTCTGGTAATTATATCGAAAAAAGAAGTCAATTTGAAAATCAATTACAAAATATATCATCAATAACTTGGAAAAAACTAAATTTTGTGGTGAAATATAAGCAGTTCGTCCGTTCGGCAAATACAGTCTTAAAACAAAATAACGAAGCTCGAACATTGAAACATATCTGATATTTCACATCGTACCCATCACGAGCTATTAAAAAAAAAAGGGGGTAAACAACGTTACACTCGATAACGTATCACCGTTTAAGTTTTTTTTTTTTTTTTTTTGCACCAACTTAAACTAGAAATTCAAGCTTCTACGAACAGTTCGTTCAACAAAACAAGAAACAAAAACAACGATATTTAACCTCAAATAAATCACTGATGGCTATCAGGCCACACTTGCCGACGTCAACGATTTCGATAATTCGACGACCGGAGATATATCGCACGATTTAAAATTAATACCGAATTCGTACGATTCTTCGGCATCACCTTTTAAAATATCCTCTTCAACGTTCCTGTTGCGACAAAGCTCTCTCTCCGAATTCTTTTTATCGTCATTTCGATTTGACGAATTAGCGCAGTTTAAATCCAATTTCAGACGATTCTTCGTATGTTTCAATTCACCAAGACCGGGCGACGGAAGATCAATATATTCGTTGTTGAAATTTTTTACATCTTCGTTTAAATTTCCCGAATTTTGGCCGCTCAGAAGGCATTTTTCATCTGGAAACGATTTTGAGTGAAAATTAGCGTAATATTTAACGATATTTATTTCACGAGAGGAGAAATTAAAACAATATAATTACCGCCATCGGACTGCGATGTCGCACCATATTTTTCTTTTTCTTTAGAAACATCATCGGCCACGTGGTTAAAAAGCGATGTGGTCGTTGAATTAGGAACCGAACAACCGGGACTGGATAGGAAATATGCCGGTGTATTTTCGTCTAGCGTAGCTGATTCTACATAATTCGAATGTTGCTGATTAATACATAGCACGTGCGAGATACATAAGAATTTCCTAATTGTTCGAAATACAAATACGTACTATTTGTATCAATATCATAGGCTCCGATTGTATAAAAAGTTAATTTATTAGGAATACTGTTTTTCGGAGTGGATGACACGATAGGATACGGTAAAACATCGTCAGAGCAAACTGGTTCTTCACAATCATCTAGTTCCCAATCTGGAAAATGCATTTTGTTAACACTACCATATCGCTATATAACTAAACGAGGAATTATATTTTCGCCTAACAACCAAGTTATTACCTGAAAACGAAGAATATTCTCCGTATAAGCAATCTCTATCCATACTCCATAAATTAAATACACGATCTTGTAGTAAACTATCGTAGACGCGAGTTGAGTAGTTCGTTTCTTCTTTTGGATATTCGTATACGCAATGGTATTTTTGTTTTTTAAATGAAACTGATTTTTTGATGGCCTGCAATTAAAATACGTCGACGTAAATAGAAATGTAAAAATATTTTAGCCAAGTTTAATGCACAAATATTTCTCCCCCTCCCTCGCCACTTCACAGCGTTAAGGGATGAATGAAAAGGAACGTTCATTAAATACAAATGCGTCCAAAATGACACATAATAAAAATATGAAAGAGGTTCGAGAATAAATATGGGCTCACATGATTACTGGAAATAAGAAGCATGCGAGGAGGGAGGGGGTTGCCCACGAAATGGGGTAGGCATAAACGAAAGATTAAAAAATTTCGATGGTTTCACATTATGCAGTTTAGAAAATTTAAACGTTCAAATTTCAGCTTCCTTAGCGTATTTGGAGGGGAAATCACATCAAAAAATTTCAAGAATCGCCCATAATTTCTTCGTTAGATTTACTCAGAAAACTGAAACTTCGTAGCGTAAGTCTGGGACCGCTGGTATAGGAAGGAATAGGTGGGATTTTAAGCTTTGCAATTAGGTATGAGTATAATTTTTACTTTTTAAAAATTCCGTAAATATATGAAAATAAAAAGCATTGTATGCTCATATTAATTTATAAAATTTTAAAATATAACAAGCAAAATGCGCGAAAAAACGATACATTACACCGAACACGTATAACCAAAAAATTATTACTTTATTTTCACTTATTTTTACACAAAGATAAGATTGACTTTATAATACATAATAATTATATCAAAACGATATTAATGATTCAAGTTCGCTTACTTTCTTTTTTTCCTTATTACTAAGGGCTGATTTTAACGGAATTGCTTCCATGTTCCAAGAGTAAGGCACAAAGTCCGCTAATTCTTCGTCATCATCGTCGTCATCATCGTCATCATCATCATCATCATCATCATTATCATCATTGTCTTCGTCGTCGTCGTCTTCATCGAAATTATTATTTTCGAGCATCTTTTCGGGGACGCTATCATCAACGGTATCTTCCTGCTTCTGAAAAGCAAAATAAAAAAATTAATGTAACTATGATTATTTTAAATTCATGTTTAGTCTAGAACAGGATGATATAATATGAACATTGAGCAACAGGGTGAAGTGAAAAAAATATCCTTCAACTTTCATGGAATTTTAATATGTTATTCACTTTGAGCTGAAATAGTCCTGACGAAATTTTCAGCCACAATCGAAGATTCTGGAGAACTAGTGCTCCTCAAAATAGTGCTATTTTCGCAAAATTACGGTTTTTCTTTTTTTTTTTTTTTTTTTACATCACAAAAAGACAAAGAAGGCAGAAGGGCGTAAAGTAATGCTATTTTCAAAAAAATCACATATATGTACTTTTCAAAATGTTAGTAACATTACTTGACCTTTCTGCAACTTCGTCTTCAAAATAATAAAATCAGTTAATATATTAATGATATTCATAAATAAGTAGGTCCTAATAGTTCTGAAATATTTGAAAAAACGTGTTTTAATTGAAAAGCTAATTTTTTTCAGAAAATTACTTTTTTTGAACACCATGTAGAAATCTGAATGTAGTCTCGAATCCAGATGAAAATGACATGGAAGGATTCAGCGTCTTTAATGGTTTTTCGCAAATACTTTTTTCTAATAGTGAAAAACGCAGCGACTTCTTCGAAAATGGCGCTACTTAGAGGACTCCTAGCATCCCCCCTCCCTCAATGACCGATTGAGGCTAAAATTTCGTTCAACTCAAAGTAAATAACAGATTGTAATTTCGTGAAGATCGAAGGACATTTTTTTCAATCTACCCTAATGAAGAAAAATACGTGAAAAAAGTTGAAAATTCAACGAACGAAGAATTATGAAAAAGCAGACTACTTTCATTTTATTATTTTATCAACGGAAAAGAAGAAAGCGAAACTCTAATCTATTTCTTACCTTCCATTCAAACTCGTCACTGGTACACTGGACTTCGCCTTCGTCAGACTCGCCTTTATCATCGACAGAACCATCCTGACTACCATTTTCGATGAACGAAGTAGACATTTCATTCGAATTAATTTCCTTCGGGTTTAGATTTTCCAAGTGCTGACTGGTAAGGAAAGTATTGGCGGACAACGGCGTTTTCCACGTTTTCTCCGAACTCTGAGCTGACACGTTGGCGTTTAAATACGAATCGATTATACTCTTCGGACTTGTGGGCGAGATTTTAACGGAGGGCGAATAGTTGTCGTCTTTAACTAAGGATACGTGAAAATTACGTATTTGTTTGGAAGTGTTACCGAACAAGGCGAGCGAATTCTTCGCTTTCGTTTGATCAGGATCGGGAAAGGTTGAGGAAACATGCGGATCGGATGAAGTCGCGTCATCGTTTACTCGTAACGAGCTGCTATTGGATGAATGGAAATCGCAGTTTTCATTTTGTACAGGGTTCGTCGGTGTTGCCAACTCATCGGAGGCGGGCCAATTTTGCGATTTGAAATCAGCAGGTAACGATCGACATTCCGCTTCCGACGTATCGGATGCGCTGTTGAAGTCCACTAACGAGGTGGTTTCGTTGCACGGTAGGAAAAACGACCGGAGCCACGATTCGTCGCGATTCCTACAAACCGGATGAATGAATTCGGCGGTAGGCGACTCTTGGCCGATACCGTCTTCGCATTTGGTCAGCATTTCGTCGATACTGAGCATCGCTTTGTGGTAATGACGTCGACGATCTAGATCCGGCGAGTAGAGAATATTCTCGGGCGTGTTCAAATGTCTGTCGTTTGGCGGCGATCTATCGGTCTCGAAGTCGTCGAAATTTTTCGACGACGATGGCGACAAAAATACGTCGGACAGATTACCAGATTCGGAGGAAGAGTACGATAGATGAGCGGCGCCGGTTTTACTACTGGTGCCCGGCGAAAGGCTATCCGGAGTTGGTAAACTATCCGAATCTAGATTGTCGGCCATTTCAATAGTGTCTTCGTCGTTTTCGTCGTCTATTTCGTACGTTTCGTTTAACTTACGCCGAACGTTGTAGGAATCGCTTTTATCCAAAATGGACGCTTCGTGCGTTTCCGTATTCACTACTAGAACGTCGTCCGGAATGAAGTATTTCGTTAACGAACTCTCGTCGCCACTACTCGACCGAACGGACGACAGCGACGAGTATTCTTCCTCCTCCAAGATGGGCGACAGTTGCGACGGATAGGTGTTGTATTCGATGGTCATGCTGGTATTATCGTTGGTCTCCTGTTCGGGCTCGACGATAGCTAGAGTGGAGACATTCGGCAACTTCTCTAACAATTCGTTTCGAATGGCTTCCACGAATTTCTCGTCAATATTCAGACACGTTCTGTAGTCGTGATGGTCGTGGTCGCCGTTAACGTCGCCGTCTGCGCTGGTATCATCGCTATCGTTACCGGTATCGTCGTAATGCTCGTTCACCGAATACGGTAACGATATAGGCTCGCTCAGACCTTCCAGGATGTCGCTAATTTCGTACGCGCAGTCGCACGTCTTCGTAATTTCGTCCGCTTCGCTTCGGGCGTTCGTTTCGATGGTTTTCAACTCTTCTATTTCTTTCTCGAGTTTCGGATCGACGGTGAAAAATAATTGTTCCACTTTGACTAAATTGGCGGACGCGTTTTCGCAGCTACTCGAGGCGGCGAAATGACCCGAATCTTCGGACTGCGAATGCAACCCGACGCACGTATCCTCTTCGACGGACGCCGAGAATTCGTTGTCTTCCGAGATGGCCGGTAACGAAGCTCGTCTCGAATCCGCGCCTCCTTCTACGTCATCCGCTTCTTCTATCGTAACCACGAACTCTGCGTTATCCGATACACTGGCATCGGCACCGGCACCAACTTCTTCGATTTTCAAACGATCGAATTCGTCTTTATCGTCTTCCAAACTGGAACAACTGTTGGAACTGTCGTCGGCGGCGAATTTCGCGATCACGTCTTCCAGACGATTTTTCACTTCGTTCATCTGCACCGAAATCGATCCTTCTAGCGACTTATCGCTGCTACCGTCGCCGCTGTTTATCTGATCAGTACCGCGACCCGAGTCGTCCGATTGGAAGGGACACGAATTCGAGGAGGCGCCGCAGTCGCGAAACTTTTCCAAACTCTCGCAAGAACAATTATCGTCCTTGCAACCGAGACACTCGTTGCTGAAGTGACACTTGACGTAACAGTAATCGCAGCACTGCGACCGAAAACGCGTCCCGTCGCCGGTGTATTTGGCGCGTCGCGTTTCTTCGTCGCATTTGTAGAAATACTCGTCGTTCGAATCGTTGAGGAAATCGTTCAACGTGGCCGTGCAGTCGTAGCCCGTTTCGGCTGCGTGTTTAGTTTGCGTTTGCGTTTCCGTCTCGGATGCCGGCCTCGCGTCCAACAGCGTGGTCTTCAGCCCTTTGAAGTAGTCCAAGGTGTGACTTTCGGACGGCCCGATCACCACCGAGTCCGCGTCAGTTGGGCTGGACGAGACCTCGTTCGAGCTGCAAGACGAGTACAGCGCGTCGTAGCACACCGAAGTGGCCAGCTGCTCTTCGAATTGAATATCCGATACGCTCGAACCGCCCGCCAACGTAGATGAGTGCTGATTTTGGTCAGCACGCTTCTTCGATTCTACGTCGCTAGACGGTCGAGCTTCATTGACTAAAAAATTAAGCGTCGTCGGATGCTGTGAAGGTTGTTGATCGTGCTGCGCTTCAACGTCTTCGCATAATGGTAACTCGTTTCCCGTATCGCGGCAACGATCGGAGTCGTTGATTTGGACGACATGACTAGAAATCGCGCCGCGTTTTTTCGACGCTTCATTGGCTAAAAAATGACCGCCACTACCAGCTTTAGCCGCACCACCGTCTTTGGTCGCCTGCAGCGACATAAAAGTGAGCGAATCGTCGCCGCTGATTTTCGCTATTTGTATTTTCTTCAAAGTGTCCTGAAACTGTAAATCTTTCTCCACTACCGGTAAGTTACTTTCGCTACCGAAACTCAAACTATTCAACAGCGACAGCGGCGCGTTGCTTTTCGATCCCCGACGACACTGTTTATTAAAACTACTCTGTCTGCTGTGGAACGACGGTAACGAATCCGATTCGCTGCTCTCGCTGCAGTCGATGTGCGTCAGTATCATCAAATCGGCGACGCTTTTAGACTTCTCTTTCACCTTTTCGGTGAACTCTCCGCGTTCGATACGCCTTCTCCACACCTCCTCTTCCGTATCCGTACCCAACGAGTCGATACGTCTGGTCAACGAATTATCATCCTGCAAGCTGTCCGGCTGAAACAGCGGCTGGTTATTACTCCACAACACGTCGCCGTCGCTGTTCGACATCAGTCCTAATCGAAAGTCCAACTTACGCTCGTAAGCCTCGCACGTCGATTCGAAACCGTCTCCGCTCCGACGAGCCACGCTAATATTATCCAAAGATCCGTGCAGATTTTCCAAACTCGGCGACCGATGTTTCGTCGACGACACCGGCGACGAAAATAAATCCGCCGTCGAGCTGCTCGAGAATCGTCTCGAAGACGACGGCGAATCGCTACTATATTCGTCGTTGACGGCGCGATGTCTCGGCGAACCTTGCTGTAGCTGCAGTAGCGACAAACCTTTCGACATTTTCGCACTATCGAGATCGATTCCGGAATCGTTGTCGCTCTTACTGGCCAACGATTGTTGTCGTTGCGACCTTCTGTCATCGTTATCGGTAACCGCAATAGTGTTCGGTTTCGACGACTGCCATCTGGACTCGAAATCGTTATTTTTAAACCGATGCAGCAACGCGGACAACGCGTTCATTACGTGTATAAATGAAGGCCGGTCCGTGTACTCTTGCCAGCATGCTTTCATTATGTCGTACCTGAATGCAAAAACAATAAAAACATGGAACGTTAAATTAAACGAATTACGCGTTTCCACCGTCGACTCGCTATACGACAATTACAATACTCACATTTCCAAGGAGCAAGCAGTTCTGGTCGACGGACATGGTAATCGTAGTCCTTCGCTGCCGAAAACTCTGCTGATTACTTCTTCGTTAGATAATTCTTTGTACGGTAGCTCTCCCCATTCTTCTAGCTCCCACAATAGAACGCCGTAGCTCCAAATACACGACGCCCCGGTGACCTGATTCGAACATAACCAATGCATTATTCGCCATCGCCAACTTATTATCTCAGCTATGAGGAAATGCAGTGATAAGATAACAACCTATACTCGCAATGCTTCTGGGTAACATTTAAAACAACGATTTCTTTACGGTATCAACGAAAAAAATGTTTTTTGCTTTCAACATACCTTCTAAAAATTTCAGTTCGACAAAATCCCACCAACTTCGATTTAAAAAAAAAAAACTCAATTTCTAAATAAACAAATTTATGGCAAATTTCGACGTGAAAGACCAAAACTCTATATGAAATCGTTCTTTGCTTTTTTTTTTTTTTTCAAACAAGCAAAGAAAAATAATTTTTTGATAAGAACGAAAGAAAAAAATAAGAATTATAATAACAACAAATATATTCGGGCATTCATTTGGTCAAGCTGTTTGTACGTGGATTTTTCAAAAATTATTATTCTTTTGTATCACATGATATCATTATTACATATTTTTTTAATTATACATTTTTTAATCTTTTCTATTCATATCCTGATTTTATTTTCGTTTTCCATTTTTTAAAGATATGCTATGCGCAGTGATAAAACATATTTTTTTTCATCATACTTCCTTTTATTCTATCTCTTCTTTTTTTTTGTACGCTTTCACAAACACTTTTTTTATTTTAATATTTTTTCATTTTTCAACCAGTTTTTACTTTTACATATTTTTCCATTCTATTCGTCATGTTTATACTTTTTAAATTAAAGAAAATTTTTGATTCCAAATTTTCAAGTTTTCTCATTTTTTAGACGTCTTGATGTTTTTTTTTTTTTTTTTTTTTTTTTTTGTACAACTTATGTAATTTGTTCAATTACGCGCATTTTCTCAATTTTTTGGACATTTTTAAACTTTTCAAAATTGTTCGATCACTGGGTATATTTTTCATTTCCAAATATTAAAAAATATATAATATAATATGAATATAATCTTTTATAATACGCTTTTTCAATTTTTGTAATTTGTATTTTTAATTTCTGGAAATTCAGAAATTTTTAAGCATTATTCTTACACGTCTACTTACTTGTTGGGGTTCAATAGTAGATTCGGTACATTTTAAAGTTTCGGGGGCACACCATCTAATTGGTAGTGCTATATCTCCGTTGAAATAGTACTCATCCTGGAAACAAATTGAACAGTACATAGGAATGTAATGGAAGAATAACGAAACTACATGAACAAAAATTATTTTATACATGAAGATACCATACGACCCATCAAACCCCGAGCACTAAAGCGTCAAATTCCTTACTCTGGTATAAAAAAAAAACCTTGTGATTACATATCGGTAACACTGTTTTATAGCAAAAAGTAATGAGCAAAAAATAAATTAAGAATCCACTTCGGTCGCGACTAAGTTCACAACAATTGAGCACCAAAGTCGCGAAATTACGATGTTGTCATATATACCATATCAGAAACCCTTCATTATGTACGTCTTATTTGATCCAACATACCAAGACAAGTTTTGAACATATTTATTTGCAGCAACATTTAAACAGTAAAAATAAATATTGTGTTATCTAATGTTTACTTTTTAAATCCAAAACGCGATTTTCGCGCTCAAAAAATGGCAAATATAACAGCTGGAATTGGCAAAATGGATGAGAGACATGCTAGTTCTACGGATTATTTTAATAAAAAAATAATTTATATAATGTGTTGCTAGAAAACAACACAATCACAGGTTTTTTACGGGTATAGCTGGTGTTTTTCTAAATGATTTGAATCGAAATGAGTAATCTTTTTCTATACGAAGTTAACAAACTTATTTAAATGAGTTTTGCGTGCTTATTTTTTCCATTGATTTTTGATGCTGGAGTTTGTTTGAATTTTTCAAACTTGTAAAAGAGTTGATTTATGAAAAGACGCAAGATTTAATTAATCTTACAATTTGAAACTCTATTTAGCAAGGAGAGGTACAAATAAGGACTGTTTCATTTGATATTCAATTGCCAGTTTATTAATATTCAATAAAATTTATTAATTTGTTTCATTATTCACAATAAATATTCATTTATTCGTTTATATATGGTTTCGTCGATAAGCATAAAGTATAATAACTAGAGTTGTATAGATAACAAGTACCATGAAGTGAAATGTGGCAACAGGTGTAGTTCAACTGTTGTGAACTTAGTCACGACCATCCAGGCATCAACTTCGCTTCTACTCGTTGCTTTTTGTGCTTTTTGCCATAAAACAGTGTTACCAATCTCTTATCATTACATCTTTTCACCCGTGAAGGGAATTAGACGCTTTAGTGCGGGGTTGCGCGGTATTTACCATAATTATGTTTTATTGTTTATGTTTTTTAAGGTGGGATAAAGTACATTTTTATTTTTATTATCATTTTTTTCATTTTTTTAAGAGTGTCAGCCGCCATAGCATGTAGCATAACAGTGGCCAAATTGGGCCAAGTACAAAAAGTTTCACCTTTTAAAATCAAAGATTCAAAAAAAATATAATTTTGGACAATTTGAATTGTTTCTGGTCCTCGAGTTTTATTAGCTGAGTTTTTAACAAAACGATAGCTATTACAGCCTACCTGATTTGGGAAGGGAAGGTCGGGAAAGGGTGGGGTCTTCAAATCTTTGCGTTTCAGACCATTTGTAATCATCTGGCAAATGTTCAACTTTTTGGTATGTATATATATATATATATTTTTTCCCCCACGCGTAGCGCCGGCGAGTATTCATAAAATTCGCTCAAAATTTGGTGAGGAACTCTTCTTGAAAATGCGCAAAGTTTTTTTGTTTTTTCGAAAATTTCAAAATGGCGGATCACTCAAATTTTGAGGGGGCTGGAGAAGAGGCAAATAGCTCAAATTTTTCGTTTTTGATTTCATATGAAAGAGTGAGTCACGGATACTAACATATCCAAATTTCAGCTTCTAAGTGCATATTGAGAGGAGTTAGATCAAAAAACGGCTTTTTGAGGAAGTTTTGAGTCATGAAATTTCTTGAATCTTCCATATCTCCCCACCAAATCAAGTTAAAGAGGTCAAATTTTGTGTGTGAGGTTAGTTGGTGACCACAATATGACCTCTTGAATTTGGATCAAAATGGATCCAAAATGGCGGATTATCAAAATTTTGAGTAGAGCTTGAGGAGCCTCAAGTTGGTAAAAATGTAATTAATATGAATTCAGGTTATTGGCGATAAGTTGTATACTATATCCCGAATTCACTTCCATACGTGATGTTGGAGGGGGAAGGCGGGGTTATCAACCTAAAATAGTGGTGAGGGTACAGGAGGGGTCGAAAATTTTTTATTGTTGTGTCATATGATAAAATGAGCCCAAGTGACACACATATTTTGATTTTAGCTTCCTCAGTGAGGAGTTAGAGCAAAAAACGGCTTTTGGAATTACTGCAGGAAATTTCATGAATCTTCCATATCTCATCACCGAATCGGCCTAGAATGGTCAAACTTTGTGTGTAGGATTAGTTTGTGACCAGAATATAACCACTTAAATTTGAGTCAAAATGGATCCAAAATGGCGGATTATCAAGATTTGAAGATAATTTGAGGACCCTCAAATAGTTATAATTTGAGAAATATGTGTTCGCATAATTATTTCATGGCAAGAAATACTACATTTGTGCCAAATTCAACTTCTTAAGTGTTTTTAGAAAGGATAGGGTAGGGTTTTCAGACTTCGTATTGGGTGTGGCCTGTAGTCGTGAACGGTTAAGCAAGGTTATTAGTAAATCAAAACAAGCTCCAGTTAAAAACTCAGCTCCAGTAATGCGGCATGGCTGCTTACATTTTTTTATCATACAAAAATTAAAAAAAAAATTTAGCAATCATTCTTTTTTTAACTCGAGGATCTCTGCATTATTTTCTCTATTTTTTTTTGAAAAAGCAATAATTCCCGCAATTTCCAAAATACACAATAAATTCGTTACATAGGAGTGTCTTGCATAGTGTACACCTAATTATAGCTTTTTTAAACTCCGGAGTTGAAAATATGCCCCATTTTTACTTGCCAGAGGCTTCTAAAATATTGTAACATTGCTTCAAAATTACATATATTTCACGTTTGGTTGTAAAAAGCTGTAATCAAGCTAAAACATACACGTGACACTCAAATTACGCATTTATCATTTTTTTTTGGAGTATCCAAAATTATAGATTTTTCAAAACAATAATAAATAAAAAAAAAAAAAATAAGAAAAAAATTTGGAGTCTTTTAACTTTTGAAAAAAATAAGGGGTTAAATATTCAAATTACTCAACATAATTTTTTTTAAATTTCTTATACCAACCTCCATTTTGTAGTATATTTAGAATAAGTTTGAAGGCTAAAATTTGTTTATGTTTTTTGTGCTCATTTGGCCTCTATTATGACAAGTGCGCGGACATTTTCTAAAAAAAAAAGTGAAATTCCACTCACTCTAAAGCATTTATACAAACCTTGTAGCTCTGTAAACTAGTTCCATAATCACCGACTTTAACTCGAAGATCTCCGGTTACAAGACAGTTACGAGCGGCGATATCTCTGTAAAAAAAGTAAATATATATATATACAAATACATTATTTCGAAACCTATAAATATGAATTCACTTTCGACGAGAATTTCTATATGAACACCTACGTATGAACAAATGTATGCTGCAGCATATAACTCAGTCCGCTGGCGATATCGACGGCCATTCGCAAAATAACGCCTTGATGGACCAGCGCCTCCCTATTTCCCGCATTTTGTTTGAGGTAACTTTTCAAATCGCCCTACAATGAAAAAAGAACACGTTGAACTGGTCAACTAACACACGAATACAACGCACAAGAGACGGATGAGCACTTGAGCACTTGAGCAGTGGTGAATTTTCACTTACATTCGAGCACGCTTCGAAGATCAACAAAAAAGGCACATTTTCCAAACACCTGCCAACCAACTTCAACACATTGGGATGGCTGAGATCACGATACGGTTTAGCTTCGCGCAGGAAAAACGCTTGTTCAGCGGCTGTAGCGTCTTCTTGTAATATTCTAACGAATACTCTATGTATTTTATTGCTGTTCGCCACGATACCTCTGGCCTCGCTTTCTACAACCTATCATAAAGTAATCATTAGTATCCGGCCGGTGCGCCATTTTGGTCGACAAAACTCTTCGACGGCTCACCTTTCCAAACCATCCTTGACCGCATTCCCGCAGATAGTGGAGTTGCTCTCGAGGAAAATCTTTGTCGTCTGAAAAGTCGAAGCGAAAAATAAGAAATGCGCAAAAATAAAATATTCGATAATAAACTCGCCAGATTCCATTCGGCAAACGTATCCCAGTTTACCTTGACGCACTACGTCGCGCCGCGCCGCGCCGTACGAGTGATTAAAATTTCAAATGATTTTTCACACGGCTAATAGGTACACGAGTATACGAAAACATACTACCAATCCGGGTACCGACTGCGATCAAACTTCAAACCGGTGACAGCGCGTCGCGAATCAAAATAATATTAACTCATACGTACCTAGCCAGTCGCCGGTAACGCCAAATCCATCGGCGTTTCCATCGAAATACGCCAACCTCGGATTACGTTCGCCTTGCGGTAAAACCTTAGGCAAAGGTTCGAAGGTAACCACCGATTCGGGCTGTTTGCATGTCGCCAATGCCGACGTAGATGGCGAACCAGCCAACGACGAAAATATCGAATATCTCGAGGGCTGCGCTGTTACCGCTATTTCTTGCAGCGGATTCACGAAATCCAATCCCACATTGTTCACGTTCGATTCGGAAACGCTGTTTCGAAATTCCTGCGAAAAAAAAAACAACGTTGCCAATCAGTATGGACGAATTCGCGATGCTTGGATATCATTGTACGTATACTGAGGAAGACGAAGTGAGAAAACGCAGATGATGCGTGATCTTATCAATATAATATATTTCAACGATTATCAACAAACACATAAACAGTTATGCGCATTAGTATAGCTCAACTTATAACATGTACAGATTCATACTCGCAGGCAACTCTGCTAATCGCTCAATACCACTCTCAGTACGTTTAAAACACATCTGCCAAATTAAAATTACTTCCAGCTAAATCTAATGTGAGGTGCGAAATTTGGAATGAATACATCTAATGAAGAAACATGATAATATGATATAAAGAATTCGAGAAAATTGCATAACCCTATTCTGCGTATTTCCCTTATCGAAGCGAATTATGGTTCCAACTCTCGTTCAATTTTAGTCAGAAGTCTAAATTTCGATACGGCTTTATTCTGAACTCTTTCTATCATATGTATAAAACCATATAGTAAAAAGTTATCTACTTTTCATTTATCCTAGTAATATTCTGAAGTCTGAGATATGTCTTATCGCCACCAAAACCAACTGGGAGATTCCATGTTTAAACTATTTTTTATAAGCCAGCAGACCAGCACGACACTATTCCATAATACGTTTCAAGTAGATTTCATCTATACAACTTAGAATAGGATACAGAATCAATTTTAAAAAATTTATAAAAAATCAGTAATGAAAATGATTTTTGCTGTTTTTTATAGCTGTTCAAGGGGCATCCAACAAAAATATGCGCTGGTGAAAGAATAGAGTGGCGGTCCATGAGAAATTTTCTAAACCTAAAATAAATGGAGCCTTTTTCAAAGTTGGATATTTGTAACTATAAAATATATAAAATTTACCAATTTCTTTCTGCTATTGTTTTTTTACATGTCTCTCGTTATTCACGCCTTCTACCTACCTACCTACCTACCTACCTACCACCACCTAATATCAGTTTTTTGTCAGGAATACTACAGCATAAACAGCATTTATTTTTATCGGACTCAGATGATGAAATAACTAGAAGATACTAGAGTATCTTAAAAGCGGACTTTACTAATTATACTATTATAAAGAATGTTATTAGAATAATTTATTTTTTCACCAGAAAAAAATATTTTTATCAAATTCAAAAGTTCTACCAACACCACTTATCCTAAATTTTATCAAGTATCATACAAAACATGACCTCGCGTAATTTACCGTCTTATATCGCAAAACTTGGAATTGTGTGAGGTCAGGTCATTATGTTCAAACAGCTCTAAAAAAACAATAATTTCACATGGCTTCTCAAAAAAAACGTGACTTCACGTTGAATTATACTTCTTCACGGTCTACATGCTTTCGAGGATGACCAATTCTTCTTCTTATTTACCTCCTCCGGTTCGGAGATGGACTATAGTCATTTTTAAAATTCATATTTTAAATTGTAAATTAAAATTACGTGACGTCACGTTACCTCACGCTCAATCGACTTCAAAAATCGATCAATTCTAGAGACCTACTCAATCTACCACTGCTCAAAATTTCGAGTCGATCTGTCAAATTTTACTCTAGTTATAGCCAGAGAACGAACGTTTGCAAAAAAAGTGACCTCATGTTAAATCATTCCTCCTCAAGTTGAAAAACTAACAATACCTGAAAGTCTGCGTACTCTACCTACCCTCCCAATTTGGTGTCGATCGCTTTCGACTCAAGCCCCTTCACGTTATGTCACGTCACGTCAAATCACACCCACTTACGTTCAAGAAACACTTAATTCCAAGACTACTACGCCTACTCTTTCAGCCATCCGCACAACATTCTGATAAATTTTTTATACAAAAGGAAAAACCGTGACCTCACGTTTTATTGAATCATCTCACGTTCTGATAAATTATATATCTGGTCATCTATAACGCTCAACCATTCCTTCCTGCTATCATGTGGGAACCAAAAAACCTCAAATCATGCCTTCTCACGCCACGTCACGCCTGATCACCCATAAAAACTAATTAGCACTAAAGCATCACTATCCTTACCCTTCCACCAACTTTGAACTCAATCCATCAAGTATTATTCGAGTTATTATGGAAGAATGGAAAAACCTCAACGAATGCCTCCTCACACAAAACTTACGTCCGATCACCTCATAAAATTAATGATCTCTCAAACTATTCTACCCTCACCTTCTTTCATCTTTTAATCATTCAGTTCAATTTTTCCCGACTTATCATGAGAACACAAAAAAGCTCAACTCACGCCTTCTCACGCCAAATCATGTCCCATCATGCTCAAACATTAATTGGCTTTAATGATCACTAACCTTACCCTTCTTCCATCTTTCAATTCGATCTATCAACTTTCATCTTAGTTATATCGCCAGAACCAAAAAAACCTCAACTCACGCCTCCTCGCGCAAACTCACGTCCAATCACGTGCTTCAGAGTACCACTACCCCCACCCTCCTTCCAACTTTCAACTCGATCCGTCAACTTTTACTCAAGTTATCGCGCGAGAACAAGAAAACCTTGACACACGCCTCAGCTCGAGAACTCAACTACCCCAAACCTTGCTCCGAATTTGGTTTCGATTCGATCACTTCTACTCGAGTTATCGCGCGAGAACGCGAAGAAAAAAACAAAAAAATAAAAATAAAGAAACCAACAAACTAAGAAACTGAGTGAACGCAGTAGCGGATTTACTTTAAAAGTAAAGTCCGCTAAAAATATCCAAGGTTCATCAACAGCAAGATAAATACAATATTTTTCAAACCTTTGTTATCGAGACTTTTATACGTGCTACGAACGTTCTATACAAATCTGCTTTCTTGCCACTCGAAGAGGGAAAGGTGATTCCTTAAATAATTTTCATCATGAACATACCATGGTAAGAAAGTCTCACAACCTCCAAGTGAACGGTATCCCTCAACTGTGGTAACAGCATTTCGGATTTTTAGAAATACTTCAACGAAATTAATTTAACGTCATTAACACTTCGATATTCCACGTTATTATATCTAACATTAATCATATACCCGGAAATGGAAGTTGCCATTTATAATTATTTTAGTATTAGATACAATTTAGAGCCAAATTATCATCTCGAAACCAGTGATTCAGCTGACATATGACGTATCTAATATTAGTTTTCCGCAATTTATCAATGTATTTTCAAAGATAAAAAATGATGACGTCAGCAAAATGAGAAACTCGCAATTGCATTGATGTATGAGAAGAACATCAGAGGGCCAAATACTGATCTTCGCTTTTTGGGGAATCCCATAATGAACTTTCAAGAATTTAGAGTAATGAGAACCGACATCCTTCATCAACTTTCGCTTGCGTCCTCTCACTCGAGGAGCTGCGAAACCACTGAAGAAAAGACAGTGCACATTATTTCTCTCGACACTGATTTTATGGAAATTCACATGAATGGAAATCACGTGTTAGTAACGAGTGAACTGGAGAAAAAACAAGAGCTAATTCGTACATAATACACACGTAAAATTTGCTAGTTGTTTTCATTAGTGGTGGACATTTATAAAGTTTTCCTCTAAACGCGTACTCGTCTATATAATAGTCATCGAAAAAAGAAAAAAAAAAAAAGAAAAAAAAAAGAAAAAAAGAAAAAATGATCAACCATACATAAAGTGGTTCCACGCAAAAAATTATTTGCGTGAAAAATTCAAGCGACGCCGCTCTTCAAAAGAACAAAAACACAAAAACAAACATATATTCTGAACGTACAAATCTAGAGTCGAAGATAGTGCCAAGTGCTATGAAGTTAATGACCGAAATATTTTCCAAGCCTCACTGAGGTCATTCTTCAACTACGCATTGTTCGTTTTCAATTTTCGAAAAAAAAGAAAGCATAACCGGCCCACCCTACGAAAAAGATGATTGACCCGAGTCGGCCATCGATTGTTGAAATAATAAACGAGCAAATGGGTATTGTTACATTAACGGATGCACCGTAAACAGCCACCAACCTGATACATGTATGTACGAGTACAGCAGTATTTATAACACCACAGTCCATACATAGACGATTATGGTAACAGGCATAAAAACCTACACGTCTTCCCATAAAGAACATCGGGTAGGATGCGGCGGGCGTCTTTTCGCCTCGTATATTATGGGCGTTCGCGCGTATTGAAATATGCATTATGCTGTAACGGCAATGCGCACGTAGACGCAAGTACTGAGACCTGTGGTGCCTTAGAATGCACGTATACCGTACGTACTACGTACACGAATGGTTTGTGAAAGGCAAAATGGCTAATTTAAAGGACGAGACGAATTTAACGGTATACAAACGTAGCGTGAAGAGGCGGCTTACGTAGGATTTACTAGATGCGTCTCGTTGGCGGCCATCGATGAGGAAAAAAATTACCATAATACCGATAGATGATCGTATCTTTTTATCGTACAGCGAGCCTCGATAACGGAAGACGATGGTCGAACGACCGAGCGGTTGTAACGGTACGAAAAATTCGCTTCGTCCAACAGCGATTGTCCGTATAGCCGTCGGCAGGCGTTGTAGAGCGTGCATGTGTTACGCGCATGAACGATCGAACGGACGCCGACAATAATTTCGATGAAATTAACATCGTTCGCAATGATTGCCCGAAAAAAATTTAACAAACCTATTATCGCAAACAAATAATAAATAAACGGCACGATAAAGCGCAGGTTTTATTTTAGACGAGTTTTCAATGAAAAAGTAAGTTATTACAGCTTACTCGATTTAAGAAAGAAAGGGTCGAGGAGAGCGACTACCTTATATTTTCACGTTTCCGATCATTTGTGCTCGAATGACCAGCATAAATTTTCTGAAGAAATATTCATAAAAATCTCTGAAAGCTATTTTTTTGCCAGGTTTCCGATCCGACTAAATATGGAGGTTTACTCAAAGCTCGAATGGGTGTGAAGGGACCACCAAAGTCTCAAAGTTGTTGATCCGAAATCATACATAATAAAGTGAAATGAGAACATTAACATATGCAAATTTCAGCTTTTCAAGTGAATTTGAATTTGGAGCCGAGTGAAAGAGGAAATAGGCTTTCCGAGCAAGTTTCAAGACATGCAATTTTTTAAATCGTTCATCATCTCCTCACTAAATCCACCGAGAAAACTCAAACTTTGTATGTAGATTTTGTTGGGGAGCCGAATATGACCGTTCGAATTTGGACCAAAATATAACAAAAATAGCGAATGATCAAAATCTGAGGAACGCTTGAGGAGTTTCAAATAACTTATCAGCCATTATAAGCTCACATTATTACTGAGAGTAAGAAGTGTACTATATTCCAAATCTATCTTTATCGAATTCCAACTTTCTAAAGGGATTCGGAGGGGAGTTGAAGGTTGAAGCAAAAAGAAAAGTAACTTGAGAGGGGGGGGGTTCAAAAAAAATTTTTTCTTTTCACGAGATTAATCAAAATGAATTAACGCTGTTATCGATGAAAAACCGAACATTGATTTATTTTGTTTTTTATAATCTTAAATAATAATAGAAATAGTCATTTGGCCAGGAGGCCAAATATTATTAAATAAAGAAACAAAAAAAAGGGCGCCAAGCGACTAAAAATCGCGATCGTGGTATCTTTTCCGATTCGCCACGTTTGGCAAAGTTCATTTTTGGTAATCGAAACGAATATTGGATTGAGAAGGGTCGAACTGAAATTTCAAAAATCTTACGGACATGTGTCGATTGTAAAAAGGATCATGGTGGACCTTTCGCTACTCCTACTTTTCCTGCATTACCACTCGAACGAATATCCATTACGATACCATTTTCCTACACTGGAATTGACTTTATTGGTCCAATTTATGCAAGTTGTTGCGATGTTACTAAACAAGTGTACGCTGTCATATTCACATGTTTAACCATTCGAGCCATCCATTTAGAATTAATTGAAAGCACGACTACTCGGGATTTTATTCTCGCTCTGAGGAATTTCTGCGCTTTACGACGATTTCCAACAAAAATTCTTTCTGATAATGCTATACAGTTTAAAAAAGTTGAAAAATTTTTTGAAACTGAAGATGTTACAGATTTGATGCTGCGAAATAATTGTGAATGGAAATTAATTCCAGATTTGTCACCATGGATGGGTGGAGTTTATGAACGATTAATTAAATCTGTTAAATCGTGTCTTCGCCTTATTTTCGGAAAGTTTTACTTCGCGTATCTGAACTAAGATCCGTTTTGGTCGAAATTGAAATGATGTTAAATTCAAGGCCACTTGTTTACGTTGGGTCCGATCCTATCGACGTATCAGAAAATTTTTTGACTCCTTCGCATTTTTTGAATTTTCAAGCCAATGGAGGAACACTTACTCAACATGTTTCGATTACCAAAAATGAACTTTGCCAAATGTGGGGAATCGGAAAAGATATTCTCGATCATTTTTGGACCATATGGGTAAACGATTACGTATTAAATTTACGCGAAAAGGACAGGATAATAAATTCAAAACGAGGTTCAGTTCCTCGCATTCCCTTCATTGGCGAAATAGTACTGTTGGAAGATACAAAACATCTTCCAAGAAGCAAATGGAAAATGGGTAAAATAGATTTAAAAGTCGTGATGGCGTCGTTGGTTTTGTAAAAGTTTTAACCAATACGGGTATTCTTATTCGACCTATTATAAAATTATATCCGCTTGAAATTTAGTATTATTATTTAATTTATTTTTTTGATTTTTTTTTTTTATTCGTCGAAAATGTCGCGAATGATCGCGATTTTTAGTCGCTTCGCGCACTTTTTTTTGTTTCTTTATTCAATAATATTTGGCCACCTGGCCAAATGACCATTTCTATTATTATTTAAGATTATAAAAAACAAAATAAATCAGTGTTCGGTTTTTCATCGATAACAGCGTTAATTCATTTTGATTAATCTCGTGAAAAGAATTTTTTTTTGAACAAGGGGGGGGGGAATCAAGTCAAGAAATTACCCTAATCTCTCATATCTTCTCACCAAAATCACCTAGAGAGGTCACATTTCGTACCTGCGATTACTTCGGGAGGAGAATACGACGCTTTGAATTTCGGTCAAAATGGCGGATAGTCAAAATCTATAAGCATGGCTTGAGGAACCTCAAATAACAGTTACTATGACAAGGAAGAGTAATATACTCGAAATTAACTCTCGCGAATGATGTTCGAAAGGATAGGTGTTGGTTTTGAGCAATCATCGTCATCTGCAATGCTGAGGAAGTCGCCACTGAAAATTCACCTTCAGTAAAGTGATACGGCTGCCTACATTTTTTTCTGTTTGTTTCAGCGAATAGAATTACAGCGAATCCATTCGTTATCCGCGTGATACGTATTCTTCGCTATTGAGCGATTTTAATGAAAATTCGATTGGCGCGAAGCTGATTCAACGATGGTATTCGAAATGACGCAAACGCGTCGTCTCAACTTGGGCAAGGCTCGAACTATACAAACAAATTGCAATCAATCAGACATTTAACCCGGCGACTACGCCCTTGTTTTTCAACACTTATACGGTGAGCCGAAAGGGCGAGAAGACCAGAAAGAAAATCGTGATCTTCCAAAATTCGCGGTTACGAGCGCCTGTAATTTTTCATCATTTCGCCGCAACGTGCAGAGTAGACTAGTTTCGTCATTGTTGAAGGATAACGTTAACGTAACGTAATCGTTAGTGGACGTACCTCATATCGATTCGATACGCTTGAATAGTGAAGCAACGCGACAGTGACAACTACGAATACCAGGTATACGCTGTACAGTGCACATTACACACTACAACTATACATTTCAGTTGTACAACTACCATCTATTACCTAGCTGCGAATTTCAATTTATATGGTATCCGTTAGAACTGTATGAATTGTAGGTGTATACTGTATACCATATGCTGTAGACGCGTAGTCGCGTACAGGTGAATCGATATAACGAGGAAGCGTAGGAACACAGCAGGTATTTGGTTGCGTCTGTACCATTTTACCAAATACCAGAGACACCTATCAACGATAACGCGCGCACCAATACGCAGGTACATCAGAATCGTTGTACTTGCTTGTACTGTATTTCTGTAACGATTGTTTATAGAGGAGGGCGTTTTATACGCGCGTATAATGAGATGTATTCTATTAAACCATTCGTCCTTGCGTGATTTATGCGGCGACAGAGCGAAAGTTAATTTAATCGAATATCGTGGAATGCATACTCATGTTCCGAAAGAGTGTATTACCGTCACAGACTTCATACAGAAATAAATACGCTACAGATGTACAGACTACATTGCAGAGTAAATACGAAACGAACATCCATCTATTTTAGCTGGAAGCTGACTCTCTTTTATAGTTAGTATTGCACGTGTGATGACGTCAAACGAGTACGCGAAAAACGAATTTTCAAAACAACAAAGAAAAGATACTACGCTAAAAATCTGCGGTACATCTCACAAAGCAGAAGTATGCGAGTAAAATTCGAAATAAGCGAAAAACGAAACCAACTTGCATTCTGACTCCGGCTTCAATGTGAACGAAAAGTCAGACTACCACTGCAGGTACAATCAAAAGTCAAACTACAATTTCCATTAGGAATGAACATTTCAAAAAAGCTGAAGTCGCAGCAAAGTCAACATTTCAACTCTGACGCTCTGTTAATCGCAAAAATCTTACTGTTCTCAATTTTCATTCAATTACGATATTTGAAATTTTTTGTCAACTTTTTTTTTGAAAACATCTGCCATGATATCTTTGAAAATTTCTTCAAGCAATTATTAGCATTTGATATGTGGAACAAAGGTTACAGACAACGCTATAGCAGCCTATTCATCGATTTGAAGGAGTTACGTGCACTGAAAAATACATAATTATATTCTGCAGGCGAAGCATTTTCGCATCATCGTAAACAGCACTGGATTTGTTCAGTCTATGGTGGATGGGATGGGTGAAGCATTTTACAAGAATTAATAAGTATTTTTTTTTTTTTTTTTCAAAATGGGGAAAAAACAGAATTCATGGTTCATAACACTTGCATCACAGCATCTCTTTTATAAGAATTTTTTTTTTGATAGCTAATCATTGATATGGACCAAATAATGTATGATAAAAAAGAAATCATACGAGCAGCTCACCAAAAAAATTCCACCTGTCCCAGATATGGCATGGACATTTTTAGGAAGGGTTAAAATTTCGAAGGATGGATGAAATCATGAAAAACATTATGCAAAAACTCATTACACCAAAAATCTACCAAAAAATAAACACCGTAAACGACTCTAAGGAGATTAATTTTTTCATCAATAATGGACAATTATTGTATTTTGAGAGACTTTTTATCCAAACAAAATTTCATACATTCACATAACTTTCAATCAACTTCATA
Source organism: Phenacoccus solenopsis (assembly GCA_009761765.1). Lineage (NCBI taxonomy): Eukaryota > Metazoa > Arthropoda > Insecta > Hemiptera > Pseudococcidae > Phenacoccus > Phenacoccus solenopsis. Next base: position 50,428,270 of record CM019753.1, read on the forward strand.
ACTGACTCTCCTTCAGGGTATACCTATAATTTTAAATTTAATTTAAAAAAAGGAAATGAGAGAGAGAGAGAAAGAGAGAGACAATAGACAATATATATTTGACAAAATACTAGATATAAAATTTCCAATGGTATTATACGGCCACCAGTACCCAAATTTGGGTGAGCGGTGCGCCGGCTCTCAAAACTCTAAATTAAAAAACAGAACAAAACAAAGCAAAAAAACTAAGTAAAACACAACAAACAAGCAAAACAAAATATACACTACAAAAAAAGCGACAAATTACATGAATGGAGGGGAAGGGGAGAGGGAACCAGAAAATGCCATCAGCATCCTATCCATCAAGAATAGCCGCCACATACTCACCCACCATGTGCCTGAACGCAACACCACCCGCATTCTTCATCTCTACTGGCAGATTATTATAAGCGTGAGCTGCGAGATAGTGAAACTGGGAGCGCGATCTTGATCTCCACCAGTTAGGAAGGTGAACAACACCAGACGCAGCACGTCTAGTGCACCCACCCCCCACCACGAAGCCAAAAGTATCTCTATACTTGTGCATAAAGTTGAGCACAGTAGCCAAGTGTAGTTGCTTCACTTTAAGAACACCCAGGGAACGGAACACCGGCTGAGATGGCGCATCCCAGCATTCACCAACCACCAGCCGAGCGGCTCTCTTTTGAAGCATCAGCAAGGGCCGAATCCAGCATGCATCAGCGCCACCCCAGATCGAAATACCATACCTCAGAATGCCCTCAAATACAGCAACGTAAAACCAACGTAAATGAGCTCTCGAAACCAAACCAGTTAAGTATCGAATAAGGTACACAATTTTTCGTAATTTTTCACGTAGAGCTAAACAGTGATATTCCCATGACAGACATGCATCAACACAAACACCAAGGCATTTATGGCTCGCTACCTGAGCTAATGGAGCACAGGAACATGAATCACCGCAATCTCTGCCATGGAAAAACACTCTGCCACTCAAGTCACGAATGTAACGATGTTGCAAAGCAAAAACTACCATTTCGGACTTGGATGCATTCACTTTTAGCTTACGGCTCTCAAACCACCCCGAAATAGCTTTAAGATCTTTATTAAGTATTTTTATTAACTCATCCACACTAGCAGCAGACACTACCAACACAGTATCATCAGCAAAGGAGCTCAGAACACCCCCCAAGGGCAAACGAAGCAAGCTATTGATAAAAATCAAAAACAGCAACGGACCCAGGATGCCACCCTGAGGAACCCCACGCTTAACCTGCACAGTTTCACTTTCGCAGTCACCCACTCGCACTCGTTGAGTTCTCCCAGACAGATACGATTTGAACCACGCTATTGCCGACTCACTCAGACCACATTCCTGTAAATCATTTAAAAGAAGAGCATGATCAACAGTGTCAAAGGCTTTGGCCACATCAATGTACACTGCTGCAACGCATCTGCCAGCTTCAAGTTCACACACAACGGATGATACATGAAATAAAAGAGCCTTCTCCGTGCTCCTGCCTGGGAGAAACCCAAACTGTCGATCCGAGAAGAAGCCGCCAGCCATCAGGTACTCCAACAGCCTCTCCTTTACAATCGAGAGAGAGAGAGAGAGAGAAAGAAAGAGAGAGATGATTTTTTGCACTGCAGTACACACGACTAAAAAACTGAAGAGTACAATTTTGATGAAAACTAAAAGCTGATTAATTTTGTAAGCAACCATTTTTCTTATAAATATCTTAATTGATTATGGAGCACATGCTTTTCATAATTAAATTTTTTTTCGTAATAAATTGAAAGTAAAACAATTTTATATCCAAGCATTTTCCCAGTAAATTTCTTATTTATAGTGATCAATACGAAAAACGTATAGAAATAAATAAGTCGAATATATTTTCCAAAAATGAAGTCTCGAAGGATATTTCGACCTTGGGGGTTATTTCATTGGTCAATCAAATAAATCCTAATTCGTTTAGAATTAAGAATACATTAATTTTAAATAGGGTAATTTTTATTTCACGAGTAATATTCAATGAGATAATTACCACAAACCAATTTTGCAGGAAGATTTATACCATTTGCGGATAGCCCTTGAACGTGCATTTTATTGATCTTTTTTTGTTCACACTTTCAATGCATTATAACTCCTTCAATTTCATAGGTAGGCCAAAACTGTATGCAATATTTATTGTGAGATTTTTCGAGTACTAATGATAACAAAGAAAAAATTTTCAAAGAAATCGAAATGTTTTCCTGTAACATCATTGTCTTATACATTTCTTAATGACGCCATTACACATACAATCCTCCTTACGAAGAAAAGTCGCTCTTCGAGTAAGTACGTCTGTTTCACATTTGTGTGGGGTAAAAGTTCACAATACTCACTCACTTTTGGATTCTATGATTTCTACTATATAATACAATCGAGGAAATTTCAAAAAATTAGTTTTGAGGGTTCAAATCTCCGTAAAGACTCATACACTGCAGTTACAAGTTTTACACCTGGTAGTAGAGAGAGGGGGGGGGATTACTCCTCTAACTATACCAAAAATGAACGCGATAACGGGAATGTAAAGGAAACTTGTAAATATATTTCCGTCGATTAAATTAAACTCGGATTTTACGGTCTTCGTCCAACTAGATTTGCGATTGGAGCCACTAGGAGCACTACCGATGAATATTTAAGATGAAGACAATTCCTCTCTAAATGGTACCAACTAACGATAATGGATAAATAATGATTTGAATAAGAATTCGATTTTAATTTTGATTATTCGATCATGACACGAGAAAATACATACACCGGTAATTAACTCATTTATTTTCATCGCGTTCCAGTTAGGCGAAAATTCTTCGGGAAATTTCAGTAACATATAGGTTGTTTATAGCGGTACTCTTGACAACCGTATCCAAAAATTACTCCTACTTTGGTATATTTAATTCGATCGAGCGTGTATACAAAACGCTTTGATTGGTCCACTCGTACGTAGGCAAAATGAATACGAGTGAGTACATACGATACATATGTACGAAAATCTACACGTGTACTCCTATGTATATGCATATTACATATACTATCCTACATCCTACATCACGCATCATACAGTACATAAATCGGATAGGTATTTACATTTTACATATACGCGATCGACGATAATCACACGTTTTCTCGTTGCGATTTCCGCTTCCTAATAGCCATAGCTACGCATGAAGGTAATAAATGTATCTATCAAACGCATCTAGTCATCTACTCGTATGTACTTAGCTACTTATTACTTACGTTAGTACTTACTGGTTTATTATCCTTCTATACAACGGAGGCGTGCGCAAAACAAAAGAACGCGAATGCGTATTAAACTCGTGCTTTAAATTATGTTAAAAATAAAATAATAAGAATTACAATAAAAATTATGTAAAAAATCGTTCATCATTATTAGGCGATTCCGCGTAACCGTGTTGTAATTGTGTAACTGTGTATTGTGTATGTCTGTATGTGAATACGATGCGACACAACACGATACGACTTACGAATCGAGTTTATAAAATGTACCGTACAGAATATCTTTATGAAAATAATTATCGTTATTACCATCGAGAATTAATTGTAAGAAAAACGGTCGTAAATTTTACGACGCGACGGTTGAACGATAAGCGGTGCATTATGAAAAGTATTCGCGAATAATTCGGCGTCAACGCGCCATACGGTCGTATCGTATCTCGTAAGTCGTAAACGAGGAAACGGTTAGGCATCCTTGATTATCCGTTAACTTTTTCACTAATAATGAGACCAGACCACAACGCCCACAGGTAGTACCAATGTTGAATTTACCCATAGTACATAGTACGTAGCCCCAGTTACAGCTTACATCGCACCACGTGCGTTACGTGTTACGTCTTACGTATGTACAATTTACGCGAACATAGCAGCATACGTAAATATTCAAAGCATATTTCTGTAACAATGTATATCGCTTCTTTTGATAAGAAAAATTTGGAACATTTTTCCTGCTCGAAATTAAAATAACGTAAGCAGCCATGCGTGCATCACTCGAGCTGGGTTTTTAATCGGGGCTAGTTCAGGTTTGCAAATAACGTTGCCCACGCAAAAATAAAAGTGTACCTTTTTCGCATTTTCAACGAGGCTTTTACAAAATTTTGAGCGATTTTCACCCATACTCTTGGTGCGACTCATTGAGGGGAAACAATATACATACATACATACATACATGCATACAAAAAAGTTGGACGTATGTCAGATCATTACAAATGGTCTGAAACGCAAAGATTTGAAGACCCTCCTCCCTGGCCCATCATTTTCCAAATCAGGTAGGCGGTAATAGCTGTCCTTTTAATTGAAAACTCAGCTAAAAAAATATACGTACGTGTCTTTTATAATTCACGTATGTACCTTTTCACTTCCGAGCATACTTCCGATTCCTCAAACATAACGTGAAAATTTCACCGAAATCTCGCATTTCCTTAAATTGCTGAAATCATGAGAACGAAGAGGAGGAGGTATATGGGCACCATTCCACAGCATAGTATTTTATATAATGTCGTACACCGCGTGATGTAAAAACGTCGAGTTTTATTTTGGTCATTTCGCATTCGCGTACAACATGTTTTATTGCCACACGCCCCTCGTAATTCGTAAACACGACGGATGTTTTTATTTTTCGAAATATTATATTTTTACTCAACCTCCACCATCTGCGAATCTGTTGGGGCCTGTGGAGCGCGAACTACGTTCCGTTGAAATTGACGTACGCGATAAATGTGACGAAAAAAGAGGACAGGGAATCGTGTTCCGTATAAATCAACCGATCGATCAATTTCACGAGTATTCGCCCGAAAGTATGTTTAGGTTTACGCGACGACGCGACCCAACGTTATTCACACACGGTGGAAAATTACGCCGCATTACAGACCCATCGTCTTCTCTATTATCATCTTGCTCTTATGTTTGCATTCGTATTTTAGCAATTTCTTTTTATAAAATCGACTACGCGATTACATCGAGTACCTATTTTAATAGCAAAAGCTGTCGATACGATACCACGATGCCGCGTCATGTCGCCATAATTGCAACTGATAACTTGGCTACGCGTGTGAAATCGACGCTCGAAATTATTTACGCGATTAGCGGTTCGAGTATTTCCATAATAATCGAATATACGTGATAGACGGATACGATGAGGCGATTCAATTCGTACTTCGATTTGGAACGTTCTTGTCCTAACCGTCATGGAAGAGAACATCAACGATAGCGTGACACCCATTTAACGTACCCATTCGAACCCCCATTTCTTCGAATACGTAACACCGTACGCAGAGCAAAAAAAAATCCACGCTTCTTGAGGAATTTTCTCATGCAACTGATACAACTTTAGAAAAGGAAAAAAAAAGTTTCACAAAACCTATCTGCAAAATTAAAGGAATCGCAGAGATTCAAAACATTTATTCCATCGTACCTCCTTCAACTCTGTAGATAGGTAAATCATTTATTGACGTTATTCGATTTTATTCGTTAAGTACTAGCACATATGTGAAAGTATTGTTTTTTTTTTGTTTTTTTTTTTTTCAAAACGAATAATTTCAGCGATATACAGAAACAAAAAACATTCAAAAATTTTTCTGTCCATTTGTGAAACTGAAGAGACTATAATATTGCCTAAAATAATTTGAATGCGCTAAGCGATTGTAGCTCCTTAAATTTTTCAAAAAGGCAAAATTTCATGGAAGTTTTTTTGTTTCTCTAATTAAGAGAGCTCAATCTCTGTGCATCTTGAAATCCAGCTCGAATAATAAGACATGGCTGCTGGCAGTGTTCTCCACAGTGCTGCCATACCTGGTGCTTTATCACCAGAACTGGTGTTTTTAGATAATTTTTTTTTGTGCTGGTGACAAATCTGGTGCTTTGTACTTTTTTGGTGCTTTTTCGCTTTTAAGAATATTACGTGTGAAGAATTCATTGAAATGTGGATTAAAAATCAGAAATCAGTTGTTCCAACTTTGAAATGAAATTTTCATTTTGAATTTTTTTATACCGAGTAAGAGATCTTGCACTTTTTATCTGTGATCACGACCATGTCCTGTCCTTTCTTTGCCTTGCTAGACTGCTCTCACAACCAATGAATCAACCACGTGAAGTGAACTCAAATATTGAATTTTGTAATTTTTGTATCCGGTATTCGTTTTTTCAATTTTATTATAATATCTTCCAATAAACTACTTTTCAAGTTTGATCGCAATGGATTTAAAATGAATTTTGCTAGAGAGAAAGTTCTCTCATTGGTCAATTCTGATGCTTGAACACCAAAATATGACGAAATTTGATATTATATTAGTAACTGGGTAGACCTTGATACTGATAATCTGTTTTCATGTTCGATATCTACATATTATTTAATAAATTTCAAAGTTCGGAGTATTTAACCTTCACTTTGAGCCAAAAAACGGCTTTGTCAGGGTTATCTACTTGAAAAAACAAAAAAAAAAACTGGTGCTTTTTCTGTGATTCTGGTGCTTTTTTTTCTGTGCTGGTGCTTTTTTACCAAACTCAAATGGCAGCACTGGTTCTCCATTAAAAACGATAACTATTACATTCCATCTGAATTGGGAAAAGGAGAGTTGGGGGAAAAAGAGGCGAATCTTTACAGCTTTCAGATCACATTGGCCAGAAAGTCGTTCAAATTTGGGTGAAAAAAATCATCGTATAAGTAGAAAAAATATTTCATTTGTTTTTTCAAAACGATTCAAAATGGCGGCAGTTTACTCAAATTTCAAATAGAGCTGGAAATTTGGTAAATAATGCAAAATCATCTTTCATGATCTTACTTAAAAGAATGAGGGTATGCAGATGTGAAACCAGAAAGTTGTTCTGGGGGGGAAGGTGGGGGAGGGCATGGGAGGAAATTCAAATCTTGATGCCCTCCTGGTCTTACATAAATTATGTACTATTCTTAACTCCAAAAATGGTCTTTGACCAAAAACAATTAAATTGATAAATTATTAATTCCTCAATCACTCCCGCCTCACACCCGTATTTACTCGAGTGGATTCAGGATACCAACATATCAAAAATGTGGAAGGGGCAGTTGAAGTATAAAATATCTTTTTGGAAAGTTTGAGACATGAAACTTAACAAATCTTCCACATCTCCTCGACGAAATGGCTAAGAAAGCTGAAACCTTTCCATATGAGGCTGTCCGCATATCAAAATATGACCCATTGAATTTGCATCAAAATGAATCCGAAATGGCGCATGGTCAGATTTTTGGAAATGCTCGAGAAGCATAAAAAATAAGTAAAACTCGATAAATATCGATCACTTACGATTACCAGGGATGAAAAGTATACTGCATTGCAAATCAATTTTCACACGTGTTGTTCAAGGGGAATATGAAAGCTTAATAGTCTTCATGATGGAGATGAAGGAAAGCTTGAAAATTGTCCACTCTGGTTTCATACGACAAGGGAACTCAAAAATGACGAAATTATTACACATAAAATTTCGTTTTCCTTCAGTGGATTTGGAGGGGAGTTATAGGGGAATAATGGCTTTTGGAAGGTGAATCACACCACAAAATTTTATAAATCGTTCTCATTTGAAACTCTGTGTAAGGTTCGCAGGGAACCAGAAAGAATACTATGAATTTAGGTCAAAATGGGTACATTTGTGGAAGGCTTGAGTAGCCTTAATTAGCTGAAGTTCGTGTGATTCTACTCAACTTCTTAGGTATAGTTTCAAGGTGATACATGGAGGTTTCCAGCTTTGGGACTGAGTTCGGGCATAAAGACGTTAAAAACGTTATCTACAAATTTGAAAAAGTCTCAATTAAAAACCTAACTCTAACAATGTGGCGTAGCTGTTGATGTTTTTTTTTTAATGCTCAGTTCGATTATCTGCATCGAGTAGCGAATATATTGCATATCAATTTGGTAATAAATAACTAACTGCGCTAATCACACACGTCAAGGCGGATAACGCACGTACATAAATAAACCAGCAATGCGAATTCCAATCGTTACTCATAATAAGAAAGCTTCGACTAAGATGAGTACAGTCAACAGTCGCGAATCACAGTAATTCTGCAAATCACTATAAGTGGGATTTTTAAAGGTAATTTCTTGATCAGAACGTTAGGAATAACCGAGTAGCCTCTATAGGTGTATGCCAAGCGGCGCTCCCGATACGCAGATAGATTTATCCTTTCGTTGTATTTGTAATGTTGTAATAATCGCGATGATTTCCCAGTAGATGGAATAATTGGATGGGCGATGGACTCGGTGACGTATGCCCAATTGTTCATCATTTTCATTCGTGCATCACACGATGACTAACCATGTCAATCAGCGAATCCATATAGAATACGATTGCTATTGCCGATCATTCACCATACATATAGTATTCAAGTCTAATACGTATAATGTAAGGGCGCGACACCGACACGAGGCGTATAGAGCAGACTATCGACCGTTGTTGATAGTAATTTACGAATTTCGCCGGCTTTAGTGTTTTACGTTTTATGTAATTAATTAAGGCGGCGCGACGACGCCCGGTGTATGTACATTGTACACTTTCACAAAACACGCATTACATCGGATTGGACGAAACAACCATCTCATTACGTGCATACGATATTCTAGTACGTATACTTAATACCTGTACGTAAGATACAGACGACGAGCACGCGTTAACGCAACGTGTATTTTAGATTTCAATCAATGCGCGCCAAAAAAGAAAACAACCTGCTAGAAAATTTTCACCGTCGTTCACCTGATACATACGACGTTAGAGTCGTTTCTAATAAATTGCCTACGTGGTCGTTTGCCAAAAGAGTAAAAATTAAATATAGAATCGGTATCGTTCGTTTTTTTGACCCAAATTAAACGTACTAATCTGAGTTCTCGAATGAACACAGCCTTCATCTGAGCAACAACTAATGACGAACATCTAGAAGAATCTGTATTAGTAGATTACTTCGCATTGCCTATCACATAGGATATTCTGTAATTTTTATAACACCTATTCTCTCGAAAATGAATTAATCGAGATGACTATATGAAAATTACAAGTGTTCAAGGCTCAAGTTTATATCTACCACACTTGCAAACTTTTAAAAGGCTTCCAAAAATACGCAAATGCCTATTTTAAAGAGCTTTTCCGAGAAAATGAAAAATGTCATCAAGCGATGTACTGCATACTTTTCTTTGTCAGCGAATAATCCACAAAATAACGTCAACGTTAATATTGTTCTTTCACTTGCAATGAACGATGGGAACTTCCAAAGGTTGACTTCAGTTTTGTAAATGGACAAAAATTTAACTTTTTTTTTTTTTTTAGCTGAGTTTTTAATAAAAACGATAGCTATTACAGCCTACCTGATTTGGGAAGGGAAGGTCGGGGCAGGGTGGGGTCTTCAAATCTTTGCGTTTCAGACCATTTGTAATCATCTGGCAAATGTCCAACTTTTTGGTATATATATGTTTTTTCTCCCACGCGTAGCGCCGGCGAGTATTCATAAAATTTGCTCAAAATTTGGAGAGGAACTCTTCTTGAAAATGCGCAGAAGTGCTTTTTTTGTTTTTTCGAAAAATTTCAAAATGGCGGATCACTCAAATTTTGAGGGGGGCTGGAGAAGAGGCAAATAGCTCAAATTTTTCGTTTTTGATCTCAATATGAAAGAGTGAGTCACGGACACCAACATATTTAAATTTCAGCTTCCTAAGTGCATTTTGAGGAGAGTTAGCAAAAACCTGTTTTTGAGGAAATTTCGTTTTTTGTGTCACTCGCCTTGCGCAGGCGGGTGTGGATAAAATTCGCTCAAAATTCGGTGAGGAACTCTTCTTGAAAATACGCAAAAAAGTTTTTTTGTTTTTTCGATAATTTTCAAAATGGCGGATCACTCAAATTTTGAGGGGGCTGGAGAAGGGCAAATAGCTCAAATTTTTCGTTTTTGATTTCATATGAAAGAGTGAGTCACGGATACTAACATATCCAAATTTCAGCTTCCTAAGTGCATATTGAGAGGAGTTAGATCAAAAAACGGCTTTTTGAGGAAGTTTTGAGTCATGAAATTTCTTGAATCTTCCATATCTCCCCACCAAATCAAGTTAAAGAGGTCAAATTTTGTGTGTGAGGTTAGTTGGTGACCACAATATGACCTCTTGAATTTGGATCAAAATGGATTCAAAATGGCGGATTATCAAAATTTTGAGTAGAGCTTGAGGAGCCTCAAGTTGGTAAAAATGTAATTAATATGAATTCATATGGTTATTGGGGATAAGTTGTATACTATATCCCGAATTCACTTCCATACATGATGTTGGAGGGGGAAGGCGGGGTTATCAACCTAAAATAGTGGTGGGGGTACAGGAGGGGTCGAAAATTTTTTATTGCTGTGTCATATGATAAAATGAGCCCAAGTGACAAACGTATTTTGATTTTAGCTTCCTCAGTGATTTTGGAGGGGAGTTAGAGCAAAAAACGGCTTTTGGAGGGGAAATTGCTGCAGGAAATTTCATGAATCTTCCATATCTCATCACCAAATCGGCCTAGAATGGTCAAACTTTGTGTGTAGGATTAGTTTGTGACCAGAATATAACCTCTTAAATTTGAGTCAAAATGGCGGATTATCAAGATTTGAAGATAATTTGAGGACCCTCAAATAGTTATAATTTGAGAAATATGTGTTCACATGATTATTTCATGGCAAGAAATACTACATTTGTGCCAAATTCAAATTCAACTTCTTAAGTGTTTTTGGAAAGGATAGGTTAGGGGTTTTCAGACTTGGTATTGGGTGTGGCCTGTAGTCATGAACGGTTAAGCAAGGTTATTAGTAAATCAAAACAAGCTCCAATTAAAAACTCAGCTCCAGTAATGCGGCATGGCTGCTTAAGTTTTTTTTTCAGCCGAGTTTTTAATAAAAACGGTGGCAATTACAGCCTTTCTGATTTGGAAAGGGTGAGTCGGGGAAGGGTGCGGTCTTCAAATCTCCGCGTTTCAGACCATTTGCAATCATCTGACAAATGTCCAAACTTCAACTATACATATTTTTCCCTACGTGTAGCGCCGGTGGGTATCGATGAAAATCGTTTAAAATTTGGCGAGAGATTCTTCATGAAAATATGAAATTAGAACTTTTTTTTGTTTTTTCGATACACCTCAAAATGGCGGATTATTCAAATTCTCAGCAAGGCTGGAGAGGAGGCAAAAAGCTCAAAATTTTCGTTTTTGGTTTCATGGAAAAGAGAAATTCGCGGACAACTACATACCCGAATTTCAGCTTACTAAGAGCATTTGGAAAGGAGTTGAAGCAAAAAACGACTTTGTAAGGAAGTTTGAAATGAAAAATTTCTTGTATCTTCCATAATATATCCTTACCAAATCAATATAGAAAAATCAAAATTTAAATGCAGGATTAGTAAATGACCAGCATATGACCTTTCAAATTTGGGTTAAAGTGGATTCAAAATGGCGGATCGTCAAAATTTCAGGATAACTTGAGGCGCTTCAAGTTCCTAGAATTTGAAAAACACGGATTCATATTATGACTGTTGCACGACAAGAAATGCTATACATTTATTCTAAACTTAATTCTTCAAGTGCTTCTGAAAGCGATAGGGTTGGGCTTTTTAGACTTGGACCTATACACGTGAAAGAATTGACAACGTTATTTGCAAACCTGAACAAGCCGGAGAAACTTAGCTCCACTAATGCGGCATTTAATGATTTAAATGACGAATACAAAATTGTTATGCAGTCCAATTCACTAAAAACATAATTATCTTTTTTAATACATATGCAACGCCACCTATAGGGAACAGTTGCGGGTCTGGTTTGCATCTCTGCGATTACAGTGTAGTTGATCCACTCGTCTCTCATATCCGCGGTAAGTTATAACGCAAGCACAGACCGATGAAAATATACGCAAATTAGCGCCCGTAACAACAACGTGAATGCCAAATTGCGTTTCCGCCAAAAAAATAATAAGAATAAGAATAAGAAAAAAGAATACGCAATTACGAAACGTCGTAAAGCTAATGCGCGCGCGTTAGCATAATAAATCTAAGTTAAATTGGCGGCGTTAAAAAAAAATAATAATAAAAAAAAAAAAAAACAATAAATTAATTACTGACGCATAAAACTATGAAATGATGCACAGTAATAACGAAACAACGTACCAAATAAGAAGTTACAGAATTCGTTCTTTTTGTTTTTCACCACAGTTTCCAAACAATCAAAACATACTTTCAAGAAAAATTCGTGACTGAATATAGTATTAGGGAAATGTACCAATACGGTTAAAATTGACGACGCATTTTAATAAATTAAAAAATTTCCAAAAAGTGGCAGACTCGACTTCAGAAAGTTCCCAGAAAATGCGACAAACAAACGAGAAAAGGAGCCTGAAATACCAATACAACGATATTCGAGTAATCAAGCCTTCCCTCCCCTCACTCGCCCTTAATAACAAAAAAGAGCAACTAATTGACTCGATTAATTCGAGACCGCGAGCGCTCGTTATCTCGATCGTAAAAATTATTATCGATGCGTAATCGTTCGTTGTACTCGTGGTAAGACGAAGAGAAACGTAACGCATCGACGCCAACCATCGGGTCCAGGAAAAGCGCATTAAAAATATTATAATTATAATTAAAAATTAAAATACACGTACAAAGGAAGTTTTCGAATACATACGACGGCGGAAACATTATTACGCAACCGGTTCGTGGAAACAAAACAAAAACAATTGCGCTCATGTAGCGTCAGGGTAACTATGGACCCGAATTTGCTGTCGAACGCATGCGATGGCTGGAATTAGCAATGGATCCAAGTCGTTGCGCGACGGTAAGAGAGAAAGCGTCAGCGGGTAAAAGAAAAGTAATAATCTTTGCTCGTGATTGTCATCTATTCCATTGTGATGATCGCGAACAGACTGTTACAGTTGCACGAGGTAATGGGATTTTATGCGCATCCGAAATATCGCGAAGCGAAATTCCGCCAGTGAAAGATGTGCCAAGCTAGTAACTAATACTAGCTACTATCTACATCGTGCATGTACACGCTAATACCCAATTTTCATGTTCAACAGCTTCGGAATTTAGTAAGGGACCACAGTAAGATCTTTCTAATTCAGATCAAAATGGCGGATGATCGAAATCTAAGGAAGGCTTGACAAGAATAAAATAGAGCTCTTTGATAAATATTGGCTTATATGATTATTGATGATGAAAAATATGCGATTACCTAAATAATCCAATCTCACAGGTGAGTAAATGTGCTCAAAATGTGATAGAATGAACAATATAGGTGAAAAAATTTCGATTCTAATTTCACACGATAAAGTGAACAAATGACATAGACGGAAAGAAACGTTGAACATTTCATGAGTCATTTCCATCTCCACGTGGAATATACTTAAAACGCTGAAACTTCGTATAAGGGTTCAGATGCTTTATAATATGCAACTTCTAAAATTTAATTGAAGATATATCCAAAATGGCGAATCGTGAAAATCTGAGGAATATTTAAGAGCCTGAAATCACTGAAATTTGATAAATATAGGTTTATGCGATTCTCTAAGGTAAAAGTATTGCATATCTTATTCAACTTCTAAGGCGCTACTTAAAGACATTGATGAAGTTTTCAGCCCAGGTACTATGAGTAAAAGCATAAATTATCGACAAATTTGAAGAAGCTTCAATTAAAAACTCAGTTCCAGTAATATGGTTCTCTTTTCGTTAGAAGAAAAAATACAACTTTCAAAGTACGATTCCATTACTATTCACAGCAATTAGCACGAATCAACGTACTGAAAGAATCTACCAACTCTTTCAATTTCGAAAACCTAGACGTTCATTAAAGTGAGACTTCTCATTTTCATTTCTCACGAAATACCAAGATCGATAGTGACGGATAAATGGTCGCTAAGGCGTGGAAACAAAAAAAAAGAAACCTAAAGAAGGAAAATGTAAAATGAAAAAATAACACGAAAGACGTTCATCAAGTTCATTCAACTACATTCTGGCAATGGTTTCGACTCGGTAGTAAGAATAGAAGGAGAGGAAAAGACTAACCGTGTACCTCACGCCTTGTACACAGATTTAGCGAAATGAACGCCACGTCCCGTGGTCTCGGTAATAGGTGTTCCGATCGATGCGAGTACTGCAGGAAATACAACTAAGGTCCGTGCTGAATGTATGGACAACATCATATGCAGGGAGAAGGAGGATTTCAATCTTTGATTTTCCATTAACGATAAACGATGGCCATGATAGCTCGTCGCTGTCGTCGAAGCTGAGAATAAGAGATACCGTGTCGAAAGGAACGTTAGCTTCGCTTCCACCTCACTCGCAGTCGTAGCGTGGTAATCACGGTGATTTGCGCGTACACTGTAGCAATAGCTAGAGTTGGACTCTAACTCGAATCCAGGTAGCGTCAGTGAAAATACAGCATTGAAATGTCGTCGTTTCTTTCGGCAATTTTCAAAAGAAAATGGCTACACTTTTTTTCAACACCTTGTTTTAGACTTTACGCTGAGAAATATGTGTCTTACGAAACGCTGAAGGAAAATTAGAAATTACCAACATTTCCATACGCTTCTTTGAGCACCTCTGAAAAATTTCCAAAATACTAAAAGCTGACCCTTCGTTGCTAACAACGTAAAACTAAGTGTATGAAATGCAATACTATCACACTGCATCATCAGTCAGCATATCAACGTACTCTATTTCACATCTGGGCTAGTTTCAGATTTAAACGGAATTCGGCTATCTATAGCTCAAAGTGCCCCCATAAAGGGATAAGCTCTTCGCTCTATTTCTCACTTTTATCATATTAGATCGCATCACGTTTCCTTGAAATTCAACAATACATATAAAGCTATAAAAAAATTTAATTTGAATATTTTTAAATTATTGTAATTTATTATAAAATTATTAAATAAGGAAAAAAAAATTAACATAAAAGAAAGCTATAAAAAATATTAATTCTGATAAAATTAAAATTATTAAAAAAAAATTTTATTTATTTTTAAAAATTTATTCATATAATTTATTAAATAATTATTTATAAATAAATTAATAAATCATAAAAAAATAATAAACGGTTTTCTCAGTTTATCATTCACATGATTAGTTTTCAAAATGTCACATTTCTAGGCGTTTAAACCCTTTCGAATTTAACACCTCAGCAGTACCGAATTAAAGCTTCATCAGATGTGAAATTTTCATCACCCATTCTTAAAAAAAAAAAATTGTACCTTCAACGTTTCCGGATCGTAGAGATATTTCACCATGTCCAGAAACGGCAATAAATTGGGATTATTAAGTCATTTACGACGCAACGTGAATCATCGTAATTACTCACTATGATTGAGCTATTGCTGGTTCATGTTTAATGACGCTGGGTTAGGACTTGGAAGGCGATAGTTTGTCGGCTACCAGTTAAATAGCGTTCTTCTTCAAGTTTCATACCTGTAGCTTACTCACTGCGATTATGTCAGAAAGAAATCAGCTAAAGGAGTGGAAAAAAAAAAGTTCTTCAATTTTGATCATTTCAGGAGGTGGCTTACTTCGAGTTGAAAGTCCACATACAAAATTTCAGAATCCACGGACCATTTGGGGGGGAGATTGCGGTCCTTAAAATAGAGTCATTTTTGAAAAAAAAAAAACGTGTTTTTTCGCCTCTGTTGCCTCCGGATCGATACATAACCATAACCACATAGGGCTAGAAAGGTGCAATTTGAGTTTTTACATCATCCTAATCTTTTGGCAGATCGAATGGAGGCCATCTCGATCGGTCTACCTAGAGGATGAAAAGTTACAGACTGACGATTTTTACATAAAAATTTAATTTTTTGCCATTTTGGTGGGCACAATGCATGAATATGTCTGTTATAATGAAACTCATGTGAATGTAGTGTTGCCAATTTTCCGCCATCGGAGTTGCCAATTTTTGGTTTCATGTCCGAAATCGTTGTAAAACGCTACAAAGAAAAATTTAAATTCCTCATGTTGAGATTTCAAATTTTTTTCCAATTTTCGTGATACAGTGTAGCATCATGAAAATGAATACGATAATTCGGGATTATCATCCTATCTTGGGGTTTGCCGGTCCTTTGGTGGTATGGTAGCGTACCTTACGATAAAAGAGTATAGGAGTTTAGTCGTCGTCATCTATCGCTGCTGTTAATAGGCACACGAGTCGATTCTGTTCAAGTGTAATTGAAAGAGTTTTCTACGTATCGATTTCTTTAAATTGACGTGCGTACTGAATTGAAATTTTGAATCGGAATTTATTTTATTTTTTATTTTTTGTTGTATGATATTAAAGATTAATATGTAGTGTTTGACACGCGAGATGCCTTCCTGCCTGGGGGGGGGATCCATGGCCGCACATGAAAATTATATATAAAATTCACCGGTGTTTTGAAATTGCTTGTTCGAGATATTATTTTGCGAAATAAATCATGTTGGAGTGAAGAAATGGCAGATCATTCAGTTCGATATTTATTTTACGCTACAACAGTGTTACCAATTTCTCTTTACTTTTTTTTTTTTTTTTCTATGAAAAAAATAGATATTACGCTTCACAGAGGAAGCGAGAAAAAATTGAAATATCTTTGTACTGTAACGAGTAACATTTATGATCATGGAGGGTTAGTAATGTTATTTGCAAACCAGACAAGCACGGATTAAAAACTCAGCTCCAGTAATTCTGCATGGCTGCTTACATTTTTCAATTTTCTTTTTCGCCGTAAGTAATACCTATAATGGGCCTTCTGATACCGTGAGTTCACTCACTACACTCGTATTTCATTCAAATAACAAAAACACATCTGAATTGAAGTAAATACTGGAATCTTTCACTACGAGCGGAGTAAAAGGTGTAAAAAATTCAATTTTTCTTTAATTCTCTTATTATTTCAAAAAAAAAAAAAAAAAAAAAAAAACGCTGCAATATCTTCAAAATACGTCATTAACAACGAACAAATATCGTAAAGCAATGACAATGCAAGGTTTTGCTGGGGAGCGGAAGAGTTGGAAATGAGATAACAACAATATGTAATGCATAGTAACATGTGAAACGGTGTTATACACAATAAATCAAAAATTACAGGCAGCCGAAAATGCATTATTTTATAGCACAAGTGATAAGAAACCAATTATTCAAACCAACGCAAACGAAACCAAACCAGAACGAAATTCGTTCGCTAATAATTTTGGTTACCTATACTAGGAAATACCAAATCGACCATTTCAAATGTATGGGTACTGAATGTTGAAAACTCTGAACACCAAAGCATAGCATTTCCAACGCTACTCAAGTACCAACTAATGAATTTATTACAGTGTACACGCTGTACGCATATGCTGGTAATGCGAAAGGTAATCGAGCTGATTTAAAACGCCGCTGTTAAATACGTCCCTGGACGCGCGGAATTGTTGGTGCGTACGAGACGTGTCGCTAATTAGCACAGCTACACTACGATACACGATCTCAGAAGTATATACGGTTGTCCAACTGATCTTAGTATCCTTTCAAAATAGAAAGTATTTTAATTTTAAATTTAATTTAAACTTGACGACTTCGAATATAGAAATTATTAATAGGCATTCACACACTGAAATACCTAATTACTCACTATAAATTTTTCAAATCTACTATATAATTGAGGAGGGTAAAACTTTGTCCGAGGTAAAGTCGAGATACGCGCAACGATGGAAGTTGCGAGTGGTTTCATGTGATAGGGCTGAACGAGGAGATCGTTCTTAACGCCTCGGGCACTCACGAAAAGCTCCATGAAGCTCGAAAAAAAGCTTTAAAGAAACGTCCAGTAAATGGGCCGAAGAAGTTGTACACACATCTATGACGCTCGACCAAACGTCATTCCACAACCCCGAAGAGTAGTTAATACATTGTCCACCAGGATCTCCCTATGATGTGCGCAATTTTTAAATTTTGGACTTGGAACGTGAGATTGTGTGACCTCACGTTTCATTGAAACAGCTCACGTTTCAATATTAACCCGTGAATTAGCGTGATGGGGCATGAGTCCATGTCTTTTAGTTTGCACGGAATGTAAATTTTTGTGACCTCACGTTTCATTGAAACAGCTCACGTTTCAATATTAACCCGTGAATTAGCGTGATGGGGCATGAGTCCATGTCTTTTAGTTTGCACGGAATGTAAATTTTTGTGACCTCACGTTTCATTGAACTGTAAGTTGGCGTGATGGAGCATGAGTGGAGGTATTTTAGTTCCCACGTGATAAATGGAGCAGAATTCTATAAATCTAGCAGGAGGTGAGAGGATGTCCTCAAGTTTCATTCAACCAACTCAGGACTTGGAGCGTGAGATTGTGTGACCTCACGTTTCATTGAACCAGCTCACGTTTCAATATTATGGAGTAAAATTTTATATATGTAGTAGGAATGTGAGTTTGTGTGACCTCACGTTTGGAGTAATATTTTATTTATGTAGAGGGGATGTGAGTTTGTGTGAGCTCACGGAAAAATGGAACCGTGAATTAGCGTGACGGGGCATGAGTCAAGGTCTTTTAGTTCGCAGTTTTTTAGTGTTGCAGAAACGTGAGTTTGCGTGACCTCACATTTCATTGAACTGTGAGTTAGTTTGATGGGGCATGAGTCCAGGTTTTTTAGTTTGCACGGAAGGTGAGTTTTTGTGACCTCACGTTTTATTGAACTGTGAGTTGGCGTGACGGAGCATGAGTCTCACGTTTCATTGAACCAGCTCACGTTTCAATACTATGGATTAACATTTTATATATGTAGTAGGAATGTGAGTTTGTGTGAGCTCACGGAAAAATTGAACCTGCTCTATGTTTTAATATTATGAAGTGAATAAAATTTTATAAATGTAGCAGGAGGTGAGAGGATGTCCTCGAATTCCATTTAACCAGCTCGGGACTTGGAACGTGAGATTGTGTGACCTCACGTTTCAATATTATGGAGTAAAATTTTATTTATGCAGTAGGAATGTGAGTTTGTGTAAGCTCACGGAAAAATTGAACCAGCTCATGTTTTAATATTATGGAGTAAAATTTTATATATGTAGCAGGAATGTGAGTTTGTGTGAACTCACGGAAAAATTGAACCGTGAATTAGCGTGACGGGGCATGAGTCAAGCTCTTTTAGTTCGCAGTTTTTTAGTGTTGCAGAAACGTGAGTTTGCGTGACCTCACATTTCATTGAACTGTGAGTTAGTTTGATGGGGCATGAGTCCAGGTCTTTTAGTTTGCACGGAAGGTGAGTTTTTGTGACCTCACGTTTCATTGAACTGTGAGTTGGCGTGACGGAGCATGAGTGGAGGTATTTTAGTTCCCACGTGATAAATGGAGCAAAATTTTATAAATGTAGCAGGAGGTGAGAGGATGTCCTCAAGTTTCATTCAACCAGCTCATGTTCTAATATGGAGTGCACTTTAATTGAACCAGCTGGAGTTGTAATAAAGTAGTGGTGTGGTCATTTGTAATATGGAGTAAAAAGCATAAGGATCCCTCCTCATGGTACCTCACGTTGAATGGTTAGCGAACGAAATAAAACCTCAACTTATGAATTCGAATGGCATCTTATGCCGAATGGTTGACTAACGAAATTATTATTTTAGACATTTTTTCACTGTCTATGTTTTGAAATAATTCAACGAATTCCGATGTAGATGTATCAATGTTTTTTATTTTGTTTTTTGAAGTAATTTTAATTTGTGGCTAACTGAGATTAAAGAAAAAAAAATTAATTTTAACATCGTGAATATAATTTGAATGAATAGAATTTTTTAAATGAATAATAACATTACTTATGTATGTATATGAAATTTTGTATATCGATTTAATATTTCAATTGCTCCTTTCATTAAACAAGTAGTAAGCAAAAAGTTATTTTTTGAACGTGATCACAAATTTTGAAAAAAAAAAATTAAAAATAACATTGATAAAAATTTAGTTTTCGATTTTTAAAAATTTTGGTTAAAGAAATGATAGAATCTACCATCGTGATTTCAAATTTTTTTTTCTTTAATAATTCGCAAAACGAAGCAAAGAAGAACTATTACCATCGAAGAAGTTGACAATAAAGATAAAAAAACCCCTTTCAGTGTATAAAGAAGCACATGCTTAAGCACCCCGTCCGAAGAATGGGTATAGATTACTAGTATATATATATATATATTTTTTTTTTTTTATTAGAAAAATAAAATGGTTTTTAATAGAGCTGCAAAATGCCCGGATACTAAGATCATGGGCATATGCTATTCAAAAATGTATAATACAAAATATGATGGCTCTACGGTGGATCTTGAGGATTTTACATTTTTATGTAACATTTTTCTATTAGAATGAGAATATATTATTCGAAATAGATGGAACCGGTTTGTCGGCATATTAGCCGCGATATATAGTGATATACGCGAGCCACGCCGATAAAACGACCACCGTTGCAAGTTGCCAACTTATTAAAAAGTTGTTTTATCGCTTTCCGTCAACACTACGAAAATCTGACCTAGAAAAAACCTTACGATCGCTTACTTTTTCAAATCACCAAGTCGACTAATACGTACTTCCACGTTGCCAATGACCATATTTAAATTTCAGTTCAAAGATTCGCATTTTCAAACGATTCTTCCGTTTTGGTAGCGACTAGGGCCAATGGCCATTGGCTAATACGGAATATAAATTTTTTATTTGTTTATATTTTTCGCATTACGTAATTCGAGCGAACAATACCGCACAATTTCCCATGCCAGTCGATTGGTAACGCCGTTCCAGTTACGTTCGTTCATTATATTCGCATTATACGGACGACGAACGGACGAATCGTATAAGGAAATGCGAATAATTAACGAGCAAACGGCGAAGAAGCCTTTGCTCCGGCTAGATTAAGCGCGCGTTCTAATTTCGACGAAGCGGATTCTGCGTAATTTTTCTCCGCAACCGCGATCACGTATCAACACCGAGTGGATTTTTTTTCTTCAACAACATACGTACACGCGGAGACGTCGAATACGACGTAATCGACGAGACCACCGGCTGAAGAGTACTTTTGCAACCGTAACCATCGAGAATCATATTCACGCTCAGGCGGGACGCGTAAGGCGCGTCGCCGCAGTGCCAACGGAGACAAAAAGATGAGAAACCGGAGCTTCTGTTAAGTAGGTCGGTTAATGTACCCGTACGGCCGTACGTAGAGGCAGCGAAGCGTTATAACTACATATAAGCACGCTACCTGATTAGTGATTACGAACTGACGCCATTCCGTATATATTCGTCAATTTTTTTTTTATTTTGCCGCCGCGCCGCGCCGTACAAACGTACACGATATGGATATCGGTGAACGCTTTAAAAGGTCAACCTTGTACTCGCTACTGTGTAGTCTACATAAATACGCACACTCGATACATAATTAGGTGAGCCGAATGTTCTCCTCTTCCACCTCGTCTAGTTCAAAAAGTAAAAGCGTTTATGAATTATGAGTAGCGAATAATTTGGCCGAAATTTCAGTTCATCGACTTGATGGAAACATTTTTCAAAATAAGTTCGAAGCATGTGTAGGGTCACTGAGAGCAATTTTATTCCCTCCCTACAATCGTGTGCAGTGGCGTAGCCAGGATTTTGTCGGGGGGGGGGGGCCAAGAACTCCTGAACAAAAAATAGGTGTTTTTTGTTAAATTTTCTGTGGCCTAACATGCCTTGCTGGGGGGGGGGGGTTTGAAACATAGTAAATATTTTTTCATGGCGTATTTTGTTGTGTAGGTAATAACTGAGGCAGCGGATGTCTAATAAAAAGACTGGTAACACAAATATTTATATTCTGGTATCGAAGGTAATCATAAAAGTTTGAACTTAATAATGCATAACAGATAGGTAACTAATAAAAAAAAATACTACAACTGCACATGTTTACGATACCAGTCACACCGGTTCATTTATTACGTATTATAGAACAAAGTAGCTCCTAGCTTGCGAAATTTTTTGTGATTTAAAAATTAAAAAAAAAGGGTCATGGGGGGCAATCGCCCCAGTTGCCCCCCCCCTTGGCTACGCCACTGATCGTGTGGAACGTTGTTTTGTCGATTGATATTGTTTCAAGCTAGAAAAAGTTTAATTATTCCCTATTGAACCTTAATATCTTGGAGAATAATACTGAATGTCTAAAAATGTTACAAAATTAAAATTCATCGTTCTTTTGCCACTTTTCGAAAAAAGAAATAGTTTTAACTAGGCCGCAAATTGCGGATGTACATGCGTAAACGTATGACCTTCGCTGACTGGATCTCCTACAAAATGGAATGGGTACACATTTTCTCAGATTTTTGATTCAACTCAAGAAAGGGGTTCACTCAAATTTCAGAAAAAGTTGCAGAGAGGTTAAATACTTTAAAACATTCGTTAGTGGCCTCACATCGCAGAGGGAACCAAGAAGATTCACATAATTATATAAATTTCGGTTCGTAATGAATTTAGGACAGGAAGAGAGTGGGAGAAAAAAACGACTTTTCGAGGCGTTGAGTCATGAAATGCTCAGAGTCTTCCATATATCCTCGTAAGTCTCAAAATTTGTAGGTAGGGTGAATTGCGTATCAGAATGTGTATATTCAATCAAATTTAGGTCGAAATGGATCCGAAAGCGAAATGTCAAATAGGCAAAATTTTAAGGAAGGCTTGAAAAGCCTCACACCTTCGCCAGTCATGTTTGAAGGGAGAAGAAGGGTTTATCCCCACAAAACGTGGACGAAAGGTCAACAATTACTGATTATGGATTTACACGACAGAATATGCTAAAATTACTGCTTTCTGAATAGATTAAGAGAAGAGTTGGAACGAAAAAAAAAAAACTTCCAGAGGGGAAATCAAATTAGAAAATTTCATGAACTGTTCATATCCCCTCACCAGAGGTGCTAAGAAAGCTCAACTGTCATTCATATGGTTAGTTCAGGACTCGAATATGATCGCTTGAATTCATGTCCAAATACACACGAGAAGGCGGATGGTGAAAATTTGAAATGCTTTAAACAGTTCAGATTCGATAAATACGAATCCGCAAAAAAAACTTCTAACAAGCAAAAACGTCAACTTCAAAACAATTCTTAGTTATACCTATTGAAAAAAAAAAAAAAAAAAAAAAAAAATTAAGGTAAAAAATAATATGATACAAGCCCACAGATCAAGTTCCCCTCATTTCAACTTAGAACTTGACGGTCGTCATTAACGAATACACAAGGATTATCATGTACCTAAATATTACATTTTCATTTCACCAATCTTTAAAATTTAACTTGTAAGGGGATCGTATTAGGACCGCAGAGATGTTATTGTTAGTTCTTTAGTATCACTTGATAATGTTTAAACTCACCAATTACTACTCCTACAGTGAATGACGACCGTCAAGTTCTAAGTTGAAATGAGGGGAACTTGATCTGTGGGCTTGTATCATATTATTTTTTACCTTAATTTTTTTTTTTTTTTTTTTTTTTTTTTTTTTAAATAGGTATAACAAGAATTGTTTTGAAGTTGACGTTTTTGCTTGTTAGAAGTTTTTTTTGCGGATATCAAAAGTTTTTTTTGGAATATAGTGTTTGAATAAATTAATGCTAGCATCACGTATTCTGTTGAATTTTCGATAAATTATTTAGCGTCATAGATAGTAAGCGAGGAATTGAACTGTGTATAATTGAGAGAAAATGTTTATTTGAAGAATAATCGTTTATATAATTAATTAAATAATTTTTTTGAAAAACACGATACTTATTTTACAATAAACGCCATACGCAGAGAAATGTTCCTAGAATTCTGCACATCGTGCAGCTATAGAGAGATTTAGGTTCATTCCGGAAAATGTAATGAAAATTAGGAAAAGTTGAAATTATTATATTTACTGTATTCTATTCAACCACTGAATTACCACACCACAAACAGCAATAGGAGTTCCCTATTTAATTTCATCCTTTTTTACCTACTTGAATCAGAGAAGTCCGATCCATTGAAACAACGTCTATGAATTTCCCCTATTTCAATTTCCCCTTTCGTGCCTTATGCTGTTCCCCTATTTCGTTTTCCCCTCTTGTACATATTCTAAAATTTTCCAAACTTTGCTCAAGGATACGGAATAGTGTAATGAACCAAATGAACTGAAATTTGGTACACTTATTGAAAACATGCTGTAGAAGTGCCTTTTATACCTTTTGTTCCATTTTAAAAATTTTTAAGGCCCATTTGAGGGGGGAGGAGGAGTAAAAGGGGGCCAATTTGGACGAAAACCTCACACGCACTCATTTACATCATGCAGATGAAGCATACAAAATTTCACGTTTTCATCTCTATTAGTTGTCGAGAAAATGAGTTTACTTAACTTCAAAAATTTGTCATAATCGCTTATTTCAGATGTTAATAACTCGGCGAGTTTTTATCGTACAGTAATTATCTATGGCTTATTTTGAAGCTCTTGGCGAGGTCTTTAAAATAAGCTATAAATATATCCATTACGACCAATAGTTTCGGTAAAAATTGCATAAACGCTATAGAGTAAATCCTGTTCACAGAATATAAGCAGAGTCGGCCGTTTGCTCGTACGTACGCGCACTTTCGTTCGTTTCTATGGCAATTTGGTTGCGTTTTGAACTTGACTCGCAGAACGACCGTTCTGCCTGATGGACCCGAGTGATTATCAGAAACAAGTACAATGTACCTATATTCTAAATCTAACTTTATAAATGATGTTGAAGGGGTAGACGAGGGTCTTTTTTTCGAAATTTGATAGTGGTAAAGGAAAAGTCGAAAATTTTCGATTATACTTTCATACGACAGAGTAAGCTCGAATGACATACAATGCACATATTCAAATTTCAGCTCACTACGTGGATTTGCAGAGGAACTGCAGAAAAAAATTAATTTACTTCGGAGGGTGAATATTGAATAACATTTACAGTAAATGTTATGAATCGTCTGTGCCTCCTCACCAGACACACTTGGATAGCCGAAACTTTCTACTTTTCGGTCAAAGCGAATCTAAAATGGTCAATCTTCAAAATTCGAGGAGAACCAGAGGAGTCTCAAATAACTGCAATCAGGTAAATATGGGCTCATGTGATTCCTGAGTACAAAACGCATCAGACATCCTAAATTCTACTTTCCGTACGGTACACATATAGCTGAGCAATAGATGTAACAGTGAAAAGGTGATACCATCATCTATGAGCCTGAATAAGCGCCCTACTTCTTTCGCTTTACATCAGCCGCAGGAATAAAAAAAAAAGTTTTTTTCCTAACATGTAAGAAAACTCCAAGAATTTTTTCTTTGAAGCGGTTTCTACTTCGTATAATTTGCGGTACGATCATTATTAGTTAATGAGATTTCTCGCCGAATAGCGAATAAATGTTGATCAAAAGTGGCTAAGATTTTCCAAGGTCATGGGTTTTGCTGCCTTGATATAGCGATTTATAAATAATTTCGAAGTAGAAATGATGAAACATTTTGTGGCAGAGAGCTAGAAAAGGGCTGATTTCAAGCCAGCAATTCTCAGTATCACCTTAAATAGGCTACGAATGAAAACATTCACGATGATACTAGGTAATCGAAGTCTAGCAAGAATATTCCGAAATACGAGTAAGATTTCAACCAATTTATCCTAAAATATACCTACTTTGTTTTACACGTATATAGTGCAGAGTTGTTTTTGTGTACACTGAACTAAGGATAAGCAGTTTATGAAATGAAAGTACGGATTGCGTGCTGTCAAGAGTAAGACCGAGGATAATAGAGGGAAAAGGCTTAAATGAAGAGGAATTTTCGAACTTTTGATTTTTCTTGCATCGTAATACGGTCTCATATAATATGTAGGTATAGGTAACTTAGCATACGATGTTCATCGATCTAATTGTTGGTTTCATTTTATGGTCATGCTATTCGCGAAGGTATCCAGTATTTTGATAGATCTATTACATCGATAACCGCGACAGCGTTGATGAGACGAAAATAATTTGTCAAATTCTCGCACTTTCGCCTCGTTAAGTCGTTGTAATCGAATAGGTAGTAGATACTTAGATACTATAGATAAACCGTCGCGTCGTAATCAAGTCGACGCTGACTTCCGCTACGTAATTAGTCGCTGCTATTTACGTAAAGATCAGAAATACGCGCATAAACTGAAAATATAAAAGTACAAATATACTGTAGACTACACGACATGAAGAAGGGACGCAACGTACACAAAACTGGCGGTAAATCTACGATTATTCATCGAAACACGGTGTCTCTTGTTTGACGCTAATTTGCGAATTCTCGATGAGACGCTAACGTAAGAGGAAAATACGCGAGTACCTTACCGCGTACCAATAAATCAGCCGATACAAATAGCGTCCTCGCGTAAACCGCCGGGCACGCGACACGAGGAAATAAAATCACCTTATTACCGGTACTAAACAAGTCGTATACGCCATACGCGCCATTCTTTCACACTATATGTTGCGCGCAGAAAAAGAAATTAGCGATACGTTAACCTTGAAGGTCTGAAACATGCACCTAGTGTACAATAACCAAGGTCAAGTACACTGATTCATCGTGGGAATTGATTTTAACTCGTGTACGGGGTAGGAGGTACCACCAATCCATTACGTTTCATCTACTTGTACCTGTACTTCCTTCCTTTTTATTCGGACGTTTACGAAAGGTAAATTAATATTAACGTCGTATTACGAATGCCTAAAATTCATATTCAATAGTCGGTTAAATTCACATTATAACGCCTCGATATCTCCGTTTGAGGCAAAACTTATCGCCGAAAATCCGTGTGAGCATTACGCGAAACTTCTTAATGCAACATCCACGTCAACGTCTCTCCAAAAGCGCGTGAAATTTTAACTTCGTTGTAGGGAAAAAAAAAACTTGAAAAAACAACTTGACGGCTCGCTAATTCCAGGTAAATTTACCAACGATTTTCTCCGCGATAATAAAACCGCAGAAATGATTTTCATAACTTCAACGAATCGCGGTGAAAATGAACATGAAATTAGTTTGCTCAATTATTAGCTATAGAATTACGCGCTTGGACGACGCGGCGTTATGTACGATAATCGATAATCTCGTAATATAATTGATGACAGAACTCTATAGGTAATTCGAGAAATAACACAAATGCCTACAACTTTCGTTTTTTTAGCTAAGTTTTCAATTTAAAACGATAGCTATTACAACGTACCTAACCTGGAACATAGTGGCCTGGGAAAGCGGGGTCTTCAAATTTTTGCGTTTTAGACTTTTTGTAATCATTTACGGAAAATGTCCAACTTTTTTTGTACATCTATGTATTGTATGCCGAACTCACCTTGCCCAGGAACGCTTGGTCAGCGAGGGCAAGCAAGACCAAGACTCTCAGTCATTCAAAATTCATTTAAAAAAAATTGAAGAAATAAAAAAAGCTAACAAAATTGAAAAAACCAAAAACATCAAAACAGATATAAATAACAAAAAAGTCAAAACAAACAAAATAACTCGAAAGACAAAAAAGAAACAAATTTTTGATCAGTCAATATGGATCGCCACCCTTAATGTAAGAACTTTAAAAAATGATGAAAACCTCTTAGAACTAGAAAATGCTTTACAAAATTCAACAATAGACATATTAGGCATATCCGAGGTCAAAAGAATAGGAGAGAAAATCATAGAAACAAAAAACAAAAATATTTTATGTTATAAGGGCAATAACGAGGGACAAAAGGGGATGGGATTTCTCATCAAAGATAAGCTGAAAGAAAAAATTTTGGAATTTAAAGGCTTCTCGGATCGAGTAGCAATAGCAAAATTTAAAATGGAAGGCCGAAAAACTTTAAGCTTAATACAAGTATATGCTCCCACATTAGCAGCAAGTGAACAAGAATACGAAAATTTCCTTAAAACCGTTCAAGAAGCACTTGAAAGTACAAAAAATGATCCCAGAAATCAAATAATCATAATGGGTGACTTTAATAGTCAAATTGGGCAAAGAGAAATTGAAGAAAAAGAAATAATGGGGAAATATACATATGGAAAAAGGAATAAAAGGGGGTGGGAACTAACTAAATTTTGTCAAGAAAATCAAATGAAGATAATAAACACATTTTTCAAACATAGGAAAGGACTTAGATGGACATGGATCTCCCCAAATCAAGAGCATAAAAATCAAATAGACTATATTTTAACACCTAAAAAGTGTAACAAAATCAAAAATTTTATAACAATGCCAAATTTTGGTTTTTTCTCTGACCATAGGTTAATAAAATGCAAACTAGTAACTAAAGGGTGGCGATATCCTTATTCTCGCAATAACAAAATGGACAGAATAGAAAAGATTAGTGCTCTCGAGAGCGATCTCTATGGAACAAAAATACAGGAACTATTAAACGATCCAATAAATGCCGACTCAACTAGCGATATAGAAACAGACTTTTCCAACATTACAAATATAATAAAAAAAGCGTCGCAACAAATTGAAACAACCATAACTAAAAAAAATGGTAAACTATCACTTCCGTCAGGCATAATTGATCTAATAAAATTAAGAAACAAATTGAAGAAAAAAAATCAAAAATCATCAGTTGATAAAGTAGAATTAAATGTAATTTGTAAAAATATAAAAATCCAATTGAGAAGTTTTAATAAGAAAAAACAAGAAGAAACTATTAAAAAAATTTTAGACACGACAAAAAGCACAAAAAATATTAATAAAGAACTCATGATAGGTATAGAAAAGCTGACTTATTTAGAAGATGAATACAACATAAAAAGATACGAGAGAAACGAAATAAATGAAATTGCAACTAGGTTTTACACAAAATTATATGAGAAGGACGATACTAGAAAAAGGAACGAAAAGGAACTTGAAACTTGGAACAACAAAAATATACTGGAATCTGAACCAAGCGTCATTCCTTCTGAAGTCGAAAATATTCTAAAAAACCTCAAAAATAAAAAATCTACCGGTCATGACGGTATAACGAATGAGCACTTGAAATATGGGGGGAAAGCCATGATAACAGCACTGAAAACCTTTTCAACAAAATATTTAAAAACCAAACAATACCAAATATATGGAATAAATCAGATATAATTCTCATCTTTAAAAAAGGGGATAAGCACAAAATTGATAACTATAGACCAATAAGCTTAGGAAACTCAATCGCAAAAACCTTCTCTAAATTGTTAGTAAACAGAATAAAGTCCAGCTTAGAAAGCCAGCAACCCAGAGAGCAAGCTGGTTTTAGAAGAGGGTTTTCTACAATGGACCACCTCCACACTATTAATCAAATCATAGAAAAATGCAATGAATACCAAAAGAGTGTCCACTTTTTAATGATAGACTTTTCAAAAGCATTTGATTCATTAGACCACAGATATATGTTAAAAGCCTTATCAAACCAAGGGGTCTCGCCTTTTTATACTAATTTAATAAAAAAATTATACGAAAAATTGCAATCGAGAATTATCACAGATATACAAGGGAAATATTTCGAAATAAAAAAAGGAGTAAGACAGGGTGACCCAATGTCATCATTAATATTCAATTGTGCCCTAGAGGAAATATTTAGGAACCTAAATTGGAAGGCGAAGGGATTAAAAATTGAGGGTGAATTCCTAAGTAACTTAAGATTCGCAGACGACGTTATATTAATGTCAGAAAACTTGAACGAATTAAACGAAATGATTGGAGAACTAATAGAAAAGGGAAGGGAGGCAGGTTTGAGTATAAACATTAATAAAACGAAACTATTAACAAAAGTACCTCCAGAAAAACCCCTACAAATCAATAATTTGAAGATAGAAACTGTAAGCGAATGCGTCTACTTAGGTCAGCTTATAAATTTGGAAGGAAATATAAGAAATGAGGACGAAAGAAGATTGACACTTTCATGGAAAAAATATTGGAAATTAAAAAGTATCTTCAAGGGTCCCTATAGTGTTAAATCTAAAAGCGAAATTTTCAATGCTTGCATTGTGCCCGTCATGTCCTACGGAGCAGAAACATGGGCCTTGAGCAAAAAAGATGAAAGAAAAATAGCAACAACACAAAATAAAATGGAAAGGTCTATGTTAAACATATAATTAAAAGACAAAATAAGCATTTCAAAAATAAAAAAGAAGATGAATAGCAACCTAGATGTAGTGAAAATAATTAAACAAAAAAAATGGGAATGGGCGGGACACCTTTCACGATTAAAAGAAATCAGATGGACAAACAAAATTACTTTTTGGCAGATTTTTGATAAGAGAAAAAAAGGTAAACAACGATTGAGATGGCGTGATGCTTTCAAAAAACTACTAACACATAACTTGTTCCATAGAATTGCACAAAATAGACACGAATGGGCAAGACTGAGAGAGGCCTTCGCCATGCTTTAAGGGCCAGATTTAAAAACTATTTTAAGTTTATCTTTCTTATATTTAAATCTTGTAAACACAATTTCACAGGCTGTAAATAAATAAATAAATAAATAAAAATGTATTGTATATTAACCCACCCCTCCACCCGCTCCCTCACATAGCGTCTGCGGGAGACTTTTTGTAAAATCTCGCATAACTACCTTTTTTCGTTACACTTTGAGAGGAATGGAGAAGGGGCTAGTGTCTAAAAAAGTTCGTTTTTAGTTTCATGTGAAAGAGAGAATCACGATTACCAACATATCGAAATTTAACATCCCAAGTGCATTTGGAGAGAAATTTCAAGTCATGAAATTTCCCACATGTCGCATATCTCCTTGATAAATTCAGCGGAAAAAATGACACTTCGAAAGTGGAGTTGGATGGGAAACAAAATATGAGCCCTCAAGCCTTAAATGGTCTCAGATTTATACGATTATTAATGATAAAAAGTATGCTGTATGCCAATTTCACGATCGCATGTGATTTTGGAAGGGAGGATGAGGGATTATTGTTATTAAAATGTAGTCTGTTTACTGTTCAAAGGAAAAGTCCAATTTTTTGGTGACTATACGTAAGATGATAAGTTGAGTCAAACTGACCAAGATGATTCAATTTTACTCTCCTAAGTTGATAAAGAGGAGTTGGAGCAACAAACGTATCTTGAAGGGGAAATCATGGTACGAAAAATCAAAAATCCAGCATGACTCCTCACCAAATTGACCAAGAAACGCTTCATATGTGGGATTAGCCGGGTAACAGAATACGATCGCTTGAATTTACATCAAAATAGATCCAAAATAGCGGACTGCTAAAATTTGAGTTAGGCTTAAGAAACCTAAAACAGCGGACACTGGAAAAATATGGGCTCTTGTGACTATCTTGGACAAATTTTTCGGATGTTTTGGAGAGAGATAACGTGAGGGGAGAAGGTTAGACTCTGTAATAGATACAGCTAGTGAACTTGAAAAGATTACTCGACAATATTACCCGCAAATGTAAGCAAGCCTCAATTAAAAATTCAGCTCCAGTAATGCGCATGGCTGCTTAGGTTTTTCTTTCTTTCTAGTCTGTAAATAATTTCGTTACTTGCTACAAAGGTAGTGGAACCCAGAGATGAGTGTACCATAAAGTTATAGTCTAGAGCACACAGAGATGTGAAACCCCACTTTTCTCACTAGGTAGCATTGTACGTATGTGCGATGACATCATTTGAAGCTTGTGGAAATCAAAAGTTCAATGAAATGGGAAAATTTTCATACCAAATAGATAGTACATACTTGTTTTAAACAAACAGCGATGGTAATGCACAAAAATGTTGTAACTATTTGTGGAGGGAGGCTAAAGCATTCCATTAGTTTGAACATCTTCAAACTTCACAGATGAAATATTTTTCGCTGCATATTTCAAATCAATCCATTTCATACATCAATAGTTCAAAAAAATTATTTTTAGAAAACGTGATGAAAAAATGCAAGAAGATGACATCACAAGAACATAATTTGCACCCTACGAACATTTTTCCTCAATACTGATGGTACTTAAAAAATACAACAAAAAAGATCATTTACAATTTTTGTCTGCAAAACTGAGCAGTTACTGAGTTAGAAAATTGGAATTTAGCATAGAAGAATTTTGCATAAATCATATTTTTTCGTTGTACTCCTTGAGAAAAAAAATGTTCAAAGGACGCAAATTTGATTCTCTTGACTTCATCGCCTTACACTTTTTCATCAATTTTTTTTTATAAATACTTTTTCTGAATAATTATAAGTACATGAAATGGATAGTACTTAAGAAATGCAACCAAAAAATACATTTGCAAAAATACTTCCTATGTGAAATTTGAATATGCGCAAATTTTTGGAATCCCTTAGCCACTCTCATAAAGAGCAACAAAATTCTTCTCGTCGCCCTTTTTATTTCTTTTAAAACGTATTATTCTTTTTATATGAAAATTTTTCAATTTTAGGGACTTTTCAATTTTCACAAGCTTTTAATGATATCCACACACATACGTATAATTATTGCTATCTATGGAGAGAAGTGAGGCTTCGAGCAAGTGTTTCTGTATCACGCATTTATTTAAGTTGATAGGCCACTTACAAGAAAAATAAACGGAAACAACATAATCCATTTCCATTTGTAAACATAAAAAGTTCCACTTATTTTTTCAATAAAATGATTTCAAAGATCAAAAAAATCACTCATCAGCTAATTTTCGTAAGACGTAGTTCCAGGATATTCATTTCCGTAGGTTTTTCCTTTTTTTCCTATAAACATGGTATTTCGAGGAAAAACTGCTATACACATAATAAATCAATTTTTAGTTCATGGGAAAAATTCGAATAAAAAATCTCCCTATGTATTTCTAATGATGAATAATTTTTGATCATTGTTTGCGGCTACTTCTCAAATTCATAACCAGATGTCGACTACACTGATGATAAGTGCCAATTCAGGATGATACAATCAACAAATTTTTTAAAAACTGAATTTTTCTGGTAATTTTCAACGATCAATAATCTTCACTTTATATCTTTTATGGAGGCTGCTTTTTCATCGATCGATGGTGGGGTGAAGATATTGCATAATTTTCATCTTTGAAAAACTCTTTACCAAAAAAAAATGTCTCTACAACCACCAAGAAGCACACATAGAAACAATTTTTATTTGTTAAGAGCCTTTCCCACCGTTTATCGACCACATTCGGGATTGAAAACGTCGCGTATTTCAACTCATGGCTTTCGTGAGTTCATTCTCAACTCCTTGTTTTTCAGCCATATTTTTCGAACGCATGGTGTATGGAAATGGAGCACAGAAAGTGGAATAGTTACTAACAAACAACAATCTCATTTCAATAGACAGCCTATCCTCAAAACTGAAAGGGCTCAAAGGATATAAACAAAGGGATTTTTCTCATTTTTAAAAAAAGGGAAATAAATTATAAATAAAATAGCCCACATACCTTGAATCCGGCACGTTGTTTACAGCAACTTAAACATCCTAGCAATACAATTGCACAAGTTATAGTGAATGCTACTGCCAGGAAGGGTGGCCATAACGGAGACGATGAGGTTTCAGCGTTCGTTTCGCCGACACCTAATTAAAAGGAAATGTAATTAGTAAAGAAGTTTGGCTTAAGCAAGAGAAATATTGCAAATCAAAACTTTATATTTATCGTTTACATTATCAGGATAGTGAAAAATCATATACGTATTTTTTGGTTCGTTCGAAGAAATGATTTGTATCAAACTCAACACACCTAACACCCGTTCAGATGACCCTGATCACCTATTCCACTCGCAGCGAAAGAAATAAAAGTGTCTCGTAAGGTGTTTATTCATTTTTATTTCGCAAACGTATTAAGTTTGATGAAATCATCCAAGTATGCAAGTACGAATGATGAGTTAAATTTTATAAATATTCTCAGGTTTTGGACTTCCACTATTTTTAAATTGTAATGACACAGTACTCAATAACATCGGAGAATAAAATTCCTCATTCTGAATAAATAAGATGACTAATGACGTGAAAAACTCAACTGTAGGTAGTCCATGATTTATTAATATGTGGAATGTTACAAAACATTAAGCATAAGCGTACCTATCTGCAGACTTCAATTCGTTCGATAGAAAATATAGATTTGGATTAGGTGAATGTTAATGTTAAGCCAAATTGGAGAAATTATGATAACAATGTTATCACGATCACCATGAGCAATTTCCATAACTGTACGTTGACTATTGATAACAGATGATGGAGAGAAACCCGTAGTATGAATGGGATAACTAATCAAAAAGTACCATCCTTTAGGACCATACAAATGGGTTCGATTTGGATCTTGCAATAACCGACGACACTTATTATTTCGGTTCTTAACCACAGATATGTTTTTGTGGTGAATATATTTATCAATATCAAATCTATATTAGATACATAATTAATTTCATTACCTAATCTTGGAATAGGATGAGACTGGACATGAGTGTGGTAAATACAGAAGAATAACGCGAAAATAATACCACATTTTACACCCATTTCACCACCAAACAATCATATTATTAATCGATGACATTATTTATTTAGAAGATAATTGAAACGCACAATAACTCGCACAACACTACCGCGATGAAACTGTTGGATTAAAACAACAAGAGATATAATAGAAAAATTAGAATAAATTAGTAAACAGCTTGAACAATATTACAAAATAATCAACGAAACGTCGATAAATGATTGATCATTTCAGCAAACAAAAGTCGAGTACTTCACGATTGGCGATTACTTGATTTTGAACATTTTTGAACTCAATTTACTTACGATTTACTTTTCAGTGACGTGCAAAAGGCAAAACTGAGGAACAGGAACAGAGGAAAGAGAGTGAAAGACGAGAGAGAAAGAGTTATAATACAGAGCACAGATCATATTCTACAGAAATATAACTTTCAATTGTCAAGAATTACCGTGCTACGTTACTGAGTAAATACGTGGTAAATATGTGGTGAATACTAAGTAAATACCAACAAGGGAAATAATATATTAATATTGATGTTGGCGTCGTTACGCATTTATGGGCTTGTGGGATTTCTAGAAAAAGTTTTCTCTACCTACTTTTTCGTCACTTTTTCGTTGGCGATAATATTTTCAAGAATGCACTGTGAAGTGGAGAACACGTTGACGTAAGAGAAATGAAATTCAGCTGAAAGTATGAGACGAAACAACAACGGTCCAAATTTGTTATAGTCTAAATTAAAACTTGTAAATTTTAATATTACTAATTTACATGACATTGAATAAAATTTAGTGGTAGTGAAACTTCGTTCTTATTTTATTCGCTTTCCTATTTCGAAGTAATTTTGAAAATGACTGATAACAACAATAATTGTGTAGTATGTTTCAAAAATGTCAGAATTTATTCCGTCGGAGAATGCGATCATCCTGTGTGTTACGAGTGTTCTACTCGAATGAGAGTTTTATGTCGTCAAAATGAATGTCCTATGTGCAGGCACGAAATGAGTATGGTAAGTTCCCTTCAACTAGTTTATCGTAACAGTTTAACCACTCTAACTTACCAATGCTGGTGGTTACTTTGTCACAGGTTGTTTTTACAGAACGAATTAGACCATTTAGAAGAATCAAGAAAGATTATTCGCTGTACGACGAAGATTACCATATCGCTTTTGAGAATAGTTACATTCAAGAAGCGTTCGAAAATTTATTGCAGTATGTGTGTAAAAGATGCCATAATAAGCCATTCAATACCTTTGAAGGCTTAACTGATCATATGCGCAGAGTTCATGATCTCTTTAGTTGCGACCTTTGTGTCGATAATCTAAAAGTGAGGTGTAATTTCAAAAATTAATGGATTTAGTTCATTCTATTTGTGAATGCTAACAACATCAATTTTTCTGTCATCGTCATGAATAGATTTTTCCTAAAGAATGGAGATATTATACGAGATCCGATTTGAATAAACACCGGAAAGTGGGTGACGTTGATGACCGATCTCATCGTGGTCATCCGCTTTGTGAATTTTGTAATGTTCGTTACATGGATAGAGATGAGTTGTATAGGCATCTTCGAAAAGATCATTTATTTTGTCATATCTGTGATTCTGCAGGCATTCAGCAATTTTATGGGTAATGTGAATACATCATAATGGCTCTGCTTTTTTTTTTCAATTAATTTGATATTTTCTTTATTCTTCCAAATACAGAATGTATACCATGCTCAGAGATCATTATAGGCAAGATCACTTTCTGTGTGAGGAAGGAGAGTGTATTAAGGAAGAATTTACTTCCGTTTTTCCCACAGAAATTGATTTAAAAGGTACATTTTCTCGATGCGTTGATTTTTATCGTAAATTTTTCAAACGATGATAGTATTTTGTTCTTTATTCCGCAGCTCATAAAGCCTTGGTACATTACAAAAATACAAAGAATAAGCTAGCCGTAAAACAAGCTCGTACGTTAGAATTAGAATTCACATTAGCACCAAGAAATGGGAATGATAGACGAGGCAGACCTTATGGAACAAATTCCCAAGAAAAGTGAGTATACGTTGCAATTTTTAAACTTACATCGAATTCGCATTTAATTTTCGTTATGTTTAACTAATTGTTGTACGTGCTATTTAGCGATGAAGAAGAAGCGATTAGTCCGATCGATCATAATAACCATTATTCTGAACCTGAAACTTCTAGAAATGTAGTAGCGACATGGGATGAGTCAGCTTTTCCAAGTCTCACCAATCAGCCTACCACGTACACGCTTCCACGAAGTAAACCCATTCGTGAATCTAACAATAGGTTGACTTTTAACGACGAAAATTTCCCCGCATTGGGTTCTGAAACTAGTATAAAATTCAACATAACAAGCAACGTTGATACCAGACCTTCTACATCGAGTGGGGTATCTTCTACTAATATTTCTGTGCAAGTAAATCGTAACCGTAATCGTAATTCCAATCGTGCTCCTACCGCTGCGCCTTCTACCTCCACACTTTCGCTCACTTGGGTCAAGAAAGCTAAAGAAAAAAAACCTGTACCGGAAAATACGCAACAACCGACTGAATCTAGGCTACCTAATCCTCCTCCTTTGAATAAAAACAATTTTCCTAAACTAAGCGCCAGTCTGAATGGCGGCGGCGAAAGTCAGAAGAAGAACAAAAAATCGTCCGTTTCGATTCATATCGAAGAAAATCAGGATCAAAAAAAAGCGAACTACAACGAAGTGACCAACAAAAACATCGCCAATAATAAAAACGAAAAATGCGACAAGAAATCAACTCAAATGTCTGTTAAACAAAACGAAAAACATACTCAAGAAAATGAAAATAAAGGTAATTGCTTTCTTTTAAATGCTAACCGTAAAAAAGTTAAAATGAAGCCCGATGTCGATAATTATGTACCTCTAAATAATCTTTCGGATGTTAGAAATAAGAAGCAACCAGTTGCTAGTAGTTCACGTGCTAATGAAAACGCTGCTAGTCCGCGTACTCCTAAGAAATCCCACGTTTCTACCATCAACCATGTAAACAACTGTGATACTAAGATTAGCGAGAAAGTTGAAAAAATCAAGAATAACGATAAAAAAAAGAAAGAGAAATGCGAAATTCAACCGACTTCTACAAATAAGGAAAACAAAAATGATATCAAGATTTCGAAAAATTCTTCCAAGAAAGGCGAAAATGAAAGAAAAAAAAACGTTGTCAAAGAAACGCAAGAAAATCTATTGAAAGAAAGTAATAAAATATCGCAAAAATCGATAAATCAATCCAAAGATGTTAAATCGCCTGCGCATAAAAATAATCAACGAAAAAAATCCGAATTGAAAATAGGCCCGTTGAACGAAACATCCCAAGATGGAGTGAATTCCGATAATTCAAATCTTAAATCTAACGTTAAATCTCCGCCTCCCGGTTTCGAAAAGTCCATCACTCCCCCTCCAGGTCTTACGCGTCCTTCACCCAAGTCTTACGATCAGTTTCACGTTGATAACGCAGCACTAAATTTTTCTCAACCGCTATTCGTTTATCAACAACCCGAAGATTTTGTAACTCGAAATTCAAATTTAATCGATAAAATTGGTGGTTCATTGATGAAGAACAACGACGAAGCGCTCAATGATTTCAAGAATACCTCTTTACTGTTCAGAGAAGGGTACATATCAGCCGCTAGCTATTACCTTTACTGCATGGAGAATATTGAAAATGATAAATTCGACGATGTTTTCGTCGATTTGGTGGTTTTGTTACCGAATATCTTAAAGCAACAGGTACTTTCTATTCACTTTTCCTTACAACTGAAATATAATTAAATGCGAAATTCACCCCTGTATGTGTTTTAGGAGTTGTGGACTTTCCATCAGTCCATGAAATCAGAACACAACCAAATTTCCGAAGTGGAACACTGTCCTGTTTGTTTCCAGATTTTGAAAACTGCCGACTTCAGTTCTCATGCTATGAAACATAGTTTACAATCTAGTGCGCAGTTTTCAAAAGATAATGCCACAAAATAGTACATACAGGGTTATACATTATAAACGATTTCTCTTTGGTTTAAATCTACTGACGTTCGTAATTCAGTCAATTGATATTTTTAAGTATTTAATTTCATGCGTTGTTTTTTTAAATGTTCAAAATTGTTTCAATGCGTTGCCCTCTCCTGGGATTATTATTAAAAAAAAATAAAATAAAAATGGAAATAGTTTTGTATTATGTGTTTCTTCTCGAAAAGAAGTCTGAATTTACTCGATGATCATTCGTATATCGATATTTCTTTGCTTATAAATGATTGTTTGAGATTTTTCAGTCATATTTAGTT
Source organism: Phenacoccus solenopsis (assembly GCA_009761765.1). NCBI lineage: Eukaryota > Metazoa > Arthropoda > Insecta > Hemiptera > Pseudococcidae > Phenacoccus > Phenacoccus solenopsis. The sequence continues at coordinate 50,467,007 of CM019753.1, forward strand.
ATTTTTACACTATATTGAATCATTGTCAATAGTAGTTTTATTTATAAGTTCTCTTCATGTGATTTTATCGGAAATGAAAATATCATTTCGGAAGTTTACAAAATATTACGATTTTTTTCGGCATTTTCTTTTTGCATTATCCTATTTTTAACAATAGTTATTCCTTCTTATATTGTATTACCTGTGTTCTTGGCAGTTTGTTTTAAATAATAAACAATAAATTGTTGAGAAATTAAAGATTTGTGATTTTATTGGTCGTTCCGTAACAATGATATACTAATACTGAAAACTTTCACTGTTGTTGAGAAGAATTCATTTGACGCAGCATTTATGACACAAAATTGATTTCGATGCAATGCATTACTGAAAATAGAAAAAATAACCTACCTAATGAATGTCTTCATTTCTTCGTAGTTGTGGATTTTCATTTCTAACCTATACGTCTCATGTGCAACAAAAGTTTTTTAAACAATCTTCATTATAGACGAAAAAAAAACAAAAGTTGAGTGATGGTGTCACAAAGTTTTTTTTTTCTCATGATTGAATATCGGCTCAACTGCTCGTAAAAAGTTTGATTTGAATTCATCCACCGAAAACCTGTTGGTAGACGATCTCGCTGCTTCTCTGATCCGGTTACGCACGTTATCGGACATGAGCAGAATAACAGCTATGGCACGAGCATATTCTTCATCATCGGTGGCCAAAAAGCCGTTTCTAGATGTATCAGATTCTTCGATAATATCTAACATCGGACCACCAGATTTGTGAGCGACCATTATCAAGCCAGCTGCCATACATTCAACGATTCCAATACCAAAATGTTCATTCCACATTGTATGGATAGCAATTAAACCTGAAAGTGAGAAAAAAACACAAATGAGTTTGCGTAAAACAACCGAATAAGTACCAACAAAAATGCCATTTTCATTCACCTTCTTCGAGTTCTTTCTTTAAATCATTATAGGAGATGTTGACTTTGAAAGTGACGTTATTTTCGATAGAAAGATGTTTGGCCAAATCCTTCATATCTTGGACCCAATTTTCATCCTCTTGGTTTCTAGTCGAACCGATAACAACTAATTCTAAATTTTCCCACATTTGTTCGGATACTAATTGACGTAGATGATACATAGTTTTCATTTGAAGAGGATGATTTTTTTCAGGTCTAAATTGGGCAACTGACACGATTTTTATTTTTCCAGTGATAGTTCGATGCAGCGGTATTCGTTGCAATGCGTCTGTATCACAAGGAGGGTACACTTTATAAGTTATCATTTGACGTCGCCACAGCGAATGGATATGATTTTCAGTCCACGATGAATTGACCATAATAATATCGGCGAATTTACCAACAAATCTATACAGCAAAGCAAATATTCTGTAGTAAATCAATTTAACAAAGGTGAAAAAAGGATTTCGTGCGATGAAGTTTTGGTTATTATACGAACTACTCCGTGATATAACTTTATTTATCATATCGGAAGTGATGGTAGGATAGTGTGTATATGATATAACTTTACATCCTCCCATGAAGGAAAATATGGGATAAGTGAAAGCGTATCCCATGGTATCGACGCAAATATCTGGCACATGGTTTTTTAGAGCTTCACATGCCAAAATCATTGAACCAATACTTTGCCCTAAAAGTGTGAAGTACGGGTATTTGGACGCTTCTATCCATGACCTTTTGTGCAAATATACAAAATTCAAGTTCTCCGGTAATTTTATATCGAATTGTTGGTGAACTTTTTGCGATATCTTTTTCGGTGAGGCATCTATATCTCCAGTGTAAACACTTATTTTGGCGTATGGGTATTTATCCGCAATTGCTTCAATGGCATACCAAAGCACTCGTTCTCCTCCACCTCCGGCATTGCAATAAGGATGAAAAAAGGCGACTTGAAGAGATCTGCTCTTGTCTTTTCGATTTTTATAATGTCTTTTTACTGAAAATAAAACCGCTAGCAATGGTAAAGCAACAAGTACGAGTAGAAACGCGATATATGCGAAACAACTGAAGAATATCGTGTTGATTATAGAGAAAATGAACATACCGAGGTTTTTTAGCACAAGTGACACGTATTCAGCTAAGATTTAGAAAAAATAAAACTTTGGCCAGCGTAGTGCTGTACCAAACTACCGATATTTACCGATATCATACACATCGTACACATCACTATGATAAGGAGTGCCCTACACAGATGATGACACACCATCAGCACACCACACAGCGTGAATACAGGAACAGGATACAAAGAGAGAAAGTCTAAGGGAGGAGGGTGAAACAACAGCGTACGAATACGCCGTTTTATAAGTGGTTGCGAATTACTACGTAGATACATAGTGATGGAAAAAATGTGATTTAAAATTGTTTGAAAATGTAATAAAATTTTTTTTCTGCATATCACCTCATAATTATATCATAAATTCACGCACATACGAATACGTCCTTAACCCTTAAGGCGGTGCTTCGAAAAATGAGTTTGTAAATGCGAAGAAGTTGATTTTTTAATAGAAAAATGAAAAAATTGGAAAAATAAATGCTAAATGCCCTCAAACAAAGTCTCTAAAACCTAAAACAATATATTATAATTTCAAATCATTTCGTTGAGTTATTTTTGAGAAAAACACAAGATTTGAAATCATAATACCTATGTTGTTTTAGAGACTTTGTTTGAGGGCGTTGAGAATTTATTTCTCCAATTTTTCCATTTCTTTATTTTAAAATCAACTTTTTCGCAATTAACTACTTATTTTATGAAGCACCACCTTAACGCCCCAACTTTTTATTTCAAAGTTTTAATGACACATCGCTATTTTATAAGTCCCTGTATCAAAGCTAATTCATAGTCTGAAACCGACTAACATTTACCAAAATTCTTCGAACATGTTCGAAGCCAAAATTAATCAGAATACGCACTCAAATGTGTTATTACAATCCTTTGATATTCATTTTTTGTAATTTTTCAAGCAAGAAGTAACATGAAAATATAAGGTAACATTTTCTTAAAAAATAAAAATATTTGTCCCTTCTCCAGCCCCCCTCAAAATTTGAGTGATCCGTCATTTTGAAATTTATCGAAAAAACAAAAAAAGTATTTTTGCGTATTTTCAAGAAGAGTTCCTCTCCGAATTTTATCTACACCCCCGTGTGCAAGGCGAATGACACAAAAAACGAAATTTCCTCAAAAACAGGTTTTTACTTTAACTCTCCTGAAAATGCACTTAGGAAGCTGAAATTTAGACATGTTGGTGTCCGTAACTCACTTTTTCATATGAGATCAAGAACGAAAAATTTGAGCTATTTGCCCCTTCTCCAGCCCCTCTCAAAATTTGAGTGATCCGCCATTTAGAAATTTATCGAAAAAACAAAAAAAGCTGTTTTGCGCATTTTCAAGAAGAGTCTCTCACCAAATTTTGAGCGAATTTTATGAATACTTGCTGGCGCTACGCGTGGGGAAAAAAGTATATATATATAGCTGTTAATGTATTATTGCAAGATCCATTATATACACAGAGATTTTGCCAGATTTGTGATTAGGATGATAAATACAGTTTTTGGTGCAAAAATTTTCAAAAAAAGAGCATGTGAAGATGAAAAGTTTAAATTATGTATGATGCCCGCTTTTCAAAAATGTTGATGAACGACAAAAAAAAATAAAGGCACATTAGACGCCCAAGTAACCATATGAATCAACGCCGGATCTCTCTTCGCGCTGTTGCTGTAGAGGCGAGTAGAAAATTGGGCGGATCTCGCTTTCACTGTCGAGCATATAAGAAATATACAAAATATATCCGTGCATAAATCATAAATAAACCGAGATCCGGCTAAAAACTTGTCTATACGATGTAGTGCATCTCACAAATAACGTGCGCTATATAAAACGTTGCTAGATCCGGCAAACGGATTTCATGATCTCGCAATAACTGTGTATATGTAGAAATGATCTCGGCTTATATGGTTTTTATATATATACCAAAAAGTTGGACATTTGCCAGATGATTACAAATGGTCTGAAACGCAAAGATTTGAAGACCCCCACCCTACCCGACCTTCCCTTCCCAAATCAGGTAGGCTGTAATAGCTGTCGTTTTTTAGTTAAAAACTCAGCTAAAAACTTCGACCATATACTATGGACTGCTAATGTTCGTACAGAAACGAACACAAAAGTGAAGCAAACAATAACAACATCATAGATGAGCTCGCGCATGCGTAGTGATATTTCAGGAATGAAAATGACAATTTTCAATGATAAGAATGTTAAATCAACATCAACTACTGATTTAATTTCATTAATACTACTCAATAATTAAAATTACGTTAAAGAAAGTATATTAATAATTATTTCAGTGAATCATAACTGTATTAGTTGATAAGGAAACTGAAACTACGCATGCGTCAGCGCATCTAACTACTGTTGTTGTTGGATTCAATTTCTACCATTTGAATTAGCAGTCCATAGTATATGGTCGAAGGCTAAAAATTATAATTTTAGCCAAAGTAAAATATTCAAAGTGAATTATATCTCATTAAACCTAAACAAGAATGGAAAACTTTGTTACTATTGTGAAAGAGCATCCCTAGTTGAGTATTTATAATTAATTTAAATATTTTGGCAAAACCTAACATTACTATTTTCAAATTATATCGTATTCTTATACGTATAATGCGATGATACGACTCAAGATTTAAAAATAGAAATTAATGCATGTTTGAATTTTTTTCAAATTCAAATAAATTTTTAAGATTTTGTATTTAATACAAATACATAGAATTACATAAAACTATCCAATATAATTGATCATTTTCTAGAAAAATAAAGAATAAAAAATATCACCGAGTAATGGTACAAATGTTTACAAAATTACTCATACGAATATGATATCTATCAACTGATACAAGCCAACTCTAATTAATATAATTATTATATCAAAATATTACTAGTTTCAGGTAAATACAATCTATTAATACCATAAAATAAATATGATGCTTGAATGACACTTTAATAAACAAAACATTCAGGAAATAATGTTTCAACCACTGGTTTATAATACCCATTTTCCACATCATCACTGTTGGGGGTGCTTTGAATATCTGTTACGTTAAATTTTGAAAAAATCTCTCCCAATTTGAATTTTATAGTACCATTTTCATTCGTTGTAGACATATCCACCAAATCGGCGAAGGGCAAGGATTTATATTTTTCGAAAATCTGAGCATTACGTTCAGCTTGTTGTTCTCTTTGTTTATCAACACTTTCAGTGAGAACTCGCTTCATACCTTCAAATGTTAAATCTTCATTTGGATATTTCCTCTCAAGAAAAGGTGAAGAGGAATTACTATCGCCTTCGACAATACTGAAATCAGTAACAGTATTTGAAGGTAAATATTCCACCCAACTGTGTCGGTGAATGAAATGATGCTTAATGGGCCCTTCCGAAGTGAAACTGGTTATATCTATTCTCGCTTGCTTTAGACAGTCGATAAGATGATTTCGATCCAATAAAACTTCAGCTGGCAGAGCATGATGCGATAAAACTTCATAATGTATACTCAAATCTGGCAATAAATGGAGGGCTTTAACTTCCTTGCGTATCTGAATTATTTTCTGCGTATATTCGCATACAGGCGGTAAACCGTGAACATGACCGACTAAAGATAACAGACAGATGACAATAGTATGCAATTGGTATTTCAAGAAATCCGGTAGCGTTTCGTTGTTCATGGCTAGATCTTGAATGGTGATTAATGTATGGAAAAAGTAAGCCATGGTTTCTTCCGAAGTTAATTCAATACATAATAATGCGATTGTTTTATAAATAGCTTCTACGTTATCAATTGTATTGTTTCTGTGTTCTAAGGAATCGCACAAGCTCTCGTAAACTTCCTGCCCGTATTTCTGCATGAACATTGCATCGCTTCGAGAACATTTCTCGTAAATGATATTCAAAGTTGAAAACTCTATAGTTGGTTTCGAAAGTTTTTCACCATTGCTATGTCTATCGAAAAGAGTATGCAAAACATTTTGAACTAATAGTCTTACTTGTGGATCGGCTGCTTGAGAACACTTTAATAAAGGATCCAAAAATGAATGAGGTAAAGTAGCGGTCATATGAATCGAACTATACTTCGAACATACCATTAAAAGAGATTTCAAACAAATATGTTGCACACGATTATCAATGTTAGATGAATCAGATGCAGGTTTGGAATTAGCTATTTTCGACATAATAAACATCATAATTTCGATTTTTTGGTAATCTGGTAGATTAGCAGCGAATTCGCCTAGAGCTGCTATTAATGCTTCTTGATATTGTTTTTCGTCTTCCTCGATATCTCTGATACTGTTGGTACTTTGTCTGGTAACGGAAGTACGTAAATGCGTCAGTAATGAATTGATGATTTCCAAAACAGTAGGGCCCACGCTTTCACCGGCAGCGATAGCGATAATTTTAGAAAGCACATCTGCGACATTGGTGCGTATTTTGGACGGTAATTTAGAATTCTCGTCCAAATGAACCATTAAACTTTCGACAACGGTGTACAAATACTGCGACTGTATAGAAAACATTATCAGTCTAAAACAATGAATGGCAAATGATTTGGAAATCCAAAGATTATGCAAATCGAAATGCCGTAATACTGGTCGTATGATACTTTTGACGTGGCCAAATGAAGCTCTACCCACAAGTTCACGGAAACACGCTTCAGCGAGTAAAGCAGGATCGTTTTCTTCATACCTGTTACAATTCAGTATTTCGTTGGGGTCGGCATTGTCCATTGTGCCTTCTTTTTCATTCTTGTAACATGGATTCTGCATGTTGTAAATCAATGATGGTATTATTTTATCCATATGCACAGGTTCCCAAATATTTTCCACTAAATCATCGGAAACGGTTTTCCTGATTACTCCTTGTAAACCTTTAATTCCGGCCAAACGAATCCCATCTCGTATTTGTTGATCGTAATTATTATTATGACACATGGAGGAAAACTTGGAAACGAAGAAATCATATCTACGATGATAAGAAGGAGTGTCTTCTTCTATATTGGCGAATCGAACGAACGACTGAGTAGCTAATATTTGAAGTTCTGGTTCAGGGCATTCCATCAACTTCTGAACCATTTTCAAGAAACTTTCGACAAACAAATTTAGAGTTTGCGCGTGGCATGCCATCAATAACTGATCCATTGCCTCCATTGCTATTTTCACATAACTCACTCGTTTTCGGGTTATATCTCTACTAGCTTTTTGATACAAATATTCGCCTATACGATCCAGTTTCTCTGGCGAGGATAACGCGTAAAACATAAGTTTTTCCATGTTGTTTTTGATCAAACCATCTTGAGGTAGGGCCGGAAATATATCATCTACTAGCCGCTTATAACGAGGTTTCAATCGCAGAAAGCAATTGAAACACATTTTACTCTTGATCTTTTAAGACAATGAAAGGAAACTCAGTACTCACAATATGGAAATATTTCTTTCCAACGAAACGAATAAATCACACCATTGACTAGTTCAAATTCGGTGAATTTCAAATATGAATAATATGGTAAAGACGACATATTAATTTTAAAGAATACTCTTCAAAGCTTAACATTATTCACAATACTCACTTATATATATACATAACGAACTGCTAAATTGAATTTAATTTTATTACATTATATTGTAGTCTTGTACCTGTCTCATCACCTGATGGCTGATAAACTTTGTTTTGCAAAGTAGGCACTGATGATATTAGAAAACTTCCCTATTTTTGAAAGAAGTCTGTGTGTTATTAACACTGTAGAGAACTCCAACTATGGGTATAATGGACCGCCATTTTGTGCCTTTTCTAGTTTTTTCGCGCGTTGAGTATTGTTTCCAATGTTTCCTCTAAATAATAATTGTGGGAACTTGGGAAGTGCCTAGTATATAGTCAAAGGGAAGTGCCAATTGTTATAACTTAAGTCCACATTACTTGAAATTTTCAGCGGCACCATATGGTTTTTGAATATTGCTGTCTTGTAGAAAATTTCACGCCCTTTCCAATTGTGTGTAATAAAAATCTTTTTGATAAATATTATTTCCAGATAATTAGATATAGGTAGAGGTTTTAAAGTCGAAAATGTATCTTAGCTATACGAAAATGCGTAGTTTTCTTCTTTTCGACATTGACGTCACTCAAAATTTTTAGCGACACCATAGAGTTTTCAAATTGCTGTCTTTTAGAAAATTTCACCTTCTTTCAGATGGTGCATAGTGAAAATCTGTTTGACCAATTTTTCTATTAGCTGTAGATGTTTAAATGTTGAAAATCAAATGATTTTATATAGGCAAAAATGGCAAAATACGATTCTAGTCTATAGCTAGTTAGAGTTGATCAAAAAGATTTTCACTAGGCACCATCGCGAAGAGTGAAATTTTCTTCAAGATGGTAATTTAAAAATCAGATAATACGACTGAAAATTTTGAGTGACGAGGTATTCAGTTACGAAAAATACACGCGTTTATATAGGTCACATACCATTTTCAACATTTAAATCTCTATAGGTAGTAGTAGAATTGATCAAAAAGATTTTCACTATGCACCATCGAAAAGAAGGTGAAATTTTCTTCAAGATGGGAATTTAAAAATCAGATGATGTGAATGAAAATTTTCAGTGACGCGGTATTCAGTTACGAAAAATACGCGATTTTATAAAGGTAAAATACGATTTTCAACATTAAAACCCATATATTTAATAAAAATGTTGATCAAAAAGATTTTTATTATACACCATTGGAAAAAACGTGAAATTTTCTAAAAGACAGCAATTTAAAAACTCTATGGTGTCGCTGAAAATTTTGAATACCGTCAATGTAAAGTTTCGAAAACTACGCATTTTCGTATAGCTAATTAGCTAAAAATGGTTGGCCGGTTGGGTTCTTGGGTTTTTCTGTTCTGTTTTTTACTTTCTGGGACTTCAATGTCTGGTATTTCTTGTGGTAACCACGGACGTTAACTATAATATCTGGATATTTGGCTGATCGCAAAACGTTGCGGTGGTGGTGGCTTATAATTTTGAATTTTAATACTGTTTAAAGCAACGTTGCGGTGGGCGTGGCTTATATTTCTATTTCAGAACCGTTTTATTTACACGTAGAGGTCTGCGCCGGGGTAAAAATCGGCGGCGGCGGCGTATTTTTTTTTTTTTACGGCGGCGGCGGCGTGGTCGGCGGCGAATAAAAAATTGAAAAAAATTGAAAAAAATACCTATAAACGAACAAGAATTTTATTAATAGGTATTGCAATCACAAAAAAAAACAAACAAAAAATATTTATAACATAGAATAGAACACTGAAAAAGCATGAAAGCAACGAAAACTTGAAAACACAAATCGTCCATCAGTGTTTCCATTTCGCTAATCTAAAAATGTAACCTATTGGCCTTTTCTTTTGTATTGCGCCATCTACGCCGCCAGGAAAAAATTGGCGGCGGCGGCGGCGGCGAAGCCAGTAAATTTCATCGGCGGCGGCGGCGCGTAAAACGCCGAAAATATTGGCGGCGGCGGCGTATTTTTTCGGCGGCGCAGACCTCTATTTACACGTAGCCAAATATCCAGGTATTATAGTTAACGTCCGTGGTGGTAACACTGGAATTTACTGCACTCTAAGACTGCACTAATCATAATCAAACATACTTTACCTTTCAAGTTCTTCATCATCTTTCATACATAAAGATTTTTCTACTTGTACTTTGTAATGAAATTGGTACATAGAATAAATACTGCAAATTTGAAATTGAAAATTACTTTGAACCTGAAGTCTGATACTCGGTTCTATATTTTGAATTCGATCATTTGACTTCGTGCTTCAACGACAACGTCGACTTCAAAAAAGTATGGAAATACCTAAATAAATATACTTTTTAGATAAAATGTGAGCCCATTATATTTCAGAACCACCAAGTAAAATTATACCAAAATCTCTATAATATTCTAACCTTTGTTAGAAATTAAAAGAATACTAACCATTGAGCAGAGGCTGTCTATTACCCTCGAAATGCTTATCAAAAGAATGCTAACATCTTCCAGTCAGCGGCGACATTACGATGTAGTCATCACAGGAGGTGGAATGGTGGGATCAGTTATGGCATGTAAACTAGGTGAGGTATTTTGAGGTTCGTCGTTTTTCATTTCTGTAATGACATCATTGTTGTGAAACTAATAATCAAAATCACCTATTAGCTGAAATCTTACGTCCTTCCAAACCATCAATATTGATGATAGAAAGTGGCCCATCGAAACCTTGGGAAACCATTTTATCAGAGAATAAGAGACAGCCTAGTAATCGTGTTTCAGCCCTCAACAACTCCACAAAGCACTTGCTTCAGTCCATTAATGTTTGGGATGATATTGTTTCCAGCAGATGTTCATGCGTGCGCGAAATGAAAGTAAAGAATAAGTAAATACACAAGTATGAAATAATATGAAAATATCGCATAATCTTCATTTTTTTCCCAAGATTTGGGGAAATGGCTCGAAACGCATTGCGACAACATTTAGTACAGAAGATGATGGATTGTATGATAATTTAGCTTACATCGTTGAAAATGATATTTTGATTGCTGCTGTAATGAAATCAATTACATCTTACGACAATATAGAAGTAATGCATAATAGTCATGCGAAAGATTTTGTTCTGCCAAAAAATGAAGAAGAAGCAGTGATTTTGACAGTGAATGATGATGTTTCTCTCGAATGTAACTTACTGGTAGGATCGAAAGATTAGAAAAGACTATGATTCAATGTGCGTAGCGCATATTAACATTAATAACAAATAAATCATTTTTTGATTTTAAAATTTAGTTAGGAACGGATGGAGCGAATTCCAAAGTTAGACGAGCAATGGGAGTTCAATACATTTCATGGAATTACAATCAACATGGAGTTGTTGCTACTTTGAAACTAAATGAAGTAAGTTTCCCCAGTTTATGGCGTATTAATCTATCTAAGATTAAAATTCAGTTTTTTATTTTTAGATTGAAAGAAATCATACAGCTTGGCAAAAATTCATCTCAACTGGACCAATTGCTTTACTTCCAGTAAGATTTTGAATCAAGGTTTAGGATTAGGCATTTCAACATCTTACATTAAATATTCAAAATTTTTATAGATGGACAGCAACACAAGTTCTTTGGTTTGGACCACCACTCCCGAACAAGCCAAATATCTTCTTTCACTTTCTGATGAATCATTCGTCGATGCGTTAAATTCTGCTCTTGTTAGTAAAATTAAAAATTTTTCTTCTTGATATTATTTTATTATATTCAAATGATTGATTTCTAGTGGGAAGAACCAATCTACGATGGGCTCAGTGAAAATGTTATTCAAGTAATTAGTTCAGTTTTGAGAAAATTGAACATCGATGAAAAAAGCGATGAAGTAATTCCACCAACCATTATAGATATTGTTGAAAATAGTCGAGCATCTTTTCCTCTCGGTTTCGGCCATGCAGTTTCTTATGTTGCTCCAAATGTAGCTCTAGTAGGGTAGGTATGAATTAAATACTACGCTGATCATTTTTCATAATTACATTCCTTATCGTAATAGTTGTTTTGCTCCAGAGATGCAGCTCATCGAGTACATCCTTTAGCTGGACAAGGTGTTAATTTAGGTTTCGGAGACGTGCAGTGTTTGAGTGATATACTATCACGCTATGCTTCTTATGGTGCTAAATTTGGTAAGCTAGGAAGAGAATTACTAAAATGTTATCTTCTGATCTTGCCATTAATTTCTGATTTTTGAAGGAAGTAATCGATTTGGATTTTTTTCTCATAAAAGGTGATTTTAAAGCATTGCAAGAATACGAAACGTTGAGACAGAGAAGTAATATTCCAAAACTAATAAGTATCGATTTGATTCAAAAGGTGGCAGGAAGTCAACAATCTCCTTTACTGGCACTGATGAATATAGGTCTACAAGTGACAAATGCGACCCCACCATTAAAAGTACGTTTCTATTAGTTATTTAATGTTCTTTGTATCTTTTATGTAATTCAAATGTATGTTTCATATTTTCAGAAATTTCTAATCAATTCCGCATCGGCTTAATAGCATATTAATTCATTCATCAATTTATCTAAAAGTTACTTAAAATAGATTTATTTACAATGTTAATAAAGATACTATTTGAATAAAATCGATTAATATCTAACCAGAGAAACTAGCTTTGTATCATCAAGAGGTATTTTACATTTGATTTTTTGTACGATTTTCTCAAGTTCTTCTTTTTCTTGTTCAATAGTGGTGACCTATAAGGCAAATAATAAAAATTAATTACTAATTAAACCCTATGGGCATTCTTGTTTGAAAGTTGGAATATACCCGATCTTTTTCAGTAGGAATAATAGGGTTGTCGTAATCTTTTATGTATTTCGAAACATCCACCAAATTAAATTTGATTTCCGGTGCAGTACTTTTCAACTCTTTATATGAGATCTTCTTCTGTGAATCAAATCAACAATTTTAATGCATTACTCTACTAGAAAGAACTATTTACGATCAAACGCCGATGTTAAGCAATATTCACGAACCATTTTTGATAATTCAGCTTTGGTAGTTTTAAAAAGATAATCTTCAATCATTTTATTATAATGACGCCGTACTTCACTTAATTCTTCCACTACATCCTCGTACTCTTCCAAGAGAGATAATTCTTCAATGAAACAAAAAAGCAAAGCTGTAATAAAGTTGTAAATTCTTACATTAAATAATTACAAAACATACTAGTTTGGGCTTGAGAATCCATGAAAGTATTCACTTTTCACTGCTCAACTGAAATCACAAATTACGAAACGATGATTTCATCGTATATTGATTAAAATCGATGTTCATTTCATAAAAATCTTTTAATTTCCACTCGCTTCCACAAGTTTTGGCGCTATCAATTTTTCATGACTTTATGTAATGATATAATAGGCAGTACTGGCAGCAAGGTTGCCAACCAATAATTCGAAATTTCACTGGTTTGGCGAAAAAAAGGCGTCACTTTCGCAGTTTCGCCAATTTTTTACCAAAAATCACTGATAGCAAACAAGGTAAAATCAGTAAAATTCCATAGTTTTTAAAGTGCAACAACTTTTATAAATTTTTATACTTTTTTCGTTCGTGAAAAGAAAATATTGTTTGGTAGTGTTATGAAATATTGTACCTAGGTAGAGTTACGATTACGAATATTCTTTAATCGCAGTTTGCAAATTTTCATAATAAAGGCAAATTTTCGTAACTTTAATTGAAAATACAATACATATTTGATATTTCACAAAGTTCACTACCAACTTTTTTTTCCTTTTCACGATTGAAAAAAACGTGAAATGTTATGCAGGGCTGTAGATTGAAAAATCATTATGTTATTGAATGGAATTTGGCGATATTTCAATTACAATGCACCCTATTTTAATTGGATACGATAACAAACAGAGTAGCCACCATACGGTTGATGGTTGCCACACATTTTCAACGTACACCGGGACTATGCAACCATTAATACATCCTCCATCATTCGCACAAGCAAACTTATGTAACGGAAAACACGTTTTTCATTTGGTATTGGATGCAACGACACAAAGAAATTCAATATGTAGGTAAACAAAGAAAAAACACTAATGGAATAAAACAACACAAGAGATAATTTTTTTAATACAACCTTTATTTATTTATAATGATACGATATAATATTAATGAAATGCTGCGCAGAATACCTATATATTGCACAGGTTTTTTTTTTTGTTAAAACTAATCGTTAACATTTTGTCATTTTTTTAAACAAAAATAAAACACAGATCATGAGACTTAGATAAAAACGCTCAAAAAATAACTATTAATACTAAACATAATACATAAACTAATCATTTTCAAGTGAATTACATTTAAACGTTACGATAATTACTAGCAGGAATAAAACACTTTAAAATCAACTTAAAATTTCTAAGAAGACTCCTCTATTACAAGTATTGTCCTCTTACATCAAAAAAGGAAAACAAACAAAAGTAACTCATCTTGACAAAAAAAAGCTAATTTACAACAATAGAATAGTTTGCTTAGGTACATAATTAAAGTATAGGGATACACTGAATACTGCCTACTACACAAAATACGAATAGAAACACCATCACCACGTAAATATCAACTATACTCTTATAAATAAACATCTTTGTAATTCCTACCAATTCCTAGAAATTTTCAACAATTTCTCGACTTTTTTATTTTTATTTTTTTTCATTTTTTTTTTTTTTAATAACAAAACATCACAATTATTTCTTAACCCTTAGAAACTAATTAATTCAACCAACCGAAGACAAGAAGCAATCAGGGAGGAGAGCATGTTTGATATGCTCTTGTGCAAACAATAATCAAAAGGAACTTAACATGTACAGCGCAAAAAAGTGAACGAAAATGGCACAATGTTACTTCGTATTTTTTAAATATTACTCAATTTTTTTTTTTTTCAAAAATGGACCATTTTGAGTCGCCACAAGAATTTTTTTTTCTTCCCTGACTTCAATTATATGTTGAAATATTACAATAAATAATAAAAAATCACTTAACACAATTTCAAGTAACTTAAAAGAGGGCAGTTCGAACACGTGATAGGAAAGTACTAAAACCACAGTCATAAACACATTGTTTCATCATGGTTGAATTATAAACCTATTTACACAATTAAATTAGGACAACGAAAAAAAAAATGAACAAAAATGTGATATTTGATAAATTAACCACGTTCAATCCATAATTGACACAAAAAGTTAATAAATAGCGTTTTGACAATAGGTAAAATGCAACTCTGACTACATAATGATTTATAAAGAGCGAACCGAAAAAAAAAAGGAACATAATTGGAGAAAATGCACTGTTCAGCTTATAAATACAAGATTAATCAATTTTACACAATACACATAATCGCGCGCACAAATGAACGACTGAAGAGAAATTAGTACGTTATAACATTTTTCACTCGACTAGACAATACGATAAACGCTGCTTGTCCTACGCCTCTTCACCAATCATTTTTTCGACTCTAAATGAATTCAACACAATCGTATGTACACCCTTTCAAACAAGAACGCATGTAACTCAGCAAATACACCACACAGGCAACCATCACTCCATAATAGCAGTTGGTAACACATAAAATCATTTGAAAGGCTGCTGAACCACTTCGGTCATACAATCGTATCATCATGTCGATGTTCAAATGTTAACGTACATACCGAAAACGAAGGATGAATACCTAATGGCGTTTTTAACTTGGCAAATCTGATGACTCGGCGAGAAAATCTGAAAAAAAAACTGCTACCTTAAAACTTATTTTACAACAGGTATCGTTGCTCCCTTAATATGAAAATTCCTATAAGTACATATTAATATAACTGGTTGAATTAACGATGTTTCTTATTTCCTTAAATAAAAATATTTTCGAAAGAGTCACTCTCTTCCGCACTTAAAATATCATTAATTACAATACATGTATTTATACGTAGTTATTAAGAACTTAAAAGGTAACATTTAGGATACGAGTGAACAAAAAGACTTATTAGTTCCACTCAAGGTTGCCACTACTGACAAATAATCAACAAAATGGTAATTTCAACTTATTGCAGATAAATAGGTTTTTCATTCGTTTTGACTAACTCTGCGAACAATATTAATCGACGTATTTCCACGAAGAAAAAAAAAAACATTAAAAATCTCTAGTTAATCTTGGAAGGTATTGGGAGGCATTTTAGAAACAAAAAAATCTAATAATTTGATTTATACTCGTACACGATTTGAAATGAAAAAAAGATCACTTTTGATTCAGGCAGTCTTTGGAATAGGCATTCTTTGGTTCTTTTTTAAACGTATTATTAGTTTCTCATTTTTTTTTTTCTCGCAACAATATTAGTTGATTAATTCATGAAATTAGGCTTCTTTTTTTCACCTTGATTAATTTTATGTTAGACAAAAAGTAACAACTTATCACATATTTATAAGTAACAATTAATTACACAGAGATTCCATTCACATATTCTCCAGCAAGTACATTTAAATTTTCATTTTTTCTTCAAAACATGGTAAATGGTTTTATCACACCCGGTTAATCGATTCATAGAGTATTCATTTGACTAAGTTTATTATGATTACATAAATAATATAGCTTCAATTTCCATTCGTTAACCGCGTGATGCGTGCAAATTTCGCCTTAATCGTACCCGCGACATATTTCACAGAGATGAGGAACTGGGGAATTTGTTTTATTTATTAATACACTATACAGAGGTAACCTTCGTTGAGAGATTTTTGAAACACATTAGCAATACGGCAAATAACGTAAAACCAAATTTTATGATTGATATATTCCAAAGAACTAAGGAAACCGGATCTCAGCATTATATCAGATTGTCTTCATACGATAATAACCTGAATTTAATATTTTGGTCCGTTACAGGGGAAAGAACGCGTTTTGTTGACAGAAAGAAATCGAAATAACGGAGTAATGAAGGGAAGGGGTATAAATAATGAATGAAAAAAAAAAGAATTATCGACAACAGAGCTCTTGAAATAATACTTAAAAAAAAAATTAACATTAAGGGTACAATTAAATCATAAATTTATTATTTTGTACATAACTGTCTTAATACGGTTACAATACATTATAAGGCACAATGTTTATAAAAGATGTATATTTTTATCCGTTGCAAAATATACACCATTAACCGAACACATGTTTCGCTATATCGATAAAAGAAGGCAATAAAAATAATAGACTTAGATTTATTCGTTATTATTAGCATAGAAATATTTTTCTAAAACGGTGGCAATTATGACGGACACATTGCTGATGTGAGCGTCTCCTTCATAACACATAATTTTGGAAATTTTACTAGGAAGACCGAAGTAGGTACATACAATAAAAGGATCACAATCAGTGCTGAATAAGAGAACTGTTGTTACTTTTGTTGTTTAATTATGGTAATTTGTTTTTTTTTCTTTGTTTTAGACGAATCATTTGTATTCAATGTAGCAACCGTAAAAAACTGACAAAATAAGATAAAAGTGGTAATACTTTTGAAATTTTTCTCTGATATGTAACGAAAATTTAAATACGAAAAGAGCTGCGAGTCAAGTGACTTATCAAATTTTCAAAGTTAGGACGAAACGAAATGAAACGATGATTACACGCATGTATAAATTTAAAAATAATAAACTAAAAATAAATTCATCACAATAATCCTTTACAAAATAATAATTGCGTTAAATACAAATTACATAGGCCTGTTAAGGTATATAACCGATCAATAAGACAAACATTGGCTACTATGGCGATACAGCATTGGCCAAGTCCCCCACATTACCCTTTCAGATTTCTCAAGAAAACCATGAAGTCGTTAAAAGCGATGCTCTTGTTTCGAACTTTCGCAGTTTCACAGAACAGGAAGCGATGATGATTCAAACGCGAAATTACGTAAACCGATTTTCATTTATGTGGTATGAAATCAACGAAATCACTGTAAGCTCAACTAGCTATCTTCTCCATTGGAGCTACCTGTAAATACTTCAACTCAAAACCTACACCTTTTTTTCGTATTATGATCCACACATATGTATATACACGCTATCCTGAAACGATTAGATGAATTACACAACGTAAATACGTGGAAAATTTCTTTTCGAAAATTTTAGAACTGGGAATCAAAGAATAACAATTGATCAGATCTAAACAAACTACAGTTCAATTGATAATAATCGATGATAACTTTCGCCAAGTTTAATTTAATCAGTCCTCTTTTAGTCCGAGATATTGTGCTTCAATTGGGCCGTAAAATAAAAATAAAAATTTGTAAAAATAATTAGCAATAAATTAAAAACGTTAAAAATACGAAATCACAGCTTTAACTTCGAAAAACTTTGCGGCGAAGGGGATTTTTTTTCCTAAATAAGCCTACTTCATATTTCATTCTCCATTTCATACGAGTCAAAAACAGAAGTATTTCGACGCATCGAAGTTACCTCGCACGCAGAAACAATAAAAGAACACCTACGAAAAGAAGCAAACCAACTGAAAAGCATCCTTTTGGAGCGAATTGATTCACGGAATTAGCTACAATTACACTAAATTGGTAACAAGGATACCGCAAAATTCGTCGCAAAGTTATATATAACGCAGTAATCATCGTCGACACGTTTCGCCATTTTATTTCGAACAAATAGTCTCTGGTAATACCACTTTTTTTTTCTTAACTAAAAAAACTTTTTCAAGGCAGGAGAGGTTCTCCTTAAAACACAGAGAGAAAAATCCTTAACATAAATTTGTACATTAATCGTAAGGATAAAACATAAAAACGTGACATTGTACAGCTGAAAGTATGTAAGATGGAAGCGTAATAAAATAACACAATAAACCTATATTTAAAAAAATATATATCTTCCCAAAAACAAAACAAAAAAAAAACTAAAATAAATTTTTTAAAAAACGCGATAAGACTTTTCGTATAACAGGAAAATTAAATAAATACTTGCTACATTATAAATATATCTTAAAAAATTATTAAATTTCTTTTCAACGAAAACCGAGACTTCGAATAAATTTTGGTCGAGGAATTCAAATATTACCGAGAACGAAAACACAAAAAAAAAATCTACTAAAAAGGAAAGAGATACAGCCAATGTTCACAGAAAACACGACGAAGTCCCAATTTCTCGTAATTGTAAAACTAAAAAATATAAAACACGGAATTCTAAATATTTGAGCAAATAAAAAAAAAAAATTCTTTTCATAGCAGTAATTTGGTTGAAGGGGAAAAAATACAATACTATCTATATTGAGACATACACCACGCAGAGTATTATTGTAATGATACTGTGTTGTACGAAAGTACGATCATCCTGAACGCTATCGTGTTCCACTCCTACATTATGAACACGCTAAAGCGAAAATACGTTAATGCATTAATTGTGTATTTCGCCGGAAGAATAAAGGAAATAATGTCGGTAACAAATGGCTTACAATTAGACTAGGAATTAACATGTTTATAATTACGAAATTCATTCAAGCACAGCAAATTCGCACCCTCACTCGATACCATTCAAGCAATATTAGGTCAAGTTACACCAGAAGATTACATCTACATCTTTTCGCAACAACTATCATTTTATCGTATTTTTAATAAATTTTCATGACTAAAGAAGAGAAAGAATAAAAGGAAATTTCAACTTGAAGGATGTGGGGGAATACTTTTTCGCTGTCTAACTGATACAGAACTACATAAACGTACGAAATATTCATTACAGCAGATACAAAATTATCACAATCCGCGAAGTTGACGTATCTTTTGCCAAAATATAAATTCTATTGAAAAAAAGTGTTGCTCCAGCATAATTTCACCTTAAAAACTAACAAAATATTCAGTTCGCACAAAAACGAGATCAGTCAAGTGATTATAAGGTGGCATATAATACAATCGTAGCAGAAAATCCGTGAAATTTTGATGAACTGAGGCCAGCGTAATATCACTAGGCAAAACGAGGGGGAAATTATCTATCAACATAAATAAATAACTTATATAAGCAATACCATTGACAAAAATTCACTGAAAGCAAAAAACTAATTTGTGGAAATATTCGAAGAGATCTTTTATAATTGAAAATAAGAAAAGAAAAAGAAAACAAAAAAAAAAAAAAAACGAAATGGAATACGTTAATTGAATACATAACACGGCGAAAATAACACAAGTAAAATACCGCAAATAGTAGAGCAAAATCATTTCGAAAGTTCAACAATTCAAGCAATGAGTAACTTTTTCCCGTTACGGATTTCCACCTCTCTCATTCAAAAAATCGATAAAATCAAATCAAATCAAATGGGAATAGTTTCGTATCGGATATTATAATAGGAAAATGCATTATACGATTTTGCAGCTATAACCAAATTCCTCATTTGTGCAAAGAATTCCGTTACTTTTAACTTATTAATTCGCGTGGTAACCACAATTTAATACTGAAAAGCCACTCAACCTCACGCATCTTTCCCTGAATGGTACCAACGTAATTACATAATGTAATCAAAATTTCAAGGCCGAAATACACCAGGTATGTAGAATGACACTGTGATCAACACAAGTGGAACTAAAAAGTGTCGTCACTGCATACGTTCGAAAATTAATGGGCTGGGGAGGGAGGTAATAATCGGTGCCAAAATACTTGTTATCCTAACCACTAATGATGAAATAGATCTAACGAAAAAATTTTAATCGGAGATCACAGGAGTCATAACAAACCACTTCCCTAGTTAATTTTGAAGCATTTGCATGGAAGTAAATGAACCAAAACTTATTTTCACACTAATCTCAACCTGACCTGAATGAATTAGATTTTGCTCAATGATCTAATGAATTAAATATTCAAATTTACCATTTTCACACACTTCCAAGTAAACTGGCACCGACCAAACGAAAAAATATTTAGATATTTCAGTACGATCTCATTGTAATACTTAAAAATACACGTTTAAAATTTACGAAAAAAAAAAAATCAACTACACATAACCGTAATAATACAAATGCTTTTCAAAACAGAGTAATGATATGAAGAACAATGAATATAAAGGTATCAAATAAAAGGTAATTAACAGTGCAATCATATTCTCGAAAGGGAATAAATATTTCGGCCAAATTGAAAACGAATTAACAGACTAGGTAGATCAGAAACAATATTCCCGTAATTAAAAAAAAAAAAAAATAATAAATAATAATAATAATAATCACTATCTTTAAACTTTTCAATCACATTAAATATTGTTAACGATATATAAATAACCGAATATTAAAAATTAATAAAAGCTCTTGTCACACAAAATTAAAAACTACATCAGTATTTTTCCCAAATTATTTTCACTTTGTTCGTAAAAATCATTACAAAAAAAAAAGTTAAATAAACGAAATAAACCACCGCTTGAAATGTAAAAACTTCATAGTACAAATATATATTTTTTTTTTATTAAGTTAAAAAAATTTAATTGAATATTTTTGGAAACTGAATGACAAAAAAAAAAAAAAAACCAAAGAGAAATTAATTTATGTTCTCTTTAAAAAGCTATTAGGGGCAGGAGAATTGAAGTGCTGGCACATATCAGTCATCACAACATTTAATGTATACTGCGAAAAATGGTAGCGGAGCGTAATACAAAACCGCAAAAGGCTAACATCCTTAAAACAATAAAGAGTAGTATAAAAATTACCCTTTTATTCCTTTCGTAGTAAGAATGTTCGAGTGTTCAGTACATATACGTGAATTTCTGTTTCGTATATTGAATTGTGAATTGTACATTAATGGAAGTGTAGGTACAACGAAGAGATAAAAAGAAAGAAAAAAAGAGAGAGAGAATGGGAGAGGGCAAAAAGGAAAATACAAGATAAAAAATTCCATGAAAGAGAACGATGTAATAATAATAAACTCGCTTAATTAAAACTTACATAACGACGTCTAATTAACTAGAATAAAATTTACTTGCGCGAACGCAGGTTAAAAAAATAAAATAAGTAAATAAATAAATAATCGTAATTTTAATCATAGTAGTAGAATATATCTATATATATGTATGTATGCATAGTACGGAAAGTTGAAAAGTAAAAGTTGCGTTTAAAAATACGCAACAACGTGTTTGTAAGTATTTCGGTTGTAACCGGTTCATTTGCCTATCACGTTTTGGCGTTCTATCCGATTATTCGGTTTGTCCTACACAAAAAAAAAGAAAGAAAAAAAAAACACCAGAGAGAATAAATATACCGCGTAAAACGTGACGCAGGTAACCAAAAACTAACACGTACTCGACGAAAGATTATACACTTAAAAAAGGAGGCAAACAAACTACACAGCTAACACTTTTAAATTAAATTTTTTAAAATTAAAATTAATGGTACTGGTATTGTTTGTTCTTAAACACCTAAAAATTCATTGGTAAAAACGAAACGATTTTATCAAATACTATCCAAGATCATTGTACCTTACAAATATAAAATTCCGATGTAACTTTTTCCTTTTTTTTTAATTTTTTTTTTCCAATTTTATCTAACGTTAGTATATAACCATTACTTTAATTTAAGGGGAAAAAAATCATACGTATGTAATATTCATTAAAGAAAACAAAACAGAGAAAAATTAATAATAATAACACAACAACTAATTGCGAGTTATGGCAGGCATGATCGTAGTTAACAGGCATAATTATAAAAGTATATTGCTCATACGTGTGATGCGAGGCGGGGCTTCGTACGCGCATGCGTATACGTATATTCTATGAAGTATATATATATATATATTATTAAAAAATAACATATATACATATAAATATACCGAATATGCTCGCTGTTATCACGTGGTCGTTGTTGCGTAGCATTTTTACATACTTTCGCCGCCTAATAGATCACCTGGTAGGAACGAATTGAGTGATGAAGGGGTCGCTCGATGTGGATCAGGCGTTTCCAAACCTGACGGAGGGGCACCCCAAAGTGTCGATGACCACAACTGACTGGAACCGGCATTAGAACCCCATGCGTCCGACGGTGTTGCCATCGAACCTGCGTTACCGGAATTCTGCATCGGCTTATTTTGATTATTACCACCAGCGCCTCCGCCACCTCTCGACCAATTGTTACCGGAAGTACTTTGTTGGTTCAACTGCTGCAATAAGGTGTGCACTTCGTTTTCCGCCGGCGATTCAGCGAATATCGTTGTGTTTCCGAGGACACAGCTGTTCAAAGCGCTCTGAGCCTATGTAAATGCGAATGATACGAGTTTGTACTCAAAAATTTCTGTTTGAGAATTATTATCGATTGAAAAATGAAATACTCTTACTTTACTCGCTTCGTCACGCGTATTATATTTGGCCAGAGCTATTCCGTGATTCAAAAACAGATGGAAATTGTTTAATGGGCCGTGCTGCATACACAGCGTTTTCAGGGTCGATCCGTCAATCTGAGGAAAACCAGAAAATAAATTTTCACTCGTCTCTTGTTTTCGCGCGCTTGTACCCAAATCGGTACATTCGCATATTCACCTGAGGCGTTAAATTTTTCAACAACAACCAAGGTGAACCCATCCAACTGTTTTGCGAGTTCACCATCGAAGGCCAACGCGGCGATCCCAGCGAACCCCATCCGTTACTATTATTGGATGCTGCTCCGCCAGCCATCTGGCCCGAATTCTTGTTGTTGGTAGTTAAACCGGGTGGTGGTCCTCGTGACTTGGGCATTCCCCATAAATCGGATACATTACCTGCCGATGCATTCACGTCACCCCAACCCGCTTTCGAAACAACTGAATTACCATTATTTACTTTACCTAAAGGACTGCTCAAACACAAGAAGAAAATTTTCATTTTTTTTTATTTTTTAAATCGACTCAAATACAAAGTTTCATAGCCAACTGGTGACCAAAAGCATACCTAGCAAAAGAAGAGGAAACCGAAGACGCTGGGTTGAAACTCCACGTCGAAGATGAAGGAATGGACAATGGCGTAAGGGGCATATCAACCGAAGTCGGTGATGTTTTTCCGCTCAGTGTAGCTGCGTTCGATGTGTTGTTAAAAATATCCGGGTCCTTCATAGTTGACAATGATAACAGAGGACTTCTGACTACCGAACCGGGAGTAATGGTTGGATCGTCTTCGACGCTTTTCATTTGACTACCCTGAGAAAGTGAAATGAATCGTTCAATACGAACCATCTACACGCACTAATAATATTCGTACATCGAGCTCATGGAACTCTTACGCACCTTCCATGGTTTTCCCGGCTCGAATTCAGGTACTAAATCTGTGAAATTAGTAGCCGCGGATGCTGGCGAGCCCCAATCTTTATTATCTGATAATTCGTTCACGGACTCAGGCCAACCGGATTCGCAGCGATTAGAAACATTAGACCATGTGCTGCAAAATGAAACGACCAATAACATAAATAAGTGTTGCGACGAATTTTCCAATTCTTCAACACTTAAGCCCTGAAGCTTACCTATCAGTTTGTCCCAAAAGTGGATTTAAATTCGGAGAACCCGAAGCAGGTGTACTTTTGGTGGTAGTGCCTGGGGCACGACTGAATTCGTTTCCACAATTGAGCTCGTCTTTATCCATCGAAGTCGGCAGTTTCCACTGATTTAGTTTAGATTGGTTTTGAAAACCAGCAGCCACCGCCTGCTAAAATTACCACAGCCAAATAAAATATACGTACAACATTCACTCTCTCTCTTTCTCGTCAAGTTTACCATTTGAGGATCCTTATTGAGAGTGAGATCAGAAAAATTAGTCTGCAGTAGCGACAACGGATCTTGCGTTTTGAAAAAATCAGTCATATTCGCGCCTTGTTGTTGAGCGGGAGCGCCTAGATGATGTTGTGATTGTTGCTGCTTCATGTAAACAGCTTGAGTAGCAACAATTTGACTCTAAAGAATTGACACACATTTGTTAAAGTCAGCGCAAAACGACAGAAAATAGAACACGTTCGCTTCTTTTCTACTATATACCTGCAAACTTTGTATTTGTTGCTTGCATTGTTGTTGCTTTACAGTTAGTGTCATGTAAGCACCACTTTTGTTCGGTTGTCCGCCCGGATACATGGATTGTTGGGTGGCTTGCTGCTGAAGCTGTTGCAATAGTTTGATTTGTTGCAACAGCTGATTCAACAAAATGAGCGTTTGCGGTGCCAAAGGTTGATTTAAAATCTGCAACGAGCGGTAACGCCACTGGTTACATTACAGAACGAACACAACGTTGCTTTCGATGAATCGCAAACTTACCTGATGATTAAGATATCCAGCTGAAACAGCCATCTGAATCTGTTGCACCAGCATACGTAACTGATGAGCGGAGGGCTGATTTTGAGTTGTGCGTGATGTCTAAAAAGAGGAGAGAAACATTCAAGCATTAATCGAGTAGCCGAGATTGGAATGCTCGAAAATACACGAGATTTCGTTCTCTTCAACGTTTGCTTTTTGTGTAATCAAAATCATTACTTGATTAAAGGGCGGAACAGAGGTCTGCTGCGGAGGTGGTTGTTGAGTAAGTATTTTTTGTACCATGGCCGGATTAAGATTTGAAAGACTAGGTGTATTTGCTCCATTACCACCGCCATTGCCACCCTACAATAGAAAATTGTATCAGGATATCTCCAGTTCTTCACTTCCATTAGCGATAGTCATTCTTTAATTTAATTTTTTGTATTCCTTTTGATTTTTCTGGCATGTATAAGCACTTGCCTTATGTTCATCTCTCTCCCTTCAACGTTCTCACACAAAAAAAAAAAAAAAAAAAAAAAAAAAAAAAAAAAAAAAAAAAAAAAACGTGAATGCTAACTCTAGGGGGCAGTTCGTAGCGGGTAAGCGTTAAAATGCAGGGTGAGTAATAGCGGTGTCGTATTAGATCGTTATATACGCTCAATTTTCAAAATTTTACAACACAACAACGAAAAGGAAGCATAGTAAGCAGGGTTATTCGTGGTGGCATGATCAACAATGATTATAACCATCGTCAGTATCAACATAATCGTGCAGCTACGCTTGATTCGGTTCCAAGTTGGCGAATTACAATGTTGAAGTTTAACTTGGGCGAAAACGTTACATAACATCATCGCAATAACACAGAGAATACTTTTCACAATACTTCATTCAACACTTGACGATCAATTATGGAGTAGTTAATCACGGCTAACCAACGCCGTGTGCACTCCTCGCATTTCGAATATATTTTGACAAATTTAAATCGAAAAATTCCTAAATAAAGCTTAATCCGGCTCTCTGCGATTATTAAATGAATAAGTAAGTGCAGATATACATATGGCATTTTCAATGGACAATTTTACGCATTTACCTCACGATAATTTCACATTAAAACTGAAAACGTTCAAAAGGCAAGCATTCTCATCCATTGTGCGCTATCATTATCCGGTAAAGGCGCTAAATCGTGCAATAAAAATGCCGAGTATGTACAGGCACGAAGTAGAGCGCGAAAAAACACATTCGCCCAAGACAACACTTCGCTTAGCAATCGACCTCTTCTCGAAAGTAAAAGCGCAAAAAATAAAAAATAAAATGAAAAAGGTGAAAAAATTCAAACAACCTTGAAATTCCATACTTACAGGCGGCATTGTAAATGGTAATTGCTGCTGAGGATTAAATCTATGCGAGGGATATTGATTCGTACTGTGATCGAATGGACTAGCATCAATTTCGTGCCTCCTCCATCCGTCCATATTACTGACGTTGGCACCGGCACGAGTCGCGTTCAAATATTCGAGGGCATCTTCCAAATTCATGTTACTGGCTCGTAGAGCGTTTTCCACGTCATCTTTCTGCAAAAACGCGCATATAAAAAAAATTAATGAAATCTCAACAATGAGGCGTAACCATCGACACACAATCTACGCTAATTTACCTTGAAATTCATCTCGGTCAAGATTCGGAACTGCTTGCTGGCCCAAACGATTTCTTTGGTTAAATTCTTCGGAGCCTGTAACAGAAAATTACTCGTACACTCGAGTTGAAGTTTCCAATAGGCTTCAGTAGGGCGACATGCGATATGCCATACCATTTTAGACGCGTGACCCCAAGAGCCGGGGTCAACTTCACCATCGGTCCAGCCTCCTGGAGTCATCGGCGTTTTAGGTTTTTGAGAAGAATTCCAAGAAGGCATGTTCGGTTCATTCCACGGCGTGATTTTTTCTTCTCCCCAAGGAGTAGAATTCATATCGTGAGGACCGTTTTCGCCCCAAGCACCATTTCTACACAACGACGAAAATTTAATCAGCACATTATCTCGGTGAAAAGAAATTTTGAAAATTCCACGAAACAAATCTCACCTGTTAGGATGCGCCCACAACTGATCGGGTTTTATTCCGGCTGCAACGGCAGCTGCGGCCGCGGCGCTATTCAAGCCACTGGTATTGAGGCGATTCTGCGGTAACGTCGGTCCGGGCGGGCATTGCATGCCACTTCTTCCTAAATTGCTGGGCGTCACGCCACCGATTTCTTTCCAATGAGATACTTTAGAGTTATTACCTGCGGGTTGGATTTTCCAAAAATCATTTGATAAATGAAATACCGAATCCGGTAAGAGAGTCCAGTCCGAATTCGTTGAATTTGAAAAAAAAAAAAAAACAAGTAGACATAGACGTAGCACCAGTTACCTGTTGCAGGACCACCGGGAGGCACCATCTTCGAAGCTTGAGCAGGAGGTCCAGGCGGAGGACCGGTAGGTGTAACGTGATGATGCGGACCTGGTCCAGGAGGTTGTTGAGGAGGCGGTCCTCCCCACATTGGATCGGCGTTATTGGTACCGTTCAATCTACCCGTAATACCGCTGAACAGAAACAAAAAAAAAATATACATATATACATTGAAAAAAAAAATGACGCATAGAATAAAAAAAAAACAACAACAACAAAAAGCAATAGTCACTACCACCACCATGATTACGATAGATAACGTAGAGCACGTACCGATGATCGATAACAGCACGCATATGTGAAGAATCCACCATATTGCTCCTCGGATCCATTCCATTACCGGCTCTCTGCATGTCCCTCGGATCATTCCATCCGCTGCCGGAATTACCCCATTCGTCTTTCTTGTTATTACCCCACATAGGCGCCGGATTATTGGGCGTCGAGCCCCACTGCTGCACACCTGGATTGGCGACGCTGGTCGTCGACGATCCGGACCACACGTTGGAGGATTCGCCGACATCGTCGTCTTCGCCCCAAGTGCCGCCGATGTTGGTGGTAGGCGTATGTCCCCAGGGTGTTTTCTGCGTAGTCTGCGGCGGTGGCTGACCACCGTTACGCAAATTCGCTTCCCACAAATCGGTTCCGTTGTTCACGTTCGGTTTCCATGGTATTGCGGCAGACGTGGTGTTCGCGCCGTCTTTGGCGGCCGCTGGTTCCGGCGATGATGGTACGTCCCAACTACTATCCTGATTTACGTGCTGGCCGCCCCAACCGTCTGTCGCGAATAGAGAATCACGCATCGACTTGAAATCTTCGATCTGCTGTTTGGACGCGCTACTAGCGGCGCCTCCTGCGTTCGCGTTGTTTCCGGCGCCGCCGTTTCCGCCGTTCGGGCTATTCATCGGGTTGCCGCCTGCGCCGCTCACCCCGTTGCCGCCCCCATTCGAGCCGTTTGACGCAGCCGAAGAAGCCGTCGCTGTATTGGAAGCTGGCGACGTATTAGAAGCAGACGACGACGGCGGCAGGTTTTTACCGGCCGCTTGAGCCCACGACGTCGCTCCCGTGCCACCTGACTGATTTTGTCCGCTTTGCTGGTTCTGGTTAGCGGAATTATTACCACCTTTGCCTGCGAACAGACCAACAACAAAATAAACCGAGTATGAAGGCGAAATCTCGCTATTAAATTCTAAAACTTAAAGCAACGAACGCAATTTACCCGCATTCTGTGACGTATTGGATGGATGACTAGCATTATTCGCGGAGGGATTGGAAGCAACCGCTTGCCGGCCACCGGCATTGCCACCATTTCCACTACCGCTCCAAGCGTTATTACCGCTACCGCTTCCGGAAGTCGCCTGATTGGGACCGCTCGGCCAATTGTTGCCTCCGCCCGTGTTATTCGTTCCGCCGGTTCCTGAAGATGGCGAATTGTTCGCAGTCGAATTGGAAATCGGTCCGCCGTTGTTCGAGTTCAACGTGCTCTCTCCGCCGCCGACCAATTTACACATCGAAGGTATGCCCCAAGTTCGCTTGTAATTGTCCGCGATCGCGTACTCCTCGTCAATTGGAATGTTTTCAAAACACGGAGTTTTACTCCCGTTCGCTTTATTCTGTCGCTCTTCCATCTTCGACGCTGACGTGTTCGTCTCCTCATCCGCTTTCGTTTCCGCGTCAATTTCGTCGTCGTTCGTTTTCATCGCATCCTTATTAGTTAGTTTAAAACTATCGTTATGATTGTTATTATTACTAGGAAACTTATTACTATCCTGAGCACCAGAGTCGGCCACCTTTGTCAGGTGTCGGGCCATGGAAGTGCCCCCGTCAATATCTTGCGAGCTCTGTAACACGCAACCAAAACAAATTCGTAAACGCGATTTTCGTCTTAATACTCTCGATAAGAAGAGAAACAAAAGTAACATTTGCGCAATTACCTGTAATATGTGATAGGACGGAGGATTAGGCTCTTCTAACATACTTGAGCTGGTTATCACAGATACAAGAGAACAAGAGAGAGTTAATTTGGGAGAATGAAGGGAGCCAGCTCTTTCCCCCTTCACACACCCTGAATCAGACTTCTTACTCCGAGAACTTTTTGGCTCACAGCCTGTCAACAAATGCGAAAAAAAATCATAGATGAAACAAAAAAAAGAAGAGTATGAGAGAGAAAAAAAAAAGAGATGAATTCGAAGTTGAAGCTACGCTGTGGGTATTGGTAATTAATAGGGTACGTTTTTTTTCTCATGCCTTAGAAACAAAGAAATATGTGCTTAAAATAATGTCAAAATATATATCATACAATCTTTACATAAAATGCGCATCAAAAGGCAAGGTATTTTAAGCTCATTTATACAATGTCACTAATTATCAGTAGACAAGACAAGACAAGAAATTTATAAAATGATACAAATTTTCAATGTCTCGAAAATCAAATTTACACTTTTTTTCATTAGTGAATAGAATCCCAATGCATAGAAGAAAAATTTTTCTGAGAAAAAATATTATTCGAATATTTTTAGCGTTAACAAAAAATAAATGAAAATATACCCTAGATAGACTGAATTGGTCCACATGTTACTAAACATGTCGTAAAAACCATGAAAGTATGCTTTTTCATTCAAAATAATATGTTGATTAAATTTGCCTCAAATTATAATAATGAAAGTGCAATTGATATACCATATAACGTTGAGCAGGAAAAATTTATGTAATAACATTAAAAAAATTTTCTATAGTAATTACCGTATTTTTCAACTTTGGTAAGCACTCTCTATATTTCTCAGGAACTATTCAAAGAAAGGTTGTAAAATTTTGTTATGCTGTGCTTGAAATTTTTTTTTTTCGAGTAAGACTTCCCAAGTATTCACTAACGAACTCTTTGTTGCTTATCTACTCACGACCTAAGGTACCACTTTTCATCTATTTTTTAGCATATCATAACTTTTTTTAGAAACTAAATTTATAAAAATCAAAAAAGCTTGCTCAATTACACATATTAGGAACCAATACGTAAAATTTTATCAAGAAACATGGTCCAACATTGAAAACATTTCTAGACAAGGTTTGGCCATCTTTTCGATCTTTCCCTTTGTTCATAAAGTTTCAAGCTCCGAGAAATAACTTCTTAAGTGATTCGAACGAAGAAAATATGAAAATCGCAACTTTTTCGATCATTTTAAATTTTCTTAAAAACAACTCGTTCATTCCAAAGTTCGATCTACGTATTGCTCCAACTTTAACGAAACAGTCAACAACATCCTTATATTTATATCGGTAATTTCAATACCCAGAGCATAGCTTTGATTGGAAGGAGGAAAATATTCAATACATAATTATTCAAATTCACACGGTAGTTATTTCCTCGAAAAATTATTTCATTACCTATATCAATGTGAGATGGTGTAGAATTATGTGAATTTTGTGGTTCACGAGGCTCATTGCTCGTAATGTCGTTCTCTACAGTCTCCTGCGAACAAAATAGCCCACAATACATATTTAGTATCTTTTTGATAATATCAATCAATATTGCTACTATCACGGCTACTTCATAAAATTCCCCCACAATGATAGCTGAGTAGAATCGCTGAAATAAACCTAAGCAGAAAATATTCACTAGAGGGCGTAGAAGAATAGTGACTGATCGACTTGAAATGTCCTGGGCAAAACTTTCAGCTCACACACAGAAAAAACATAACACTAAAATCAGTTAATTAATGTTGAAAACACTGATTTTTCATTTTATTTTTTCCAAGGACATAGGCATGCTTAAAGATGATTACTTTTTCGAATAGCTGTCCATTACAAATATGACTGCTCCAAATACAAATATCACTGTAGTACTGTTTGAAAAATATTTGTTATCCTAAAGTAGATTACGCAGTGAAATTTACAGATTTGACAATGCAAGACAGACAAATCACAGCAGCCACTAGTGGTACTAAAATTACTCCATCCTTTGTAGTTTGCATGATATGGTACACAAAGAGTCAAACAAAATTCATAGGAAAGGAATGTAGCCTTTCTAAAAGTTCACCCCCTCTCTTCTAGTTCAAAAAGTAAAAAAAAGTTGGTTTTAATGCACATACAAACAAACCAACATTTTTAAAAACATGAATACTTCGAACAAGGGCTATTAGTTGAAATTCATGCGTAATTCTTCTTACTTTATTTATTAAGAAAGAGGGAAATTATCTAATTGGTGGATTTTTGAATGAACGTCATCAGAAATATGCGAAATAAAATGTGCTTCAAATGGATTTCACAGCCGTAAATTCATCCAAGTTTCGTTGAAAAGATACACCTGAATTTTAATTTACCAGCGCAAAACGAGATATACCAACATCAGTATTCTAAGAGTAACTGCTTTATAAATAATCATTTCTCAAAATCATTTTTTGAAGGCCATTTTTACTTGATGAAAGACTGAAATTTATTTTAACAGTCTCGAAATAATTTGGTAACTCTTCCATACCAATCTCCCATGTTTTTTCGAAGAAAGTCGAAAATAAGTCTACCTTATTGTTTGTCATTTTTCCCGGGCAAAAATAAGAAAATCTTCACTCGAGTTACCGCTCTAAGAATATCGTGATCATTTATTCAAACCCATTCGACGACTCGACTTACCTTGAAAGAACTAAGTATACCAGAATGAATTTCATTGGAACTAGAATTGTCTTGTAACATTTGGATTACTGTTTTTTCTTTGGCAAATGATGCATAGAAATATTAAAATCTGAAATACAAACAAAAGTAACATCAAATCAATAACGCGATTTGTATATTTTTCACATACAACTGCGAATACACTACAAACTCTTCTACAGGCGGGCGCGGACTTGACACACACGGACACGACGAAGCTACAGATATAGGTGAAAGTGATTTAGTTACGGAGTGCCACTCCGAACACGCTTCATTTCCCTATAAATGTAGTACATGTACATGTACTCTACGGCTTCGTTCATCCAACACTACCAAGTCACATATTTGAGTAATACCTGATGTCCTAACGACAGCGAAGCAAACCATCGAGAAACATAGTACAACAGATAAGATTCTCGTGGTTTAAAAGTCTAGGTAATATTATGCAGAAATATTTTTCGTTCAATGGCAGTGATAGATCAGATTCTGAGGAGCCAATATTCTGGAATTTTCTTTTAAAGATGATATTGCATGGTAATATCATCTAAAAATACTGTGATACAGTACATACACGCATTGAGCTTGTTAGTGCAAACATTCGTGAAGGGAAAATGATATGTTCGAATAAAAGCAAATCCATACTGAATAGAAAGTCACACGTTACATATTTTGACAACATATTAATGCAATAATATGAAAAATCATTCAATACGATGCAAGTTTCACCAAAATCTATGATACGCAGGGCAAACGGTACTAACCAAAACCAACGCTATCAGAAACGGAGACGCCTCTACATTCACTCAGCTAATCGCACATCGAAACTCATTAAATATTTCAACTTCTACATTTGGCACACAAAAATACATTCTCATCTTTGATCCGAACACCATACGACTGCTAACAAATATTATAATTTAACAAAATAACTCTAATCTTCGTTCCTTTGTATTCAAGCTACGAAATGTGCGACCATCGTGGAATCAACTCACTCGTGTTTATCACTGGTTCAATCTGTATTTTCAGCTTCACAAAAAACAAAGTAGTAATATTTGGTATCACTGAAATTGTAAAATGAATAATGTTGGATTTGGGTGAAAGCAAATAAACGCATTTAGGGAAACTGGAGAGGCCTTTCTTGGGACGAGATCGTAGTCCATTAATCGATCATCTTACGATTCAAACACGTTAACAACAGTAAACGAAAAATCAAGAAAAAATTACGAATATTTACCTTTACAAATAGAATTGACGATCTGGATACAAGTCGAAAACACCAATACGGCGATTAAAAACTACATCAAAATGAGTAGAATAATAAAAGGAGAAAAAAAAATTCACGAAGAAAACTTAATCACTAATAACACAGACTGAAGAATACGATAAATGAAATTAAGAGTTTGTAATACTACGTTTACGTAAACGTTTTTAAGAGCGAATATTTTAATTAAAGAAAAAAAAACTGGTAGGAGAATACAAGACTACGAAAATTATCCGTTTTGAAGTGTAACTTGAGACAATCTTCACAAATTTAGAATAATACGAAATACTGTTTCGGAACAAATCACCGATAAGGCGACCGTAGCTACCACGACACCATTTTCGCGAAAATTCATCAATTTAATAAATAAATAAATACACTTGGTGCACTAAAAACGATTAGGCGCATACCCGCCATGTTTGTTTATGTTAACTGCGTAGTTATAATTTTAGTCGTTCGTCGCGAACATCCAAAACGGTGCCATCTCGTTCGTATAAACGAGAAATGGCGAACAAACACACCGCGAAACTTTTCACCGATGACTTTTATTCCTGAGAATGGGGATGATACATTCGATTTTTTAAACCGATCAGACGAAATAACGAAAAAAATGCCAACAAATCCGCGGTTAAAAT
The DNA here is from genome assembly GCA_009761765.1 of Phenacoccus solenopsis. Classification (NCBI taxonomy): domain Eukaryota; kingdom Metazoa; phylum Arthropoda; class Insecta; order Hemiptera; family Pseudococcidae; genus Phenacoccus; species Phenacoccus solenopsis. The sequence goes on from CM019753.1 coordinate 50,500,763, forward strand.
TATTTTCGAAGCGACATAATATAATTTTAATACGTGGCGTTATACAAGAAAGCACACAACAAATCGTGAAGTTCAGAATCTACCGTTCGTTCAACGGTGGAGGGGATTGAGGAGATCGTGCGCGCAACATTTAGTTTCCAGCTTCGATTCCCGTTCGTGCGCACTGTTATCTCTTCGTGTATTTTCGGCTCGGTTCCTCGGCTCAGTGCCTCGAGCCAGTGTTGCTGTTTTTATCGACGATTAAAAATTTCTCGTATCAATTTAGTACATGGATATTCCCTCCCCAACTCCCTTCCCATCATTTTTTTTTCATTCGCGATCACACCATTTCTTCCTTTCAAATTTTCAGCGTAGTTAATCAGCAATTTGTTTCCGTTCTTCACGTAGAACACTATTTAAAATGGCGAATTTTCAATAAAATGACGAGAAGGAGGAAAATGTGTGAAACATTTTTTGTTGGAAGCAGTTCATTGATTATATTATTTTCTACATAAGAAATGTTCAAATTTCAAAAAACTGAAATTTTGAACTTCAAATTTTTTGGTTCAATACAATTTATTTACCTTCTACCCTTCTGCTAGGAAAAAAAATTTCCAATTTATTGGAGAGTAATGTAATTTGTCCACGCAGATGAATAGCGTTACTGAATTACCTACATGACAAATACAACATAGGAAGCAATATAAAAATTTCGTATTTTTTCGTGTCCTCAACTAAATTTCGTACTTTCTTCATACTTTCGTACCTTAGGTTCCTTCAATTTCGTGCTTGGAACTTTCTTAGTTTTGGAACTTAGGGAACACTGGACTTCATTCAACTATCGTCATTTTAACCAATAAGATAATAACGATATTATATTATTTTTTTAAAACAAGGTATCCATACAGGAATAGATTGCTTTAGCATCTAGGCGAGATGGGGGTGAAATTGAGAACTTGCTTGAAATATCAAACAGTGATCAAAAAATCATTCTCCATAAGAAATGTACAGAGAGATTTTTCAATTTTGATTTTTCTCAAAAATTATGCGAAATTAAAAAATTTTTATACGGATTTTTTTAAAGAATAGATTCTATTTTTTAATAGAAGTTGATGAAAACAAGATATTCTGTATTTTCTGGAAAAAATTCAGACTGAAAAAGCTCATCATACACTTCTCGACAGAAATGATTTTTGGACAATTGTCTCACACTTCATTTCTACCTCAGATAATTTCTCTGTACGAGATGAAGATATACGTAACAGCGCACTCTAGCAACTGTGACAAACTCCAATACGTGAATTTTGCGATTCCATAATTTAAAAGCAAAATTTTTTCAATATTCTTATCCTAGAAAATAGTGTTCTTCAAGGTCGTAACATCCGGGAAAATTCATTTTTTCGTAAAAGAAATTTCTCGATAAACAAATTTTTAAATTGTGTTGTTGACAGCATGAAATAAATGATTTTCTCTCTAATTTACCACGAAATTGAGAACATATAGCCATGAAAATATTCTCTGCTGCAATCGTGTTGAAAAATGAAAAACAAAAATAAAACAAAAATGATCCCTGTCATAATTACACTTACATCATGAGATCAATAAAATACTCGAACGCCGAGTTTCGAATACACCGCTACCAAACGTCTTCGTTAAATTATCTGTAACATGAGAAAGAAAAATAAGGGTGTCAATAAATTCCTTTTTTACTCCTTACAGACCTTCGACAAAGTTAACTACAATTACCGTCCTTTGGACTAATATATCGTTATAACCTCTTTCGAACTTGGTAAAAATGTCGAAAAAGCTACTATGATGGTGAAAGATTTCAGAGTTTTTCTTCTACCCTTCCTATCGATAGCAGAATGTTAAACGATAGTAGTTTCGTTTTTTCCTCAAAACACGCATATCTCGATTATACGAAACTGAAACCTTAAAAGATAAGTAATAAAATACCGAAGAATCATGACGACTATTCTCAAACTACTCATACGAACAGGAAGTGGAAAATTCCACCACAGATCTCTAGACATAAATTTGTAGAGGAATTACTATATAAAAAAATTAAAAAAAATGAAATTCCTACAGTTCGATTATGTGCTTACTGAATATTTCATTATAAAAAATACCTTCGCGCGCAAATATACTATTTCTCCACTTCATGTGAAACAGTATAGTCATTAAAAATGCCTCGATATACACGAAAAATTTCCTCAATGATATCCGATACGGTACCGCAAACGATAAAGCTTATTTATACGAGCTCGCACTCACACATTAAACAGCAATATGAAATGTTTTGAAACTCAACAGCTAAAAACTACTGATAGGGAAACGAACATTCGTCGGTTAAGGTTCACCAATTTCGAATCACAAGCTGGTATCAACGCCATATACACACATACACGTTTGCATTCCGCTACCAAGAACGAGAAGAAAAGAGAGAAAAAAATGCTAACGCCGAATATTCTCCGAGATTATAAATTTTTCATTTACAGTTTCGCGCGATAATTTGGTCGAAAAATCGCAATTTTCTTACCACCATATTGGTCGAAAAAGGAAAATTAGCCTTGACACGGATGCCCTCTACAACTGTATATTATGTATTACATGTTACACCCGTCCATTATAGACCATCTTCTCGGAGGTCATAGATGGACGAATCGATTTTTTCCAACTCTAGAGACTGACAGTTTCGTGACGAATTCCGCGACAGTTTTTCTATCGAGTATTTTCAAAAAATAAACATCTAAGTTCATTTTTCATGGGAACTCCGCGATACAGCGAAGTGGTTACATTTGCAATGTATCATTTCCTTTCGTTCGTGGACATCGCGGAAAGACGTTGACTACACAGTATTGTAGGAACTTCGGCGAACACGCGGTTCGTTTGAGTTGGAAATGCATTGCGGTCCGCACACCATTAGCAACCGTTAGCGCCTTCTTAAGCCCGCGAAAATCTCTCCCAATACGCGGCCCCTTATAAACACCGAGCGCGAGTGGCGGCTTCCGCGCTTCGCCGCCGTCGCCTCTGTGCCCCAGCTACTGTTCGAGTTCGAGCACAATATCTCTTCTTTCATCCCATACACATTTTATACTATGTATAGGTATCCTATATACGTATTTGCCGTCGTCGCCAGCCGCCTTCGCGTTCGTATTCGTATTCATACGGACTACGGAGGTAAACGGGATATATGCGACTATACGTATACGTACCAATGTACCAGTACGTTACGCGCCGCGCCGCGCCACGCTGTTGTGCGAATGAACGCATTCGAATGACAGTGTTGCCAAGAGGTATTCTTTGTAATGTATTAAAGTTGTATTTTCTCCATCTCTCTTCGGCTACACATACAATACAGGGTGTACTTTATATGAGAAGGGGGCAATATTTTCCCGATTGATAATACCTCTATACATAAATCTACAAGCAAATAAAGTGAACCAGTTTGCCCTACGCTCCTCTGCATAATGAAGGGAGCTAGAGCCAAATCTCATTCCTAAAATATCTGTCAATTCAGTTTTTCATATAAGTAATCGACTTCTGGAGGTGAATTTGAGAACTAGCCTGAAGCAACGACTTCATAAGAAATATATTAGAGATTTTTCAATTCAATTCTCTCCTAACAACATTAGTTTGAAGTCTGAAAAAACTCTGATCTGAACTTTTTTTGCGATCTTACCAAACACCAATCTCAACTCAAACCTCAAAAAATTAGAACTGAAATATTCTTCTTACTTCGAAATCTAAATTCTCTTTCAATTCTTTACTTTGAATTATTCAAAATCCAATATTTTTATCGCACATCAGTACATGGGTTTAAACGCAAAATCCAGATTTTTGATATTACTGGATTTCAAATCTACGAAACTGCTTAATTTAGCTACGTAACAAATCTTGAATTAGTTGTTTCTACTAGAAAATGAAAGATACAGGCAAAAAAAATAATAATACGATTATCGGAGAGAGCATAGACAGTGATTTTAAAACTGTCATGTTACAAGAAAAAATTTCGAGCAACATCGATTAATTCAACTTCAGCAGGGTACATTTCATCTGCTCCTATTTCCCTTTCATTCAATTTTTCGAACTACTTACGCGTGTAGATATTTTCTCGTCAGACTTAGCACTATTATACCGTTAAAATTTTCGGATATAATTTCAAGTACAAACGGAAAACTTTCATCGTCCATTTCAAACGAATTACACGCGTAGCCAGTTCGGTTGTATGCGGTATCAAAGTTTATTCGTAACTCGACGAAAGATAAGATAGTTTAGGCATTCGAATACTCCAAGTGCAGACAGCTTTCATATATACCCTATACCTACGCCGGATGCCTATTCAAAACAAACACCCCTCGACGCCAAAATTCCTTCAAATTTTGCTAATTCTCATAATAACTCATTATAATTGGTTTCATTTAAAGAGACATCACAACAAACTGCTGAAACATTGATGCACCATTGTAAACCAAAAACTTTCCTCAGCTAGAATATATTTTTTCTAATATATAAAAATTAAAATATTCCTCATGGTTAAAATCGAACGCTGCATAGCTGTATTACAAGTAGGATAAAAAATAAGTCCCTAGTGACATACGAAAGGATGCATTCTCGAGTTATTTACACAAAGAAATTTATAATACTGATTTTAGAACTTTTTTCGTCCCACTAAAAATCGCAATTCAGTAATCGATAGTCTTAAACATCATTAACACCAAATTATGTTCCTTCGTTATTTACTCGTAAAATTATTGAAAGCTGGAGGGATATTCGTGCTGAAGTATTTGTGTTTGAAACAGGCAACCGGTAGATGTTAATGAATGATGCCACACAAACTGCAAATTTTTCCAAACAGAACTACTCAATTTCGTCTATTTTGCGAGCGAAAATCTTTAAAAACATGTCTTCAAATTGAAAAATTACAAATGATAGAGAAAAAACAGAAAATTAAATTTATAAATAGAAAGAAAAAAGTCGAACATTTTGGTGAAGAGGTAAACGTATGGATACGATGGCATTACGCGTGGAAATACAGAAACCGAATCTCTACCTTACCACCATCATTCCAGGTACAAGCGAAACAAATGGCTGACGTTATTATCGATACTTCGCGACTATTTCTCAACCGAATGCTTCCCCCTTAGATTCCCTCTTACCCTTCTCTCCTCCTTTCGGCTCATCGTCGCATTTCGTTCATTCTTCCGTTCTTTCTTACCGAATGTAATAATTTCTTTGACCCGATCAAAAAGACGCATCTCACCGGTGAGCGACCTCGCCATCGTTTATCAGCGCTTTCTTGACGACAATTCGTTCCATTTCACCGGACCCTTCGCGAAACGATACTTATAATAGCGTAAACAATCCGCTTCTGCTGCGGTTTGCTAGAGAAGTCATCGCGATACCATCATCGTTCATGACACCGACTGCACACATTAAAATTTCGCTTACGTTACGTATTCTTTTCACACCAACGGCGCCCAAGTGATGTACTTTATACATTAGGGGAGGAGAAAAGAGGAAAGAAGGAAGAAGGTCGCCCCCAAATGAAAACAAAGCAATTACAACTTCGTAATGAGAATTCAGCTGAAAATTGAACGACCGGTCCAAAAAATACCAAACGCGGCGCCGATAATGAATAACATCAGTGCAGAAACATTTATGGTAGTCCTCTAATGCCCATGGTCCTGGGCTTCCACCATAAATATTTATAAAGCAGCTACAATTGTGGTTGTCAGAGAGGATCTCCTGATACTACGTACCAGACGCACATTCTCTGATAATTACGATTTCAGCTTAAAATCCGAGGTTACGATGCGACAAAGCGAATGTACCAAATACAATATCTCGCGACACAACGCTCGTAGGGCGGGCAATTCTGTAATCGCGTTGCTCTAAATGACGCACATAACTAAGTAAATATTTTGAACACGTAATACATACACATATTATGTATGTGTACGTATCTCATACGTCTGCATAGGCACCCTTACACTACACCATTAACGCGAATAAATTCCATCTTTGACGAACGCGTTTAATACTTCATCATACGAATCAATTTGAAAATTTTAAGAATTCGAAAGCGTTACAGGCATAAGCGACGTTTCAAGCGAAAAACAAACCAATATTCAATTTATTAATTACGAGCAGATACCGTTTCTAGTCAAAAAGTCAAACAAGATCATAAAACTATGAATCATTAATTGAAAATTAATCGAAATTTTAAAATAACAGCAATGGAAAAACTGTTTTCATCGTATTCGATTTTTGATGAAAAACCAAGATAAATTCTGCCAGTGTTGGATTTAGGGGCCTCCACCATAAAAAAAATTCAAACTGAAAACATACCTAATTGTAGCAATGATGAGAAATTTTCCTTTTAGATGCAGCAAATGTTGCTATTCCTTCCAATTTTTTTTTTAGTTAAAATTTTTCACAAACTCCCACCCTATCTCTCACCATAGTGAATGGGTGCCCGTAAATATAGGTATATTATATCCTGACAGTTCAGAAGGCCCAAAAATACATTATTCTAATAACTGATTTTTCTTCGAATTTTTACTAAATTTTTGTTCACGTTTGAAATTGTGCAGGTGAAATTCAATCAATATAGGTAAAAATATCCTCTTCTTATTGATGGAAAATTCAATTGAGAGGAAAAGCATAGTATAAATAAAGGATACCAATTTGCCTGGCATACAGCGTGGAAAACAGAGCACAACACTGGTATTTTTTTCACGCACTGAGTAGTGGCGAAAGAGTGAAACAGAAAAAATGGATAAACTGTTCGCCTATCTACAAAACTGAAGGGACCATAGTAAAATGGAATAGTTAATACATCGAATTTCCTCCAAATCTGCAAGTAGGCAACAATTTCATCTGACCTCATACACTATACCCGAGCGATCGTTGCATCGAGGCACAACATACTATAAATGGTTAAAGTTCAAGCTGCTCACAACCCACAGTCAAACCTAAATTTGATCTTTGTACCCTTCAAATGAGAAAAATTTTTTTTTCAAACACGATACAAAATACCTAGATTTAGCTTAATGCAAAATTCCGAATTGATTTCTTATCTAAATTTTCATTTTGGGTTAATTTCCGAGAAACAATGTTTCCAAATTGGCAGCAAACTGCGTGGGTACGAAGTTTACTTGGACGCAGTGTATGCCCTTATCACAGAGTACCATTTAATACTAACTTGAGAATATTTTTTATAGAAAGCACATTTTTCTTCTCTAGTAGCATTTCAGCATGAAACTTCAAGAAGTATAGTTTCTTTTTTTACTTGAAAATGAAAACTACATGAAAATGAAAGACACGATCGGAAAAGCATAATGAGTTACGTGGAGAAATTTCGAATAACATCGACGAATTCACGTTTACCACAGTACATTTTCATAGACTGATTTGGTAGCGACGTGACGAACGATAAACGAAAGAATAGTCTGGAGCCAATGGAGAGAGAACGCGCTTTGTTTACAAAAATCGTGAACTTTATACCCTCATATCTCCAAAACTAATGAATATTTTTGAAATTGATTTAAAAATTCTGAAAGTAGAAAGTTCAAAAAATTCAAAGAGAAAAATAATTTTTGAAATTACGATTCTCAAAGTATTTTTACATTTTGAGTGCTTTGCTTTGGAAGCCTAAAAATCGGGGAAATCAAAAAAAAAAAAAAAAAGAAAAAAAAAAGAAATTTTGACTCTATTATGCAACAGTAAATCCTTTGAGAAAGATTTTGAGTTATCGTTAGAAATGTGATTTTGAAATAAATTTTAATTCCGTATGCTTATAGTCATATTATAACATAACTATCGTTCAAGTAAATAAGCATCCCATCAACTTACGCTACTGTATAGCATTCCATAAAAAATGTATAAATTCAATTAAAATAAATTGATCGCAAGCAATAAAAGTTGAATAAAAGAAATGACTATATAAAATTCAATGTACCTATTAGAAAAGTAGAAAAAAATTAATAATACAAAGCTGAGTAAAAATAAATAAAGATACCAACAAAAAAAAACAAACTAAAAACATAAAAATAAAAATTGAAAAAGTGAATTCGAATTTTATTTAATTAATTTTTCAATCCAATTTAAATGATTTAATTTTTTCCAATAAAAATATGCATTTTCAGAAAACATTTTTTATTTGATTGTTTTTCACTCAATTCCATTGTAGGTGGATGCCTACATTTTACACAGGGACATTTAATATAAATCATCACAACTACTCACAGTTATTTTGTTAGCCACTGGTTTTTGTATTTTCTCAACACTCAACTACACTCAAGATATAAATATTAAGTAGGTACATTTTTTTTTTTTTTTGGTGATTTGAATTCGCATTGATTTGAATTAGAATACAAGTGCATTAAATTTATAATATTTTGCTAAAACGCGCTGAATAACATTAATTTTTGCTCGGAGAGAGCTGTCAAGAAATTTAGTTGAAACGAGGTACAAAACGTAGGTATCATATATATAAATATAGGTATATCTGCATATCTATATATCTATCATGAAATTAAATACTGCAATAAAAAAAAAAATGAAATGAAAAACATTCAAATAAAAAAATATTAATTTAAATATATACATATTTTTAATGGAAAAATCAAGTTATTCAAATTTAATTAAACTTATCAACTTCATAAAATTTGAATTTACTTATTTTTGTTAAATTTTTTCCAATTTTCATCCTTATTTTTTTCAACTTGAATTTTTCTTTTCAAGTATTTTCATTTATTTCTATTTTGCTTAATATAATAATTTTTTTTTAGATTTTTTTTTTTTTTACAAGTACATCGAATTTTACATATTTTGTTGCTTCTTTTATTCAAATCTTCAATTTTTTTTTCTTGTGATCATTTATTTTCTCAATTGAATTTATAAATTTTTTATAGAAAGCTACGCACTAGTATAGGTTTATGGGTTACATATTTACTCGAAAATGATATTAATATAGCCATACGCATACGAAATCATATTTCTCCCCCCACTCCGGGTGAGTTTCGCTTAACGATAACTCAAAATCTTTCTCAAAGGGTTTACTGTTGCATAATAGAGTCAAAATTTCTCATTTTTTTGATTTCTCCGATTTTTAGAGCTTCCAAAGCAAAGCACTCAAAATGTAAAAATACCTTGAGAATCATACTTTCAAAAATTATTTTTCTCTTCGAATTACTTGAACTTCGTACTTTCAGATTTTTTAAGCCGTTTCTAAAAATATGCATTAGTTTTGGAGATATGAGCGTACAAAGTTCACCATTTATGTAAACAAAGCGCGTCATCTCTTGGCTCCAATGATTTATTCGTTCGTGACTACGACGTCACGCGAAATCGATCTATTGCTCGTGGTTCGCTCCTATTTGACATCTCGATGCATTCGTGTAGGCATTTTTCTCTTTACACTTAGCAAGCGCTATCTCCTATCCGTGCCAAAATATCACACATCATTGTTGGAACATCTTGTATCGGTGCATTACGGATATATGTACATACGATATTTGCGTAATTTGCGCAAAATATTCCAAATTATCGCTAGAATATACCCAATAGTACCTACACACCAAAGAGGTTCATCAACGTTAAGAATAGCGCAGACAAAAATACGCGCTCCAGCGACCATCGTTTATCTCGTTTCGACTTGATAACGGTAAAGAACCGCAACAGGTATAGCAAATTACTCGGCTATACTATCGTGACGAGAGCGAAGCATCGCCGATCTACGCGCCGCAATTGGAAGTACAACATGAAGAAGAAGAAGAAGAAGAAGAAGAAAGAAAAAAAGAGATACCGCAACCGTAACATCACGAAGCCAAACGATAAGATCGCTCCGACATTCGTTCCGTTTCTCTTCATTGCGTTCCTACCACACGCACACATGCTCGCATTCACCTTCTAATGGCGAGACTGCGACAGTCGAGTACCACCAACACCAAGTACGTATACCCAACATCGCTAAAAATCCATGTATCCGACGCAGGAGAGCAGGACGCTCAGCAATCGGGTCAAATATGTACAATCACGACGCGATACGCTCTTCACCCTTCTGCGTTTTGCGTTGATCGTAAGCCGAAACGAGTATCAAACGGTGCGCGGCGTGACATCGGTTCTTTTTCTCTCTTCTCCATTCGGTGCGCAACTTTCAAAATCAAAAAGCGAACGATGCGACGCGCGACGCATTCCGCACGGTTCCTCTCTCTCGGGCAACGTAACGTGGGTCATTTCATCCAGTCACTAACGCGCAAAACCGGTTGCTTATGCTAGCAAATGCACGCACAAAGGGAATCGAAAACATACTAGTAAAATTATCACAAACAATACACTCTTGCGTACGCTGCATAAGTCGATAAACGCGTACTACCGGTATCATACATTCACACTTACATATACACGGTATAGTCGATATCCATTCACAAGAAATCATTAACACATCGTCCAGTTACAGCAACCTCGTAATGCCAAGTACTCGTACGAACTTTTTTTCTTATTTATAAATAAATTCGATACAATAAAAATCGCAAGCAATCGTCGATGCATTCAAGGGAAATCATCTGTAATGCAACCACAAAAATCGCCATCCTTCATCTTGCTTTCTTTCAACACTATCGCCAATGTCACTCCTTCCGCGCCGCGATGCCTTTATTAGCCCATTCACGCGATGCATCTCGAGAACGTAGCATGCGTGAATTGTGAACCAAAATACCTATTAGTGGCCCATACACGAGCGGATTTTACAGCGGATTTACAGTGGATTTGATCCCCTGAGCTCAAATCCGTTTGTAATTCCGATAGTTAAGGGAGTACTTCGGATTTTGAGAATTCACGTTGAATCGTATCCGGGGATTTGATGTTAGGATCAGATTCATTTTAGCCATTAACAGTGGTACTCGTTCCTTCGAACTTGATCGGATCTGTTCCTATGAATTTTTGTTGATAAAGTGATAATAATTTAATTTCTACTTTAGTACTTTTTTATATAGAATTTTCAAGTGATTTTAATTTTGTTTTAACGTAATGGCACAAAAAGTACAACTTGAGTGGTCTCGTACTTTCATAAGTACTTTGATAAATCTTTACCGTTTAAGGCCATGCCTGTGGCTGACAACGGATGAACACTTCAAAAGCAGCTGAAAATTATCATTCGTCATCCTTAAATAGTTGAAGAAATCTTATGGTTCATTTTCCCTTAGTTCCCGAATTAGAGGCATATGGCTAATAATATCTCCATTTTCTAGCCACCTTTTTACCCATTTCGACCTATTTTTTTTTCTCCGGAATATTTCGTAAATCATAAAGATTCCTAATGCTGCAATAGCTTTTTTTCGTGACATTTTAAAACTTAAAAATTGTTAAAATGGTCAAATTTCAACACTTATCACTTCACTTCTTATCTAAACTGCGATGAATCTGATCCCAAATGTTATGACTAGTACATAACATCTGGAAAACAGATCGGATCACTTCCACAGCATCAGATTCCATGAAATTCATCGGATTTGTACCCCCTTAACTGGCGGACTTGATTCATGGAATCAAATCCCACGGATTTGCACGATTTACAAATTTCATGTTAGTGGCCGAAGGAGCGGATTTGATCCGGCGGATGAAATCCTCTCAGATCCGCAGGATTTTATCCGTGGGATGAAATCTGCTGTAAAATCCGCTCGTGTATGGGCCACTAATTAGATGGCCTCACTTCCTTATCGACTGGTCAAATGCAAAACTAAATCCAAAACATGTGCATAAATTAGTTTTTTGCGTAGAGGGCTTCTTCATCAACTAGATCAAGTTCATTTTTGGGATTCTTTCCAAAAAGAAAAAGTTCATTTTTTTCCAACATCTGATTCGCCTAAAACAATTAAATACAGAAAAACGTTGGGTCACATCCACCCAAAGGCGCACTCGGAACTTTTTTTTGGTCTGGGTTAAAATATGAAAGAGAAATCGTGATCGACTTTGTATATATAGGGACCTACTGTAATGGGTCACACAAATTTGAGAGGAAAAATGTTACAAAAACAAATTTCATCATTAACAATTGGGTACATTTAGGTACATCTTAACCCTTAATTGGCACACATGGGTGAATTTCACCCATCGGTAATACAACCTCGCTGCTCTCCGGCGTAACCGGCTGCTCATCCCTGTGCACTCTTCATAATTGAACGTTGCCACAATTTCTTCAGTTTGGGAATCTGTGTTAGTTGCATACATCAATTTTTGAAGGGGCAGATTTACTTCTGAATTTTTATGTAAATTATTCATTGCATTTTTCAGGTCGCAAAAATTGAAAATAAAACCATGCTATGTTGTAGTTCGAACGATTTGCAAGAAAAAACATAGAAGAACAAATTGCCTATCTTCAATATTGAGGGAGATAGAAATTTTCAAAAATTGTTCTATTTTATCCTATGTATGCTGCCCCTTCAATTTTGATATTATGCATTTTTTTTTGCAATGAAATTCTGCTTTTCAGCGAGCACAATAACATATTATATTTCATTTTCTTGAGTGACTCAGCACAATTTTTATTTTCTAATTTAAATTACTTTTATGTGTGCCATTAGAGGGTTAATAGTTGTACTCGGGTTAGTATAAGTAAACATAGTTTTAAAAATCATAATTCATTACGTTTCAAGTTTAAAAATCAATTTTTGAAAACTGTAGGTAGTGGAGGTGGAGTTAAAGCCGGAAGCCCAACTCCCTTGAGTGCGCCAATGTAAACCCTCTTCGATATACATGGGGAAAATTCAAAACACGGCACATTTTGTTCTAAGGAGCGGATACTCTTTGTTTACATTCTGATAACAAGGTTTTTGACGAATTTGCACATTCTGACGGCCGTTCACATCTGAAATCTGAATTTTCATTGTTGAGTCGGGTTACAAAGAACGATTTCAACCAATTCTAGATTCTTTATTTCTTAGTAATTTTTCTATTTTTATTTTCGATAATTTTTTTTTTTTTTTTTTTTTTTTTGGAATAAAAACACGGTTATGACTAAGTTTTGTAATAAATTACCTACTTCTACGTTGAACAATTGACACTTAAAAGTTTGTCTGAAACCATCCAATTTAACACTTCAATAAATGAAAAATAAAGGTACATATTACTTTAAAATATTCCAATTATCTCGTCTTCATAAAAGATCAATAAATAAAATATAAGATATCGGGATCAATTATATCAATTTTCCACCAAGAAATCGTGAATCTAAATAAAATTGACGTTTCAACGAATCGTTCTTTATTAAAAATGTAAACAAAGAGAATCCAATTAATATGAAAACAATTTTCAGGCGTTAAGAGTTGGGACTTGGTGGGGACACGTGGCTGTCACACCCCTCCCTTCGTTATAAGGATTAAAAATGAGCTTCTCCATCAGTTTTTCTAATTTCTAAGTTTTTTTTTGGCCTCAAAAATTCTGGAAAAATATACTATACAGACACCATGCACTAACTGTACCTTCCTGATTGTTCGTAATCTATAAAAAAATTAGAAAAAACGCTTAAAAAACGCTGAAAAAAATTATCAATTCAAATTTCAAGAATCTTCAAAGAAAATCCATATTTTCAGCTATTTATGAATTTTTAGGAAAGAGAAGCATCAGTATTCATTCCCACTATAAGAACCAACTTCCATCAGATAATTTTAAAATCCAAACTGACGACCAATTCACCATTCTCGACTGGCTATACCCTTCAAACTCATTGATAAGTTTTTCAATTTTAGAAATTGAAATCATTTCTTCACTCTCCAATTGATTAGAAATTGGTTTAATCTTGATAACGTAGTACATTATTTAAGCATAACACTTGGTTAAAAAAACATAACCTCAAAGCAACAGGACGGATGAAAAATTGTTTTTTTCCCTCTAAAAAATTAAGAACGTGAGGCCTAGAAGCTGTCAAGTGACTTTGAAATAACATTCATAATTTTTTTTAATGGCTGAATATTTTGAGGTTAGCCCCCTTCCACTCTTTGAATATTATCACGCTAAAGTATGAATTAAATTTTGAAAACGAGTTACTCATCTCTAGCGTTTGACAAGGAATTCAAAATTCACTCTAAAACATCTTTTAAAAATCCTTCAAGATTTCAAGGTTTCACCTAACCAGACAGAGTATTCAAATTTTTAAGAATTTGGTAAAACATAGAAATCTCCATGCATTTCTGAAAGCTCTTCAAAGATAGAGTTTTCAGATACCTACATAAACTTCTGAAATATCACCTTAATAATTTTCACACTGAAGGTGATATGCATGCGTTAAAATTTTGCAAGGGGAAGGAACAAACAAAAGTTCAAAATATTGAGATATCTGTTGACAGGTTTTACGACTCCAATGTTGTTAATTCTTCATGCACTCTGTTTCACATTTCTTTTCAATAACAGACAATAGAAAGTCAAGAAATCAAACGTTCAAAGGTTCATCTATTGAAAAAATTAAAAAGGACCAGAAAAACTCAATTCCTAACTTCCTATCGATGGTAGGACAAAAACTATTAAGAAATAAAACAATATTTTTTTTAGTCAAAACCAGTGATGGCAAGTTGCGATTTTTTCTTGTGCCGCTCAGAAAATTTTTCAGTACCATCAGAACGCTGTATTTTTTAACATTATCATTTTCCATGTAAGCAATACATATTATATACCTTATTGCACCGTTGGTTTTCCTGAAATTTTTCAACTTCTGCTCAAAACTGCAATAGTTATCAAATTTCACAATGACATTCTAAGGAAAAAATTATAAATAATAATTTTTTGCGAAAACACTATACCAACAAATATCGAAACATGTGGTGTTTGAATTAATATTCATAATTTTTGTGTATATGAAAGAATAAATTCAAATACATTCATTCTAGGAGATAATATTTCCATCAGATTCGATCACTCAGTGACTGAAACTGATTACGTGTCAGTGATCGAAGCGGTGTCAAATTACAATACAACCTAAGAAAGAAAGAAAGAAAGAAAGAAAAATATAAATAAAAACTTGACCATTTTCCATCGTCAAGTACGAACGCAAAGGAGCTTACGTGCACCATACATATAATAATCGTCCAAGTACAACATATCGTAATACGAGCACCCAACACTTATACGTATAACACAAAGTAAACACGGCACGATTAAAAAACAGGTGTTCGCTAACCTTGCGAGTGCAAATAATCGAAGCTTCGTCAAATGGCGTGAAAAAAAATCGCGTTTTCGGCTCAAGTGCAGTTCACAACACATACGTAACACAATGAACCAATTAACCAAAGAAATATTGTACGCCTTTAATTTTTACGAAAAATACTTCGCATTTTTGCGTATCAGTACGATTACTCTTCAAAAAATAAATAAATATGTAAATCCTGTACTATCGTCATTTCGCGTAATATTCATCAAATAAGTATTTCTGTTTCAATTCAAAACTGAATTCTTCATCCTCACGATTATCACATTATGGGAACGTATAGCCCGTTCTCCGACGTCCTAAAAAATAATCTCCACTAGCCGCTTCGAAGCAGCGATGGTTAAAAAAATTCCAACGATTTCTAATACGTCGCATCACAATCGAAAAGCACAAGGTACCTCACTAATAACTACCTAACTATGTACCTGTGTGAATAATGAATTTAATGCGATCGTTAGTTGCTATAGAAAAGAAGCACACTCATCGCGTCATTACAGTCGCCGATGTAAATCTAATTTACCAATACGAAGACCGAGCTGGTGGAATCATTACAAATTTAAACCTATACGCACTGTTATTGTATATTTTAAGCGGTACAACGCCAGCGCCAACGGCAGCGGTGCCGCATAACTGATAAGGACTTCGACAACGAGTAAACAGTTAAACATCATTCATCCCACCATCAGTTTAGTATACCTATACCACTATACGCACAGGTACATATTTATCGCCATAAATGCGAAATTCACTACTATTAACGATATACCTACATACGTACAATTATTATACGTACACTACATATGTGTACGATTTTATTCTCATTTAAACAATAATATTCCAATATGATCCGTACACCGATATACTAGTAACAATACAAGCGTGAAAACCCATCGCTAACTTTGAAAATATAAAAGAAAAGTTAGCTTGATAAGGTAAAAGGAAGATATCGACGAAACATACTTTATTATAGTGTAAGGCTTGGTTTACCGTAGAACCGTACCGTACACGATGACAATACGTGAGAATTAGTGTTGGGCGATTAATAATCGATTAATCGGTAAAAATAATTGGAAAAATCGATTAATCAATTATTAAAAGTAATAGATTATTTTATGAAATAGGTAATCGATTAATCGGTCAATTTTCATTTTTTTTTTTCAATAATCCTTCGATATTTCTGAAAAAAAAAACTTTTTATTAAAAAATAATCATTTGGTGAAGACATTTCTATAATACGATGAAATCGTCTCTCATCACATACCTAAAATATGCTTGTTTTTTAAATAAAAATTGCAACTAGGTATAAATACTGTCATTTTGGAATAAATGATTTTGTTTTTGTAATTTATTTGAATAAATTATTTTATTTTTGTAATTAATTCAAATAAATGTTTTTTTTTTATTATTATTATAATCGAACACAGCATAAAAAAATGAAATTTGAGATTTTTCAAATTCTGAATATTTTTTCCAACTCGAAATTTTCTCCAAATTTTTTTAAATCTCCAAGATTTTTTTCATCTCAAATCTTTTTTCTGATTTTCTCAAAATTTTTTTT
This sequence comes from Phenacoccus solenopsis, assembly GCA_009761765.1. Taxonomy (NCBI): domain Eukaryota; kingdom Metazoa; phylum Arthropoda; class Insecta; order Hemiptera; family Pseudococcidae; genus Phenacoccus; species Phenacoccus solenopsis. The sequence goes on from CM019753.1 coordinate 50,517,502, forward strand.
ATTTCATTTTTTCTCAAAATTCATTTCGAGCCAAAAATTTTTCTCAGTATTTTTTCAACCAAAAATCTTTACAGTTTTGTTTCTTTGAATGCTTTTTTCAAAATTATTTTCAATTATATTTATCTTTTATAGCAAAAAGTCAATATTGATTTGAACTTTGGAAACATTTCTTAACGCCACAATTTTATTGAAAAAAGTTCTAAAGTTGGTAAAAAATTGAAGACAAAATTTCTAGGTTGAAAAAAATTAGATTAAGTGTAAAATTTAAAGATCATCTGAAAAAATTTTGGGTGCAAAAAATTTCTAATGCTGACAAATGAATTAAAAAATTCCAAATAGATATAAAAATGTTATAAAACATTTTTGGTTTGCCAGAAATTTTCTAGGAAAAATTTCAAGAAATTGAAAAAATCGATAGAAAAAATTTGAATTTGTGTAAATTTTTATTTTTTCCTTTATTCACTCGTGTTCCGTAAACGTTGTAACTACAGAGTATAGATAATATAAAAAAATCGATTATTTCAATAATCTATATCCGATTAATCGAATATTAGAATAATCGAAATTTGATTAATCGATAACTCAAATTATCGATTATTCCCAACACTAGTGAGAATCTACTTACAGGTGGTACATAGTTAGTTACCAGTTAGGCAGTTACATACCTAATATACGTTTGCATTCCATAATATTAGGCTCAATTTTCAATTTTCAGGGTTCCTCGAAGCCTCTACTCTTATTAACGAAATTTTTACGCTGATTACTTTTTTTTTTTTTTTTTTCTCAAGAAACTTGAAGAAGCTATAATTTGGTCTCATTTCTGTTCATCCTTCAAATAGGTAAAACGAATGGTGATGGTATTAACTTTTCTTTTCCACTAGTTCGATACACAAAATATTCAGACCTTCTCTACAGTCCATCGGTAGCTGAGACTCGTAATCACAACTCATCACCTTCGATGTCTTTCATCGACATCCTGGTATTTTGTTAATGCGGAGACCAAAGTTTTCAAAATTGAAATTCAACAAAATTTCCAAAAAATTGAATTCACAGCGAATAATTCAGACTTGAAATTTCGCATTGCCAAACTGATATTAAGGAAATAAAGTGACCGCATGGGAAGGGGGAAGGAAGGCAACAGATGAATCTTCCATCTAACCGTTCTTATCGAACAACGCTCATACATACATTTTCACATGTTCTAAATATCCAGCTCGCTGAAAGGCGAGAAAAAAAAATTCGTTTCATAATCTTGGGGCTTGAATACTAAGATGGGTAAAGTACATAAGTACTGTAAAGCAAATTAATTCATAATTCATAATACAGTGGTATGTTAAAATTTTCAACTTCATTGTCCACCATGTTACGACGTCAACAGCGTAGTTTTTATCAGCGCGTTGTGTTTTATTTGTTCGCAAAATGAAATGTTTTCTCACAAATTCGAATACACGTAATTCTTAATCACTACCCTTTTGACGTCATTTGTCACCGTGTGATTGGTTGATCTGTAATCAATTAGAGCCAATCACTTTTCAAGAAACTTTTTGATAATTAGGAAGAAGCGATACCCGTTTAGGAAATATATTTTTTGAAAACAGTAGACTAACTGGAAGCATAGAAGATAGTACAAAAACAGTACGAACGAAGGTAGAGGAAGCACACGAGTCGATTTCTGATATCGAAACGAAAATATATACATCTTAATGAAAGTGGCTAGGCCAACTGGAAATGGTCTGAAATGTAAATACACTTGAAGTCCCTACTTCGGCCCTTTTCCAAAATATGGCATAATTCAATAAAAAAACTCAGTTAAAAATATAAAAAAATCACCATTCAAAATCACTATAAATTCTCACACGAGAGAGTGAAAAATCTACACAAATTTTCCACCGAAATTATTATTTTTCAAAAACAAGAAAAAAACAACTCGATTACACGCAGAAAATGGTAAAATCAAACGTAACAATATCACCGCCTAATTACGTAACAAGAGGACGAGGAATTATATTCGAACAACGATATACTTATCACATATTTCACTTCAAAAATTGTAATGAAAAATGATGGAGAAAATCAAAAAAATCTGCTATATCACGACCTTTCTCCGCTACTCTCCTACGAGGATGAATTCACTTTTTTTTACTTACGTATACGAAAAACGAAGATTCCAAGAAATCTGTAGTTTTTTTTCAAATCGAAAATCGACAACTCTGCTTGAGCTCCTGAAAATTTCAACAACGTAACTCGCTTCCACTACGAAAATTCGAGATAAAAATTCAAACTGAAAAGCTGATGAGGTAAGATAAGCGAACGTTTCTTAGCGGGCCAGGTGTAATTGAAGCAAAAATAGTCTGAGCCCACTTCCGTACCTTTTTTCCACAAACGCAAATAAATTTACAGACACATTCTTATTTCTCGTAATTTAATAAAGGATTTAAATTTGTTATCTCCGCCCCCGGATGCTCTGCCGTTTTATTGTTCTACCTACAGGAAGTGGAATACTCTCCGTAAAAGAAAATACCATAAAAAAAAAACTGAAAACTTCAAAATAAGTTTTACCGAGCAAAATGAAATAGCTACCTAAATTCTAAACAATTCTATATAGCGCATAAAAAATTTAATGAATTTTAAATTTTTTTATCCAGGTAAAGTTATTAGGTCTCTACGAAAGATCTACAATACTCGCCTCATCAGTTCTCAAATCTGACTTTATACCTACGCATTAGAACTATTGAGAATCTCTCCATACATATTTGGCAATTCCAACATTTTTTCGGAAATGGTGTTTTTGGGTTATTCGGCAAGTCTGAGGATTTTCGAGAGGGGAAAAAGGTGATTATCGATTCATAACAATGAATAATGAATACATAAAATAAAGAAGTTTCAGGGCTTTAGGTAACGAATAGGTGAGATTTATTTCATCACGCTGTACCTGGAACGAGTACATATCAAATTAAATATTTCTAGATGCACAGACACACGCGCAATTTTTTGTACTTTCGTACTCATATTGGTCTTGCTGCACGATTAAAAATACAGAATTCTTAGATATTTCATCTAACGACGAATAATTTTACATTTATGAGGTTGAGGTATCCGCGAAGCATGCGTGACATCGTTCATTAATCCTAATTCATGAAGTACGCCGAATTTTTCGTCAACACGAGTTTTGATAAGTTGCAGAAGTGTTGATTACGTTCATAACGCCCACCGCCTCTACCGACTAGAACTAGATCACCTTGAATTTGATACGAGAGACCGGGCCAACGAGTAATATGCGAAAAACCATCGAAATAATTGATGAGAAATAGAAATGGTGGAAATTCATCACTCGTACGTAAAAAGCTTGGTGGAACGCGAAAGCGACTAGATGCGCAAGTTTTCGCACCTTTCAATATGCTCGCAAGATTGAAAATTCGAAGCGAAAAACTATTCGGACTCATTCATGTTCGTATTTGTATGGTATCGTGAAATGTTTCGTTCATTTATTACGAATCGAATGAGGCAACTAGGCAAGTAACCGCTGAATCACATCGGGTTTCTCTAAGCAAACTTACAGCGCTTTCGTTCCACAGCACGGCGCGGTCGGCCATAGCAGAGAAGAGCACAGCACATATTATCGATTGCAACCCCTTTCGAAATCGTCGTTTTTCAACCAAAACAAACACCTTCTCTTCACCCTTTCGTTATACACCGATTCGACTATCGCTGCCGCCGGTGCACGACCAAGCAGCTCTTACCATTTACAACGTGTAAGGCGCATACTCGCGCACAGACGAAGAGAAAATGGCGACTGCACGTCGTGTTCTCCTCTCACCCCACTAAATTTTGGCGCGTGTTACTCAAGCAACGTAATGAAGGGAAAAACGGGGAAAAAAAAAGGGGGCGAAAACATGCACACCTCGGCCTGGACGCGTTATCATCTCGCAGCCCGCGTTACGTAGCTTTAGGAACGGTGACCGGGCCAAAAGTTCTACCCTCACCCTATCTGCCAAGCGCCAGCCGCCTTTACACCATTCACGACAACATCACGCTGGTAAACGGGTTACCAGGATGCGAACCACTAGAATTTGGTGCAAAAACTACAAGCACGGGACATATTGTGTTGAAAGTTCTGAAGGTCGACGCAATAAAATCGATCTTCGTTTTCGTTATGTAACGCTGCTGCGTTCGGCGTTCGTAACCCTGGCGTCGTATCGAGAAAATGCGCTGTCCGCTTCAATCATGGAAAACACGCGCAGCCGTGCACATTAGTCGTCGAAAAGGAGAAAGGGACCGGAAAGGCAGCTATACGAAAAGCCGAGACGCTTTTCGAGTACGAAACGTGCACTCGGACCTTTTTCTTTCATCGTTCGTTCTTCGTTATTGTTTAGATCTTCGGATTTTCGCCATCTCTTATTTACGCTGCGCGCAAATTCGAACCGAAACCGAACCGAGATAAAACTAGCTATGCGGCAAAAAACAATCGTAGGAAGGGGAACAGTCTCAATATTAAACATTTTTAATTTCCATTAAAATTTTAAGAATTCAAAAATTTAGGAATCAATTGTTTTCTTCGCGCTCAAATGTCACATTTAGTTCATTTAGGACGTAAGAAAATTTTAGATTTTCAAAGCTACACTACTGGACCATGTTAGAAAAAGATAGGTAACTGACTGAAAACACATAAACTTTCATCAATTAAAAAAAGGATATGTTCGGATTCGTGACTCACTCTTTCAAACGAGACCAAAAACGAAGATCTTGAAGCCCTCCACAAAATTTAAGTATCCGCCATTTTGAGGTGTATCGAAAAACTACAAAAAAGGACTGTTGCGTATACACGTGAAGACTCTATCATCAAATTTTGAGTGATTTCCATCTATCACCTGAGACACTATGAGCAAGGGAGAGCGGTAATTTATATACATATATCGTGCGACTCATTGAAATGCAGACAGGCAAAGCGCCGAATTCCCTTCAATAAAATATAATACCAACACCAACTTTCATATTGAATCTGAATGTCAAAAATTTTAAAGAAAAATTAATTCGACAAAAAAAAAACTTCTAAACCAAGCAGTGACGTAAAACTAATAAACTTGAAAAGAAAATAATTTTTCATCATATGCTCGATTATGAACAATTCATGGTTGAAATTTGTTTTTCAACGTGAAAAATTATAAATCAAAGAAATGAAAATTTTAAATCCAATTGCTAGAGTTCGTGTCAAATTTCGTAAGTAAAAAGGAATTTGGTACTTTGCTTGTCTAGATTTCAATAGGTCGCACGGTATGTATATAATATAAATAATTATACATTATATACATAGAGAGGGAGCATGCTGCAGTTAAGACAGTACCAATATTGGATATGATAATATCCACCAGAGATCCGTTTTGACAATTCGAGGCCCCTTTCGCATCTCGGATTGTTTTACTGCGTTGGAGGACATTCTTTGTGCACAGGTCTCGGATTGTTAGTAGCATATTTAATTATATGATTGTCATGTTTGTATACAAATTTCTCCGCATATGGTGCTTTCGAGTCTCAGTAGGATAGTGACAAATACGAAATGGATTTTAAATCACTGCTCCGTACATTTTGTAAAACTTAATTTAACGTTTTCCTTATTCTTACAGGCCTCCAAGGTTCCCAAAAAGTTATATTTCAATAATCTCCAAAATGCTCACTTCCATCACTCCAGCTCTTTAAATGATAGCGAGTCTAGGGTTATCTGTATCATATCGCGGGTCTTCAATTGATAGTAGCATAAATAAATATATAAATATGTACGTACATATACCAATCAAAAACGAAATGAGTTATTTGTTTTTGTTGGACAAAATAATTTTAATTATCGACACACCAATGAAGTCCCGCCTTAGGAAGAAAATTTGTATTTTCAATACGATACAAATGGGGGCTTCTTTTCATCCACCTTATCCATCGAACACGTTATCAAACCTTGGACTACAAATAAGATTATTCGGCGATTTTTCATCTAACCGCAACAATCATAAATGGTATACCTAGTTGTCTAGTTATCGAAACTAATATGAAATTGAAAGCAGAATTTAACCTTGCGATGCGGCGCTGGCAGTTCAGTCAACTTCGATTCATCATCAGTGTGCATCGTACTTTTCTACTTTTCGCGTTACAACACACAGTGACACACTGACTCTCTACATTCCATTTGAAAAAAAAAAAAAAACGTTACAACACTTTCAATAGAATATTCTTCAAAATGATAGCACCTGTCAACTTTACCAATTTTTAGCGGAGATGCGAAAATTAAAAATAATTTAAATAATACGTTTTTCATTTTAAATAAGATTTCCCTTTAAAGGGAGTAAATTTATTTTCTTCAACTTCACTGCAATTTTACAAGAAGAACCAAAAATACACATGTATTTGTAAGTATAAAATGATTTTTTGACCAGAAAAAACGTTTCAAACGTACTACCGTGTGGAACCTACATATTATCACGGTCGCCATCTTGGACAGTGTCTCATATAAGTTGTTAATTCCTTAACTTTGAGTGAAAACAAAGTACACGAGCTTGTTTTATTTGGTTTAAAATCGTACATCAAGTTTTAATACGCAATGATGAATGATTTTTCCGAAGTTAAAAATTCTGCCACAATTTCGTTGAACAAAAACATCCATTCTCAACGTTCGATACCCAATACGAAAAAAGAACGAGGACAAAATTCCGCCAATATACATAAGAACCAGACTCAGGTGAAATGGCCGCTTGACCTAATTGATCGATAGGCAGTTTAGTGTTGATGTTGCAATAGCTACAGCGAGTGTGAACGAACAAAATAGCAAAACACGATCTTAGGCAATACCTACAGTGAAAAACAACATTTTCTAGGCAGTTAAGCTGCTCCAGTTGTAGTAGCATTATAATACCAAATCGAATACAAAAAAAATGAAATAATACATTTGTACAACTCTTTAATCATAAGAATCGTAGATCATAAAATCAAAGATGAAAAGAAATCACTATTTTGCTCAAAAAATTACAAACTGTGAATGCAGCGTTGAGTAACCAGATACGAGAATAATGTAAGTTTACACGCGCATCTAACGTAAGCGAATATAATACAAGTTTTAATTCGATATATTGAAAAGAATTTTAATAAATGACATTTTCCTGGACAAGTTTAGTGAACTCAAATTTTCATCAAGTTCTACTGTGAAAAAATGCAAACATCAACACATCAGTCAATTCGACGCAAATCTACAATAAACAATCTTTTCCGACGTTAAATTTATGGAATTAACTCGGCAACTAGAGAAACCGGTACAATGAGAAATTTTTACATTTCCTTGAAATTCGTAAATGTCAATAATCAGTATTCAGAGTGAAGTCAGCTTAACTGATATTATGAAATAAACAATGTAGCTATAAAAGAAAATTCTGAAAAATGAATACATAAATATATGAAATCCGTTTCATACCCAAAATAAATTTGACACACACACGATTCATCGTAAGTCTACTCTAAAAATAAAATCACCCTAAAATTTCCGGGTTAGGAATTTGCAATAAGGTGTATATCGTAAATCGATCCATACCGCGATACAACCGGTTTAAGTTCAGACTTTGGAATGTAGTCCCGCCAATTACCGCTTTACGTGAAAATCGCCCATAGTTACAACTACAACTGCAACTCTCCCACTATTACTATTTTAATCGCTACTCCATTATTCCACAACTCTTATTTTTCTCCGATTCAACACAACATTACTTTTCATTTAAAAAAAAATAGAAAAAACAAGAGGAGAATTGGCAACAAGGCTAGACAGGTTTTATTTTTCATTCCTTAACCTACATCCAACATTCACATTTCACGTACCGCATTATCTACGCGAGAATGTCAAAAAACGTTCTATCGAAACGACAGATCCTCTAGAATATAATTCGGAAAATCAAACTGCAATTGTGTTTTGCAAAAATGATTGATATGCCATTAAAAAAAAAATTCTGTAACAAGATTCTGCTAGTATGTTCCAACTATGACGCAGCATGATTAAAAAACCAATGGAAAGCATGTACCTACTCGACACAATTATATTTTTCAAAACAAATGAATAATGACCATAATAATATTTGCAGATGACGAAAAAACTTCAACATTGAAGATTTCACAGCAGTACTGGCAAGATCGTTATCTGCTTCGCAAAAGTATACTGTATCATGTTAATATTTATATGTATACATATCAAGTACGTACTACGTACAGGTATATACTATAATATACTATATAAGATATTTATTATTAAAACGCATGAAACGGAACGCGCTTCAATGCGAACCATGCAAGGTAACTTTGCGAAGAGTTCAACGGCCTACCGAGTTTATTCGAGGCAAGATAAGCACTCCTACCCTCCACCACCACCTCCATAATTATTTCAACTGATTTCCACAACCAACGGTGCATTCTGACAAGAACAAGATATTTTCATCATTTCATTTATGATATAATTCCTTGTTTCTACATCAATCGCCAAGAAAAAGATGGATCATTGCTAAAATGTAATGAAAGATGGGTATGCGTTTGCATTGAATTTTCTTTATGTTTTGTAGGTAAAACAAACACTATGTAGCGGAACTGGTTTCATTTCATGCAAAATAATATATAATTGAAAATTTGGGTTATTATTTTGCTATATCAAAGAAATACCGCGATATGAGAATCATTCAAGAATGCTGCTTAGTTTCGTGACATCGCTCTTACCCCTTGAATTACAAAAATTACTTTCAATTACATGTATGAGATACGAAATCATTATCAAATAATGAGTCAAATTTATATAATCAGAAGTATCGAATTCGAAACCGATGGACTTCTTTTAAAACAAATATCACAAATAAGTCAACTTTTTACCGCGAAATCACAACGTGAATGTTTGCTAAAATAGAACATTTGATTCAATACGTTCAATGAAATTAATGGATAAAAATGAAGTGTACCTGAAAAATATTTAATCAAAACCAAACTCAACACGAAGTTCTTTTTTCACATTAGCGAAACGGTTTTTATCGCACTCACAAGCAAAATGTGGTATAATCAAAAGCAAAGTACAAAACTTTTAATTTACAGAGACAAACAAAAGTGAATTCGTTGATTGAAAATCTGAAATAAGGCTAAAAAAAACCATCACTAACGAATTAATTTCGTGGTAAGAGAAACACTTCATTCCAAATGTGATATGGAGGAAGCATGTAGGTTATCAAAGTAGAACATTTATGTTTGATACACCAATAGCACAGAAATGCGAAATACACACGAGAAATTGCGAGAAGCACTAGTAATTGAAAGTAACCGTAATAATTTACCTGCAAATCAGTCTTTAAGCCACAAATTTGAAATTAATACACATCATTTAGACAAACAAAATCTCATAACACATAACACAAAGTTGAATATCGCCATTTCATTTCGCATCTTAAATCTTGATCCTACAATAACATTTAACGTTATGTAACGTTGCCAAGTTTCTAGTTTTTAATCTCTGTCTACCTCCTGAACCGTACGTAGATCAGCTCTCGATGCGAACGCCATTTTGCGAGAAACTAGTTCTGAGGAAGGATCGAAGGAACCACTTTTTTCTTTCATGTTTTTTTCTTTATAGCTATTATCTCAAATATTTAAGAATTGCAACCTGAATTATTAATTTTCGAACTCTTCACGATGATATCCACACTGCGTTTACAAAAGAAGAACGCTCAGTCTCGACGAGGAATAATAATTTCAAGACACCAAACTTCATAATTAATTAAATCATACATCTCCAATATTCCAGTAAATCATATTAAAACAAAATTGACGATTAAAACTGATAACAATGTGTCATAACATTTTATGTTAATAATTTCAAGACTCGCGCATGCGCATAATGCAAATCGCGACTTCTAGAAATTCAATGTCGGGGACAATGGAGCTAATGTACATTAGCAGTCTATATATTAAAGTCAATGATAGTTACGCATATAGGAACCATTTTCGTAACATTGGTGAATGAGTCCATGCTATATGGTCGAAGGTTCTAAGGTATTCCAACTCTCATCCCTCGTAGCTCAAGGTACACATTTCCCATTTCGTCGTTCTATATCCGAAATAATCAAAATTGTTGCTTCTTGAAAAATATGTGAAGAACATTTTGCCTCTCAAATTTTGAAGACATTGGCAGCTAAAATTTTTTCTAGTCTTTGAATGATAAAACTACCTTGAAAACAAGAAATATTTCAAATTCACCAAAAATTTGCACTTTTTTTAATTTGAAAAATTTTCAAACTCTTGACTTCATTTTGAGGCATCTAAAAATTTAGTTGAGTAGATAAAATTTTAATGTCCTCCTTTCGAGGTCATTTACCAACTACTGTAATCCAATCCTACCTTCTTCCCTTTTTGAAAAAAGTGAAATTCAGCTCATCTGATAAACATCTTTCATGATTGGCAAATTGGATAGACTTCTATTTATCAATTGAGATGAGTTGGAATATGAGTTATGTTGTTCAAGATTGTAGAATGTATAAAGCAAGCTCGCATTTTCGTCGTAAAACAGCTATGTAATATAAATGGGTTGTGTGATTAGTAGGTCTAAAAGGCGCAATCTTTTTCTAATGCAATATGGAGATAAGGATGAAAATGAATAGGTTGTCCATCTCATGTCAAATTTAATAAGAAATGTTTTTCATCTAAGCTATTTTTGCGTTAAAATGCATATTTGCGAAGATAACGCCAATAAACCCCTGCAAAATAACGTATGGATGGTTTCATAAGTTATGTAAAATATACATGTACTAATTTTTTATATTTATGGGAAACAAACATTTTGCCACTCATGCGTTCGTGAATTTATTGTAATTCGGTTCATGACTTCCCTTGAAATCGAAATAGGACATGAGATAAAAATGTAACCCTAATATTCATGTACTGACGTGAGAAGAAAACTATATGTACATTAAAAAACTGCAGCATTACAGATGACATCTCATTCAACATTATTATATTGAAAAAACATGTTGCCCAAAAAGATATAGGTGTAGTTATAACTGCAAACACAATTAATTTTCTTGCAAATTTTTGAAGAAAATATATTATATATTGATTTTATCCATACATAAGTGAGTACAGTAAAAATTGCTAAGAAAAAAAAAAATTTAATTTCATTAATTTAGACTAGTACGATGATGTGTAGCTTATGAAAGCGTTTTAATCGTGTATTAGTCCTCTAGTGTAACATTTTTGAATAAATATGACATAGATTCTTTATTGTGTATACGCCTAATAGCTTCTGCTAATAATATACTGATATCCACTGTTTTTATTTTATGGCATTGCATTTTTTGCAATTCGTGTGGAATTGTGTTAGTTACAACCACCTGAAAAACGCATTATTGTTTTTAAACATTAATGACATTTTAAAGAAGGATATTTCTGTTTTTCTCACTTCATCAATAGGAGAATCTTCGATTAATCTCGGGGCGTCAGAAGAAAGCAAACCGTGAGTTGCCATTACATAAATTTTGTAAGCTCCGCGTTCTTTCAAGACTTCAGCAGCTGCTACAAATGATTCTACATCATCAACAAGGTCATCCTAAAATTGCAAATAATCTGGAAACTTATTCATGCAAGTAGACAACAAAAATGTTTAATAATACTACACTTACCACAATGATAGCTATTCTACCTCCGACATCACCCACGACATTTATAGGTGGCTTTTCTTTAGGAAGGTTTGATGGTACCACTGGCATTCCTATATCCATTGTAAAGCAATGAGGGTTAGCAGGAACAGCAGGAGGAGGAGAATAACGTCCATCCACCATATCGGATTCGGATTCTTTTTGTTCACCGTGAATAACAGCTATTCCTAAATGCAAACGCTCTGCATAAGAGGTAGCTCTCTTAGCGGAACCAGGATTTCTAGCCACAATCACGGCATTTCTATAATCTGGAATCTGTGAGAAAAAACAAATGAATAAGTTCAATCGGCTTGCAAACAAGTTTTGTTTTTATCGATATAATAATTAATTTATTAAATTTACGCTATCTTGAATGTATTGTAAAAGAAATGGCGATGCTCTCAAATTGTCTACTGGACAATCGAAAAATCCTTGTATTTCCTTTTGATGTAAGTCCATGGTAATAACATGAGTAACACCAGCGTTAACAATCATTTTTGCGAGCAATTTTGATACAATACTTCCCCGTTTGCGCATTTTGGCTACAAAGTGGTTTAATATAAATATTTTAATCGCCAAAATGAGATTTAAAAAAATATTGCAATCGATCATCATACATTGTTTACAGTAGGGCAAATAAGGTATAACGCCAACGATATTTTTAGCAGAGGAGGTTTTGCAAGCATATGCCATAATTAATAATTCCATGATGTTGTTGTTTACATCTCTGAAAAAATAATAAATTTTCATTTTAAAAAGTTTTTCTAAAAGCTCAAGCGCAATGATATATGCGTGTTATATCTTAATTTTGACATATTATAAGATTTTATAATAAAATAATGGACACAAAAAACTAACTTTGTTCCAGTTTGTAAGATATACACATTTTTCTCACGAACCGATTCCCCAATTTCAACCACAGATTCTCGGTTCGACTTACTATACACGGAACAAGCTGCAACTTTTATTCCCAGCCGCCTGTAAAGCCCAGAAGAAATAGAAAACCATTACACTGATAAGCCTATTTTAAATCTAGTTACTTGAAAAAAACACGTTGCTTCATAATACAAGTCAATATTACTACATTTCTACATGAAAATATAATAAATTTGGATTAAATTGTATGTATTAATTAATAAATGTTTTACTCTGTAATCAAATTAGTCATTTCAGGATGAGAATTTCCACTCAGGAGAATAATATCGGTTGGAGCAGGACCGTTCATATTCATTTTGAGGAATGATCGAATTCAAGATGTGTATAAATACAATTCAATTTCAAGACTCAAGTTATTAAATTTCAAATTTTACCGAAGGTTCATTAGATACTAGTTACTAGAGGAATTTCGTGCGCAATCAATCATTTTAGTAATTATCATACATAATTGCAGAAGACAGAAAACATGTATTTCGAAACTTATTCGATAAGAAAACCGGACATTGACCGCTTGATATAAAATTACTTGATAATTATATTTGATATTGATCGTTAAATTTTTTGATGATTTTTTGTGGAATCGATGCATTGATCTATCGTTCGATTCTAGGATTCATTCAACCAAAAGATTATCAACACTTGATTCGCGTGATTTGACGTGACCCGTGATTCCTCAGTGCTCACTGCTCACCTTCCAAGTCTGAAGGTTTGTATCCTCACCAAGCCAAAAAAATTCTCTTCAATCTTGGTGAAATTTTTTCCACCTTTTTTCGGTAAGGAATGGAGTAATGTGTCATTTATTTATGTAAAAATTTGTCGAGTATAGACGTAATTGTCTCATTTCTTTCATTTTGAGAAAGTAGATGACTACAAGCATCGCGTTGTCTTGTGAAGTTTATGAAGAAAGATCATGGAATCACTGAAAAGTCGCCCAATTGTTAGTAAGAAGATAAAAAAAAAAATTCGTTACTACCAGGAAACCGAAAATATTCTGAAAAATTACAGAAGATAAAAGAGAACTACGGAAAATTGCTGTCCCATCGCATCGTTGTACTCCTCTTCGTGAGAATTGGGTGAAAATTGTTACTCCTATTGTTGAACATTTGAAATTATAAATACGATTTAATTTGAAATCAAGATGCGTTGAAATTCGGCCAGAAACTGAAACTGATGATTGCAGTAACTTACAGAAAGCTGCTGATTTTGTAAGAGCATTCATTCTTGGTTTTGATGTCGAAGATGCCTTGGCTTTGTTACGTCTAGAAAGTTTATTCGTTGAATCTTTCGAAGTAAAAGATGTTAAAACGCTTCGAGGAGAACATCTTTCAAGAGCTATTGGACGATTGGCTGGCAAAGGAGGTCGTACGAAATTCACAATTGAAAATGTCACTAAAACGAGAATAGTGCTAGCAGATTCGAAAATTCACATCTTAGGATCATTTCAAAACATTCAAGTAGCGATGCGGGCTATTTGTAACTTAATTTTAGGTAGTCCCCCTTCAAAAGTATATGGGCAATTACATAATATAGCGAATAAAATATCAGATCGTTTATAATAATAATTTCAATAAAATATCACCGTAAAACTATGATGTGTATATTCTTCACAAATTACAAACTTGGATCAACAACAAATTCCTATTAGTGTACAAGTCACGATTTACATTTTCGATCATTTCTGTGCTTTTTGCTATTGTGATTGCTTTCAGCGTGATAATATCGTTCTTTCTTCTTTTCTCTAGAACGAGATCGTATTTTTTTTGATCTACTGTCATACGTACGTTCCATACTTGCTGAGCGTGAGCGCCGTCTAGAATTTTTTGAATGATATTTCTCCCTACTTCTGGAACGATATTGATAGCGGGAATTTGATTTGAAATTTCTACTCAAATCATGTCTTTGACCACTTCTTGAACGACGTCTTCGCTGTTCTCCATAACTTTTCTTGAAGTTATGATTCTGAGGACTTTTTGAACGCTGCTTTTGGTGGTCCGCTGAATCATGCTTTGTATGTTCATCAGATTTATAGTTTTTTGTCTTTTCTTTTTTCACCTAGAAAAATATGCGCAATTTTAAAGAAAAATCTAACTTTATTCTGAATTATTAAAATGGACTTACATCAAAATATTCGACACCTCGTCCTTTTCCCCTCCAACGCATTTTCGCAACACTCTGACTGAAATCAACGTGTATTCTTCGATCATCGATTAGTACATTATCCATTTTTAAATATGCATCTTCGCAAGATTTCTTATTGTCAAACTCGATAAACGCATACTGCAATGAATCTCCAGTTTCTTTATCTCTTATGACTTCACAACTGCAAAAAATTCATGGTATCAGTACAATGAAACAGTAATAACTTGAAAAAATTACTTAAAGGAAAAGTTCCTACCTTACAATTTTCCCAAATCTACTGAAAATAATTTCTAAATCTTCATCAGTGGTAAGAGGATTCAATTTACAAACAAATAATACATTTTCGGGAGGAGCGATATCTTTGTCAGGAATGTCTCCAACAATTTCTAAAATGGTAGCTTGTGCTTTTGCTTCTTGCTCAGCTTTCATTTCTTGAATTTCTGCTAATGAGCAATTCGCTGTGTCAAATATCTCTTCATCTGGAGCCAATCTATCCGTCTATGTAATTTAATACAATATAGAAAAGGTGTACATGAATTTCCACTGAACCTTTTAATTCAAGAATGTGCTCAAAAAATCAAAGTTTATACCTGCAAAATTTCTTTTGTTGGTTCAGGCGAGTAATCTGGATAATACACTCCGGGAATATCATCGTAAGGATCTTCTAAAATCACGGTATGAGTGATCCTACGAATTGTTTTTGTATTTTTTTTTTGAAATGTTCTTTACCTTAATAATTACGTTTTAAAGCATTATGCAATACCAAATCATCTGATAAAATACCTTATATCTTGATAAGGACGATGATCTAAATCACAAACAGCTTCATTGAGTTTTAATAATACATCAAATCCTTCGGTAATTTCTCCAAAAATAACATGTTCATCCAAAGAATATAAATCTGGAGCCAGGGTAATATAAAACTGAGATCCTATTCTGGAAAATTGAAGGAGAAAATTGAAACATTACAATATCAGATTTTAAACATTATCAATAAATAGGTAGAATAATGAACTTACAAATTATTACCACAATTTACCATCGACACAAGACCAGCTTTGTTATGTTTCATACGAGGTAATTTTTCGCCGGTGAAATATTTTCCTTCGTGTCCTTTTAAATGCCTATAATACAGGATGAAGCTATATAAAGATTCCTCATGAAAATTAATAATAAATCGTTAAATTTTATTACGTAAAAACGGATTCACCGCCACTACCAGTTCCGGTAGGATCTCCGGTTTGAGCAATGAAATTACTTTGCACAGAATGAAACAGACAAAAGTTATAATACTTCATTTTGCACAGTTTTAGGAAATTTTTACAACCTAAAACAGAACACATAAGCTTGGTTTTTATATTCCTGTTCAAATACAAATACGATTGAAAAAAGAATTCTAACGCACTGAGTGGTCGTTCTTCTGTGTATAGATCAATTGTCATATCTCCGATGGTAGTTTCTAATACAATTGCCATTTTAGGTATGTTTCCTATTCCATGAATTAGTAATTATCATTGATTCGCATGAATTCACTTCCGATTCTCTCAATAAATGATAATTTTAATTTATTAAGTTGTGAGTACAAAATATAAAATAATAATTAAATAAAATATAACAACAAACAAAAACAATAACTAACACTTACCAGTGAGCCTTATTCTCGAGAATAAAAAGGTAGCAATAGACCTTACGGTGACGTCGGTGACCGGTCGCCTTAGACCATTTAGTATTTAACATAGACCGCGCTAACTAATGGAAAATCACGTTATCAGTGGCTCCAACATATGAGTGATTCTATAAGCGATTCAGTTCCAAACAAATTGAATTATCAGTGATTATTAAGATTTTTTTCCCGGGTTTTTCGGGGTTTTTATTTTATTAATGTTGAAAATGTGTTAAAATGAATTAATGAATATGATTTTTGAAACCTGCATTGCTTGTGGTGATCGAGATTCGACGATTTCAAGGTTTAAGTAAGTATTTATGGCTTTTATGCTTTATTTCGCAGTCAATGTGTTTTACATACTTCCTAAAGAAAAAGATGCGAGGGAAAGATGGCTTAGGAATTGTGATGTACTGCCACCATACGAATTCTCAAAATCTGCAAAAATATGTGCCCTGCACTTTGCAGAAGAGGCATTCTCTACCCCGAAAACAGAAACAGTTCGTCGAAGAAGGTTACGGAAGAATGCAGAACCCAGTTTTCGAGTAGAGTTTGCATGGTATTTCTTTATTTAGTTGAAAGAGAACGCAATGTGTTAGTGATTTCTAAAGTCCAAAAAAAATTTTAATTCAAGTCAAATGAGATCTTTTGAAAACATATGAGTGAAAAAAGAAATACCATACAAACTCTACTCGAAAACTGGGTTCTGCATTCTTCCGTAATCTTCTTTGATGAACTGTTTCAACGTGATAGAAATCACTGAGTCATAGGAAAAATTATTTTTTTACGCATAATAGAGTAATTTGTTAAAAGAATTACGAAAAGAATTATTTAAAAAGTTAATAATCACGTATTCATTTCATATAGCTAATAAAATTATTTATTGATAAATTGTGTTTGTTTGGAACTGAATCGCTTATAGAATCACCCATATGTTGGGACCAGGTTCTTATCAGTTAGAGCGGTCTATGTTAATACTAAATGGTCTAAGCCGGTCGCAACAATCAGTGCTACCCTATAGATGCGCGTGAAATGTGTTGAATGTATTTATCTTTTCATATTAGTTCAACTCTACGTAGTTACATTATATGTATATCTCTCGACGAGGAATAATAATTTCAAGACACCAAACTTCATAATTAATTGAATCATACATCTCCAATATTTATAACAAAAATTCACTTTATTTCCAAAAAAAACAAAATATTAGATTGCAACAGTAAACCTTTCCATTATATTTACTCGGACCTATCTCAATTACGATCACGTTGAAAACAAACAAAAATATAAGTACATAGAATAAGGAAATAAATAAATCATAGATACAAGAATTACAAGATACATGATAATAATATACATTGAGACAAGAACACAACCCTATTATGAAAAAAAATGAGAAAAACGTATAAATAATAATAACATACGCGTCAAAAACATACTTAAGAATAACAGAAAGCCATCGGTAATATTACTAACTGATGCTTGTCAACCATTTCTTCGAATCCAAACTTGATATAACAATATTACAATCTATCAACGCATATCCCAACATAACACGATTTGGATGAAAAGTGGTGTAAGATACTGTAGAAGAAATTTTAGGAGCCATAAACCAATCGTAATTTTTCACACTATTCAAAATACACCCGTTTAATTCGTACGCTGTTAGCTGATTTACACCGCCGCTAGAAAACATTAAAAAAAAGTATCCGAATTTAATACAAATTCATTTGAAAAGAGTTCAATCATTCATTGTTGATCAACTTACCAAGCAAAAATATCGGCACATCTATGTACATCAAAAGCTACGGTACGATTTCCTGTTCGACAACTTAATATTGAAGATTTTGTTCTGATATCGTATGTTCTCACATCACCATTTAAACTAAACAGAAAAAAATAAAATAAAATTTCCAGACAACGCTAAGAAATTAATTCGTGACAACTGAACTCACCATCCTGCAACAAGTAAGTCGGAACATTTACGTATTTTCGCAGTAATAATTCCGGCATTATGTTCTCTATAAGTAAGAGTTCGGCAATTATTTGAAGGCAGTCTTCGATCAAAAATTCTGATCGATCCGTCACTGCAGCCAGCTGCAAACACGTTACCGCCACCTAAACAAATGAGAATAACATAGGAGTTTTTATTGATTGTCAAATCAAAATTTCAAGCGTTACTAAAGTAGTTTTACCATCATGATCTACTGAAAGACTATTAATACAAGCGTCCGTTCCAGTAGATATATCAGCCAATTTTAACTCACTGTCGGCATCCCAAACTCGGACTATTCGTGTATCCCCACCAGCTAGTAATGTTTGCGATCTTTGGTCCCAATTTATTCGCAAACCAGAGTAACCAATACTTGCTGAAAAATAATTTTTGTTTTTCAATTCATCCCTTTCAAAGTTTCAACAACTACATTTACCAAACGAATATGTACTTTTATTCAGAGCTGAAATCTCAGGAAGAGCTTGCCACGCAGTAACTAGAACAGGTTCTTTATTATACAAACTATTTGTGTAATTCGACCATAATCTAACAGATCCGTCCTCTGAACCCGTTAATAGCATCGTACTGTCATGAGCATTTACTAAATCTAGAGCCGTAATTCGTGATATATTTCGATTCCATGTGCCTCTGTCCGGATTCCAATGAGTTAATTTCGTACTCGTATTGTAATCCCACACACTAAAAAACAAAGATGAAAATAACTATTATAATGAAAGTATCGTCTCATGAATCAAGTACACATTTTCAATACTACGAAATTACATAAAGGCATCCTTAGCGGTGGTAATGAAATGATTTTCATAAGGGTGAAATAATATTACTGCCGGTGGTTGAGCGCATCTGGTCGAGAAAATTTGATTTTCAATTCTAAACTGATTGGCTCGAGCGCATTCTTCTCGAGATTCTTTTTCACATAAATGATTTCTGGCGTATCTGTTCAATAATCGATCAAAGTTAAGTATTCAATAACAGGAGCTAAAGTATGAAATTATCATTCGTATTTACCTCCATTCACGTTCAAAATGGGCGTTACTCTCAACATCACAGTGATCTGTATGCGGTTTTTTATGCTCCGCGAAATATTTTCCACACCAATCCACAAATTTGGTGGACAGTAATCGTTTATGATCATCATCTGATGCGTTTTCTGATATCTATTACAAAAATTCAATTTAAAAATTTCAAATATCCGCACTAATCCAAAATAATCTCCTTTACATACCATGTTAGGCATGGTTCTTCGACACTGAAAACTATAACGTATTCTGGTACCCAATTTATTCAAATCCATCGAAGAACCGGTGTTTGATAAATTCTTCGGCGGCGAATCAACTCTAAAAGGACAACAAGGGCGTTAATATTAAATGAAATATTTTCAAAGTAAATCAATTATTTAATATGGCACTCACGATAAATACGATCGGTTTGACGGTGAAGGTGGCAAAGAAAAAAAAGGAGCGTTTTTTGTCTGATCGGCCCATTCTTTACCCATTACAGAATCACGGACCTAATTCAAAGACAACACTTTATTATTGTAACAGTTATCAATTTTCAAGACATTCTTACAAGTGTTTTGTTCATTTCAGAGTACGACATGTGTTGGAAGAAAAAGAAAATTGAACCGCTTAAAAAATTCATGAATTCCTTCATTTACATAATATACATCATATACACTCTAAATTCAAATTATTTAAAAACATAAAATTTCTAATTAGGGTTTACCAAGATTGAGTAGGCTAATAAATTACAGGTGCACACGCGCGGAAAATGAAATGTGATTATTGAGGCAGCAGAAAATATGTAGAATTGCGAAAAGAATAAAATAGTGCTGAACATAAGGTAGTGAACCACACAATCTCTATATCTCACTTATAAGTAAAAAACCTTCACCGGTTTTCTACTGTCTTTTTCATTACACCGAAAAATATTTACAGATTCAGTTAGTCAAGAATACGCTTTCACTGCATAATTACGTGTACATTGTACAAGCCTGTTTAATCACTTAATTGCTTTACAGAGCAAGAATGTTGAAAAAAGATTCGTTAAAAAATGGAACTTGAACATCATTGTTTATGTGATTTCGATATTTTGATTCACATTGTTTGCGAATGGTTAAACTAGAAGATAATTAATGGTGTATGCGATATTATTAGTCAATAAATGACTCATTTTTATCAATAGTACGAATTCAAATAATATGCTTCTGCTACTCTCACTGAATAGGTACCTCAAATACAGCTTAATTCATTGCGAAATTAGAGGTAAGATCAAGCTATGGAAGTAATCGCCCGAAAAAGAAGTGAAAGATGTTGAATATATACAAAGCTGCGTTCATTCTAAAAGCCATTTATAAACGTGTAATAAATCCAACGCGTACCGAGACCTCCAAGAGATTTTTAAAAGGTGCAATACGAAAATCGCTTTTAGCGATAATTCCCAACTTTATAACACTACTCAAAATAACTCGATGGTTTTCAATGTAGTATATCAACGATGGAGGTCTCGCTCACTATTTATGTACATCAGCACGTCATTACATGCGATCAAAAATAAAGCAACTAACTCATGCTTTAACATCTTGTTTAAGTGTTCTCTTACGTTATAGAGAGCTCCTAAAGAAGACGGTCCGTCAACAACATCTTCTTTATGCCTCGGCCATTCGAAAACCTATCAAGTTAGAAGGTTTACATGTAAAATAAATACTCCGGCTTGTAGCAGGTCATATCTATTTGTTCCATAAATTGTAAATCCTATCTTTCCCAACCTTCTCTACCTCATACCTATACAGTTTGTTGATAAAATTATAAACAATCATGTCTCGTTACCTGATCACGAATATAGTCCATTAGTGTGTGCGACATGTACGCTACAGATGGAAACGGATCAATTTCTAAGGCAGATAAACCCTGCCATATTTTTGTATAGAAACTTCCATAATTCACTGAAGGTAGACTACTGCTACCTGCAAAAATGAATGTTCATTTTAAATCACAATGAACTAGTCATCGTAGAGTGCACTCATTACTGAACATGAAAAAAAGCTATCACAGCAATATAAAACTATATCAATACTTATTAAGTAATTTGTTAATGCTGAGTTAAACAATACATCAAAAGCACCAACAACAGGCGTTAAAACACTATGAACAGAAATTTGGCACTTCTACAGTTCATCCTTAAGTGTTCAAAAATAATTTTTCGCTTACTGCTAGAACTAATGGAAGAAGAAGAAGAAACTCTTTTCAACCTTTCCGGAAGAATCAGATCTCGCTCAGCAACACTCGCATTTTCTATGGAATTATCTGCACTTATATTTGCATATGGCGATGTACTAGAAACAGTAAATGTGATTTTGATTCGTTCCCTCGATAGATTTCGCTTCAATGTGTTCATTACAGAAGGAATATGAACAACTTGTTCTGAAAATTATTCAATTTCAATTATTTAGAAATTTTAACGAAATTCAAAAGGAGAATATTTTCCATTTTCCGAATGAAGTAACATTGGGATTTTAAATCCAGTCTACACATAGTCTAATTTTTATCAATACGTATGTGGTAGTATGTGAATTCAAGAAGCGATTTAATACAAATTAAGCACAATAAAATATTAAATTCAAAAACAACGGAAAAGGGATTAATTTTCAGCACATATCCAATACCGCAACATTTCTAATATTCCATGGCTTACCTTGTGGACCAGCCGATAAAGTAGCTTTCATCTCCTGCGTAGCTACAGAAAGAAATGAGTTTTCAAATGCCATTATTACCCATTGCAAAGCATTCACCAATTCCTATTTAAAAGAGCAACTAATCAATATACATATATTTACACATTATATATTTCAAAAGGTACTCAGTATTATTATTTGCGAAACATCGGTGGACCGGCATCTGTAACTAGGAAATAAACACACGCAGAGAGTGTGACTACCAAACAAATGGGTATAATGTAGCTTCCTACCATTAAAAGGCAAAAATAATGTTGATGTACATGAGCTTTCTTAACGCACTTGAGTACTCTTCATTTCATTCGAACAAAAACAAAATATCTTAGACGAAATTTCCGATTTCGTGCGAACCACCTCTTTCATCATTCTACTCATGAACTACCAATGATCGTCAAGTACTCTAGCTCCTTCAATTTTGAGAACATGCTGCATGCTAGCTCGAGTTTCTCATTGATGATAACTGATTGTATTTAAATATAAAATATGGTTTGCCATTCATTGAATACCATCTACTACAACTGTTCATACCTTCCTTACTAAAGCGCTCATATCTTGGGACACGACATTTATTAACATCATAGCGACACTCTGATCGATATTTGTAGCGTGTTTACTACGCTCCATCTCGGTATTCATGAACGTACCCAATGCGTAAACAGCGGCAGCTCGAATCTGTATAAAATGAAAAAAAGAATTCTCACCAAGACCGGTAATGAGGTGACCGTTTTATTTTAAACACTGCATACCTCCGGTTCCTTAGCTTTCAAATGGCAGAATAATTTCTCGTGAGCGGAATCTCGTACACCGCACCATCTAGCTTTATCATAACGTTCCCATAATTTAGCCAGACATATGATTGTCCATAGTTTCAACTGTATATTAGAGTCGTTGATTTGCTCCAAACATACAGAAACCAAATTTTCTTGTAATGCTACTTCTTGCCCGGGTAAGTAGTCTTTTACGATAACGGTCATCGCAAACGCTGCAATCGTTCTATGATCAGCCTAAAATAAACGATAAATTATTAAAAAAAAATAAATGGATTTTTGTAAAAGTACTTTTGAAACTTTAAAACTTACCGGTACAGAATAATCTTGAAGTATTTGCAAGAAATATTTATACCCGTTATCTCGCACCAAATCCGCTTGGCAAGACTGAAAATGATTCGAAAAAATTAGCCACACGGAATCATGTAACTACTTAGCTCGAGTAGAGTAAAAAATCTACTAACACCATCAACTGCGAGAATCTTGGCCCAAATGAACACTAACAAATACCTCAATTCACGTGCCGAGCTTTGTAACAATTTCAACATATATGGAAAAATACCGACAGACAGAGCTAAATTCACAGCCCAAGGTCCTAAATCTAGAAATCGTTTCAACAATTCTAACGCTCTTAATCGGTGTACTTGACTTAATAAAACCTAGACAAACTCCACGGGTGTTATTTTTATACGCGATAAAATAAACCTTGATTTTGTCATTTAATAACCTTTACCTGCAACACTATGGGTAGTTGTTCAGGTGGAGTACGTTGATCAGATCCCATATCAAGCCAAACTTCAAAAGCGGTAAGTTGCTCTTCAAAAAAAGGAGAATGGCGGTAATTGTTTTCACATTCCAACACAGACGGTAATTGAGATAGACATAAATCCAATGACAGATCCCAAGCTTGCCACATGGGGTGCTGAAATGTTGATGGTAACTTGGGACATGAAACAGGAGTGCAATCATAAGATCGCATTATCCTCTCTGCTAGCAAGTAATTGCGAAATAAGCTCGCTACTAATAAATCTTGACGGAATAATTTCTGAAACAAGTCTGAAAAAAGAAATATGTTTTTTAAGTCATGTATCCATAGCTTTGCGCTTCTGATTCTACGCATTTCTTTTTTGAATAACCGAGGCATACAAACACAAAACTCTTTTGCAAATGAAAAAAAAAAAAAAAAAAAAGATGGGAGCAAATATTAGCAATACATTATTGTCAACATTCTTTAATGCACTTGTAACCAACACTATGTAAAAAAAGTGTAGTTGATATCAAATTTTGTTGCACATGAATTTCTCATTTTTAATTCTCGTTCATAATACCTGTTATCAAGTATAATATAATGCTTTATAATAACGCTGTAAAAATTGTCACTCTGAGTGAGTTTATACAGTCTAATGAAGTAGAATTAAAATTTTTCAAAAAGGCGCATCACAGCACCGAATGAAAAGAGAATAAAAGCGTTCATGATCGATTTGCATATTATGAAAGCACAGCGTTACAGTAAACTCACTGACTCACATAACGGAAGCAAAATCGACCATCAACTATTAACGGATATTTAATAATTTCACATCGATTGAGTATCGCGTAGCAAACCCTATGTTGCAAGTTGAATTAAACATTTGAACTACTTATAATAAGATATTCAGATACCGAATTAATTCAAGGAATACACTACGTACGGATGCTCGGGTAAACTTTTCGTATAAAATAGAATTTTACCTGAACGAAACGAGCATTGGTCGTTCTTTTTAATCGACTACCCATATCAATTCTGAAAAAGTATCAATAGCGACATTTACGAATGAAGGTTTTGCAAATTATCGACCTTTGAGGTCCCTTCTATGAAAATATACAGGTACACAAAAATTATTATTAAAGTTAGCATAAAATACATAGATATTTATAAATTGTAAGATTAGAAGCAATTTTTCAATAGAAATAAGTTAATAACTTTAAAATATCACGTATACACCCAAAGCTCCAAAAAATTAAGCAAAAAATTATATTGATGAAATATAAATTTACTGAAAGAAGTGCTGTCAATACATAAAAAATAAGAAGTGGAAGATGATTATCTTTCTTCGCATTATACCTCGAGGTAACACGTTCCAAGCTATTGTATCGGTAATGGCAGTGAATATCCAATTAAGTTCGCCTAACATCGTTCGTCGATCATTTAGTTGTCCTGGAATTCTGAGAAAAAATATTTTCCATAATATTAGAAAAAATTTAAAAATCAATAAAAAGAAAGAATAAGAACATTATTTTGAAAGATCAACTTACTTATCAATCAGTTCTAATGATATATTAGGGACCAATTTTGATGAGTCCTGCATGACAAACCTAGCATAATAAAAATGACACATCACATTTTAAACTTAAAATTTTTCAATAAAATACCAGTATAATTATTTACTACCATCTTAAAGCAATTTTAATAGGAGTCGTTAAGCAAGATGTGAAAATGTCAGCAGGTAAATCAGGGTTCATAGGTAATATTTGATCTGCACTACAAGCTGCCAACTGAATACAATTTTTAAAAGTGGGAGTAGATCCTGCTGAATGCGAATTTTGCCCAGCTGCTTGCTATAAACAACGAAAATCACTTTGAACTTTTTATCAACTTTCAAGGTGAATGAGTTTAATAAAACTGTCCATCTTACTTCAAATTCTTTTTCATGTTGTTCGGCAAATTGTCTAAAAAGATCAACAATCACACCGGCATTGGAACAGTCGTATACGTAAATGGAAGGACTTCCCATCCATGTTTGTAAATCATAAATGGACAGGGGTATATACTGAGTGTAAGTCTGTAGATTGAAATGTACATTAATAAATTTCCCCAAACATAGTAAATGAAATGCATGTGAAAATTAAAATACGTATGAATGTTAACTAAGGAAGAATTGAATTACATTTTTTAATTCGTCCTAAGATAAAGATTAATACGTTCAAATTTGAAAGATAAGATAAAGTTAGTTAGTTCTTGGTTAAAACATCGAAACTAACATTTGATAAATAGCGGTCGATAAGCTTATCAGCTAATTTTCACCAAGTACGTTTCAATTATGAAAAAGGGTTTTCAACAAAACTAAGTTACCAATACATAATAGGTATATTAACATACCCTATTAAAAACCCAAATCTCTCCATTAGCTGTCGGTTTCGGTACTCCATGGCCATTGTAGTGAAAAAGAACTCGCTCTTCTTTAGCATTTTTTCTTAAAGAAGTACAAAGTTTCTTAATTTCATCAACAGTCGGGTCCAAGCTTTGTTTGTATCTAGCTCGAGGTTGCCACCTCTCATATTGCTTTTGAAGATTTTGACCGACCATTTCTAAAGCCTTCTGTGGACTCATGGATAAAGGATCTGGAAGTGCCACGAATGACATTTACGAGTTAATGGTTTGAAAAAATTTTTAATTCTTTTTCAATTACTTACCTATCCAACATTCCAATCTGGCACAAGGCTGAGTTTTTACGATATCTGGAGGATCTACTCCCACATTTAAGCAAACGACTAGAGCAACGCTTACGGTCTTCATCTGCACAAAACGTTAAAAATGTTCATATTATTTTATTGTCGAATAGTCTTGAAACAATGAAACGTAAATTTCGAAAAATACTAACTCGTTCTTTCATACGCCATGATTGAGTGATAACTTTGGCCCCTTCGATACATTCTATATGACGATTTTTCACAAATGATAATGGCAAATTCCAATCTCCATACGATGAATGTTCATCCAAAGTACAGTCATTATGAGGCGTTATTGCCATGGTAAATGATGGCAACAGTATTTCAATGGGTACATGTTGACATTGTACAAAAAATAAACTCGCAATTCATGAAAAAGTGGAGGAAAACAATTAAACACCGCAAAATATTCACTCAATTCTTGAGTCAAAATCAAGAAGTCATCAAGATTTAGCGATATGAACCCAAAATTGAACATATATAATGAAAAACACAGCGTTGACAACTTACGAATTTAACAAATTGATGAAAAAAAAAAATAGGAAAATAATGCGAACTTTCTTTAAAAATAATGTTCATTTTCACTTTTATAATAACTTCTACTTAAAAAAATTACAGACCACGCAAAACATCACTCAATGAATGTTATCATTATTGTTATGATTTTTTAGCATAGAGCCAGGTTGTACAACTGGTATGGAAAAATTGTGTGAGACTTACGAGTGGATTCGGCTAAGATGGTTCGGCGACTCGGCGTCAAAAGAGTGGTAAGCATCGAAGGTGGTGGTAACCTTTGACTATAGTCAAAGCTTAGACCATAATACTAAATGGTCTAAGAGTCAAAGCACAATACATAGCATTATTTTATTATTAGCAGGCACGAAAGAAAGAGTCCACCACTTTTTGTATAAGGTTTAGCCTCTAGTTTCCAAGCCTGAAGGTTTGAATCTTCACCAAGCCAAAAAAATTCTCTTCAATCTTGGTAAAATTTTTTCTACCTTTTTTCGGTAAGGAATGGAGTAATGTGTTATTTATTTATGTAAAAATTTGTCGAATATAGACGTAATTGTCGCATTTCTTTCATTTTGAGAAAGTAGATAACTACAAACATCGCGTTGTCTTGTGAAGTTTATGAAGGAAGATCATGGAATCGCTGAAAAGTCGCCCAATTGTTAGTAAGAAGATAAAAAAAAAATTCGTTACTACCAGGAAGCCGAAAATATTCCGAAAAATTACAGAAGATAAAAGAGAACTACGGAAAATTGCTGTCCCATCGCATCGTTATACTCCTCTTCGTGAGAATTGGGTGAAAATTGTTACTCCTATTGTTGAACATTTGAAATTACAAATACGATTTAATTTGAAATCAAGATGCGTTGAAATTCGGCCAGAAACTGAAACTGATGATGGCAGTAACTTACAGAAAGCTGCTGATTTTGTAAGAGCATTCATTCTTGGTTTTGATGTCGAAGATGCCTTGGCTTTGTTACGTCTAGAAAGTTTATTCGTTGAATCTTTCGAAATAAAAGATGTTAAAACGCTTCGAGGAGAACATCTTTCAAGAGCTATTGGACGATTGGCTGGCAAAGGAGGTCGTACGAAATTCACAATTGAAAATGTCACTAAAACGAGAATAGTGCTAGCAGATTCGAAAATTCACATCTTAGGATCATTTCAAAATATCCAAGTAGCGATGCGGGCTATTTGTAACTTAATTTTAGGTAGTCCTCCTTCAAAAGTATATGGGCAATTACATAATATAGCGAATAAAATATCAGATCGTTTATAATAATAATTTCAATAAAATATCACCACAAAACTATGATGTGTATATTCTTCACAAATTACAAACTTGGATCAATAACAAATTCCTATCAGTATACAAGTCACGATTTATATTTTCGATCATTTCTGTGCTTTTTGCTATTGTGATTGCTTTCAGCGTGATAATATCGTTCTTTCTTCTTTTCTCTAGAACGAGATCTTATTTTTTTTTACCTACTGTCGTACGCACGCTCCATACTTGCTGAGCGTGAGCGCCGTCTAGAATTTTTTGAATGATATTTCTCCCTACTTCTGAAACGATATTGATAGCGGGAATTTGATTTGAAATTTGTGTGGGAGGGGGGTGTGACCAAAAGTTATTTTCAAAATAATTTTTTATCTTGGAATAGTAACAAATTAAAAAAAAGAAATCGATAAGTTTTTATAGAAAGGAATATGATAATGAGTTTCCTAAGAAATTTGTGAAGAAAGATCAATTTTCAAGATGAAAATTTTTTTTTTTCAGAAAATGACTTTTTTGGAGGTGGTTGGTAACACTTGTAATTTTGCCTCAGAATTAAATATAGGTACCAATGTTCAGATCATTTTTTTATAAATTTTAATTGTAGTTATTGTAATTGTAAACTACCTATGTGTGTAAATGTAATGTAATGAATTTATTCCATTAACAATTACAAAATTAAAATGTGATACAAATAACCCGCATCAGTGCGCCTTTTGGCGCGAGCGGTGCGGGGATCACCTTCACTACACATGATACTTATAATCTAGGAAGATGAAATATAAAAAGAGAAAAGAGAGAGAAAACAAAAAAGAGAGCGAGAAAAAAGAAAAAAAAGCAAAAACCTAAGGCACATCAAAAACTAAACAAAAATTAGATGCTACGGCAAGAACAACAATAAAGAAAAAGTGAGCAAAAAAAGAAACAAAAACAAAAAAAGCAAAAGCAATAAAAAAACAAACAAACAAACAAAAATAAATAAAATAAAATATACAAAAGACAATCAATATTCTCTACTATTTAACACATAAAGTTTAAGGTCTTTACTAAAGCGCTTCCTATTAGTGATCGGCCTGAGCACAAAGGGGAGACCATTGTAGGCAATGGAGGCAGCATATCGCACCCCTACTGCAACAACACCACATCTCCAAAAAAAATCTTCGACTGCAAAAACACCACATCTCAAAAAACTAACAAAAATAATTTGCGTTGCGAAAATCTGCCTTTACCATTGGAAAGAACGTGAAAAATTAGTAAGGATCAATGAAAAAAAAAAGAGAATTTGAATTCGTATTTCGTTATTTACAAAGCAAATAAAAAGCAATTTTCTTGAGTTTCGGTTATTTGACGTGTTTTGAGATGCGGTGTTGTTGCAGTAGGGGTGCGATATGTCCCCCGAACCTAGAGTGGAACTTAAACCACTTAGGTACAGTAGCAACAACGCCCCTCATATCACCTCTTCTTACTCTTGGCCAGAGCTGTACACTAAATAATTCTTTTCTCCCGTGTACATAGCAACAGGCACTGTGGATAAACAGCTTTTCCAAAGTTAAAAATTTTAATTCCTTAAACTATTCCACAGTGCTGTCCTTCGCCCTAATACCTGCTACGCTCCTAACTGCTCTTTTTTGCAGTATACGAAAGCGCCGCGCTTTGAGTATTGAAAATTTTAATGCATATAAAAAAACTATATCGTTTATTCACGATTGCTCATCATAAGTATTCCGCGTTGTCTGATCGAAAGTGAGAATGTTATAACATTATAATAATACTATAGTTCAAGTTGAAACATATCTAAGCTTTATACATTGATGTAGAACGTATAATTTATTCGGCGTAATTTTTATACGACAATTCTGCTTACAAATTACAATTGCCCATGAAATACTATATAGATATATGACAAATAACACGATAGTTTTTTGAATTCCCCCTGAGATGAAAACTGCCTACAGTGCTGCTGCGCATGCGATTTTTTATTGATTATTAGAATGAATAAATACCTTCCCCTTAACTACCTCACTTCTTTGTTTATTTGAAACATGGTAATAGTTTGATATAGGCGTGAAGTAAAATGGATTCAGGACCTCAAGCTTTCGGTCTAGGAAGAGTTTCAGGTCAAGTAGATTTTCAGCAATTTTTAAAATCCAGACCAGTGCTAATACGACTGTTATGTTTGGTAAGGAACAGTTAGTATATACCTAATAGCCTTTATCATCATTATTATTATAGCATTTCAATAAGATAGTTTCGCTTTCGAGCTCCCTTATACAAGACATTATAATCTTTCTTAACTTAACGATTACTAACATGCTACCCGTAGACGCAATTATCTGTAAAAGATTTTCAGAAAAATTAATTTCTTGACCATATCTTGAACAAAGTTGACCTTGACCCATTTACATCAACTTGGATATTGATTGTTCACATTTTGCAACAGGCCAGAATGTAAATTCAGAAAAAATATATCATAATTATCTACATTAATTAAATTCCTACAAATATTCGCATTAATGTTTCTCCTAATTAAATTCCCAATAATTATGGACGGATAGGTATTGAAGCCATCATATAATATTCACTTGTTCATTTAGAAATTCAGCATTATAGCATATTTTTGTATTTCACCGGGATCTAAAACTTGGAGTCAAGAACTGAATCGAGAGGTATGCATTTATAGCGAAAAAAAAGAAAGTACTTGTCATGTAGGAATGCAAGTTACGTTTCTGGGAATTGTCGGAGCAATAGTATTCTTATGCACTGAATATTTCATGTGGAAATCATCGTCGGTGAAGCATCGAAGGAGAATAATTCGCGCTGGTTTAGGAATAGGAGGTAATAATTCAATATTTAAAAAATATTGTGATTAGTTCATTGCAAACCTTTTATTTTTGTTTACAGGAGCCGAATGTCTCTTTTGTACTATCACATTTTTATACATTTTCTTTACATGGTTTGATACTCGTGTACCCAGTAATGTAAGCAGAGCGAATGCTAATTTCGCTATAATTTTCATATTTTTTGACATACTCGCTTGGGTACGTTATGCCTCTAGTATTTTGATTGTTGCAAAACAAAAAAATTGTTATTCAAAATTTCATTTATTCGATTTCAGGGCTATTTTACGTTATTAGAATACCAACGTTTGGAGAAAGGAGTTGATCCAGAATTCATGGGCGCTTTTGGTACAGAAGATGCTGCACAATTCAGTACTTATGCTGCCGAAGACAATGAATATCAAGATCCAAACATTCAGAAATAAAATGGTTGTTTAATTAGCTTATTAGTTGCTAAACGATGCACAATTTTCGGTTAGTATATGTTATATTGGGATTACCGCATTGACGTGAAGCTTAAATAAATTTAATGCTTGATCAAATTTGTTGAAGCAAAATGGAAAATGTTTATTCGATGTTTAATTTCGCCATCTTTCTCAAAATGTTATTTGTTTTCAATTTTGTGGTTGGAAATTCGTAGAATTTTTTTTTTTTATGATAGACGCATAAAACTATACTTAAAATGTAGATTATCTTTAAGGCGGTGCCTAACTCATAAGTGTAAACGGTAATAAAAGCCGACACAAATGGATTTTTCTTTTTAAAACAATATCAATAAAAAACAGCGAATCAAGCACACAACACAACTAGATGTGGGATTAAAATTTTAAAAAATATCAATAGTGGGCCAAAAAAACGAAATTAAAAAAAAAACTATGTTTCTTCGTTACTGTAACATTTTCATAAAAATGAAGATTCAGATCACCGCCTTAATCACTGAATATAGGTACCTCATACTAATATACATATATATATTTTTTTAAATCATTCAATTCATCTTCGAAGCTCTATTTTCTTTAGGGTAATTTTGTAAATTTTTGATTTATTAGTATCTACAAATTAAATTTCACGATTCAATAGAGGCATAGTTTGATTTTTATCCTTAAAGCAAATGCAAAAAGAACTGACTTGAAATACTTATTTTGAATTCTCATTTAGAGCAACCGCTATCGATGCTAGCCAAATAATAACCAAAACTCTCGCATTCTTTGATATCCAAAACATATCTTGTAAAATTGGGACATGCTATAAGCATACAATCTCATTTACTTCATGAACAAATAAGGAAAATCATAATATTCAGGAACAATAAAATGTCAAGATAAACATATCAAAATAGATTTGTATCACAAATTTAATACATTGAAGTTACGAGTTGGGAGATTCAAATCGATAACGATCAAAAAAAAAAATGAACAAAAAAGCTCAAATAAGCAGTCAAAATTTCCAAAGCCGAATGTATGAAGAAATGTGGCTAATAAAATTTGAAATAATAGATACCTTAAAAAAGTTTACGACCATTTGTTGTCGACGTATCATTCGACCAGGAAAAAGATGCCTAAAATACTGAAAGAAATGGAGCCTTTTATGTAGATATGCACATGCAGCATACCAGCATAGAAAAGGCGTGACTGGCATATTTCAATTTTGTTCAAAACTTTAATCACATCATTCACCTACTCGGATGGTAAATATGACAGTGTAATACATATTTTGTCCATAAATACAAGAACACTAATTTATTCGTTTATGATTTTCAACATTTGTGCATCTGATACCATTTATAAGTTCAGGACAGAGGCAGATTGAAAAGAAAGGGATGAAATAGATGGTTATTGTTTGTCCTATCGCCTCTGCT
This sequence comes from Phenacoccus solenopsis, assembly GCA_009761765.1. Lineage (NCBI taxonomy): Eukaryota > Metazoa > Arthropoda > Insecta > Hemiptera > Pseudococcidae > Phenacoccus > Phenacoccus solenopsis. The sequence continues at coordinate 50,550,405 of CM019753.1, forward strand.
ATTTGTGCCTTACAAAAACAAAAGAGCGCTTTATAGATATTTTTCTTCGTGTTTTGGGACAGATTAATAAATTTTGTTAGAGCCTATCAAAGAAGAAAAAATATTTTTTTTTTAAATCAAATAATTATAATATTTTTTGTTTTGTTATCCTATTCATTGTTTTCTGTGTTTTTTGATTTATGAGAAATTTTATGTTGCCAATCTTACGTATCATTTTACAAAATCTTATCATCACTATTTTATGGGTGAATTTCCTTTTAGACTTAACTGATCTTGAATATGAAAGCAAAAGTGATAATCGTACATAATTTAGAATATATTTTTAGTGATGTTTATATCGTTATTACGAATGATGAGATTTGTGTTAACTATTTATTGAATCGAGATCATTATAACTTACATATTTTTAAAAGTCTGCTTCAAGTATGATTATTTCATTCGTATGCTTTTTAATTATATACGTTATACGTATTTGATGTAAATACCGTCTTTTCTGTCGGTAAAATATTGTAAAAAAAAATGTTCAATCCCTTTAATAAAATTCAATATCTAACAAACGAATTCCTATAAAATAATTCCATATTTGTTTCAATTGTACTCACTATATTAATTAACATCTTATAAGTAGAAAAACTTCAACAAATCTACTTGAGATATAAACACGGGTAAAAACAATTTTAAATGCAATCAACTATTTTTAAATACACGCTATATGCATACCTAATGACAAACAGATGATTGGGTACTGCATCGTTACAATACACCCTTTTTGTATGATTCGAGCTCAACGCCTTCCCAATGAGTTTTCATATTTTCTGGAAAATACCTATAAATTTGTAGGTGATTACCTCTCTGCCTGTAATTATTTGTAAAGATGAATTTTTATTAATTACCTTTCTTTTAAGAACTTCAATACACCCATCTCATATTCACTTAATCCGTTGAAAACAATATCCAAATTGGTATTCAATGTTTGCATATCATTCACACCAACAAGACAAGAACATGAACCAGGCTGACTTAATGAGTGAAAGAGAGCGAGTTTGCCTAGTTCTACATTTTTTTCCTAAAATCATATAATAATTGCACATTAGTGTGACTACTATACGTTACACAATGTTTAAGAAATAACTTTCTTACAACACAATGATTTGCCGCTGAACTGCATAAATTTTTTAATTCTAGCGAAGCTGGATGCCATGGCCGCGGTCCGCTGTTTGACAACAATCCCATTCCTATGCAACCTGCATTAATTACAGCTACATCCTTCGCCTGTTTTCAAAAATGTAGGTTAATATGAGTGAGTAGAAGCAAATGACCATGCATACAGGCGTTACACTTGAGTATAAAATGATATAAATATTCGTTTAATAATAAATACTTGCTTCAAATAATGGCAAAAAATCTAGCAAAGAATTATCAACTAAGGTGTTTCTGCAATAGGATAAAATACAGCTAATGTTGATGGAGCTTTTCTCAACCACTTCTAATAAAGTAGACAAAGGATAACCAGATATTCCAATATATTTGGCTTGACCAGTTTTTACCAGTTTTTCCAACGCTGGTAATGTTTCATTTAAAATAACTTCAATAGATGGAGCAAATTCCACATCATGAACCTTAAGAAAAACAATTTTTTTTACGTTCGCATAATCCAAAATAAGTACTTTTTTTCACTTTACTCACGAAAACAATGTCGACATAATCTAACTGTAAACGTTTTAAACTTTGTTCGAAGCTTTCAGTAACAGCACTCGGCGAAAAGTTGAAATAATTTCCGCATCGCCCAACTTTCGTAGATATGTAATACGCTTTTCGGGGAATTCTTTTAAGGGCCTGTTAAAAGCTAAGTTATGAATAGTAACTAAAAATGACATTATAATCACGTTCTGCACATGCTTGTCCTAAAAAGGTTTCTGCTAATCCTTTGCCATAATGAACACCAGCATCGATAAAGTTTACACCACTTTTTATAGCGTATTCAACAGTTTCAAGTGCGTTTTTTTCATCATAATCACTAAAAAGAAATCTATAATAGCTTCTACAAAATGATCTAATTTGGATACGCAAAGTATAAGTGAAATATAGTCACCTACCCGTACGTATGTGATCCTCCAAAGGCTCCAGCTCCTAAGCTCAGTTTAGAAAACTTTAAATCAGTTTTTCCTACAAGTGTGTACGGCATAATTCTCACTTTGTTTATATCGCTAAAACCTTCCACAAAAGTGGTAGGAAGACTTGGATTAGACATTTCAATTTTTAAATGCAATAAATCTTTATCCTTAATAATTAACACTTCGTCTTCAACAAATAACACTTCGTTATCTTCTGAAGGAAAACACGTACTCCAACTTTGTCGCGCAAGCGCAATACATTAGTGATAATAAATTGCGGGTTTGCGGAGTTTGCGCTTAGTTTCTATTGATAAGAAAAAATACTAGGGAACGCACGTAACTATTTATTTTTCCATTTACACAATATCGTAAAATAAAATAAATGGGAAAGTAAGTTCATATTTTAATAATCAGTTGGAACACGAGCATTTAATAAAATAAATGCATAAAATTATTACAACATTCAAAATTCTCAGGCATAAGGAATGGCGGAAAATTGCTAAAAAAATGCGGCGAAAACGAATTAGAACGCTAAAAGCTAAAGAACGTGACAAAAAAATGAAAGAAGGTGAGTAACAGTTTCACTTAGGTACTTGGAAAATTTTCTGTTTCTTCTGATAGCTGGGTCTTGTGTCTTCATTCTATCGTCAATAAATGCCAAATATTTTGCTGTATAGAAGAAGAATGTCGTGCTCGATCTCCATCTTACAGAGCTTGGCTCGAAGAACAAGAGCAAATGGAGAAGTTTCGTCAAGAAGAAGAAGAACGAATTCTTCGAGAGCAAAACGAACGTTGGTTGGAAAATGAACGTTTAGCTAAGGAACGTTGGGAACAGCAACAAAAAAGACTGGAATACATAAAAGCAGAAAAAGTAAAAAAGGAGGTATTAAAGGCAGTTGCTACAATTAAATACATTCCTTGCATTTTTGTGCAAAGAGTCATAAATTTAAAATTTTTTAGCTAATCATGAAAGAAGAATGGGAAAGAGAGCAGGAAAAATTGAAAAAAGAAGCCGAATTACGCCAGCTTGAAAAAGAACGTAAAGAACGCGAACAAGTATGTTCAAACTTTTTATTGATTCGAAGTTGAATTTAGTTGAAATTAAGCATAAAAATAATGGATTATTGATTATCATAAAATTATGTTGTAGATGGCTTTGTTGGATCGAATCGAAAAATATGTAAGCGGTGAATCTGAAAGGTTACCATCTTCGGTTGTTACCATAACAGAAACACAGCCTGGGATGATTGAATGCCCATTTTTTGCCAAAGTTGCTGCATGCAGATTTAGAGATTCTTGTTCAAGGTTGATCAAAATTTTTTACTCGTACTGTAATTATAATGCTACATGATGTAATTATATTTTTGGTAATGAATGTTTTAATCACAATATAACAGAAATCACATTCGTCCCAGTGTTAGTAAAACTCTGTTGTTTCCTGGATTTTACACTCATTTTCGCATAGAACATGTCAATCAGTTGAATGAATATGATACAGACGTTGGTTTAGAATACGATGACAAAGAAATTTATCAACATTTTTCGTAAGTTGAAAAATTAACCATCTAATTACCGAAATGATTTTCTTATTATTGATTAATTTCATTATTCATGTTTGAATAGAGAATTTTATCACGATGTTTTAACTGAAATGAAATCTTATGGTAAAGTAATACAATTCAAAGTGTGTTGTAATGAAGAGCCACATTTAAGAGGGAATGTTTATGTTCAATATACTTCGGAAAGGTACGCTATTCGAGCATTTCGAGCCCTTCAAGGCAGATATTACGGTGGAAAACAAATCTCTGTTGAATTTTGTAACATTAAAGCATGGTCTAAAGCTTTATGCGGTAATTATGCTTATTTTATCTCATTTTTCCAAAATATTTTCTTTGATGAATGATAACTCAGTTTTAATATTTTCATTCAAAAGGTTTATACTCCAGAAAAAAATGCCCCAAGGGCAGTAGATGTAATTTTTTACATGTATTTCGCAATCCTGGGAACGAGTTTCATAAAGCCGACCGCGATGTTTTCGATGATAAGCCACCGACCGCTAGTGTTCGGTTAGTTCTGCATAACTAAAACAAAACCTTATATATATATTTTTAACATGTACCATTATTTCATTTTAGAAGAGAAAAATCAGAAGAATGGAGGTGGTCCGCGTCTCCCGAAGTTGTATCATATTATGATGATTCGGATTCTGATGATAGTAAACATTCTTCTATTTCAAGACATGAAAGCAAAGATAAAAAACATCATCATCGAAGGTTCTCGCGTTCCAGATCCTCAAGTAGAAATAAAGAAGTAAAGAGAAAAAGACATAAGTATGAAAGCTCTCCAAAAGAAAAAAGGAGGCGTAAAAAAAGTACAAGGTGTAGAAGTGATAGTTCTGAACGGAGAAAACATAACAACAAGACCAGAAGAGATGATTATAAAAAATGAGCCGTGACAAGATTGAATTTCTTTTCTCATGGCATTTCATATTTTTCTTCTTGGAAAGAAATCGATTATTGAAAAGTGAAATTGTTTCAAAATTATGTTAGCCTACCATAGTTAATTTCACATCAATAAAGCAAGGTGCAAATTGTTTGTAGCTTATTTAATAATTTTCAAATTGTGTCTGTTGAGTTAATGCCAATTTTTATTTTTTTTTTACAGATATACTGGTATGAACGCGAACGCAGTTATCTCATAAGAATGGCTTTAACATAAAACAAGGGAATACAAATATCTTCTGCGAGGATTCTCAGCAACTATTATCTCATTATCATTAAATTTATTCACACGTTTTTGTACTGTGATTTTGTCGTTGCTCAATACAAAGATATTTATTACAATATTGTTGGTTTTGGTAGTCGAATGCTTCCTTCTACAGATTGAATATGCAACTTATATCACATTTCTTTTGAATATCTGCGTATAAAAAATATATGCTGATTGGCCTTTTCCATTTTTTCTTTTTAATGATTCTTGAAAATGTGTATGTGTTGCATTACAACTCTGCTTATAAAAAAGCTTGATATCCCCAATTTTTTTGGCGCTGATAGTCAATATTATTAATTCTTAAACTTTCAAAAAAAGTAAAATGAGAGCTTATATTTATATGATGGTGAAAAAGCCATGTAGCTATTACAAATAATCCTATGCTAAAGGCCAATCTTCAGAGTACTCTCATGCAGCGTTACTAACAATATCGACCGATTTTCTATATCTTACACGTATGATAAAGTCAAGGCATATTTTATTATACGTAGGCATGTAATAGATATAATAATATACACCTTCATTTTATGGCGAATGATTCACCAACTCCTGCAGATTGGCTTTAGTACCCTATTCCAACAACCGCTTTTTCACTTTCATTAAAATTGACTTTTTCACTAGCCTTCCCTTTAATGCATCTATGCAATCCCATTTTATTTTCACTCACGTTTTATTGAATAAACACAAACAATACTTTTTTTTTCTTAAAGAGCTAAGTCATATTCTACAAATAAGTAGAAATAATGAAAATGTTCAGATCGATGGATTTACCTTAAACCCATATAAATTCATTATAGCTATTCCTTTGCGAATACTTCTTTATTGTTCCAAAATCAAATGAACACCGCTCAGATCTAGCGAAAAACGAAATATAAATAAAATAATAATTGACATTTTACGAAATAAACGATGCCAAGGTTTGAGAATCAGGTCATTTAAGTATTAATAATAGTAATTTTAACGCAACTGGTTCCTCCTAATCTAGTATCATCATATTACGGCGCTATCGTTAGACTACTTGACGCGATTACTGCATTTCTCAATTTGAAGTTCTACGTTTGTAATTTTCGTCAATGAATCGTGATCTTAAAAAAACGACTGAGAGGAAAGTACCTCGTTAAAATTCAAAAATTACCTATTTGTGAACGTATTCAATTAAATCCTAAGAAACCATAAGTATGAAATGAGAAAATATAGGAGAATTAATTTACTTATTTAAAAAAATGTACATTACAGGTATTGATATGCGTATTTAAAATTTGTTGATTTTTTCCACGCCAATGTATATATATAAAGTGCCTGTGGCGGAGCCTATTGTTGTTTTTTCCCCGATAATTAAAGTTTGCGATAGGTATCTGGAATATTTGTTACTGTGTGACTGCGAATAACCACTTAATTTACGCAATTTAATTTATAATGCGGTATTATTATATTTTCGGGCGAAATGTTACGAAAACTAGGTATATCCACCTACTACCTATATTACTGTGATACATTAACATCTATGCTATAAATCCCGATAGTTATAACCCTTAAAACAAATTTAATTGTGTAAAATGTATTATCAAAGCTTGAAGTTTTAACAGTCTTCTTTTATGTATGTATTAATTATAGGTATGTATGTTGTATGTAAATCTCAGCATATTGTATGTGCATAATAAGACCAGGTAGCAAAGTAGTATGCCTAATACATATATACTCGCATGTAATGTCAGCTGTCGATGTCGAATCTGCGTAAGATGAGATACATTCCTACGTATGTAAAATCAGAGGTCAGCGCGTTACGCTTCATGATCCCATGTGTTACTAATATACCTGAGTTTGAGTGTAGTTAACACCGAATTTAAATGTAAAAATTATTTGACGACTTGACCCATACGTTTATTTTTCGAAAGCAAACCAACAGATTCAGCCACTATTTTCGAAAATGTTTTATTCCTGTATTAGGTACTTATTAATATTCATTTTCTAGGTAATATAATAGCATACTCATTAATATATACGCGTTGATTTGCATTTTAGGAACAAAAGATATAAGGAAAAACTCACCTAAGCCTACCTATAATATTTTGTCAACCGTGTAATTATAAATGTTTTAATCGTGGCTTTTATAAATTCACGGTCGACTATTTTAAGATTAGAAACCAAGATATTTTTTCCACAACCATCATTACGTAATGCTTGAAATATTGAGACTATCATAAACAAAGTAGGTACCTAACGCTAGAAAATATCTTACATCCGCGTATTGATATACTTGCAAAATGTAAAGTAAATTTCTCATCATTTAATTGATATCGATCTAATAAAGATTTTTTTTTTTAACAAAAAACCATGTTAGTATACGCTTCCTTCAATTACAAGGACGGTCTATGTTTAAGCTGAAAATTTCTGCTAAAATGATTATCTACTTTAAGAAATCTATTGCAGTAATTATTAAAATGAGTTGTTTGCTAATGAATAACTTTATAACGTAAAAGGATTTACCTATAAAATGAGCTAGGTAGTTTGATGCTTCTGATTATATTGAACATAAAAATAAATATTTTACCTCAATTTTTTATAAACCGACTACCATCTAATCGTAAAAGTTTTTCATTACTCATTTAATCATTCGTTTTAGTAGTAGGTAAGTATGTAAAAGTTTTAATGCATAGTAGCTTTATATATATGGTAACCTTTTTTAATGAAATTCTTTTCCACTTGAAAGAAATGTTTCAAATTTTTTCTGCATTCAACGAATTTATTCAATTATCTCATAGATAAATTTCTATTTAGAGATGTAGGTATGTACATAAACTATATAACTAGTTTCTTGTGTAGGTGCTGCGTAGTACAAACATTGTCGGTGTTGTGATTCTTATATCATGACATAAATAAACATATATGGTGCTGTAAATCAATGCATCTAGCAGATACCTAATTATGTGTAAGTAGGTAATGTAAGTTCATTCTGTATCCTATTCGTAATGTTGATTAGTTCATGTCAAACGCATTATCTTACTAATCACCGTATTCGCCAGGAATAAATTTATTACATTTAGATCAGTATTGGTACTAGTTTTTAAAGAATTTTTAAACTAGAAATATTTTAAAAATATACTCACCAAGTTAATAATAAAAAATTCAAAGGACATCTAATGAATTTATCACGAGGTCAAAATGAACCGGTTTTTCCTTCACGAATAATTTAATTAATAAGATGATAAAAGTTTTCGGTTGAACTTATATATTAAAGATGAGAACTGATTTTTAAAATTTACTTATAAATTGGTCTATTATCGCGTTACTATTTATATGAAAAAAAAAATCGATTTCAGTCGTGAATGGAATTCGATATTAGTTCAGCCTAATATATTTGTATTTTTATGTTAAGTTATGGATCTGAAACCTATATATACATATAAGAGTAAACATTTTTCAATTAAACGAGCGAATTGACGGTTTATAAAAATATCGAATGCGAAATCTTCACGCCTCGTTTTTCACGAAATCACGACCTTCCTTTTTCCTGTATTTTTGCGTGGCTATTAAAATTTAATCTCATGAATTTTTATAAACCCTATTTATTCATCAATTATTAATACGATTAATATTTATAGACAGCTATAAAACAAAGAAGAAAATCATTTATTGAAGTTGATCGTTCTAGTGAGAAAAATAATAACATTTCTTACGAATACGAGTATGATTATCAAATAAAAGAGTCATTTTAATGGTAAAATGTGCGTCCATAGTAATATACGGAGTTACGCACCCACCTATACTCATTGACGTACATAGATATTATACTTATTAACCCAGCTATGATTTCAGCTGACGGAATACTAAATCGAAGAAAAACAATATTTTATGCTGTATGAATATATTTTAAAAAGAGTGCTATTTTTCCATTTTTCATAAGTTGCTAGAAAATACTTATTAGTTATTACTATATCAGAATGTTACATTCAATATAAACTGGTTTTTATTTGTTCGGATTCATATTAGGGCACGTATATGATTTAAATCACTGAAAGAATTCAATGGTATACTTACTTATCACTAGAATTTTTTAAGAAAATTAAAAGATACTCTCATTACATACCTATACGTTAGTAAGTATATTTAATACAGCCTGTGCCATGTTTTACAATTACATGCGACCCATTTTTGTTGGAACTCTCTCCTCACTACGAAAATAAATACCAAATGCAGCTTTAAAAATTATGAAAAAATTCTACCATAATTTTTTTTAATTGTTCGAGCTAACTAGGACATCCATCAAGCTTCGCGTTTGACCCCCTTGCTCGAGGTTAGGTCTTTTTCGTAGTTAATCAACATTAAATCTCATAATCGTTCTTCAGCAAATTAATCAACATCGCGATTCTTTCTTGATAATTCTTCTTAGAAGATTATCTTGAAAATCTTCTGAAAGAATTCTGCTTTTGAAAAGTATCAGCGCCTTTCTTCTCATCAAAGATAGATATATGACATGAAGTCATATCTTTTTTAGGCACTGATTTACATTCGGATTTTCACCTTACCTATAACTACGCTTATACATGCAATGTTTTTTCTTGTTGAAAAATGCGTACTTGGCAGTCTGTAGAGATTTTGCTTTAGAATTTCTTAGGGCCAATAAACAAATTTTACGCTATACTGAAATAACGTACATAGGCATCTACATATACCTATGTAACCGTATAGTTTACTTTGGTTATTATACTATGATATTATACTTAAATTGCTCATTAAACTTTCTAAGTTATTGCTTTCTTGTAGTCTACAAAACACATGAAATGATTGAAAATGTAAATATTGTTACCTCGTTAAGAACTTTCTATGCATATATTTATCTTTAAAACCTCATAACGAAGCTAGTGCGAATCGTATAAGCTAACATAAGAATAATAGTACGTATTACATATACTTATTAGGTACCTACATCTTCTTATAAATGATGTTCAATTTAATTGATTAGACCCAAATTACAACTTGCGAATTGAAAGTTATTTTTCCGTGCATTCGAAATTCATTTAAATACCCATTACAGTAATTTCACTGGTAAGTAGGTACTATAGTATTGTAATTACTTCATAGTTGAAAAAATTTCCTACAAACTGGAAACTAGAATTATACCAAATTTTTGCTTGGATCTGTTTCCTATAATGGATTGGGCCAGTAGTACAGTCGCAACAAATGATATCGGGGGTTCTAGTGTTTATGATGTAACGGTACGGCATGTACATATTCACGTTCGTAAATTTCGAATTCGGTCAGCCTCCTGCACCATGTTATATGTATATCAAGGAATCAGTAGCATTTCACCTTGTGCATTGTGGTCTCTTGTTCTCAAATTTATTTATATAAGATGTAGTATCGACTTACTCACCCAAAAGGAATTAAATCGAAAGCTATGACCTATACATTGTCCTCAACAATTAGTATCCTATATTTATTTGAGCTATTGTTGAGCCCTTACTAACCTGAAACGTGAAACAATTTCAGCATTTTTGATCTTGATTTTTAACTTTTCAATTTCACGTTGTTATTACTTATTACTTTATGAGTAATTTTCATATACTGTTTTTGTCAACTGTTTTACTTTACTTTATTTTTATTTTTTATTCAATCAATATTATACCTACTGTACCTACTAACTGAATTCCAATGTAATTATTTAATTCTGTAAAAGTAAGTAGCTACTTACTTATCGATTAAATTGTAAATTATAACTCTACCTGTATGAGAAATAAGTAATTGTCCTCATTTTTGTTTCGTTTTTTTTTTTTTCAATTTTTGCTTCCTTTTATTGTTTACTCGCGTGCTTCAAGATTTCTAGTAGAAACTACAACTTAAGCTTCATAGATATCTCTTTATTATAACTCTTACGCAACAAAATTTTGTCTACGTGCAGTTGAGCCATGAAAAATGTTTTCAATACTTTTAAATTACTATTGTTCTCTTAATTAAATTACCATAAGTATTATGGACTAGGCTGTACTCGGAATGGCCAAGTGTAACTCACTTTCACATTTTGTATTATTTATTCTGAAGACAAACATAAAATTAAAAATACTTATTAAAAAGCGATGACATTACCCAGAAAAATATTGCTATTTTTTGTATGCTGAACAACAACGTGAATACGCAGTTCTTAGGTAATATCTAGACATCGGTGTAGTGTTGTAAATATAACAAAAACAGAAACAAATGCGCTTTATTGTTTGAACGAAGAAAGTTGTTTTTAGTGAAAATCTCTTGTGAAAAAAAAAAAAAAGAAGAAAAAAGAAGGTAGGTACGTTTAACGTTATAATGTATATATTGACAAATTAACGAATAGATTACAAAAAATTATTCTCCTTTTATGCATATTAACATTGAGACTGAAAATTTCTTAACATATGCATTGAATGATGATTAAGCAACTTGTTGATATTTCAAAAATAGTGTCTACATTGTAAAAAAGTGGTCGACGCCTAAGTTAACAGCAAGATAAGTAGTAGTATTTTGTTATACGTAGATTAGGTATATATTATTATTCAGTAGATTATAAAATATAGTGTATCGTGGATGAGGACACTTTTTACCATTTACATCGATATAAAGGTGTACCTAATATACGCATATCATACAGGCAGCCGAGAGGTACATAAATGAGCATATAATGGATGTCGAACTATTAATTAATTTTTTATTCAAATATACCTGCGTTCACGCAGCGTTGAGATTACCTATAATAATTTGATTTATAAGTCTGTGTTGAAATTTTTGATGACTAAACCAGGGCAAAGTCAGCGCCATCCAAGCGACACCTTATGAATGGATTTTGAATGGCAAATGAGCGCAAATGCTGACTAGTCCATTTTAATGACGTTAAGTTCGTATTTCATTCATCGCGTCGTCGATATTCAAGAGCAAAGCAAACGTGCTACCAACGCGACGAGTATACGAGAAAATGTAAAAATCATGTGGGTATCGCCTTCGCCAACTATTTCAACTTTCGAAATAAAAAAATGGACTATTTTCGCGATAAATATTTAAGCGACTATACGTAAATGGCGAAGTGTAAGTTATATATTTTAATACATACTAAGTAAACAAGAAAGGAAATTAATTTAATTATGTCAGGGTTTACCGTGCGTTGCGCCTGCCCTCTATGTTCCAATAATGTGCAGCATTAGCGTATAAAGTGGCTATATGTATAAATCGTATATAATATGCAAGTTTCATATAGAGATGAAAAAAAAAAAAAAAAAAGGAGAATCGCTGCTGTACTATGTTATGTCACTGCGGTAAACATTAACATAATATTCTGGTAGACTTGACAAATGCTATTTATGTACTCGTGTTTCGGTAGTCGCGCGGGGATAACAGGTTTATTTCATTTGCGGTTGCGCTGGTTGCTTTAAAACGTGCTCAAATTCAAAAGGTTGTGATTGGTACCAGATGCATATTGAGTATTGACGTATTCGACAACCTACTAATCTACCGTATGATTGCCAGACCGAACTCGTTGTTGAATAGTCTCTAAAAAAAATAGCCAACTGAGATTTGTGAAAAAATTTTCAAAATTACCAATATCCTCCCCCTGCTGTAAAAATATAGATAGGAAAACTCGTTCCTGTAATCTTATTTTGCAAGCATATAAGTATTAATCTCTAAATCTGTTCAGATGTAGTTGTAGTTATAATAGATTTTTTTTCAATGGGAAAAATGTCTCATTTATTTTCATTTCCGTCTGCAGAAGGTATTATGAGGTACTCTGATGGGCTTATAAAATCATTCACCATTATTGCATTTAGTTCTTAATGGCCATAATATATTTCAACGCCTATGCACGCATAGATCACATTCTCTTCGAATATGAATTACGTAAGTACGTAACTTCGCTAGTCTACGATAATATTATGATATCGCATACTGCGCTGGTCATACTGCAGTACCAAAAGTCTAGAAACACCTGACATATAGTTTACTTGAATGATTTACCTACTTCGTTGCCGATGAAATCAGGTCAGTCTTGTGCAACTTTTGTAAATCCTTTAATCAAAACAAATAATGATTAAACGAGCGCGGTCTAACTTCTTTCCGCTTCAAAAAGAAAAAAAATACGCGCACACGTTTACGAATATTTGCCTGTCCATCATGTGGAGAGGTAGAGATGAATAAAATAAAAACTTTATTACGAATGCTTCCAATAATGTAAGTAACAGTCATCGTTAATATTGTCTCTATGATAATATAGGTACGATGGTACGTATTAATTCAAATCACTAAATATGGGTAGGTATATATCGTGAAAATTTTTTAAATTGTAAGCTTTTTTCTAGAGTTCGATATATATATAGATACATAAGGTCACGAAGGTATCCGCCTATCATGAAAAATGCCAACACTTACCATCAATGAACTGTAGCTGCAAGCATGGGCGTTCTCAGAAATTTGGGGCTCCAGCTCGAAAAGGCCCCGAGAGTCCGTGAGCCTTCCTCGTTAAAATTTAAAAATGTTTTTGAACGAATTGAAAAGCTATCAGAAGAAGCAAAATGTTTTAAATATGGAGAATTAAAAATATTTTTATTTTTTAATTTTGATAGGCATAACATCGATTTTTAATTGACTCTAAGCCATTTAATTAAACAATAATTCATTGTTTCTGGAATTTTTTTATTTTTATTAGCCAACTTATTAGCTTTTCGTAATGTTTGTTCGTCTAACATTGACTTTGGCTCGCCTTCGTATCTGATGATCATTAGATTTTCTAAGAGCTCTTCTTCCATAGTCGATGTTATTCTTGTTTTAATTAATTTTATATTGAAAAATATCCTTTCTGCGGTGGCTGAGAAAATTGGTAGTGTACATGGCTTTATAAATTAGAAAAATATTTATGAAAGATAACTTCAAATTATATCTGGCGTCATCATATGTATTAAAAATTTGTAAAGCCGAAAACGCCTTGGATTTTCTCCACTTTTGTTGGTTTCGTTGTAGCTTGCGGTACAAGTAAAATCCTGATATGAGTAAGTTGAATAATTTAATTTATTAGATGTATAAAGATAAATTGGTGAAGTTTTTTTACTATATTCCAATCTTTATTTTTACCGAACTGTACAACTCAATTAGATATACTTCTTGTCACACTAAAAGAGACCTCACTTCAAAGGAGCCCACTCCTAGGGGCCCCAGAATATTATGCTGAGTCGTTACACGGTCAACACGCCCGCCCCTGACTGTAGTAATTGTTGCTATCTTTGTTATTTTCATTTTTAAATTATACGTTGAAGCGGAAGTAACGCTGTTTAATACCTATACCGAAAAAATAAAGAGAATTATTAATCGACCTTACTATTAAATTTTTTGACCTGTTGCAGGGTCAAGTTTTCAGTGTCTGTAACATTTACGATAGATTTATATATCAGATAACGATGAACCGATGTAAATTATTAACACTCATTCTTGAAGCGTTTCGTTACTTTTGCCTGTTACGTACTCAATACTTTACCTATAGTATTAGGTATCTATTATGTGTATTTATGCTGTGAGTCCTGATCGTATGTGATGAAGAATAGAGTGGCAGTTTATGAATAATTTTAAAAACATATAATGTGGTGTTAATATTGGAGCATTTCTGCAAATGATCAGAAAAAAGTACGAAGAAAATGTTACGCCTTCCTATGTTTCTTCATACTTTTTTCGTGATTTCTCTTTACCAACTCGTTCTATTGTTGTAATTTTTTTAACAGTAATATTTACTTCATTACATACTAGCGGGAGAGAGTACCGAATTTTCTTTTTTTGAGAAATAAAAAGACCTCCCTAGGTCACATTAGTTGAGAACAATTCAACTCTTAAAAATTTCTGCTACCACAAATGAAGTCAGCTTTCTCAAAAATTTGAAAATATCAGCAAAATAATCATTTTTGACTGTTTAAAAGTGTTTGCGTTCGTAGTTCAAAGGCTAAAAACACTCTTAAACTTTTATAATTTCCTATTTTGGATACATTTTGACGCGAATACCTAGCGAATATTTCTTATTTCTTCGTGCCTAAACTATTCCTTCTTCAATTCTACAGGGATTCCAGACTTCAGTGAAGCAGAAATTTGGATATGTCGGTGTTCGTAACCAATTCTTTTATATGAAATCAAAAACGAAAAATTTGAGCCATTTCCCCTTACTCCACCACCGTCTACATTTGAATGATCCATCATTTTGAAATGTATCGAAAAAACAAAAAAGTACCTTTTTTGCATTTTCAAGATGTGCCTTTCACCAAATTTTGAACGAATTTTATGAATACACGCCGGCGCTACGTGTGGGGAAAAATATACATATATACCGAAAAGTTGGACATTTGCCTGATGTTTACAAATGGTCTGAAAGGCAAAACTTCGCAGATCCCAACATCCCCCGACTCCATCTTCCCAACTCAGCAGTGCTACCATTTTAGTTTGGTAAAAAAGCACCAGCATAGAAAAAAAAAGCACCAGAATCACAGAAAAAGCACCAGTTTTTTTTTGTTTTTTCAAGTAGATAACCTTGACAAAGCCGTTTTTTGGCTCAATGTAGTTCTCCTTTACATGCATGTTTTACACATTATGACCTGAGCCTGAGCGAGAAGCAGTGCTTCCATTTGAGTTTGGTAAAAAAGCACCAGAATCACCGAAAAAGCACCAGTTTTTTTTTTTTGTTTTTTCAAGTAGATAACCCTAACAAAGCCGTTTTTTGGCTCAAAATGAAGGTTAAATACTCATTTCTGATTTTTAATCGACATTTCAATGAATTCTTCACACCTAATATTCTTAAAAGCGAAAAAGCACCAGAAACTTTGAGTATTAATATAGTAATATGGAGAGATAAAAGCCATACTCTTAGCATTACGCATCAAGGGACCTGATAGAGGGCGCTATATCAGATGCGAATTGTGCACTCATTGTGCACTTGATGTGCCCCAACGTCCCTTTACTAAAGGTTGGACGGAAACGGCTTTGAGTATTAACATAGCAATATGGAGAGATAAAAGTGTAGTTCCATCAGGGTTTTGATAGATAGCGTATAGCGCAGCGCCAATTATGAATTGTGCACTTGGTGTGCACTTACCGGGCAGTACCGTGTAAGATTACATTGTGGCGGGTTTTCAGGTTTGCTGCGTGACGTCAGAGATTAGCGGAGAAAGAGGAGTGTTGAATGAGTACCAATCAGCACTTTCCGTTTCCGTCCGACCTCTAGTAAAGGGGCGTTGGTGCCTTGTTGGTGCACATCAAGTGTACAATTCGCATCTGATATAGCGCCCTCTATCAGGTCCCTCGATACGTAATGCTAAGAG
The DNA here is from genome assembly GCA_009761765.1 of Phenacoccus solenopsis. Lineage (NCBI taxonomy): Eukaryota > Metazoa > Arthropoda > Insecta > Hemiptera > Pseudococcidae > Phenacoccus > Phenacoccus solenopsis. The sequence goes on from CM019753.1 coordinate 50,566,594, forward strand.
TATGGCTTTTATCTCTCCATATTACTATATTAATACTCAAAGGGAAACGGAAAGTGCTCATCTAATCTCTGACGTCACGCAGCAAATCTGAAAACCCGTCGCAACGTACAATTTTACACGGTACTGTATAGTAAGTGCACATCATGTGCACAATTCATAGTTGGCGCTGCGCTACCTATCAAAACCCTGATGAAACTACACTTTTATCTCTCCATATTACTATATTAATACTCAAAGACCAGAAAGCAGCAGAAAAGTACAAAGCACCAGATTTGTCACCAGCACAAAATAAAATTATCTAAAAACACCAGTTCTGGTGATAAAGCACCAGTATGGCAGCACTGCAACTCAGGTAGGCTGTAATAGCTATTGTTTTCATTAAAAACTTTGCTAATGAAAGAACTGACCATTTTTAACCATTACTTTTTATATTTTCCATGCCCACACCTTCTTTCTCCACAGCCAACAATTTTTTGTTAGTAATACAACATTGTATACTCTACATTTTGGCACGGATGGAATATTTTAATCTGTTTTGGCTGATTAAAAAAAAAAAAAACTTTAAAATTTGACCAATAAACTGACGTCATAAACTATATTTTAAACTCTCATATCTAGGCTCATTCAGCAATTACAGCGAACAAACATCATACTTGAATTCCACATGAGCTGCCCCGCATGTGGTATGAAAGAGGTCCCATTAAGGTGAAACACCCTGCTGTACATTAAAAGAGAGCTACAAATAAGTTAAAATGCGACTATTTACTAGAAATTCTTCCCGCAAAAAACAGGGACAAGGTTTTAAAATATAAATATAGATATATATATTTTTTTTTTGCGAGTACCATAACCACTTGAATATAAATTTTCAATATTTTTAAATTTATATTTATTTCAATTTTACCTCTAATACATCCTTCTGAGTATTTATTTTGCGTACACCTCTAAAAGTATTTGAAGCTCAGTTTCTTTCACTCACTGCGTGGGTAGACTTACTATTGTATTCTCTCATTTCATCAGATGAATTTTTCATTGCTTTAACAGTAAATTAAGTCATACTTCACATCACTCTCGGAGCATTAGTCTTCGAAGTGACGTTAGAGTGATTTTAAGTACAAAATCTGCGACAATTAGAGATTGTTTTCATTTCAGTGATTTTTTAAGGGCATATCGCAAAACCACGTGAAATTTGAATATAATTTTCTGCAATTTATGGACTTAATTTTGGGTTTGTTTTGAAATAAGAAGTCTTGTCCTGTACCTCTAATTTCATTACAGTAACTAAAAGAATCTCCTCATTGTGGTGTGCAATCACGATTCCATCATTGCCTAATTTTTAATGTTCAGGTTCCTACTATGCATAGGTCAAGCTACAGCTGCAGCGTACTTGACTGTATGCAAGGTATGTAGATTCTATATCTATATACAAGTAGATAAAATTAACTGGAGCGCAGAAATTGGCAAACTCGTTGCAATTTATGAATTAGCATGCATCAAACACCTGATGTAAGTATACTAATGCTTACTCATAAAGTAATCGGTAACGAATCTTCTATTCGCGTCTGTTAACACTGAATACTACCTACTTCATAAGTTGTAACTAATTCAAATTGAATGCGACCATTCGATCATCCGTTATTGTTGTCGACAACATCCACATTCCACGAGTACATTGTTAGAGTATTCCTTAATTTATGTAAATTATCGGGCACCTACGTTCGCGAGGTTACTGTAGAATAAAATGCGCGAAAAATTATCTTCCTTGTAGCGTGATCAGAAGCGCAAAGATCCGTTATTAAAAAACAAACGGAACGGTACGTGTTCTCGTCAGAAGGCGCGAACGACGACGACCCTGGTTTCAAACGATGCGATGGGAAATTGAAGATCCATGATCTCGGCAGGGTGTCATTCTGGACACGAAGAGTAACTTATAAACGGAATGATTAAATAATTTTTGAAGGAAGCAGATCGCGTAGAATAAGGACATTTGAGGTGCATCTAACGGATGTACGTGGCAAAGTGATTCTCATTCATGTACAATGTAAGTACTAAATGAGTACTCGTAGTAATAATAAGTAGGTGTATGTTTTGTGATCAGACATATTGTAGTAAATGTTTATCAGTATTTTAATCTATGTATATTGCTGCTTGCAATCAAGTTAGCGACCCTTGGTGTTATTGACATTTCTTCTTTATATATTCTACGCAAAAATAAAAAAAAAAAGAAAGAAAGAAATGATAACCTTAAAACGCCGTTTACAAAATACAAGAATTCTATATTGGTACTGGCGGGTACTTGGAAACGAAAATTGTAGGTAATAAATAGGTAGGTGCGAATTTAATACATATTATATGTATTTACGCAAAATTGGCCAAATATTTCTAAGAATTCCGCAGGAGGAGGTCAATAGTTACTTAATCCCTAGAGCGAATTTTCCACCCACCTATCACATTACTCACAAATTTGCATAGGTAGTTCACTCGTCTACCCGAATCATTCCTGAATTGACGATACGGATTTTCTTACTGTAACCATAAATATCGTTCCAGCAAATTGTAGGTCTTTCTTGGCGCCAAATGGAATAAAAAACCGGATAATTTTTCTTGACATTGGTACGGATATTCTTTACATTAATGTGTCCGTACCAGTGAAAGCTACTTCAAGGTCAAGTGTTAGCATCTTCTTGTTGGAAGGTCATCACGCTTCTTCAGAGTATCATCTCCCACCTTCGCACAGACGCGCAAATCGACTTCACTGATCCACTCCCGAGCTCGGACAATTCCATCGATGTCTATATATATGACCAACGAACCGGTTAAGTAATGCTTTTTTTAATTGTCGCGTCAACCATCGCCGTGTGAACCGATTACGTCACTGGGTGTTTCAGATTTTACGAAGTTAGTGGTGTTTTACGTTCGCGTCATTTTGCGAGTTTTTTTTTATTCCGCATTTTTTTTCCAATTAAAGGTACGTCAATTGTTACTAACTCCCATATTTTTATTTGTAATAGTTCGTTGTTTTAGCAAAGTATATGTAAGCCTCTGTTACGATCTATTTAGGCATTTTGAAAAGAAAAATCGTAGATTTCCTTTTCTTCAAAAATTATGTTTGAAATACGAAAAAAGGCTTTACTTCAATTTGAGAAAATATCATTATTTTTAATAAGTATACATATTGTACAACGCTGAAAGAAATTTCCAAAAGCATAGTATCTATTTCACTTCGCGCAGCTTCTCATCCTTTTATCGAATCTACGAGTATAGGATAGGTAGGTACTAGGGTGGAGTGAACTAGGCCTTTTTCAACTTTTTTTTTTTTTTAATGAGAAAGCCTGGGTGTGGAAAAGTGGCTATGATAGGAGTATAATCGTTCTCAGAAATTTCAGCTTCCTGAGTTAATGTTTAGGGGTTCCACCAAAGCCTAGAAAAATTGAAGTAGTGAAAAATTAATTTTTTAAAAGAATTTTATTTTATTAAATCTAAAACAAACATCAAAAACTTAAAAATACAATCACAACTTGAATTCTTTTTTAGTATTAAATTTAGGCATAACTTTTGAGGATTTTAGCTTATTTCGAATAAAACCTTCTTGAGCGATTTCATTAGCACACACACTTGCGGCTTCACTTACTAGTTTAACGTGTCGTTCAACTGCTTGTGAATGGCACGGAAATAAAAATTTGACAAAGTTTGGCGATTCAATAAAATTTTGTAGATCTGATCCAGATAAATGCCTGGTTAGAGGCGGTTCAGTGACTTTTACATTCATCCAATCAATAAGAACAATGAAATGTTCAGCTTGAAAATTGAAATTTGGTATTTCAAACAATCTTATGGAACCAGTTTCTTCAGTTCCAGAGGTCGCGATTCGTTGAGATAAAATTATATTAACTGCTCTGGTTCGAGTATCTTTTAGTTCGTCCATCAGCATAGCTAAAAGAATGTTTTCTGGGTGACAAAAATAAGCGTTTACTTGAATAATTTTATCAACTATCTTTCTTAAATTTTCAGGTAAAAATCGAGATCGACGAATAATATTAAATACATGCAAGGTACCATCTGTGCACAATGGTTTTGCTTTAATGTCGAACCAAGAGGGGACATATACCTTCATAATGAATTCAGTAAGCAATTTTAGGTCGAGTGAAGGATTTTCAGTTGAAATGTAAAGTGAAAGAATTCTATTTGCAGTAGTAAGCCACCGAGAATGACAAATTTTACCAGGTTGTCTGTTTTCAAAATCTGATGAAACATGCCCTTCTGAAATAGCCTGACTTATTTCATATAAATAACGTTGATCTGTACTCAAAATTTTCAAATCAATACTTTGTAATTCTATTTCAATCCGATCAAAATGAACAATAGGAAGTTTTTCACAGTGCTGAAGTTGTTTACCTATTTCTCCAGAAAATCTAGTAGGTCCAGTGGTCATTCCGTCTGTTTGAATCAAATGACGTAAAGGTAACTCGTTGAAGTGTAACATACAAATAAACCAATATAATGGTTTTTTGAATTCAACTTCAAGACATCGTATCACACCTTTACGAATACCAGTATTTACTGCTGTGCCATCACATCCAATCGCAACCAAATTATCACCAAATTCCGTTTTTTTTTGTAAAAAATTTATTATAGCTGTAGAAATTGCTTTCACAGTACCTGATGAAACTTTAATATGACCAATGTATTTTGAATTCGGTTCAGAAAGCAAAACAATATGTTCTTCTGTAATGAAAGTATTTCCTTTACCAGTTTCTTTTTTTACCAAAGTAGTATCTTTTCTTCCATCAAAATAAAGGGCACAAATAGGACTGAGTTTTTCTGATTCTTCTTTAATGATGGCAACCCTAGATTTTTTCCGTTCTCGGCGGACTTTGCTTCGATCAACTCAAAGCGATAAAAAAGATTTAATACCGAATGTGACATTCTCACCGTACTGCTTAACCTACCAAGTTCATACTGAGAGAAGTGAAAACTTTGATGTTTTGGTGGAACCTCAAATTTTTTTTCAATTCATTTGAAATTTTGTATACTAATTTTATACTACTAGTAGCATCTTTTCCACACCCAGGCATTTCAAATTTCGAAAGTCAGGTTTTTCGCTCCACCCTAATAGGTACTGCATACCGAATATCAACTGATTCCAGCAAAATATCGCTTGGCCATCGCCCTGATATAACCTTCAAAGTAACAAATTACTGAAATTATGAACGTATCGTATATATTATTCAACAGCAAACATAATAATAATCCTCGAAAAACTCACTAACAAAATTCCACGATGATTGTAGGTATACAATCTCAACTTCGTAGAACCATTTTTTGCTGTCAAATCTGCCAACGTATACCTAAGTGAACGAATTAATCATTGAGGGGTACTTTCCGCTCTACCATTTGAATATTCATTATAATAACGTTGTTTTTATCGTCTTATTAGAATTTTTCGAAGGAGTTCGTTGATCATTTGATCAAATGGAGTGGATCCTTATTTAAAACATATAATTTATGCGTACCTATCATACCCTACGTAATCGTAGTTGGTATTCGAGATATTTTGGGTTCGTTGCAATTCTATTCTTCAGATTTTACGTTGGTAGCTGAAAATTAAAGAGGCACAGATAAAATAGGTATACCCGGACATGACTTGAATTGTGAAATCAGCCCAAAATAAGCTAAATGGTAGATATTTGGTTAGGATATGGAGTGCAGTAATTTTTAGCTTCTTGCTTATAAGAGTTTTGAGAATCTTCGAAGTCAAATTTACTTTTTCGTTTTAGACCACAATAGCTTTTTTATTGTACTCTTCGCTGATTGAAATTGTAGTCCACTTTACATTAAATTAGGTAAGCTTCTTTGATAAACTGGATGATTTGTACTTACCTCGCAACATTTTGTTGTTAGTACTTATTTATATTGAATTTGAACTATATCATTCTAGTCAGCTCTTTTGATATTAAAAATGAGCAAAACATTCGTGCTACATTTTCACAACTTCTGGTTGACTTTTTAAAAATATAACTTTATCTGAAATACTTTACGTAGGTATCTGCTCTATTAATTTATACGATACCCAATATTCGACCACTTTTGTTTTTCTCCTCCATAGAGGACGACGAGTGTAACTATATCTTTACACAATTGGATCGCAATTGTTGTTACACTTTCACGAACGAAAAATTTTCAATTTAAATATTCCCTCCTCTTTGTAGGCAACTGACATTTTATTGAATTAGTAGGTTACCGCGAAACATAACATGAATGGCGATGATACCAATCATCTTCCCCTCAATTAGATATTAGAACACCACTTTCATAGGCGCCAATACGGCAATAATCCATTATTATCAATGAGCTTACTACAGAAAGAATAAGTAGTTAAAAATCATTTAAATATGTTTATGTCGACATTAAACTGAATTTATGAGTCAAGTGAATTTCGTTGAAATTAATCGTCGCCCTTCACCCCTTCGCTAAATTTCTCTGCGTGGCTCTGTATAAGTAATATGTCGTGTAAAGTATGATATTTATATCAACTGCAACCAAACAAATTTTATTTAAATACACATCAATGGGACATCCTACTCCTAAAATGTTCGCTGCTGAATTCTATTTGAGGCAGCTAAACGGAGCATAGATCGCTAACATAATACGCTTTGTATAAAAACACATGCTACAGATATATAGGTTGTTATTCAACGTAATCACAGTCTGTTCAAACCGCAATGATATCCATCTCCCCTTACGTATTCCAAAGCTGTGAGTGGCGAATTTGTAACACAATTCGTACGAAGTGAATCACTCTTCAGCGTTTTCGAGAAAAGATACAATTTTTGAGGATTGTGATTCAATGATAGAAATTGTTCAAGTGCTGAATACAACTTATGCACCTACCCGTAGTATGGATTTTCATACAAACCATATTTTCTTGGTGCGATACGTGGTGCCTTTGGAATTTTGAAAATCCATAGCTCTTCCCTAAATGTAGTTTTGCAGCTAATATTTTGGACATGAGGTTCGTGAATAATTTATCTTCAAATAAAATCTGATTGATTAAAATTTCGTGGTCTGACTTTGAGACCTTCCTTTGAAAGTATAATATATCTAATAATGTACTCCTTTGCCCATACAAGGTTTCAACAAGATTTTGCAATAACTAAATCATTTAAACTTACTTATTTCATACGTAATTTATTACGAGGCATCCTACTATATTCCATGGACTTTTTAGACCACTGTTTTATCCATAACAAAGGTGTTAGCATATGAAGGTAATCAAGGGCGTAATTAGCAGATGGTCAGGGTCACTGGGTGCGCCAGGCTCATCTAGAAAATCTTTCGACCCCGGTTTGCCCCACTCGAAAAAAATGAGAAAATTTATGCAAAATTACTCCACTAAAACATTAAACTAAACAATTTCGATGAACTGATAGTTACTACGTTCGGATTTACAGATATCCACTATGTAGACAGTTAGACACACATTGGTAATGTTTATTTGATCGTCTATATCTGACTAAACATTCTCATGTTAAGAACAACGAACGTGTACGTCTGTCCAATATAGCTTGAGACTTTTTGACAGCGCAAAGTTAGGCAAAAAGCGCGACAATTTTCACGATTTCATTACTACCCAAAATGTGTTCAAATTGAGAATGCTGATCAAATCGTCGAAATAGTAAAGCACAAAAAAAATTCTGTGAATATGTTTCCTGCTAACTTCGATGAGCTAATAGGTAATCACATATTTACCTACTTTGTAATACAATCCACATTTTGAGTAACCATGTTGCCTAACTTTGCGCTGTCAAAAAGTCTCAAGCTATATTGGACAGACAGTAAAAACAAAACTAGATGATGCAATAAAGCACCCAAATGACGTAATATAAGCTGCAATCCTCAAACGTTAAACACAGTCGGGAACGAGCTATACCTTCTCTTCACTAAACATTTGGTCCCCCTGATGAATTTCTTTAGCCCACCTAAAAACTGACGACTGGTTACGCCGCTGAAGGTAATGTACGAAATTTGTGTTCATAAACTAAAACAGTTCAGGATGCCATCCTACATAGAGCGATTTACCTGCATCTGATAGTAAATTAGCGAAGTCTGAATATCGATCCATCTTTAGTATAGCTATTAAGCTCCAGTCTCCTCCTACTTAATTATGTTGAAGTAGAAGAATCAAAGAAAACGCTCAATTCCTTATAGGCATAGCTGCTTAATTCCCTTGAACATCAATCATTAGTGTAGACGTACGTACTCATCAATGTGTTGCATTTTCCATGATTGTTTTCAAATACTTAACGCTTGCGAAAGTAAGAAAACGTAGAAGAGGAAAGATGCCCATCCCAAAAAACCTTTATTATTGCAAAAGTGAAAGCCACCTTCAACAGGAATATAACTAAATACCTATTTATTTGCTTTAACGAAAGCACTTTAGGTATGCTTACATATACTAATTGTCGAATGAACAATGATTTTACAATGTATTTACGTTGAATTCCTTTGTGTTTTCTGTACGCTGAATATGTCACCTGTGTCTGATATCTTAACAGATTTATCACAATTATTTCAACCAAATACCAACTGTAGTCTTAGCGAAAATGGTAGATGTAATTTTCCATTATGTACAATTTTTTTATATTTGTTCAAGTGAAGAAAACTGAATGGAAAATTTCAACTCCTATCCTTATTTAACCATCGTATTTTTTTTTGCGCCATTTATTTCAATGGTAATTGAGATGGTCTTTGCACTCCGTGAAGATAACAAATGCGGGCGACCTTAATAGCGAATCGTAACGTTGGATATCGCTGCTGTCGTACATTCGTGGGAATGAAATCTGTGTACTAGAAAACTAGAAATACGTAATTGCGTATATAGCATGCTAAGTACAGAATGTAGGTACAATCAGTACTGATTGGTTAAGATGTTTACGTACATTAGAGTAAAAGTATACACGCTAGTCGATAATCCACCCGCACAATTTGCTTGATATCGGTAGTTGGCACATATGATCGAAATTACAAAGTAGCGCACTCAGCTGTACTGAGCGATCACTAATACGTATTGTAATGCCTAGCTACTAGAGTCTTAAAAAGTTTGATTATGATCCTATAAATTTATATAACTATAAATATTAAAACTTACCCATGTAGTTACCCCTTTTTGGTAGCAGAGGCTTATAATTATGTGTATCATAGAGATGTAATTAAAATAGAAATTATTTTGTATCGGCACTTGAATCAGTAACACCGATGCGTTTTGGACGGTATTTCCTTATTTACAATATATTATACGTATACTATATACATTAACTCATTTCGCCTTCCGCGGTACATGCGAAAATGTACGCAGTAAATTTCGAAACCGAAGCAAACACCTAGATTGTTAAATTTTCAATTTCTTCCATCACCATAGAGCTCGCAAATAAAATTGCGCAACTTTAGCAAAATCTATCACAAATACTCTTATTACATCATGTTGAAGATGAAGCCGCTGCGTTAGGTACTCTGCTCATATTAAGGAAAGCTTTAGACTATATTACATTAGGCCTACTTCTGAACACGAACGGCGAATTTAAAAATAGCTTTCATTTCGAGCGTACAGCGTACAATGTACTGGTATAGTATTTTCGATTACCATTTGCTCACCGTTACTCGGTACTCTGCTACTCTCACCAACACCAAGACGGGCTTACATAATGAACAATCGCCTTCATGACTATTTAATCGTGGTAATCCGATTTCTTAATTAGCTACGAAAGAATAGCCTATTCAGTACTCATTCGTTCATTCGACGCACGTTGGCACGTATAGATATACGCATTATAGATCTGCCAGTGCTATGTTGTTGGTGATTGGCATATGATTGATGAATCGCGTTATGAGAAATGACCCGAATCGTGAGCTCATCGCCTCATCAGTATATTTATGCGAAAACTAACGCGACGGTTTCACGGAATAGGTTATCGTGCGTAAAGCGCGAAATTCTCGGGTCTCATTGGGAAAGCGTGAAAGTTTACCATTTTATAGCTCACGACGTAATACCTACTCGCAAGTACTTCTCGAATACAGGCGAAAAACAAAAGGGTATATCTTCGCCTTCGTCTCATAAAAGTTAATTTCTTCGGTTTCAGATGTTAATCGTCTCTTCAGCGTGGACATTTTTAACGATATGCGTTTCGTTCGCGTTTGCCGCCATCAATGGGCAAACGCCAACTGGAAAGCAACCAATCACTGAACGACCAGGACGGTTTTTGTCGCTACCGATTGCCGAAAAATGTAGTCAAAGTGAGTATATTCCTTATTTATGTTGGTACTCGAGGATTATAATTATTTTTGAAAAAAAAAAAAAATGCAGCAACAGTTTTACTAGTGATGGCGGTAAATAAGTTGCGCAATCAAAAAACTAGGAGTAACATACATACTCGCAATGTTCAACTTTGATTGGTTTTTTGAATTTTCCGCATGATATGGTTGAACCAATCATCGGTTACTATTTCAACCACTAATCAGAGATGTGTCTTCCCGATTGTCACGCACCTGGCGATCATTTTCGAAGTACCTAATTACATCGCTTTTATGGGAGTGCAGTAGCTTCGAATTCTATCTAACTTTGAACAATATTGTCAAAATGAACGAATCTCTCAAAAATAAAGAAGCACATAATCACTATACCAAAATGACTCTAACATGTTTGCTCAGGTAAAGCAACGAAAAACAGGGGGAAAACAGTGTTTCAATTTCAATGCTTATGATGAAATGATCGAACGATGAACGCATGTTTATAATAGGGAACAAGAACGCTTAAAGTTTCAACTCTCTTCGTTTTCGATTATTTTTTGTATTATGCGATACATTTGCGGCAATTCAATTTTTTTCATTACTGTAACGCAACTTTAAACGAACACATCAAACTGAAAACATGTAATTGCACATGTATAAGTGATGCACCTGTAGTTTACTATACGTAATTTTAGTGTAGTTTTAAAATATTATTTTTGTAATTTTTTCCTAATGTTATAACACGATTTTGATGTTTGAAAATGCCATTAGCCATTGAAAAAAATTAAAATTTATTTGATGTTCGCGAATAAAAATGCGAACGAGAACGTCCACGTAGATAGAAAGAATGTTTCTGGAAAGAACATGTTGAAAATTTTTGGGAACAAAAAAGTTTTTTGAGAGCGTTGGAAAATGCGTTCTTGCGATACTGACTGAAATAAAACGCTTAAAGCTATTTTTTTTGTAGTTTCTAAAATGAACAAAGCTAATTCCAAAATCACACAAAATTGATTTTTTGTTTGGTGATGAAAAAATAAGGAATTGAGCTTCAGCTTCGGATTCGACTTCGATTAGAATTCAGTTTTGCTACCCTGCGGGAAGTAGTACCAAAATCCTCGGCAATGAACTTCGCTCATAGATAAAGCTGTTTGAAATAAAGGAAGTTCCTCTAATACCCTCTATAGAGTATTTATAATGACTGGTCTAGGTTCTAATTGGTCATACGTCACGTCTGTAACAACCAATCAGCAAGTTGGAATGTGATAAATTTACCTCGACTAACTCATAAAATAAAAACACAAATCAGCTGATGATTTAAATCACAAACGAATTTTAGTCGTTCACTGAAAACTGAACGATATTATTTAGGAAGGTAGAAATGAAACTACCTACATTTTATCACATTCTAGCGTTATGATTGGTCATTACGCACGTAACATATGACCAATTAGAACCTAGACCAGTCATTATAAATACTCTATGTGTTTTCCTTATTTAAGCGCTACTTACATTAGAAATGTTGTAGTGATTTTCGTAGGATTAGCAAACTGCTTACCAAACTCATTTTACGCAACAAAAATTTCCGAAATATGTAAGCCCATAGTATATATAAACAAGAACAAAAATAATAACAAGAATGAAAATCCCAGAATCCATTAACATTCTTTGTGCAAAATCAGATGGAATATTATACCCTAGAATTATCTTCAAAATTTCTGCTAAAAACTCGAGTGGAGTCGAGAACATGGCGACAAAATGGTATAATTCAATGTTTGGAACAAACCAAACATGGCGTAACGCAGAATTACACGATGGAATAAGCGCTGCATTGATGGGGCAGCAGATATTTCTACTTTTGTGTTATATGTTTTCAACTACTAGGTATACAAAGTAATTTAGAAATGAAGAATTTAAATTATTCTTCCTAGAAATATATTTCATAACATTTATGAATACGATTTAATCATGTCATTTTGAGAAATGCGGTGCTAACCCTGTCATGGAATTACTTTGCAAAAAAAAACTTTTTTATTAGATAAATTATTTTTAAACAGCAAAACTGTAAGGGCGTGGATCAATAGTTTTACTATTAGAGCTTTTGAAATGATTATTATATTAAAACTTTTTATACCAGTTTCGAAAACTGCTAAAAATCGCTATAAGTGAAAATAATAATTTATAAATCATTACCACTAAAACTACTACCTACATCATTCTAAAAAACTGCTAGTTCCTCTGAAAAACTACACTCATGTTATTCCATACAGGATCTCATGTCCTATATGCATGTACCTCCTCGTACGTATGCATATATGTATATACGGTAGGATGAATATGGGTCTAGGTGCAAATATACGTAATCACTTTCGTGTGTATCTGCATTTACTTACACTGCACACTGCATGTATAGTTATGTAGGTACATAGTAGTACTTATCTACGAAATCGTTCTTATCTAATTTTCGCAACATTGCAAAGATTCAAACCTGTCACAATCGCAACCAAGGTTTACCATTTGCGATGACCTCGTCGTTAGTGAATAAATAATTTAGCTTAATGCAAATGCATACATAAATGTACTCTTGATTTTGATGCAAAACTCAAACTGCATACATACACGATAAGTATGTTTCATCGTATAAAGTCGACGATAATGTTAAGTCTGCAGTGTAGTTAAAAGGCGCTGTATTTCTTACAGAGTTATGGGAGCAATTAAAAAATTATGTGTAATATGAATAGTATGCATTGTTATATTCTTCAAAGATATTCTATTATATCACAAATTTGAAACTGTCACTACGTGCAAAGAAGCTAAGCTTTCTAAGAATTTAAGCATTTTCAAATTTCGCAAATGCCGAGCATTTCGTATACCTAATATGTTGATTGAAATCTAATGATTAGGTACCAAAAAAAAAAAATAGTTATTAAGAATCGTAGACCTCTAAAATAAAAAAAGTAACCGAATGGTGCTTCTTCCGTTTTAAAGATAGATGTAAATTGTTTGTTATAAATTTCATGCAAATTTGTCGATATCTCAATAAATCGGGCGATCTATGGGAAAAATTGCTGGAGCTTCAACTGAATGCATTCTTTCTTATTTATGAAGAAAAACTCCATCGTTGGTTAATATTTTTCTTAAATTTTTGCAAGTTATAAAATTCTTGGAAAAACGATGATACCATTATTTTTGCGAAATTGTAAATTAGGCATTTAGATAAATGTTAATTTTTGATTGCGACTATTTCATTACCGAAAATACGAGTATGTTGAATGATAGTCCATCCGAATGATTACCTATAAAACTTGAATTTCGTCGAATATTGAATATTAAAGAGTAGATAGGTAGTTAGGTACCTAATTATCGATTTCACGGTCGTTCAATTCGGGTTTTAAAAATCCTTTGGCATTGGTTATCTTCATCTAAGATTCATTTTGCGCTTGTAACCAGATACGAATATCGTTTATAGTAGCTCTCATAGGTATGTTCCATGTATACGAAGCGACGCGACCGGCGTTAAAATATTTACACATTTCGCAACCGGGTCATCTACTTATAACTCGAATCGGAACTTTAAACTGGTTACTGTACACGTAGTACACGTACACCTAGCACCTACTATTACTTAATCAATTAATATATTCGATGGTAAATAACGAATAGGTGTTAAATGGTAAATACATACTAATGCCATAGATAGTCTACACGAGCACGATGATTGCGAATAGCGATGCGTTTTATTTCACTTCTAGAGGGCATCGTGCGTACATTCATAATAGGTACTCCATGTATACCCGGTAATAGGGTAATTCTCAGCAAATCGGCGTATTTCAGTTACCAACTTAATCAGGCATTTTTTCGAGAACTACTTAATGATGCTAGCACTTTTTTTTTATGGCGTCGTAGAACATCGTGCCATCGGCATTTTCTAATTTTTAAACTTACGGATTAACCCCCTCCCCTTCCTCAGCTATGTTTTCAATCGCTTTGAAATTTCAAGCTTAGACCATTTAGTATTTAACATAGACCGCGCTAACTAATGGAAAATCACGTTATCAGTGGCTCCAACATATGAGTGATTCTATAAGCGATTCAGTTCCAAACAAATTGAATTATCAGTGATTATCAAGATTTTTTTCCCGGGTTTTTATTTTATTAATGTTGAAAATGCGTTAAAATGAATTAATGAATATGATTTTTGAAACCTGCATTGCTTGTGGTGATCGAGATTCGACGATTTCAAGGTTTAAGTAAGTATTTATGGCTTTTATGCTTTATTTCGCAGTCAATGTGTTTTACATACTTCCTAAAGAAAAAGATGCGAGGGAAAGATGGCTTAGGAATTGTGATGTACTGCCACCATACGAATTCTCAAAATCTGCAAAAATATGTGCCCTGCACTTTGCAGAAGAGGCATTCTCTACCCCGAAAACAGAAACAGTTCGTCGAAGAAGGTTACGGAAGAATGCAGAACCCAGTTTTCGAGTAGAGTTTGCATGGTATTTCTTTATTTAGTTGAAACAGAACGCAATGTGTTAGTGATTTCTAAAGTCCAAAAAAAATTTTAATTCAAGTCAAATGAGATCTTTTGAAAACATATGAGTGAAACTAAATAAAGAAATACCATGCAAACTCTACTCGAAAACTGGGTTCTGCATTCTTCCGTAACCTTTTTTGATGAACTGTTTCAACGTAATAGAAATCACTGAGTCATAGGAAAAATTATTTTTTTTACACATAAAAGAGTAATTTGTTAAAAGAATTACGAAAAGAATTATTTAAAAAACTAATAATCACGTATTCATTTCATATAGCTAATAAAATTATTGATAAATTGTGTTTGTTTGGAACTGAATCGCTTATAGAATCACCCATATGTTGAGACCAGGTTCTTATCAGTTAGCGCGGTCTATGTTAAATACTAAATGGTCTAAGATTTCAAGGTCATGCAGTGTTACCAGGTATTCTAGTGTTTCAAAAATAAAATGAATTAGACATTTTTCTTCTTTTGTATTTCCAAAGATACAACTTTATTAAAGCCATAGACATTGGATAATAAATATGGACGCGCCTTTGTGATAAGAAGCTGGTCCCAAGATAACCTAGCGATCGTGGATACAGGATAATTGATAAACCACTTTGATATTTGTTATGTCATTTATGTGATAAATTTTATTCTTGGCGCGAAATGCGCGAATAATTATTAAGGAAATATTTGTTCCATGTGCCTTTACGAGGTTTTTTATTTTTTATTAAAAAATAGGTAATCATGTCTTGTATTATTTGTGGTTGTGATCGCAAAATTTCCAACTTTCGGTAAATCAAAACTTCTGCAAGATAATCGATTCATGATGATATTTTTCTGAATTTCCACGACAACGATCACAAGTCTAGACTTATAAAGTATTTTGTGGACAATTATGTAAAGATAAGAATGCATCACGAAGCTAAAAAGATATCAGAAGTTGATAAAAATATCCGCAGAATACATACAAATTTAATAACTCATTGCTTTCAATAGTTGTTCATAATTTTAACTTTAAAAAATCAAAAAATTAAATAGTTATATTTATTATCCAATGTCTATGATTAAAGCTCAAAATATGTTCTTCATTTTATTCCCTTAAGATGTAATTGGCCTTCTTTTATTGGCTTCCCCTATTTCAATATTTCATTCGGTGACACCTCTTCACATATAGGTACGTGATGAGAACATCTCGAATATCGCAGATCTTTATTCATTGATTCGTTGAGTGAGAATTTCAGATACCTGTATTGTTTAGAATTTTTAATATCTTGAGTCGTGACTTATCACTTATCAGATCTCAGTTACGTGATAATATCATTTTCATCAGGAATTCAAATGCATCAATCTTCGAACGAATAATGTGAATATTTTTTCTCAAGCCATGGACTCTTTCTTGATTTTACCTTAAGCCATGCCAGCATGATATCTTTACGATCGCAGCCTAAGAAGTTTTCTTATTTTATTCGTTTTCAAATCAATTATGTATTGTCATTAATTTAGTTGATATGGCAAAGAGAGAATTATGTTAAACAATCCTCCTAGCCAGAGTCAAATGAATTCTATCAAATATTATAAATAACATTGATGACATTATAGGTACACATACATATAGTAGGCATCTTAACAATTGGCCTGCAAGTACTGGACCAAAATTAACTTTTGTTTTTCCAAATTTTATTGACTAAAATCATCATCAGAACTTCGCATGGAAGTAGTAGGCAGCTGGTAACGGATTCCAAAATTGAGGAAATCAATAAACAAAAAATAATTTTTCACTTCGAATGCATATATTGTAAGATTTTTTTAATTTGAATTTATCTCAAAAACTAAGAATAATTTCAAAATTTTTACAAAGATCTTTTTCAAAGAAAAAAGTTCATTGTTTGGGAAAGGCTCTTGTAAGAATTTGAAAATTCCTATAGTATTTTTTAAGAAAAATCAAAATTAAAAGTCTCTCAGGACATTTCTCATGGGTAATTATTTTTTGATCATTGTTAGCTGAGTTTTTAACAAAACGATAGCTATTACAGCCTACCTGATTTGGGAAGGGAAGGTCGGGGGAGGGTGTGGTCTTCAAATCTTTGCGTTTCAGACCATTTGTAATCATCTGGCAAATGTCCAACTTTTTGGTATATATATATATATATATATTTTTTTTTCCCCCACGCGTAGCGCCGGCGAGTATTCATAAAATTCGCTCAAAATTTGGTGAGAGACTCTTCTTGAAAATGCGCAAAAATAGTTTTTTTTTTTTTTCGATAAATTTCAAAATGGCGGATCACTCAAATTTTGAGGGGGGCTGGAGAAGGGGCAAATAGCTCAAATTTTTCGTTTTTGATTTCATATGAAAGAGTGAGTCACGGATACTAACATATCCAAATTTCAGCTTCTTAGGTGCATATTGAGAGGAGTTAGATCAAAAAACGGCTTTTTGAGGAAGTTTTGAGTCATGAAATTTCTTGAATCTTCCATATCTCCCCACCAAATCAAGTTAGAGGTCAAATTTTGTGTGTGAGGTTAGTTGGTGACCACAATATGACCTCTTGAATTTGGATCAAAATGGATTCAAAATGGCGGATTATCAAAATTTTGAGTAGAGCTTGAGGAGCCTCAAGTTGGTAAAAATGTAATTAATATGAATTCATATGGTTATTGGGGATAAGTTGTATACTATATCCCGAATTCACTTCCATACATGATGTTGGAGGGGGAAGGCGGGGTTACCAACCTAAAATAGTGGTGGGGGTACAGGAGGGGTCGAAAATTTTTTATTGCTGTGTCATATGATAAAATGAGCCCAAGTGACAAACGTATTTTGATTTTAGCTTCCTCAGTGATTTTGGAGGGGAGTTAGAGCAAAAAACGGCTTTTGGAGGGGAAATTGCTGCAGGAAATTTCATGAATCTTCCATATCTCATCACCAAATCGGCCTAGAATGGTCAAACTTTGTGTGTGGGATTAGTTTGTGACCAGAATATAACCACTTAAATTTGAGTCAAAATGGATCCAAAATGGCGGATTTACAAAATTTGAAGATAATTTGAGGACCCTCAAATAGTTATAATTTGAGAAATATGTGTTCGCATGATTATTTCATGGTAAGAAATACTACATTTGTGCCAAATTGAACTTCTTAAGTGTTTTTGGAAAGGATGGTAGGGGTTTTCAGACTTGGTATTGGGTGTGGCCTGTAGTGATGAACGGTTAAGCAAGGTTATTACTAAATCAAAACAAGCCTCAGTTAAAAACTCAGCTCCAGTAATGCGGCATGGCTGCTTACGTTTTTTTTTCCATTTCCTTTTCTATATACCATTTCTCTCCATCAATTGATTGCGTAATATCGCTCACTTGTACTATGTAGTGATCGCGTAGAATTCCAATATACGTTGATTTTTTACCCGCCTACCTACCATATCATTTCAGCAAGCAAACCTCAGAGTAGTTAACTTGGACGACTTTATTGTTGCACTTTCACACTGTGAAAAACTCAAGTACCTATTGATGAAAAATAAATAAATTACCGAGCACGTATGCGCTATATGGTACGTTTACTTTTTTCAAACATCAAATTCTCGTACTAAGAATGGGTTTATTGGACTCTGGTGCAGTATTTGTATACGTGTACGAAAGGTAAAAGCGTTCACTGGGGCGCAATGAACTGGCGAATATCCAAGAAAGATTGTCATAAACGTTGGATTTATTTCCTATACGTCGTATTATTTTCTCTTATTTGCTAATAGTTTGTATGTACAGTAAGAAAGCTCGAAATGTATTCGAGACATCGAGTCCTTCAGCGTGAGGTACAAATACTAGCAAATGCTTTTAGTTTGATGATTTTATTTGCGCTAGCGTGGCTCTTTCCTCTGTTTTCTGCTCTAGTTTTCAAATCTTTTCATCGTGATACAATAAATTTATGTACCGAGGTCTCGATCTGTTTTAAATTTATTAGCTGAAGTATCCGAATCGCTCATTCATTACTTATAGTTAGCGAATTTAATGCGACGCGACGTGACGCCAACGACAAACTTGTTATTCTCTCTTTGCGAAAGGCGTGTTGTAATTTTGTTGAAAAAAAATTACCACTTATTTCGAAATTGAAATAGGCTTAATAAAATTAACGTTTTATTAAAAAGTCAATTTCTTTAATGTCACGAGTTACAAAGAAGAGGTGTTACCTATGAAACTGTAATACGATACATCTTCATGAAATTAACGTGGGTTTTAAGCTTTCCAAGTTTTTCAAAAATGTAGAGCGAATGACATTCTTACGAAATTAGATGAATTAAACAATTTTATTTATTTCGCAGGACCGAAAGAATTTTTCTTCAAAGGTCATAATTACTTTTACACGGGTCACCTGCCCGAATTGAAGGACAAGAAATTCGACTGGTTAGACGGAAGAAATATTTGTCGCGAATACTGCATGGATTTAGTATCGTTGGAGACTCAAGAAGAAAATAACTTGATTTTCAGACTAATTCAACAAAGTAAGTACTCGTAATTCAGGCTGCTCAACTTCTTCATTCTAGTTTTTAGCCACGATCATTAACGACGACATAACAAAAATGGAAAATTTTCAGACGACATCCCATACATCTGGACCAGTGGCAGACTATGTGACTTTAAGGGCTGCGAAGGACGAGCCGATTTGGAACCGAAAAGTCTCAACGGATGGTTTTGGTCAGCAACCCGCGTAAAAATGTTCCCAACCAATCGTACTCCGCCCGGCTGGGGTTACAACGCTTGGAGTCAGTCTGGTCACAAGAAAATCCGTCAACCGGACAACGCTGAATTCGATATCAACGGCACCCAAGAATCGTGTTTGAGTGTTTTGAATAACGTATACGGTGACGGTATCGCATGGCACGATGTTGCTTGCTACCACGAAAAGCCGGTTGTGTGCGAGGATAACGAAGAATTATTGAATTACGTCGCCTCCACCAATCCTGGCATCAGATTGTAAAATGATGCGAAGAATTCCTAATTATTATTAATAATTTTTTTTTTTTTTTTTTTTTTTATATAATTTTTCTCATCGTGCCAATATAAAATTTTGATCTTTAAAAGAGCATATTTTTCATTTACACGTTTAGGTGTTACCTACATTTGATGTTATTGTGTATGTATAATAGGCAAGTAGGTACTTCTTTGTACTAGCATACATTGGTACGTTTGAATATATTCGTATGTGTATAATTAAGTATGTATAGCGTGTAAACGTATGTAAGTACCATATATATTATGCGGCAGTTAAAATCGATTTTCATATTGGCGACTCTCCATTTCTATCGCTCCAAATGATTTAATTCTAAGCTGCGTCGCGTTGCACAAGCCTCCCTCCTATCGCTTTCGTCTCTTATTTCACCATCTAAATGGTTTTCTACGAGCAAGAAAAAAAATCCGAAGCACCAACCCAAATGTAGTAGAAAGCCTACGTACCTTTTTACGTAGACCCATAGCCTATACTATAGGTAATAAAAGATACGTGCAAAACAACACTTCGTTAAGATTGATCTCATTGGCTTTCATTAAATGAATTATGGAACTGGCAATGGCCATTGGCCAACGAGCAAAGGGCCAATTGAGCTAGTGTTTAGAAAATTATACACCATTACGCCACCGTTACAAAATAACATGAATTTATCATCTATGTATATTTCGCCGTCTTACCTTAATTTAGAAGTAGTCGTAAGGTTTTTTACGTGTCTAATTTATACGTGTCTTAAATTAAATAAATATTTTTTTCAACACTTGGGCAATATTGTTTTTTCAACCGTAAGAATAGAGTTAATTGATATCACAAAATCTAGTTTCCTTCAGTTCTTTAGTTATGTGAATTAACTAACATTCGTTCCTCCAATATTACGTTGTTTCGTGTTGTTTCGTTGATTGACGCTCAAGTGTCGATCTTGATTTATGGTACTGAAAATAAAATTTGCTCGGCGCAGGTTTAACGCATTTTAGTATTGAAAATAAACAATAACTTTTTATTCAAATTTAGCCTCTAGTGCCCAATTGCCAATCTCACCGTACCCCGATGGGGCGAGCTCAATAATAAATTTAAGCACTCATTATGTGAGCATCGATAATACTGCGAAAAAAAATATAGAAACCACAGCAAATCGAAAAAAATCATTGTACCAGCAACATGGACGAACTAATTTTCTTTTCTCAAGATATACTTCATGGCTCTTTTTTCGAGTCCGCCCCATCTCATTCTCGAGGGCAGAAGGAGGGTTTATTATCCTTACAATTTAATGTGGGTAAATAGAAGTACGAAAATTTTTAATTAAGGTTTCATATGATAGAATAAGCTCAAACTACCATAATAACATATCTACATTTTAACTTACCAATGGATTTGGAAGGGAGATCCAGCCCTGAGATGTTAACACTACAACGTCATATTAGCTGGGGTTTTAATTTGAAAACAATAGCTATAACAGTCTACCTGATTTGATTTTTTTACCGACAAGAAATTTTAGGAGAGGTGTGAAGTTTTGAATAAAAAAATTAAATTTTTATAATCGTTGTGCTGGTCTCCGCAAGAATACGAGATAAGGTTTTTCCTATCTGGTAGCGATAGGTTTTTTCGCCCAATCTCGTATGATGAACGCGGCTGATCAGCTAGTCGTTAAGGAAAAGTCTACCAGTGTAGTTCGTAAAATAAACGTTCTTTTCTTTTCGACCAAGATCG
This sequence comes from Phenacoccus solenopsis, assembly GCA_009761765.1. Taxonomy (NCBI): domain Eukaryota; kingdom Metazoa; phylum Arthropoda; class Insecta; order Hemiptera; family Pseudococcidae; genus Phenacoccus; species Phenacoccus solenopsis. The sequence goes on from CM019753.1 coordinate 50,588,100, forward strand.
AGTATTTTCATTTATATTTATTTTTAATAAGAATAATGAGAAGAAGAAGACTTTCTCAACAAGATGCATTTTAAAAATCTGGAAGTATGAGAGAAAAAGTATAGTTTTTTTTTCAACTTATACCTGCCAAGGTAGCCCTTATATTACTTTGTTCAACAGTTTTGAAAGCTTGAAGTATAAGAAGATTATTATCAATTAAATGAGTTAAAAAAATTAAAATATACGATATTAAAAAAAAAATAATAAAATAAATAAATTACCAGAATCATACGAAATAAAATAGTAAAATAGAAAAATTTAACAAAATGCTCAAGAAAGGAAAAAATAAAAATAAAAAGCACAAATATTATTAATTACTCGTATTTGATACAGTTAATTTTCCAGTGATCTTTTAATTTGCACATGAGTTACCTCGCACGGTGTAATATAATGATGTAGGTATCTATCAGTTTTCGCGAATCACAATTGCCATAATCCAAGAATTGCTTAGCTATATCATCATTTACATTATTGTAGGTACATTGAACTAAGGTTATTTTTCTCATTATAAAAGTTTTTTTCATTAAATCACTGAAGAATTAACAGCAGTAAAGAGAAGTTTAACGAGCATTCTGACAGTTTAGTTATTACATTTTTTTTTAGGAAGACCAAATTAGAAAAAATAAAATAAAAACATGCGATGTATATAGGTACGTTGATCATATTTGCTTTAATGGTCACGCGATTACTCATATTGTTACGAATCATTAAAAATTGTCGAATAAAGTTTGTATTTACTAAGTATGCCAATTGCCAATTAGCCACTAGATTAGCGCGAGAGATGAACGAAACATCTACTGTCTGGTATATAGGTAATTAACACACTCAACATTGTAAATGCGGCAATGTATCTATAGTGTTTGGTAGAATTCGCACGTGATTTCGATTACATATAATGTACCTGGAACGTATTTAAAATTGAATTACGCGAAGGCGATTTTCGTATTTTTGACGTATACGCAGTTACACACCTAACCGTGGCAGCTTTGAGTTACCGCGCTAACGAGTGAAATTTAATTAAAAGATAACAACGCCGATTCATCGAAAACACAAACAAAGCAATGATGGTAAACGTTGATAAACCTAACTTACTTAATCTTCCAGCCGATATAATTTGCACGTTCGAGTTTCGAGTTGACCTTAATTACCTGCGTGTGAAAAAATCGAATCGCAAATAAAGAAACGAAAATGACATTCATGCGATTTAAGCATACATCAGATTCTCGTCGAGCTTGGCAAAGTGAAATTCAGCTCTTGTTTGCGTGTTTTTAAATTTATTAAATATCAAATCGTTTAAAAGTAAATTTAAGGTGTAGGTACCTAGACCTACCTATAAATACACTATGAACACCTTAGCTTATTTGCAATTCTAATTTATCGACAAAAATATTTTCTTCTTCAGCCTATTCAGAAGGGTATAATACTATAATACCTACGTAAATTGAAGACTTTACGATAATGTTGAACAATAATCGATGTGTATGTAAAAGTGATAACAAAGGAATAAAAATAAAATTCAAAGTTCAAAAGTTCGACTTCCTATGAGATTTTAAGGAAAATGTATGAAAACCAAAGTTGTAAAGAATAAACTTTCCTACAACTTAGTTCCTTTACATTTTTCCTTTACGACTCTTCATTACCGAGATATTTGCAAAAAACTAAAAAATCTTTGAAGTTAGAAAGGTCGACTTTCAGCGGACAAATCGATTTCAAAAACAATAATACTCTTACCCTTCTTACTCTCTACCTATATTCCAAATTTAGAGTCAATCCATCCTATTGTTTTACTCGAGTTAATTGTCGGAAAATGAAAACATCGAACTTTTAGAGAACAAAACGTAAAATTATTGTACACCATCTTTTCAGACATAGTTCTTTGGAAAAATCATTGAATCAAATTGCATCAAAATTTATCGAATCGAATAAAATTTAATGATATTTTATCAACAAAATGAAAAGATGTGATTTGATTAAATTTGATCAATATGCATGTTTACGTGATTTGATCAAACTAAATCACTTATTTGTACGAGTTAGCTAAAACATCGAGACTTTGCCTGCAAACGAGGAAAAATGTTACCACATTGAGAAGCCAAGTACATAGCCAGCCTGTCACTTCAGGATGGAGGTTGTCCAAATCTGAGAGGCAGCTTTGACACGTCTTTTTCTCGTTGGTTGGCAGTTAGCACTTCTGTATCGAATACTAAATTCAAGTAGGAGGGCTCAACGTTTTGTTGAAGTGGCTTAGCCCCCTTCGCTCCCTCTTGGTATGGGCATGTGAGGACTTAAGGAGGTATTATGTATGTTTCTATCAAAAGAGTGCCAAATGAAAAAAAAAATCGAAGCTGGAAAAACTGAACAAATTAAAATTCGTGAAGTTCCATATTGAATAGAAAAAAATAACAATAATAATGGTCGTAAGTAAACTACTTCAGGTAAAAAAAAAAAAAAAAAAATTAAGAGTGATGATAAATGCTAGGTGTAGGATGCATTATTTTATTAGGTAAACGATATGGCATTATGAAAAAGATTCTTCATGACATATAAAATTCATTGTCATTTAATTAATTGAGTATCTATCTGTTTACATGTACCCACTACCCAGATCTACCTCCCATATCGCATTGATTATTATTAGAACAAAAAGCAAGGATTAGGAGTTTTTTCGAAATCGAAGTAAAAGTGACTTCAAAATGAATCCAGATTTTCAATACCTAGCTCGGGAATTAAGTTTTCAGATTAACGCTCAAAAGTCAGCGGTGTAGTCGAGAGACAAATTTAAAGAAATGCTGGAGTGTCAAGAGTAAGAGTCTAGATCAGTTTTTCTAATGTATCACGAAGTCAATATGTAGGATGTCGGAATCAAATTTTGAATCATCTACCGAGTCACAGACGGAATCAATTTTGATATAACCCGAAATTTCGGAGTCTGTTTCATTTTCTGTAGTAGATGGTTTTGGTATAAAAATTCCAATTAAATTTCTTTCTTTTGTAAGTATTTACCATTTTCACTATTTTCGATCTACAATCTTTTCCCTTTTATTTATCAATTTATTTTAAAGAAAACGATTTCCATTCTTGCCTACACTTTTTTATACATTATTTTACCTTTTTTTTTTTTTTTTTTTTTTTTATTTCGTCCAATTTAAAAATATTAAAAGACCAATTTTTTGTTTTTATATCATTTTGAAAACGACAGCATCTAAGTAGGTACATATTTATTACATTATATTAAGTATTTATAAAAATATATATGCATTATAGATTTATGGTCAATGCTGTCAACAGCGAAAATTTAACAAAAACAAATGAAAAAATAACTCCGGTTGTAGAGCCAGAGTCTATAGTATTGAGAACTGCTCCAGAGTCCAAAGCGGAGTCCAGGAGCTTAAAAAAACATTGCCCATCGCCGCGTTGGCAACATAAAGTTCAAAAATGTAAAAATATTTACGTCTATTAACAATACTTTACTGTAAGGAATGTCTGTGCTGCAAAGGAGCCGATTCTGGTGAAGTATCGTACTCAGAGTCGGAGTCAAATTCCGGAAATACCTTCGAAATTAGGCGTCAGATTCTTGAGTGATACGGATCATTATTAAAATGTACAAGCTCTGACATGAAAACACTTCTACAATGAACTAAATGTTAATTTTCAAATTTTACGTTAACCAGCTTCAATTATTTTCTAATATTAGCGAGAGGACAGAGGAGAGTGCAAAAAATTATGAGAAATTTGCAAAAGTATTAGGTAGTATAGTTGTTTCCCTCTTTATTTTTCGGTACTGCTTAGTATTAGGTAGGGAAATCTCCCAAGTACGCCCTCTTTTAGATTAACTTTTTCCGATGGCACGCATGTTATGAAAAATGGTTATTAACCTGTTTTAAAAAAAAATTTTAATAAAAACGTCAATTCAAAAGGCAAAATTTTTGAGAAAGCACGACAGGCTTTTATCTCACAAATTATTCATCTACGTATCTGTAAAGTTGAATGAATCGGTTAAGCTAATCATAAATGTTCCGTGAAAAAGGTCGCGCCATCTTGATTCTTGAAAAAAAAAATTCACCAGACAGGATTAAATCCGTGTTAAAATAAACGAAGACGCATGAAGTAGATGTATAGACATTCGATGACTCGCCATAACTCATGGATAATATCCGGGGTGCCAGTAGGGTACAACGCGACACCCCAATTGCTCTATAGGTTCGTATCCACCCATAAATAAAATAACTAGGTAATTAATTAATAAAACTCGCGAAACTACGATTTCAATTCGTTCGAAAATCTCGACGAAACTTTGGCGCCTATCTTTCGAACGCTAACGTCGAGTCAACGGTCAAAGGACAGCGATTTGTAGCAATTGGGGAAGGGAGGTGCTGGAAACGCTTCGAAAATTTTATTCAGTCGCCGTCTCTAAGCGTAGACCGATATTATAATGCGCCGCTTATTCACCACACATGTGTTGAGAAAGTTTTTTTCTCTTATTTTCGCAAATGGAAGATGTTCGGTGAACGTGGTGTATCCAGATGAACGAATTTTACTATAAGTAAGCTTGTTTTATTTATATATTTTTTCAAGGTAATTCGGACGCGTATACGCTATAATTAGAATTCATATTTTTGCTAATGCACGAGCATTTTTTACACTTGGCGGTGATGAATTTTTAACGCATTACTATTACGTTGAAATATTATTGTTATTTTTTTTTTAAGAAAATTTATTTTTCTTCTAATTTGGTACCATAATCATTTGCTTGAACTCACTCAAAGAGTTGACCTCACTATAAGTATTAATTTTTCTTTATCTAGTCTTCATTGGCGTCGATACGTCTATTTAATTTGTATTTGCTCGGTGATTCGTGTTGGTGATGTTTAAATCTAAATCTCTCAAACATGTTACAAAAAATAATTTTTTAAGACTTTTTTCTTCCTATAGTCATTATGTTGGTAACACAGAAAGTAAAAAGATGCCTACGTAGTATGTACAAAATTTCATATTTAATTTTTTTTTTTGTATGTAAGTAGGTACATATATTATAATTAAATTTATAAAAACCTATATGTTTCTTTGAATAAAAACGCAAGTTTGGAGATTTTTTTGTCCAATCAACAATTTAGTTCTGTGTACGTACCGAGTTTTCTGTAGTTTGGTAAATTTTTTTCAACTTGAGAAAATGATGTTACCTATATAGAAAGGTGTTTTTGAACTATTCGACAACGTTAAGGTAATAAAGCTAATGTGAGAATTGAATGGCGCCAATTCCACCGCAATGCGGCTGTATAAACTTCATCGCCTATTACGTATCATCGTAAAAGTATTTATTTGGAGTAAATCGACATTTTCATTTCACCTTCATCATACCTACGACCTAACTGCCTATTATTGGTTGTATGAAATTGCAAAGCATAAACACTGTTTACAACTTTAGCTGTCTATGCTATCTCTTGACAATGTTTCATTGGCCTACAAAAGCAACATTAACAAAAATTTCAGCATGAGAATCTATGGGACGCGGACGATGTGCTTGAAATTTTGCAGGAAATTCGAAAAAATTTGTTTTTGAAATATTTTCAATTTTCTTCGCACAATAAACAAATATTATTCGGTGATGCAAATATTAAAAAAAAGGTTCGCGAATTCAAAGAGCGTGAAAATTTTTATATTTCATATCTAGGTACCTTTATTTTAAATGCATTATCGAAAATTATTGATACACTGATATTCGAGTTAGCAACCCGAACGCATAATATGGCGTTGGTAATTCGTTTCTTTGACACTTCGCAAAAATTCAAAGGAAATTTTGGCACATTTTCTATTTAGGCTTTTCGCTTCGCAATTGGGCAAATCAAGCATTTCACTAAATTTCAGTAAAACGCTTAAATCAATTTTTGAACGAGGGAAATGAAGGCAATGATTTTCACTAACAGCTAATGATAATGCTAATGCTAATAATATATCAATGGCGCTCTTAAATGTCGAAAATTAAGTAGATAGTTCGTACATCATGCATGGATAACATAATATGTATGAAATTCATTTTATTGTCGATAATATTCTTTGAAAACGCCGCGTCGCGTCGCGTAAAATTAGATTTATGACGACGTCGCCGCTCTATTACCCTATCGACTATCGTCTCTCGCATATAGCGAGATAACTCATAACCATGCTCGAAAAATTATACGACCGCCAATCGATGATGACTATCTTCTTCGTATCCGCTTGAAGAAGTTTTTATTTTTCGAAATTTATCTAAAACTACGACTATTTCGCTATTTACGAGTGTGTATAACAATCGGATGCAACTATACTGATAGCGCAGCGATTGGTGTAGAAATCAAAAATGTAGGTACTCGTAGTTTAATCGCATAAGTTTGTTCAAAAAGTATTTACGTACTTGCAAAAGATGGAAAAATTCAAAGATATTATTAATAAAACGAAACGTTTCGTTTTGATGAGAAATCAACATTTATTCATTCTACTCGTTCTGTAGGTACTTATTAAGTCGACTCACAACACCAACTTGTTATGTTTTTATATAAGTTTTGAGCTCATTCGAATTGAGAATAAACATTTGGAGAAAATTATGAACTGTGTAATTTATTCAGCATAACTAATTTAATTGCTACACCTACACTGTCCAATAGTTCTGGAAATCAAAAACAGCAGTATAATAAATCTAAAAATTAATATTCCAAAAAAATGTTAAATTTATAAAAATATAATTAAAATTAGATAAAATTAAAACTAAGTCTAAATTTAACCAGTCGAGCATAAACTCCAATCTTTAATATGATAGAAGATAAAATAATAGAATTTTTAATTGATATTTCAACCTGAATTTCTATTAATCAAAAATGAAAAGAAAAAAAACTATTTTTGAAAAAAGTAAACATATAAAAAAAAAAAAAAAAAATACTGACAAATGCTCAAGTGGAACTAATTTACCAAGCATACTCTCTCGACCACTCTTCTACATGTAAACTGTATGGATAAAACGTGGTTAACTTGGAGAAATAATCACCTTTTAGTCGGAAGAGTAATAATAATAATTAGAAAAAAAAGAACTTATGCACTAGGGCTATTTTTAACTGAGTTTTAAATGGTAACGATAGCTATTACAACCTAAGCGATTTGCAAAGAGGAGTCGTAGGAGGGGGGGGGTCCAAACGATTTGTAATAATCCAGGACATTTACATCTTTTTGAATGTATGTACTATGTGGGGTTTTTCACCAAGAGGAGATCCAATTATCAACTTACATACTAATTCTAAATACTCGTACATACGTGCGCGCTTCGCATTGTAAGTGCTATGGGATATCCTTGTTACTTAGCAAACAATTTCGTTATCGAGTGATTTCAGTAATGCAGCATACTGTATAGAGAAAGCATAGAAAATTAATAATAGGATCTAAACTTATCAAACGAATCTCTGGGTCAAAAAGAAATATATACGTAATGTATATCTACTATATAATTGAGGAGGGTAAAACTTTGTCCGAGGTAAAGTCGAGATACGCGCAACGATGAAAGTTGCGAGTGGTTTCATGTGATAGGGCTGAACGAGGAGATCATTCGTAACGCCTCAGGCAACTCACGAAAAGCTCCATGAAGCTCGAAGAAAAGCTTTAAAGAAATGTCCAGTAAATGGGCCGAAGAAGTTGTACACATATCTATGACGCTCGACCAAACGTCATTCCACAACCCCGAAAAGTAGTTAATAAATTATCCACCAGGATCTCCCTATGATGTTCGCAATTTTTAAATTTTGGACTTGGAACGTGAGATTGTGTGACCTCACGTTTGCGGTATTTTTGGCTCCGGAATATCGGAATATGAGCACTTAAATTAGGGTCAAAATCAATTTGAAATGGCGGATTATCAAAATTTGAGTAAAGCTTGAGAAGCTTTAAGTTAGTACGTACCAAATCATATGATTATTGAGAATAAGAAGTGTATAGTATATCCTAATTCCTAAATTCATTTCCACGCAAGATGTTGAAAAGGAAGAGGAGAGGTGAACGACCTCAAAATGTGGTGCGGCTACAAGGAACGTCGAAAATTAATTATTGCGCTGTTATAATGTTAAATTGAGTTCCACTTACCAAATGAATTTTAAGGAGAGTTAGAGCAAAAAAACAATTTATGGAGGGGAAATTGCTACAGAAAATCTCATAAATCTTCCAAATCGACCTAAAAAGTTCAAAACTTCTATGTAGGGTTAGTTGATGATCAGAATATGATCTCTTAAATCAGGGTCAAATTGCACCCAAAATGGAGAATTAAAAATTGATTTTTGTAAAATTTTTGATGAATGCTAAAGCCGAAAAGCTTCTTCCCTTGAGTTTTTTGTTCTGCTTTCGTTCTGGGTTGGTTGTACGATCAATGTATGGCCATCATCTTTTAGGATACCTACATTATATACCTAGCTACCTACTTGGGTCGCAAGTTCTCTTTGAAATAGTTAGTTACGTATATGAAATTGGCTTTCATTAAACAAATCACATCATTACTTTTTTTACTTCGCTCTATGTTTGAAAAACAAAATGTGCAATAGAAGAGCTGTTTAAATACAAATGCAACGCTTGAAATATTTACTTACTTTCTTTCGAAAAGTTATAGTCAAAAGTAGGAAAGTACATATGTACATTTTTGTTTTTAAAACGAGTTCAGTAGCTGTCTTTTCGTTTTCACGGCAACTTTGCGATGGTCACAAACTCACAGTAACCATAAGTTCAATAAAAACTTTTGGAATAGTTTCACCCTTTCTTCCATATTCGGTAATGGTTAAGTTAGTGTTGGTTTTGTTTGTGCAGGGTGGCAGGACGTACGAACTCGAAACAATATGATACCTACTACCATCCTATGTGAAATGGGTATAAATGTATAATGTAAGATACGATGCTGTCGAACTTAGTGTGCATATTTTTAGGAGTACCTCCGAATAAGAAATAATAACTTTCCATGCTTCGAACTTGCCAATTGTAGCTATAACTACCAAATAATATTGGGTCAGAATGAGAGATTTGCAAAGTTATAGTTTCAGCTAGAAAAGCTGAGCAATTAAGAAATGTTTTTAGTGCATACTTTGTGACTCTCCTTATCACCCACCCCTCTCCCTCTCAAGATACTTTTCTTCCATACGTTGTACTGATGTATAAGCCAAAATTGTGGAAATATTAGGGCAAAAAGAAATCTCCTTATGACACCTGCGCAATGGCCAATTAATACTTACCCACTCTACCTCCTTTCAAAATCTTCCCCACCAATATGCTCAACTTGCTTTGTCCCAATATTCGCTCAAGGCGGTCAACATATTATCATAATCATAATATAATGCTCGAAATTTAACATCGGTTGCGATGCACTTTTACTATCAACATCTCTTGTTAATCTCCTTCAAAATGATGAACCTACAATAGCCTATCTTTTTCTCTTCCTGAGACATTCTCACTTCCCTTCTTAAATCTAACTTGATTCTTCCATTGGTCTTTGCAGTAGTACATGGCATGTAAATGAAAATAAGTGAGTAAATTTTCAAAAAAAAAAAATTTCCAGCAATTTAATTTTTTCAAGTTTAAAAGTCATTAACGACTGAAAAAATTTTATTTTTTAATGGATAATTTATTGGTCATCTCTTATTCAATACGAGCCTGATTTAGGCTTTAATAGAACTTAAGAGGAAAAATATATCATAATTATACTAGATTCTTACCTATTATTATGAAGTTACAAAGTATCATGAGTAATTTAAAAACTAAATAAATTATTATCATAAAATTATTTAATAAATTTTTCTACTAGGCTTATCCCAAAAAGATGATATTTTTTATTATAAAATTTTTAAGGTCTTTTTGTTTTTTAATATTAATTAATCTTTCAAAATTAAAAATAAAATTTTAAATATAAATTGAAGAAAGATTACATTGTATTTATTTATTTATTCATTCATTCTATTATTCAATTAAAATACAAATTATTATGCTTCTTGTTTCAAAATGACGTTCTATTGACATGGCGAACTTCTGCTGAGCAAAAATGCAACATGTTTTGCCTATTGAATCTGAAAGAACCAAAATTAAGCGCGTACTGTGCACACATGACCAATAAATTACCTGAATGTCTTTCATTTCTTTAAATAGTCCACATTGGTGTTTTTTCAAAGAAATTGAAAGAGGATAAGATCACCAAAATAAATAAAAAATTTCACATATAAAATGCTGGCCGAAGCTTATTTAATTCTTTGTACAATAAAATATGATGGCTTTCTGGTTCAAAAAATTTTAATTACGGAAAATTAATTTGTCTGAAATTCTGAAAATTTTTAAAAGTATCACCTCATTTTGGAATTGAATTAGAGGGCTGAAAATTTTATGATGTTTTTTTGAAGTCATTACGCAACTATTATTACACCTTCACTCTGTTTTTCGATAAAAAACCGAAATTTGGCCCACCATATTCCACATGGGGCTTGGTTAAGTAGTTTATTCTGTCAAAATAAGTATGTATTATAGTGACCTAATAATTTAGTGTTCAAAATTAAGGTATAACCAAATAATATAATCTTTCCGGTCTCATTCATTGTGACCTGTGGTCAGTGTGGTCCCATCTCTACATATGATGCGATGGTTGTAAGAGTTGAACATTTATGAATCTAGTACAACTCATCATACGAATTCTTTGGTTGATGTTCTACGTTCCCACATAGGGGTTAGGATATTTTTAAAAGTCCAGAGATTGCTATTCAGTGACAAGTGCACGCAGAACTATTAAATCTGACGTAAGTTTTCCAACTTTTATTTCTTATTTTTTTCAAAACAATATCACAACTTTTCTCCCAATGGGCAATTGCGATTGAATTTTCAGGCTGTATACGAAATCCGGCAGCCTGAGTTCTAGAGGTTTCTTTGCAAAAGAATTTTCAAGAGGGATATAAAGAAACTCAATTGTTGACCCTTGAGTGTATACTTACCGCTGTACTCTACAAATACTTATACTTTTATAAATGAATAAAGGAAATGAATTAAGAACGCTCTCTTTTCGTATCGTACAGCCAGACAAAGACTAAACGGCGCGATGGGTCGTTACTAGCGGCGACGTTAAATCCGAATCAAAAGATTATAGAAGTGATAAAACAACCATGTAGTTACATTTAGGCCATCTTTTTTCGCCAGTGGCATTTTATCGGCGTCACTTGTATTTTTTTCTGATCGTCTTTTTTCTTATTAAACCTTTCGACAAAGAATAAGCGAGTAAAATGAAAACAAAAAAACTGTTTTATGTATTTTTCCCGTAATATTGTTTGCATTACATGAATTAATGTTTCCGTAACAACTTTACAAAAAAAAAAAAAGCAAGGTAAACATTAAACAATGAAAAATAGGAAATAATGTTATTCGATTTATAGAAGAAAAGAAAATATACCATTTTAAAAGTAAACTTCTCTTTAGAATTGGCAAGAAAATTTAGAGTAATGATAGTAATGACTTTATTTCCACTATTCAGAAAATTTAGGATTGGAATTGTATACGTATAAATATGATTGCATCAATATTATGTCCGTCGCATCATAAAGAATTAGCGACATGGTCAGAGGTGAAACATGTAGATACTATACAATTGCAGCGCACAGTGGCGCAACCAGAACTTCTTTTTGGAGGGGGCTAAAAAAAAGGAGGCTCGAACTTCAGTTGATACCACCTATTTTCATGAAGTGTAAAAATTTTTTGAAAAAATTGCAAAATTAATTGTATCATAGATTAATCATAGATAGATAGCCCACCCCCCGTATATACGAATTTATCACTCATAAATGTTGAAAAAGAGGCCAGAAAGTTGTTTTATTTATTAATATCTAGGATAAAAATTGACCTTTCTGGTGTACTTGTCGTTACCGGAATTCAAATCTACGACGGCACCCAAGATAAAACGACTAAATTTTTCCCCGCAATTTACGTGTATTTGTTTAATAATTGATTTTTGAAATTTCGACGAATTTTTTTGGGGAGGGCTATAGCCCGCTAGCCCCCCTCCCCCTTGATTGCGCCGCTGGCAGCGTACCTAGCTCTAATTCTATAGTTCATATCTCCATTCTCTTCTCTCTCCCTCTGCATATGAAAAAAAGCTTCAATCCAACACTAAAAATTCCTCAGCTACATAATCTGAAAAGTTATAGTCTGAAATTGGATTCTTTCCTTCTTTCAAAAATACCGCAAAAACTATTGTAAACTCGTAGCTAATACTGTGATAAACGAGACGGAATATACTTTGAAACTTTTAGAAAAATTATATTTATCGTCAAACCGCTGCGCTGGTTGCTTTACAATATTCGTTTAAACGAAAAAGCCCAAAAGACTATAAAAATAAATTTCCTATAGCAATTTAAAAATTTTTTAAATAGCCCGAGTTCGTTGATCGCTGACTATAAATTTTCCCTTCCTTTTTAGCGTCAAATTTCCTGGTTTCGGCTCCACGTTGGCTTGAGAGTTGAGACTTCCGTTCAAACGCTGCAAACGATTTTTAGCTGAACTTTCCAGCTATTGTAGCGGCACTGGTAGGGTGAGGTGTCGGATAATATCTATATATGTTATAGATCGAAAAGAATCCAAATTCCGAAGTCCCTGCTTCATATTAATTAAGATACAATTTCCTTCAAGCGACACTATACAGAAGGTCTCCTTAAAATTTCCTACAGCTTTGTTACCGTACATTTTTTCTTTACAACCCTTCATTTTCGAAATACTTGCAAAAAACTGAAAAAACTTCAAAGTTCGAAAGCTCGACTTTCAGCGGACGAATCGACTTTAAAAATAGTAACGCTTCTACCTATCCTGCGAATTTAAAGTCAATCCGTTAATCTTTACTGGAGTTATTGTCGGAGAACGGACATTAAAAAAGAAACAAAACAAAATAAAAACAAACAAACAAGCAAACCCATAGACATACAACTGCATGAAAGTAAAATCCATTAAAAAAAGATCAAAAGTTCACATTTATCAATCCTGTCTTTCAAAATACCCTGAAATGGGTACCTAACTCGATTACTTATGATTATCTCGATAATTTTTGTGTTTTAGAACTACAACATGCATGTGGCCATTGAACGAAATTCGTGGAGGCTTCCGCAAGACGATGTAGTACAAGTTGTGAACCCTCGATCAAAAGTGAAAGAAATACCAGACGTAAGTTATTCTATTCTATTTCATCTCTCGTCAGATATATAGGTAATTGATCGGTTAAAATATTAAGTCAAACCCAATGCGTCACATTTTCATCGCGCTATACCAATACCTACGTAAATATTTACTTGGGAGGTGAAAAAATGCATGTCGATAGAATTTAATTCTTCACTGTATTAAACGGCTTTTACTCGAAATTAAAAATGACGAAAGTCGCAATAACGTCGCGTTTGTTTCTTATTTCGTGAGACGGTTGCATTAAGCTCGAAATGATGACCAAGAGTGATAAATACACCCTTCGCGCCTTCCTTCGTCCTATGCTGGTTTAGATTGTAGGCGTCTAGGCACGCGATTTCACCGCGTTACGACCTTATTTGCCTTCATTAGATCGTTTATACTATACATTTGACTTTTGCGTTTCGGCATTTTTATCACTATGTTCTCCAGAGAGGCACATCAAGGAGTAGCGCCAACCTTCAAAGAACATCATTCTATCAAAGTGAGTAATTAACGAAAAATTCACTCTCGCTGTTAAATTTATCGCATTCTAGTCGATCGAAGTTCGGAAGAAACAGAAAATAGAAATATTCGATCGTATCATGCGTGACCCATAAACGAAAAGAAAATGTTTAACGCATATACGTTAACATAGGTATCTAAGTAGGTTGTCAGCTCGCGGTTGAACACGTTCAAGTTTAGAATAAAGGCATTTTCAAACAGACAACAATCATCATCTACACGATAAAACGAATATTAGGTAATTGAAACTGAGTTGCTAAAAATTGCAGGAATTGGCATACGCAGGTCTTTCAGATGGACAGTACTGGCGAAGTGTAATTCTAGCGCTGTTGGTGATAGCATTAGTGATTGGTGGAATTGCCAGCGCCATAATAACTTACGGATTTGTAGATGAGCTATTGTATTGGAACGGCAAACGGCTCATGTTGGACGATTTCTTAGGCGGAAAATTGTTTCCTCAACGCTTACCTTCCATGTGGATATCTTCAACAGGGTTTATCTATCAATTTGATAATGGTAGTCTATCGTTGCTGAACACTTCTAGAAATGACCTTACCATTTTAATATCCAATTATACTTTAGTAAGTATATATACGTACCTACGCATGTAACCATGTACCTATAGAAAGTCTACTATTCTTTGTAACTTTCATCATCATTGACTATTTCATTTTTACAGAGTCACTTAAACGTTAAAGAATACAAATGTTCCTCAGATTTGAAATACATTTTGCTCAAACATAATCTTAATCAAGTGAGAATAGAATTATTTGTCGCTATTAAATGAATCACTAATGTTACCATACTATTATTTATTTACTTTTTTGATTTGCTTTTTTTTTTAGGTTTTTAAAAATACCTACACAGCTCATTACACTATTTACACAGTAAGCAATGAGTACGTATTACCTTCTTCAACATACATTAGGTATCTTACTGTTGGTCATCACAAATTCAACGAGTATCTCAAAATCGATATACTTTGTGATTTTAGTCATCAAACCCCTCTTATAGTTAATGGATCAGATGTGAAAATATCAGAGCTACAAAGTGCTGAATGGGCAGGAAACACAAATAACATTATACTCGTCCAAAATAACGATATATACGTTAAGTACGAAATAAATCACGAAGAAGTGAGAATCACCAACTCTGGCCTTCCCGGTATCATCTACAATGGTGTTCCAGATTGGCTTTATCAAGGTAAGGGCGAGAAGTGAAATAACAGATTCTTTTAAACTAGATTTTTTCAGAACTATTCATTTTCTATCATTTACAGAGGAAATATTCATTGACACCGAAAAAGCCTATTGGGTATCAACTGACGGCAGTTATCTGCTTTACGCATCTTTCAACGACAGCATTGTTCAAAATTTGGAATACCCGTGGGTACAAGACGACCTGCAAAATAAAGATTTATTGAAATTTCCGGCCACCAGAAGCGTTCGATATCCCACGGTACGGTAATTACTGGATGTAGATTCGTTACCTATGTTCTGCGATGCCGATGACCGAATATTTTATGTAAAAATAATGCGTTCTTTTAGCCAGGAACGTACATCCCAGAAGTGAAATTATGGGTCGTGGATATTACGAAAAGAAGTAATAACTCTTATCAGTCTATAGAAATACACCATCCACCATCATTTCAAGGACAGTGAGTATAACCGCATTTTTTTTTTTTCGTGTCAGCTGTTTATATGTAGGCATACAGGGTGTTTCGTCTCGATGTAACGTTTGCCTGTCCTTATTTACGAAATGAAGGAGATGCTAAAGTTTGAAAAATATTTCTTTCATTTCGTTATTTTAAGCAAATTTTAAAATGTTTACTTCATCATCCAAGGCATATGGAAGTAGAGTATTATCAAAAACAAGATCTTGGTCGCAGTGGAAAAGATAAGGGAATAAATAGGTAATTTTCCTTACTTTTTAGCAAGCAACTTTGGAAAACGCTCTATAGACTTCATGGTTGAACAATTTTTCATGCACCCTCCTTTCTTTCCCACTTATCACACTCTAGGGGTAAATGCCTATTTGGTACCATAAACGTCGAAAAGAATAATTTTTTTCTATAAATTTTTCACGGAAATTTTCATTGAAATTTTTATCTCAAGACTCAAACAAAGCAGAATATACTATTTTCACCAAAATATTAAATATTAAATGCAATCTGACTGACGAAAAATTGGTGGCAGTGCAGTAAAGGTGGTGAATGGAAAGAAATGATTTAAAAAAAAAAAATGGAAAAAATTGAGTAATTTTTTAATATTTCTTACAGGTAACTGTGGAATCTTTATTATATATTTTGGATTGATACCCTCGGGTAGCTCTAAATGTGAAAACAATTTTTTTTCTTACAAATTTTTATCTCGAATATCTATTCAGCTAGAAATGTATATTGTTTCTTCCGAAATGAAAGTACCTATGCAAGGTATTGACAAAAAATTAAAGCAATCCCGTTTAATAGAGAGAAATTGTAATGAAAAAGCTTAAACAAATCATGGAAAAAAAAATTGATAATTTATTCAACATTTTTTGCAGTTAACATTGAAAAATGTTTCACAGACGCCACATTTTTAGAATATGTTTTGAAACATCGCGACACCCGTCCACCCTTACACAAGCAAGGTAGACATCGCCTTGAGAACCCAGATTTTTTTCTTCAGTTTACTACACCAACATTTTGGAATTTTTTATCTCTAAATCCAAGCGAGGTAGGAGAATGTTGTTAGCGATGTGTAATGCTGATAGAAATGAAGTGATATAGAGGAGTATAAAGCAATATTAGGGAAACCAGGAAGAAGTGTAAAAAAACCTACTAAAAACAACGTGATGAGATCGCCGTTTCGAGCAATATTTGCTAATGTCTTGATAATGATGAAGTTTCGATACGGTATCATTAATTTTGTATTGTATTTACAACATTTTTGTGCAACTAGCATCCTCCAACATTACAACGATTTCTAGATTAAAATTTCCAAAAATATTATTGCACTAAATGAAAAAAAAAATCGATTTTTCTTTCGTCCATTCAAGACTTTATCGGCGGCATCCAAGTATTGAGATCGGAGGGTGTTATACCATGCCTACTTACGTTCATACTTTTATACATATACTATTAGAATACAAACTTTGTTTGTAGGGATTATTACTTAACCTCAGCTGGATGGGTGAATGATAGTAATGTTAGAATATCAGCGATATGGATGAATCGTTTACAAAATTTCAGCATTGTTTGCTATTGCGAAGCTCCAGCATGGAATTGTAAAGAAGTGGGTACTGATGAGTATCTAGATTATATTTACATTATTACCTTTATTATTACGTACCTATTTAATTGAATACGTATTTGAAAAGAAAAACCCGCTAGTTATTTTTAATAGCATATGATACCTGAAAGCCAGGATAGGTATAAATTTTTCGGTTGAAAATTGACTTTAAAACTAGGATAGAAATTTTTGAGATTTAAAACTTAAAATGTACCTAATAGATTACTGAAATTTGAAATGAGAAAAGAAATTAGCTGTAATTCATACGTAAATTTCGATCTGAAATAATGTGAGAATGAAACTTGCATTTAAAGCTGACAAAATAATGGGGATAGATACATTATATTCTGTTTTAAGAGTGTATTTTACTTTCACGTAAAATCCGCTCATGAATTGGCTTAATTTTCTATCATC
Organism: Phenacoccus solenopsis; assembly: GCA_009761765.1. Taxonomy (NCBI): domain Eukaryota; kingdom Metazoa; phylum Arthropoda; class Insecta; order Hemiptera; family Pseudococcidae; genus Phenacoccus; species Phenacoccus solenopsis. The sequence continues at coordinate 50,605,514 of CM019753.1, forward strand.
AGTTAGTTTGTTTGAAGTTATCGATGTCAGATGATAAGTCGAGTAAAAGTGAATTGATCAACTCCAAATTCAAATTTATATCAATGTAGGTAAAGTGAGTAGAGCTTCAGAACTGATTAGTTTTTGGAGTAGAGATACATTCATCGCGAGGTGAACTTTCGAAATTCAAAGCTATTGAATGACGTATGAAATTTTTCTATTAATTGTAATTAGTAAGTACTATAGAGAAGAAGAGCTGATTAAATTTTCAACTCGATATAGTCTAAGCCTAGGCTAAGGATATAATCAACTACTACTGTGGAATATGCTGTAAGTGATTGTAAGATTTTCTTGAACCATTTTCCAGCAACACGTTGAACAAGCCTCTGATAACATGTGGTTAGAAATACAACACCATCCAATCTTCGCTCCAGATGGTCAAAGCTACTTATTGCTAGCACCAGTACAAGAAAGCGGCTTGCATTACTACACGCAAATCAAACATGTCACGTTAGAGGATAAACACATACTCACCATCAGCCACGGACGTTACGAAGTGCTGCAAATATTAGCCTGGGATACCATCAATCACATGGTGTAGGTGGAATAATTTCGTTAACTCGCCAGCAAGTATATAAATACTACATAGTTGTATGTGTATACGCTTCTCTTTGTTATCTAATAATGAAAGATAAAAAAGCCTTCCAATAAAATAATCCAGATATATCATAAACACTTACAAAATGTAAACAATTTTAGATATTATACAGGCTTAGATGAAGAAAATACCGGAAAGCAGCACTTATACGCTTTAAATGATCAAACTTTCGGCGAAACAGTACGACCTGAAACGAAATGTATTACATGCGAACATATACCACACTACGAAAATTGTTCACATTTTTCGGCTTTCTTCAGTCCACCAAATCCAGTCACAGGTAATGTCACCCATTGAGGTGCTTGTAATCAAATGCGCACTTTGACGCCTATTAATGGCTAATCAGTTGTTTTAATTTCAAATGCTCGCATTCAGGGGTAGAATATTACGTACTGGAATGTAATGGTCAGCAACTGCCAACAGCTGGCATTCATTATGCAGCTAATAACAGTTTACTGCGAGTTCTATTTGATGTACATCAAGCCAAAGCAGATGAGCTGAGAAAGTTAGCTCTTCCTACCACAATGTTTGAAAGCGTTCAATTGCCAAAAGGATACACTGCAAGAGTGCAACTTTCGATGCCACCGAGTTGGCGACCAGAATTACGTGATGCAGCTTTCCCTGTCATTGTGCAAGTGTAAGCCTAATAAATTCTGATCAATTTTTGAACGCATGTTAATGTTCTTTAATCGCTTCGTGTACCGTCCACTACACAAAAATTAACAAAAGAACAAATTTTGCACGCTAAAGTGTGCCCCAAAATCTACGTATTAAACAACACTCATTATGCTATAAGTATATTTATGTATAAACAACAGATGTTGAAAAAAATATCAATTTATGATTCTTCATTTTCAATTTGAAATAGAAATGGACGTCCAAACAGTCAGTCAGTTTCCAGACGAGCAAGTATAAATTGGGGCTCATACATGTCGAGTAGAAATGGAATTATTTACATTCAGTTAGACGTTAGAGGATCCAAAGGACAAAGTTCTGAAGACTTGTACAAACGACTTGGCGATATTGAAGTTGAAGATCAAGTTACTGTTATCAAGTCAGTACGATTTCTCCAATTTTTTTATAAGTATAGGTTAGGGTGGGCCCAATATCGGTTTTTTTTTCCGAACAGTGAAGAGTGCAGTACACAATATTTCCGAAATAGCCTCAAAACGACATCATGAAAATTTGAAGTTTCGTAACTTAATTTTTTATCTCCCCGCCCCCTGCACAAAATTGAGGTCAAATTTTTCAGAAAAATTAATTTTCCATCATTTGAAAATTTTGCGCTCAAAAGTCGTATTCCGTCATCTAAATACTGAAAAAAGTGAGTGACTATTTTCTTCATTTATTTATTTATTTTTTAATTTAGCGGATCTAAACATTTTTTTTAGCTATGACCGATTAATTTTAGTTTCACTATATCTACATATCATAGCTAAAATTTAAATAGTTCAATTTTTCACTTGCTCTAATATTTTCTTTATTAGTATTTTGATATGAAGAGTAATATGTGGTCGTTCCAAGGCAAAATGATATTATAAATTCTTATGATATTTAGATGTTGAGGAATGTGAGATTTAAAAAAAAAAATCATTTCAAAAATGCAGTATACAGGGGGTAATTGATGAATTCGTCAGACAATAAGAGATTTACTTTTGCTTTTTGAAACTAAGAAGAAAAATAGGTTCCATATTTATCTTGCAAATGTTTCCAAAGTATCACTCATCAACTAAGTTGATTTATGAACTTTAGTCTTGTAAAAATTGGTAGTCATTTCATCCATTACCACAAATTTTGACAAGGCACAAGAAGTTCGTATATTAATTTAAAACTTGATGAGTGATACTTGGAAAAACCCCTGTGAGAAAAAAATCGATTTTTTGCCCACTTCAAATTCACATTTTCTCACATTTAATGTGCTCCAAAATTTTAGCAACTATGAGATAGGCACTAATAAACTTTAGATTTCCCTAAAAAATGTAGTCCCGCTTTTATCAACATCTCAATACTAGAATCAAGAATGAACCGTAACCGCTTAAGTCAATCTCCCTTTCAATCAACTCCAACATACAATCAGCTCCCACTAACTTCTCTACTTGTCTTTACATCTCTAGCACTTCCCTTAGTGTTTACTTCAATTTTCGAATCAGTACAAAACCTTCAAGTCGCTAATATCACGCTACCTCATCCTCAATCAACTACAAAAACTAATGAAAAGATTTATACATATAAATACACGGAAACATTCTACTGATTGGCTGATCGCAATAGCATGTTTAATAATCTATGTGGAAACAAAATCTACTAAACATTGGTAATCCAATTTTTTGGGTATTTTGGACAACAAAAATATCAAATACGTTGACTCCAATACGGCTGAGTTGAATGTTAATCTTGATACAAGATTTGAGCACACTATTGAGCTCATTTTGAAATATCGCTTTTACTTGTCCATCATCCATTTTAAAAAGCCACGCCAAAAACCGTTCCACTCTACTACATAGTACACATAGGCTATATCTAAACATTTTTTGAACAATTATCCGTTTCAAATTACAGAAGACTCATGCAAGACCATAAATATTTGGATAAAAATCGTATTGGGGTATGGGGATGGGGATACGGAGGTTACATTACTACTTCCTTAATGAATTCCCAATACAGATTATTCAAATGTGGAATTGCTGTGTCACCCATCGCTGACTGGAGTTATTACAGTATGTGTTTTGATTACTATGAAAATAAAACTGTTGTATTTTATAAACTTTCAATTTATAATTATTTTGATTCCTTTAAAACATAATATGCTCGCATGTAAGTACTAAGAAGTTAAGAAATTTGTCGTTTTGTAGATTCAGCGTTTACGGAAAAAATACTTGGATTAAAAACAGAAAGTAACAATATTGGTTACGTAGAAGCTGATACAAGGGGTAGAACAAAATACATAGACAGCAACACATTTTACATAATTCAGGGTTTAGCCGATCTATCAGTACCTTATCAACATGGCATTATGTTGGCAAAATCTTTAACTAACAACAACATTCTTTTCGAACACCAAGTACATTGAAAATAAAATTATAAGAAGTTCACAATTTCTTTCCTTTATAAATGTGATGTAATTCATGGTATGATTTAATTCTAGATATATGCGAATGAGGGTCATGAATTAAACGGAGTACTAAATCATATGTATCGTTCTATGGAGGATTATTTTACGAGATGTTTAATTTTGGAGGAAGACGATTCCAGCAATCGTTTTGGGTAATTCAACATTTTAATATAAGAAATGAGCTTCTGTTTTAGATTTTCAATGTTACAATTTTTAGAATAAATGATTTGATAAAATATTAGTGTGATTTAAATTTCACCGGCACAAGATAGGAAAGGAGCAACGTAATCCCCAGCTGACATTTTTAATTCATTTTGGACGATGAATTCTCATTTTTTTTTTAAGTCAATTATTAAATGAAAAAATTCAACGGGACTTCTTAAAATTTATATTTTAATTAAACTTCTATTCAATATAAAAACAATGAATGAAAAAAATAATTGAATACAAAAATATATTAAAAAAAAAAAATTAAAGAAGTCCATACCCTCTCACTGTATGCATTCAAAATTGAAAAAAAATGTCTCCTCGAAAGAGTTGTAAATCGGAGCAGATAATATGATATAAAACTGAATCATAAAATTAAATATTCACCACTACAAAAAAAAAAGAAAAGGAGAAGGGCTAAGATGTAACAACAAAATAATATAAATATTTTACCACAAACATGTTCACTTACATTTTTGTAACAAGAATAACCTTAAATACATGTAAATTTACACACAAATTGGTAAATGAGTTTTGAATTTAAAATGAATAAAAAGGAATATGCGTCAGAAATAATAAATACATATGAAATTTGAACATAATTTTTTTTTGCCTTAAAATACGGAATAAGGAACGTAAAGACTAATCTTTTGGGCAAAAAAGTTATACTGGCAATAAAGAATAAATACGTATTGTATTATTAAAAATTTGTTTCGTAACTATATTTGAGCTACTATTGTTATTCCAATGTCGTGATTATTTTTCACATCAGCAACAGTTGTACTAATTCCAACAACGGTAAATAATTACAATGAAAAAAAATCACAAAACGGAATTTTCAACCGTTGTTTTCATCACTTTCGAAAAAAACTTCAATAATTTAAAAAAATTCAACTTATCTGAAGTTAAATCGTTAAAAAATATGAAAGTATGTACAGCTATTCAACATGAAAAGTTACACAGGCTAGCTGAATTAAATAAAAACTAAATAATATTTCTTTCATACACGTATCCAAATACGGTACTAAAAGATCGAAAATTTACTCGAACTGCGCCACTATGACCATCATCAAGACTCCAATTAGTAATGCAGCTATTTCCTTAATAGACTGCACAAATTTCGTATCAGTCAATAAATCTGGTATTATGGAAACTGTAGCAATGTATATGAAACCTCCGGCAGTAAACGGCAACACCCAAGAAGTTGTGCCCGCATCTAACAATGAGGAAGGGTAACTAAATAAAAATTGATTTCAAGAGGAAAAAATTAAAACTAAAATATTTACCAACACCACCAGAAACCAAAGAAACAACAGTTCCAGAAATTGCACCGACGGCTGTAATCAGCTGTAAAAGCATGGCCTGAAATATATAAACGAAATGTTGAGCTTTATCCGTTTTCAAGTAGTTTGCAAATGGTTCACTCAAGATAACATTATCTTACGAGAAATTTGAAGTACAATTTATCAGGATTATAATTGAACGTGTAACAAGTTTTTCTTTTAGTTGATTTCATGTTCTCACCTTTTTTTTTGAACATCCTGACTGGACTAGAATGGCAAAATCACCAATTTCATGAGGGATTTCATGAAATAGTATGGTAATCGTAGTTACCCAACCTACTGTTCTACCAGCAAGATATGATGCGCCAATAGCTAAACCATCAGTGAAATTATGCGTAAAATCAGCAGCCAAATTCAAATAACCAGCTACTTTGATTTCCTCTGGAAGATAAACAACTCAATAATTAGTTATATCGTATTACCCGTGGTAATCTGAGATAATGTATAATTAACGAAGATTTCTCGAACTCATTAAATCTATGTTAGATATATATATATATAAAAAAAAATAAAAACAGAAACATCAATTCACCTTCGCTATCCGAATCTTTGTTGTCATCGTCGATCAATTTATCATCGGATTTCTTTTCCTGATTTTCATCTTTATCACATTCATCACTATTCCGTTTATTATCGTCATTATCTTCCGCATTACTTGTATCAATACTGTGAGAATGACAGTGCTCGCCTTTTATTAATCGCACGCTTTTTTCAATGACCAAAAATACCAATATACCGCTCAACACCCACAAACCGATATTATTATCGTGAACATGGGGCCCATGGGAGTGGGAATGAACATGTCCATCATGATGCGAGTGTGGCATTAATGCATGAGGAATCAGATGTAAGAACGCATCACCCAACAATCCACCGGAGGCGAAACTTAATAAAATTTTTAGGAATGATCCGTGTTCCCTTCTATTATTGAGTGGAATGAAATATAAAATAATAAATGGAGCTATACTAATGATGATAGTGGAGGATAATGCTTCAGACCATATACTCGACATACTCATGACTTTTTTTACTTTCTTAGCAGGTGATCCCGGTGGTTTAACGTTGGCTTCCTTGGAATATTTGAAAGAAGGCGGTTCATCAACATGATGTTCGTGAATATGGTCGTGATCATGACTGTGAGCGTTACATAAACTAGGAAAGCTAAATAAGACGATGGTAATGAATAAAAATAAAGCTATAATCTTAAAATACTGCGAAACGTTTTTCATCATTTTTGAGTAATGAAAAGAGAATGCTCGAAGGCTTAAATCAACAAATATTTCATTATCTATCGGGATTCATAAAATTATAATTTTAACGTATTAATTAACGAGAATTAAACTTTAAATTTTATACAATAAATAAAATTTAAAAAAAAAAATGAAACACTTCTTACGTAGACTTCATATCACACATTTTTGAACACGAATGCAGCAATAAATTTTGTGATAAAATCATACGAGTGTACGACGCAAAGTAGTTGACATCGTAATAGCAATGCCTCGTGATTCATTTTTCTTTCAGAAAAGAATGTCGAGGTATTTTATTTTCTCTCTGCACCCCGTCCTCCACGTCCATGGTGGTCCATGGGTTCGAGTTGATAATATAATCAAAGTGCAGTCACAATGATACGAATAACTTATTCAGAAATGATGAAAAGTTGAAAAAAAAGTGAAAAATACAATCAATAATACATATAATGAGCAATTTCGACTAAATTATTGTTTAAATGTTGACGTCTTGATTTTATACTTTAGTATTTCATCCTGGTATCGCCCTTTATTTTCTTTTTTTAAAACGTACATGATGCAAAAATTGATACAAAGTCACTTAAGACACTTTTACTCGTACAGATTTCTGTACCCAACTCTAACATTTTCATTCAAAAATAACTTGGCTTCATTGCATTCTTATTCTAACACTTTTCCTAAAAATGCCAACTGTTTGTTCTCAAATTACAAAAGAAATTTTAAATTTAATCATGAACCAGTCAAAAACAGAACAAAAATACTATACGCTTTGACGGTTACTGGATTGTTGAAATTTTTAGGTTTAACTGAAGAAGACGAAGATTCTGAACTGATGCAAATTCTGAAAAGAGGAGAACTTAGCTACAATGTAAAAAGATTTGTTGTATTTTATCGTTCGTGAAATGAATTGTACAAGTTTAGTTCTTTTTTGTTTTAGCGTGAAGAATTTGACAAATCTGAGCGAATATTTCATGTTGCTCTAAAACTAGCCCAAGACCTGGGTAATGAAGATGCTGTAACTTTTATTTACGACAGAATGGCTAATATTGCATTCGACTCTCAACAATACGAGAAAGCTCGTAAATTATTCATTGAAGTTATGAATCGATTATTTCATAAAGGCATGAAAGAAGATGATCTGGTTGTAATTCACATTAGTTTTAAATTGGCTAAAATTTTCGAGAATTTAAAAGATTACTCGTGAGTGTAAGATGCTTTCATTAAGTTTCGTTGCGAAATATATTCAATGTGGCTTCTTCTTTTCTGCTTAGAAGCGCTGCCAATGGTTACGACTATTGTTTCAAAAAATTAGAACCAAAATTGGACGAGAAAAACGAAGAATATGAAGATGCAAGAATGTTGTATAAAACTCTGCTAAACGGTTACGCCTATTTTCAATATTCCATGGGAAAATTAGATGAAGCTTTAAAATATTTCAAAAAAACTTACGCTTTAACTCAAGTAATTTATGGAGAACAAGATGAACAAATTGTACTATTGCTGAACAATATAGGCACTATTTCTAAACACAAGGGAAATTTAGACGATGCACTCAAGTATTTTCACGAAGCCGAAAAAATTGGCAAAAAATTACCAAATATGAAGAATTTTTCCTTTGTATATTTAAATTTAGCATATTGTTACATGGAAAGTAATCTTTTAGTTGAAGCACATAAGTATTGTGAATTTGCTATGAGAAATGCCGCTTCACACGAGTACGCAGAGGGAACCAAAGAAGCCGAAGATTGTATTACAAAAGTCAAAGAATTAAAAAACCAGAAATTAGCAACATAAGTGGAATTCAAGAAATACACGCTTATGAAATTACAAGTTGTGATGTTATATTTTTGTTTCAGTAATATTACAAAATAAATAAAATTTAATAAGTACTTGTTATTTGTAAAACACCACGTATTGGAAAAAAAAAACGAACATGGAAATGAATGACTTAAGCAAATTACACATTCGGATTTCTAAATTATAAGATAGTTAGAATTCATAACTTTCTTTTGAAATCAATATAAATTTTACACATAACGTTCACCATTCACTTCACCTTTCCGAATTACCACAAACACGACGTAGTTCAATTACACGAAAAAACTAATTCGTTTAAAAAAGAAAATTAGAAACGGTTTACGACAATTCAACATTAAAATTCTTAAAAATAAACGGAAAACACACATTCTTGTTTCTTAATTTAAAACAAATCATTAAAAATTTATGATTGAAAGAAGTAGAAAAATGTCGCTTTAATCAAGCGAAGCAATTCTGAAAACTACATATATTATTCGTACCATGTGAAGAACTGAATGCTTTGATCGTTACTATAAGATGATGCATCAAGTAAGTGAAATTCTCAATTCCTTGAGATAAAAAAATCTATTTCCCTCCTAATACAAAACTTGTTCACAATTGATGCTCAATTCAAACGCTTTTCAGTGGCACTCAAAAATATTAAACTGCGCGGATAGGGTACCTTTACGGGCTTCTTCGAATACTCGATTTATCATTTTCTTCACTTTAGGTCTTAAGTCAGTAGGAAGTTCTTTAAGTTTTTCGGCCCAAATGCTACCAAGTATAGAACATTTATCATCTTCGTCAGCTTCAGCCCTTCGCATCAAATCCTCCTCGTCATCTAGACTAATATCTTCTTCATTCATTAAAATCTCTACTGGCTTAGAGTTTGGTTTAAGATCTACTTCTTCATAAACCACTAATTCACGAATAAACTGAAACAAACATTGAGAACTGTAACATAAAAGGGGAGCAACGCTATATGCATAAAATTCAAGTTCAAATCACTCACAGAGTCAATATCTTTTGCTTCAAATGATTTATCTTTCCCAATGAAGGTAATTTCTTCCTCGGTGTATCCATTCTTTTTTGATACCGCAGTAATTTCGGTTAAATCGACTGAATCCGCAGCTTTGGTTAACGCATCAAAATCGGTATCTTCCATTGGATCATATATCTTCTTACTCCTTCTTTTTTTACCATGCTCATTGTAAGTGGAATTTGGAGTGGTTTGCTCTAATTGAAGAGTAGATAAATCAGTAACTGGAAAATTGAATATAGATGGCACAGCATCATTTTTCAGGCGTTTCTTAGTCAATTCTGGTTTTTTAACGTAGTCATCTTCGGTAAAATGAGCGCTACACACTAAACTAGCCCTTGTCGGCACAAAATCTTTTCGCTTCAATGCCGATATCCATTTTTCACAAAGTCTGCGACTTCTAAATGGAAATCTGAAAGGCAATCATAAATGAAGGAATGAATACTCAATGAACAATCTCTCAAGAGTATGCAAAAACGAATTTAGAATTTGAATCGTGACAATTGTATGTAAACTGTTCAACAGAAAAAGGATAAAAACTATGAAATGTTTACTAAAATATTGTGGTGGATATTACTTGTGAAAATGGATGGGTCCTTGACGACTCCATTTATTCGAGCATCCATAGGCAGAGCAAGATATTACCATTTTGAAATCAATATAAATTAGTTACCAAATTTTATAAAATTATCCACTACAAGTCGGTGAAATTTAAAATATGTGATCGGTATTCCATATGTAGTACGTAAATATTATTGTTTTTCAAATTAAAATGTAGCACGAAATGTAGGTAAACCAAAACGCTAACGTTTTTCGGATTACTACGTTTTTCCAACGATAGTCGCGTAATTTAGCCTATTTAAATTCGAACTACCTATAGAAACTAACAAAAACCTTCTAGAAGGTTTTCTTTGTTTGTGCGTTCGCCATCGTGAAATTTCCGTGTAAGAGGAACCCACCAATGAGAACATCGCATCGCTTTTTACCGTTCTATACTAGTATTTCGAAGTTTTACGAAATAAAATGAGTAAATTACCTCGAGTAAATACCACTTTTACTCCTGTGATCTTAATGTTGAAATTTATGAATTTAACCTCAAAACTTTTTAAGTTCATGATGAAGGTAAATGAAAATGCCTCAACATCAAAATATCAGCCGCACTCAAATTTTATTTATATCACAGTAAATAAACAAACATCAACTTATATTAAGTAGCAGGGAAAGATGAAAAAATTCTACTTCGTTAAAATATAATAAGTTGAAAATGAAATTAGACCACTACAATTGAAATGAATATTAAATCATCACTTGAAATGCTTATTGCATTTACTTAAAAAATAAACAAAAAAAAAATACAATGATAAAAAATCAACAACTCATGTAATGAATGAAAACATCAGAAAACAAATTCCATAACGATAATAGAAAAACCATTTAAAAAAAAATAGAAAACTAAATTCGTCCAAATATTAAAAGCTTTTTTCACTTCTCAGCATAAGCTGCCGATTTTAAAATCTCACGTCCCAAAGCAAGAGCCAAAGGAGGCGGAACTGCATTACCAATCTACAAAAATTCACACGAATTTGCATTAGGAATTTCATAAGAAGTAAGAATAACCGAAAAGTTATAATTAAATTACTTGTCTGTATTTATCAGAGATACTTCCGAAAAACTGAAAACTGTCCGGAAAACCTTGGGAACGCGCACTTTCTCGAACAGATATCACACGATTTTCTTCGGGATGTATCACTTTTCCCTGAAATTATTTTTACAAGTGTATCTAAATCTTATAAAACAAATTAAACAATATCACGTTAATCATACCTGTTTACCCATTGGTTCTGGTTGGGTAACAACTGTTCTGAAAAATTTATCCCATTCAATACGTCCATAAAGTCCAGACCAATTACCATGCCGATTAGCGGTATGAGGAAGACACCATGGAATTAATGTATCATTTTGTTTGTACTTTGGTTTACATTTTCCACCAGAAGCACAAGAACAAACTCCACGTAAACGTCCTTGTTTTGATTTACCACTTTTTATGTCGTGATGCGTATAAATTCTAAGAAATTAAAATTTTAAACATAATATCAGATCAGATTTTTATATATCTACCCAAATTAATGTTCGACAAAATTACAGTTTTTTTATCATGCTTCCGTTTCGAAGTTTTACTTCGATGTTTGGTAAATCTCTCCAATCGGAACCAGGTGCGCGAGGAATGAAGGAAATACGCTTCTCCACTAATAGGTTCATCGGTTTACAGACATGATCTTTGAGCAATACATCACCACTGTTGGATTTTCTAATCTAAATTCATAATAATTTGAATCTAATGCTCTCTTGTATTATTGTTTTTTGTAATTCTACTCGCAACACTCACCAGTCTTTGGAAGTGAGTTTTGGGATCGTGCTTATGAGGTATTTCGATTCGTGACAAATCACCTGCTTTAATTTCGGGCAAATCACTAATCGCATCATAAACGCTTAGCATCCGTAACGGAGCAGATGATGACCATTTCGTGTTGGTCATAAACTAAAATGCAAGTATCGAATACATAAAAAAAATTTGCAAGGCAATTGTCTAATATCTAATTTCTTTAGTTACTTTTGTATCATCAACATTCAAAGTGGTTGCCCCACTAACAAAAACGTGCATGGGCTCCGGAAAATTCGGCAAAGCTTCGCCGGGTGCTGCCGCTAAAATGATTGCCCTACAGCATATTTAATAGATGGATTGTAGCAAATAATTTCAACAATCGACAATCTTTCAATACAATCATATATTTTTTTTACCTTCGCCTGCTCTGAGGAACTCCGTAATTACCGGCTTGAACGATTCCGAAAGTACACTGATAACCCATTTTAATTAGACATCTGAGGGTAAGTTTCAATACTATGCTTTTTTTAAACAGCACAAAATTTCTAACATTTTCCATGATCACAAAACGAGGACGGAAAAAATCGACGTAAGACAGAAAAGAAACGACCAATGAATTCTACAAAAAATAAAATTAATAAATCAATAAAAATAATAATAATACGAGTAAAAATGGATTTCGGAAAATTTTCGATGAATATCTTGCGTCACCTCACGTACCTTGAAACTAGAGTATTGAAGATGGTTAAAACGGTTCATCCCACTGAATCCTTGGCACGGAGGGCCACCGCACAATAACTCGACTTCACCTTTCTGAGGTAAATATTGACCATTTTTTTTGAATTTACCCTAAATAAAATAGTAAGCGTGATGAATAATGTACCCATGTCACAGAAGAATAAATAGAAATATTGATAACATACATTCATCATAAATTTCAAAAGCTCATTGCAATCTTCGGTGAAAACAGAAGCTTCAGGATAATTCAGTCGAAAAGAATGAGCTGCGGCTTCCTCTTTTTCAATTGCCCATCGACACTCCGCTATTCCCGCTTGATGCAAACCTTCTGTCAATCCTAAAATTATAGAACATTTCAAAATTAATTTTAAATTCACATCGAGCCCCTTTGCAAAAAAAAACTTACCTCCGCAACCAGCGAAAATATCCAAACAACGTAATGGTCTTGATATGGTAGGCCAAAGAACAGGATTCTCCTCAATTATTTCTTCAATAATATTGGATTTTCTGCGAGTAACAGGATCTTCATAATATCGCGTTATTGTTGTTGGAGCACGACTGAACGACTTATTTTTATGATCGTATGCATTTTTGTAATAAAATCTATAAGGTCCTTGTTGACTCCACTCATCAGTTGAACACTTCAAATTCTTTTCATTAGCCACGTAACATTTTCCTTCTACTTTCGTGAAACTTACAACTGATTCTAAACATGAAAATTACACAAATTATTACGAATAAACTACAACCCAACAATTTTCGAAGCATTCGCCATACCCTTTACCTTCTTCGCTCCAATATAGCAAATTTAAGTCAAGATGTTTGACAGTATCCTCGTCTAAATGAGTATCTTGAGGTCGGTAAAATTTTTTAACAGTCAAAAATATATCAGAGGCCGATTTACACCTTTTTTCTGAATGTATCGATACAATGTAACCGATATTGAATGGTTCTGCAACTTCTTCGAACTTAGTGCGATCTATCTGTTTTCTATACATTTCGGGATAGCGATCTTCATCCAACTAAACAAAAAATTTTTAACGTTCAATGAAAATTAAACATTCTTGGTTTTTAGAAATATGATAAAATTAACTTACTTTTTTCAACTTGACCTTTTCGTTATAACTTTTATTCAGTATTGGAAAAAGTGTACCAGGTTTCAAAAATACGCAGCTACCTATTTTCAGTTCTTCATCTCTCCAGCGTACCATACCGTAAGAGTACTAAAACATGAATTCATCATCATAAAACGAGGAATTACCTCTTATTTATACATTGATATTTGAAAGATTTTACTTCATCGGTGCTTTCAATATATTCGAGTTCTTCGACAAGACAAGGTTTCTCCCAATTCTTCTTCATTTTCATATGCTCGCAACGTGGACACATATCGAAATTTCTACGCACGCGAAAAAAATCTCATAACAGATCACATCATCAAAAAAGTCCACAAAGAAATACAACACCTACTTATTTTCAGATATACCAATTTCTATGTCTTCAAATCGACCATAAGTTGAGTCGTATCTAACAAAAAAATATACATATTTTAAGAAATACAAGAAAAAATAGAAACAACGAATGAACGCAGAATAAATAAAAATTCACCTTTTTTGAAAGTAAAACGATTTTTCATCTTTCGAATTAGCTGAACTATTCCATTCATTTAAGAAGAAATTACCTAGCGTGATCCAATTTTTATTGGGTATAGGAAGGTACGTCACTTTTACTCTGTCGTTTACCTCACTCAAGAATAAATTATCACAGTCATAAGTTTCGAATAATTCTTTAGGGTTTCCAGTATCACCAAGAATTGTTTTCACGCTTTTTCTATAATCACATTATAATTACAATATCACACAAAATTTATAATTTTATAGAAATAAATTCGAAAAAATAATAATAATGAGAAAAATAGAATATCTACATCATCCAGTTGATATGGAATTTTTGCTTATTATTTTCTTCCCACATATAAGCGATACGGCCGATACGATCATCCGTTCTTGGGTTTTCATCGTTGACAGTAACGAAATCGTTGACCATAATTTCCAAAGACGAAATTGCAGCACATCTGTTCCATTCGATATGATAATTATATGAATGTACGTTAGACAACATGTTGGAAATAAAACTTTTATCCTAGATGCAATACGCATGCAAATCTGAAGTGAAAATTTTCCTTTATAAATACCGATAATAACTTCTATTTCCTTTTACGGCGATTGGTTCTCCAATCCATTTTACAATGATGTTGGAATAACTGCTGTTTCGGATATATCGTTTCTTCCTCTGTTGTAGGATGAAACATGTAAAATGTTATTATAAAATATTTTTGGCCGAGTCCCCGACGAAAATTCAACAGCATGAGGATAATTCGAAATCAGTTTCGTAGACATCTGCCCAACAAGAAATACATACCCTCGATACTGCATTATTTCCAGCATCCTGGCCTTTGCGTGAATATTTTTCGATTATTTCATCAGACAACGTTTCCAGCACAATTGAAAACGGCTTTACGAGATTACAAGTCATTTGCGATTTTTTACTCGCATTTATATATGAATCGACGTCAATTCTTGGCAATACAACTGAACACTCTCGAGTCTGAAATGAAGAATTTTTCAACTTGCTCGTGGCACTGCTCATATTTTCTTCATCAGCGATTTTATTTTCGTTCTCATCGCGGAACTCACATTTATGTAACAATACAAAACATTCATTCAACTGAAAAAAAGAAGACAAAAGAGCAATTAAACGAAAAGTTTTTCACGAACCTGAAAGCAATCTAAAATAGACATTTTCTTTCACAGAATTCTAGATAAGTCAACACTTGAAAAACGTTAAAAATTACTAAAATGCATTAAAGGATATTGACTAATCAAATAATGATAAACACATATAAATATAAAAAAGACATTCAACAAATATTAGTAATATATTCCGATATAATGGTAACATCAATAACCTAGAAGAAAAATTTTTCAAAGCGGCCACTTCATTCATCACTTAACGCAAACAAAAATCAGTTCATTAAAAACAAACAAAACATAATACCAACTGGACACATGAGAATGATACTTCTTCCGAATAAAATGTTAATATTTACACAGAGTGCATATCTCTCCACCTGTTACGTTTCTTCAGGTACCATTAACATGCGTACAATTGTATTTACGTACGATTTTAAACGTTTGATGAGGAAAAATTCACAAACGAATTGCCTAAATAATGGCTGTACGTAAATGGTGTCAGGTTGACATAAAACCGGATAAATTACAGTAATTTATACCTGTATTAAGGCATCACAAAATGTGGTGAATGAAACTTAGAGGTTAGTGTCAGCAATCTCATAATGCAATGTTATTTTACGTTAGTGAGTTCATCGAAAAGGAAGATACTCATTTCCATTTTTAGACTTTTCCTTTTGAAATTCTACAACATAAATCTCACATTTCTACGTTTAAATGATGATTTGGTGACATATGTCTCAATTTACACTCCTATTTTAAATCGCGGAGCCATTCTACAGAATGCGAATAGCATAGTAGTAAACGCTATAAAAAATTCACAAACGTGCAAAAATCCTTCAAGCAGACGGTTAGCTTATTTTTATACAAAAATAATAACATTAGTAACCTTTTACGAGTAAAAAAGTAAGCAATAAATATGAAATAAAAATTTTACCTAATAACACCACAAAATCGCTCTCTGTTGGGTACCATCACACAGAAATATTCCTGGCAATGAAAAAGCCGACTCCTCGGCCAAACTCTCCTTACAGATAACACCCATTCAAAATATCCCAATTCCTCTATCTGATATTAAACTATACATAAAAATCAACTCCTTCCTCACTTTCCGTTCCCTCTGGAATCAAGTACCTTCCACCAACAAACTCAAATACATCAGAGATGATGTGAACCCTCGAAATTTCTACAAAGAGATTACCCGTCGAGAAGATGTCCTCTTCACTCGTTTACGAATAGGTCACTCGCGTCTCACTCATTCCTATTTGCTGGACAAAAAACCCTCACCTATATGCGATACCTGTGACACCCCGATTACTATACACCACCTCATTTTTCAATGTCCAAAGTACTCTGACGAAAGGTCTTCAACCCTTACATCCACCATTCCCAAAGACACCCTCTCTGATGATTTTAACAACATAAAAAATCTTTCAAATTTCCTAACCAAAACCAATCTTCGATCCCTACTATAAACCACAAATTGAACGCCTCTAGCCGCAGTTGCTGTACATGGCGTTGATAAAAAAAAAAAAAAAAAAAAAAAAAAAAAAAAAAATTTCAAGTAAAACCAGAAAAATACAACTGCTTTTTTTTTAGCAAGTTAATCAAAATGAAAAAAGTAAAATACAATTTTTTCATCCAAAACTGAAAGAATTATTCAATTTTACGATGAAAATTGTGAAAAAGTAACAAATAATAACTTCCTGGAAAAATAAAAACAAAACGTTACCGTGTAACTTAAGAAAAAACTAGTGGATTTCACCCTTTTTTTTGGTTACCCTGAGAGAGATTTTTGAATTAAGCGAGCGGGCTGGACATAAATAAGCTATATGGGAACGCAATAGGTAGATAAATACTTGGTTATTATTTAATTACCATAATTGAATCGTTACAACTCTTATCCATTTGTTCAGAAAAAAAGGATTCAAAAATATTTTCTACTAGATTTGTAGTAGCAACTTTGGACATTTCGTTATTTCTTTTAATCCAACTCGTTTTCTTCTTTCGACGTATTTTCTCGAGTCTGGAAAATAACATAGAAGCATTACTTTTGAAAATATTTACACAAATAAAATATTTCGTGGTGGGATACCTTTTTTCAGCGGAAATTCCCGCTAGTTTGGCTAAATGTTTCATACACGGTGTATTAACGAGCAATCGTTCTGCAGAATCTGCGGACGAATCGTAGCTTAAAACAAGATCGTAAATGTAATTGGCGTAAGGCAGTAAAGTTTCTTCTGAAAGCGATTTAAATCCAGAAGGAGGAACAGTATTCTGTACAAATATTAAACGAAGAATAAAGTAAATTTTATTTTGCAAAAATATGAAAAAAAATTAAGCTTGCTACCTTCAATTTGTACAGTAAATTTTCGTATGTAGCTTCGCCTTCTTCGCTTTTTTGTAAAAATTCAACTATTATCTTGACTAAGTACATTTTTTGATGCATATCTTTCAGAAAAGGTTGATATTTTTCGCTCGCTTTCATCAGATAATAATCAGCGATTTCTGTTGATATCCCTAACACCGCTTCTTCACCTTCATCGAAACCAGTTATCCACCATGCTGAAATAGGACCAATTCGTCTAATAGGAACGCCTCCTGTATGAGAATAAAAATGAGGGTTTTAAAATGAAATGAGAAATTCTATCCAGTAAAATTTTTTGGTTTAAATTATACCTGTTGCATCGGATTTTTCACTATGTATAGCTTTAACGTAACCAGCAGCGTATAAAACGACCCCGTCTTCAATATAATCATTGTCGAATGGGCACAGATGTCCTGCTTCATCGTATACGCTAACGCATAAATCAATTGTAGAAAGTTGAATTACAACTCAACTACCTTTTAAATAGCATTCGGTCTTAAATTATACTCACCTGAAAGCTGTTAATTTTACTCCTAGTTTGTCATCTTCGGGAAAAACATTCAATTTATTGTTGAATAAAATGGAACTTTCTTTTTTAGATGCCACAAAATCACTGCTATCAAATCGAGATTCATCGGCTACCTTCAACGATTGACGACAAAAATCGCAAATAGAAGTCCTTTTTTTCCGACTAAAAATAATAATGAATGAGTAATATTTTTTCATAACATTTTATTTCCTTCAGCCACTAGTAACAAATCTTACTCATCAATTTCGTATGGATATTCGTCCTTTAAATTCTCTGGCGCACAACTTCGGAATAAGTTGCTTTTCCTCTTTAGGGGTATATTTTCGTTAGATTCGTCTGAAACATCATAGTTGTCTGTTCTTGATCGTTTGTCATAGTTTGATAGTTCTTCGGTTATTTTTCGTTTATTTGGATTTCTTATATTTTCAACTCTTTCCAAATTTTCGCGTATGAATTGCTCTTTCAGTTTTCTTCGTTCATAATTCAATGTGTTTCTCAAACGTTCATCATCTATAATGATTATTTGAAAACATAGTTGTGTACATCAATAAGTTGTGCACTTAAGGAATTGGCAAAGTACTTACCCATATTATTCTGCACGCCGTGTTACCAAGGTGGAAAAAAAGTCTGAATAAATCGAAAATGAATTAGTTTTAATTTGACTGAACAATAAAATATTATTCCATGATGACAGTGGAAATCAAACTCATTTCACAAATTTACAATTCGCAACCGCCACTAACGGAATTCGCAATGTGTTTCAAAATATAACGTATAAAATCAACTGGTAGCTGGAACCCTCTTGTTGTACAAATACGGGTACGGATGGCGGGATGGGTACATTAACTTCAACTGTACAAGTGGAATTTCGAACGTATGGTGGGAACGATGGGCGATGGGGGGTAAGCGAGGGTAACAACTGAATGTGTAATGAACGCTTTGATGCTTAATTTGAACCAAACCTACGACACTTTCATAGAAGCGCTTTTAACGTCTGAAAACAAAAAGTTATACGTATTGCTATACCGACTAATAACGACCACAATTTCACATGAAAACGAGGTTAGAACTGATACAATGGTCTACGATAACACGATACGTAACATTTTTCATTGATAATTGATACGAAATGGCGCCAAACAAGTACATGTTTTTGTTTGGCATGATAAGTGCGTAAGTATGGTCAAACGGCAAACCTCAATTTGAGTCATAAGCCAATCAGTATTGAGAATTTGAGATGGGAAAATTTATAAACATGTGATAAACTGATAGTCTGATAAATAGTCAAAGTGGAAATAATGATTAATGAATCACACGTGGAGACGTGGAATCACAATTATTTGAATTTTTTTTTTATCTTTACTTCATTAGATTTGGATTTAAATTTTAGATTAATAAATTCATTTTGCAAAGTAATGTAATAGAAAAAATGTAATACAGAACGCACGAAGAAATTTTCTTTTTCCTTTCGATTTATGACACTTATAACGGTTTCAACTGGCAAGCATTATTGTTCATGTTCAGTTCTATTTCAATATACCACCATGTTTTTATGACAGTTAATTACACAGAAATTATAAATCGATTTAATCGATTTTAATTCTTCATACAGTCAAAGCCCTATTAAAATTATCATGTGTACGTTGGAATGCAATACTATGAAATAAAAAATAATATATACAATTACATACTATCTGTGTTACTTAATATTCGTGCACTGATAATGATAATTCAATGATTTTTGTACTAGTATTTACCAACGGAGAGTAAGCACGCGTGTAACAAGTGATAAGGATGCAAGACGAAGATTAAATTTTGATACGTCTAAAAATAGAAACGAATCACTGTACAGAGTATTGTACCAATACTAGTGCATTATTTTCCAACTTTCAAATTCTTCTGAAAGTTGAACGGTTTCGTACTAACTACTAACCATGTACATATCTATCCATTTTGAAGCAAGCAAAAGATTTATGGAAACCTTAGATCGAAACATTCGAATTATGCAAACTCCACTGTGCATACGCTACAGAATGTTATCATATCAATTCCTAGCACTGAAACTAGAACTCGTTTACACATAATTATAATAGTTTGAAAAAAAAAAAAAAAACAATTCGTGCTTCAGAACTCGTATCATAACATTTAGTAAATTAAATGAAGAGAAATTTCGTTGCCATATTTGGTTCATTAAATATTGTAATACGAGTTTTATTTTTTCTGGTCAATATTCTATATTTTCCACGTCGGAATAATTTAAATCTTTCAATGATCGCTATAATTTTACTTTCTTTTCGTAGTTCCGGAAAGAATGCAGTAAATACATATACGTAACAAAAAAAAAAAAAAAAAAAAAAAACGCTTTAAAAAATTAAAATTATATAATTGATTTGTACAAAAGGATCAACTTAACATTATCTGTAGTAACAACTGCGCATATAATCTAATGTCAGCATCTAAAATATTATAAGGCCACATGTTGATTTTTTTTTATTTTTGTACCCTAATAAGAACTAAAAACTAAAACAAAAAGAATTAAAGTATAAATATGTAAAAAGAAAAAAAAAAGGAAATAGTACAAAAATAAATAAATTATAGAATAAATGCTGTTTACATTTTTAAGAGCAGGCAAGCAGTATTCAATTTATGTAAAGTTTCTGAAAGTTTTTGGAAATTATATTCAACACCACTAAAATAAGCATGGGAGAATTTCGTCATTAGTTAAATGATTGTCTGAAACACTTACGAAATAGAACTGCATTCATACACCAATAATAAATAAACTTTACACAGTTTCATAATTATACTTCAAATATTTCCACGAATCTTTACACTTGGAAATTCGGTACTATTTGGAAGAAAATAAGCTTTATTCGGTTTATTCTTCTAATCAGTGAAGCATTAATCATATAAAGGAAAAAAAAATCAACTTAATTACAAAAAATGATTACCTTTCTGTACAAAATAAAACGGAACTTCGAAATTTTCATGCGATTTCCGAAGTACCTATCGAACAACGGAATATGGTAATTTCGTCAACGATGAATTAAATTGACCGTGATTTCAAATTACAATTACCTAATTTATAAATATCCCTTTTATGTAGGTACCACTATCTTCACATCAACATGCATTTAAACAAATTTATAAACAATAACTTGGCAATTATTATTAAATAATTCAATAATTTAATACGAAATTAAATTTAAAATGGCTTACAAATGGAACTGGACTTAATCAATTAAGCATGCAATATTAAAATATAAATATTTACACAGATAGGTAGCAAATTTTAAAAATCTAATTTCAATTGTACGATGTCAAATTATAAATGTTTTTATACATTTGCTAGTTTCTTTCAAACGCTTTCTAAATACGCCCGGAGTTCGTTCTTTCAAGAGGAATCAAGCGTCTTCATGAAAAAAAAAAGACACAACGCAAATGAGTATTGAAAAAAAAAAAATTAAAAAGTTTTAGAATTAATTAAGTACTTTTTGTAATTTAAAAAAAAAACTGAGGGTGGAGTACTTACAAAATACAACATTACAATTCGTTAGTGCTTTCATTAACTTAATAATACTGAAATTTAAATTCGAAAAAAAAAAAAACTGAAATTTACACAACTACAAATTATCAACTGGTTAGTACACAATGCATGTTAAATATAGCAATAATACTGTTACTATTAATTAAAGTAACTAATTACATGTCAGATCTTATGGGTTTTACAGTTGCATTGGTCCTACAAATCTTACACGACTCAGAAAGTCGCTTAAAAGTATCATGAACTAAAATGCATACGTCCATCTGAAAATGAAATTACATTATTTTTACAGAGTTGCATTTTGAAGTGAAAATAAGCGGTATATATACAAACATTGGTAATGAAGAACCCACAAAACAAAAAGAGAGACATTTCGTTTACTCAAACAACACTAAGAATAGCGACATTAGCATAAGTCCTTTCAGTTTCTTGTATTTATGATGAAAATCATTCTTTACGCAGTTTTAATTCAGCATAAGGAGAAGGCAAAAAAAGCTGCATCAATAAATAATCTTCAAAATAAGTAGATTACGAAACTTTAAAAATTTATGAAATAGCCATAAAAAAGTTCAGAACAATTAACGACAAAGATAAAACTTCGTACTTTCTTCATCACAAATACCTTTGGTTAGAATAATTAATTCGCTGGCGAATTCAAATTCATTTAGCGATAAATGGGAGAGAAAGCTCGACACAGAAAGTCAATTCATCCTCAAGCTTTTACTTTTCCATCATTACAGATGTCCTAGTACCTTACACATTGGTGTTAAGTCACATTCCATTAAAATTTTAAATACCAATTATATTGGTACGCTTCATTCTGCTTTTTTACGTTTATATTTTTTATTGCATTCATATTCAAATACAAGTTATCGTAGTCCCTCCTTAGTGCTATTCGAAAGGATTGAAAAAAATACGCGTATCACCGGTAATTGCTTATAACCGGCACAAATATAGGGACATCTCCATCTACTGCTCTAGTCAGTGCCAGCACCACTGAAAATTAATTCGAAAAATTCAATAAATTGTCAACATACGTTCCTAATAATCAAAAACCATTTGCATCTTAAAATGAAGATAAATTTTTCGAATGACATCGAAATCACAGTTATCACTTAAAAACACGTGACTTGCGTAACATACAGTGGCCACCCAAAGACACCGTTTACCAAATATGTCTGAATTCATTTCAAATTTATCCAAATGTATTAATCATTTCCACAAAAAATCATCACTTTTGGGTCCCTACAAGATTTTTTCTTTTTAAATTAAAATGTAGTCCTAAAATAATATTTAAAGAAAGTTTAAGCAACAATCATAATTACTTCGTTACGAAGCAAATGATAATTAACGAGGATTAATAAGAAACAAGTAATTTAAAAAAGAAAAAAATGGATAAAAAATGCGTGCGGGTGAATAGAGGTCACTATAAAACGTTCGGTGTAAACGGTGTACTTTAAATCTAACCCTATTAATAAATGCAAAAAGTTACCAGAAAAAAAGTACAAAAAAATTAATAACTAAATAGGTATTAACATATTTTAAATATTTAATACATAGACACACATTCAGAAATCTATACAAATTACGTCGTTAGTATCTTAAGCAACTGTAAAACCAAATGAACAGATGTAAAAAAAAAAAAAAAACAAAAAAGAGAAAAAAAAACAAATAACATAGCGTCCTATTTATGTATCACCGATATAAGACATTTCTTATTTAACCCTTCAAAAATAATGACATGGAACAATAAAAACAACCTTATTTTTCAGGGTTCGAAAAATGTCCGATCATTAACCCGAGAAGTCCTATAGATAATTTTATTGTTAAAAAATACAACGTAAATAATCTCATCAATGATTATTAAAAAAGGGCTTGTTTAATGCGCCTACTGTCATTAGGGATAGTTGCGAATCACTGGGCGCCGTGAAATTTCAACCATTGAACAAACTATCATTTTAGCAAACATAATTCGAAGAGACAGATGAATTCCCCATATAAGACACTTTTATTATCAAATTACTACATAGGGCAACTACCAGCGCTTAAAAAGAAGAAATTTACATTCGGCGAATGTATCGCATAAATGATGAAAAAAGCAACCAAAAAACAAACGGAAACGACGTATAAAAAAAATTACTTTTCTTTATTGCTTCTATGATTATTGTATTGTTTCTAGTGACTTCCAGCAGCCAAATTTAGCGGAGTTTCGCTCATTGAATTTTCGTTTGAAAAATCTTCATACACTTTACCATTGATCGGCATGAAATGCGTAGAGAGCTGGAAGGCCGACATGTTCAATTTTTCCGGTTGCTGACTATACAGATGATTATTTAACGCAACCGTGATATCGTTTCCATTTACACTGATCTCTTCGACAGTTTGCTCGATATCAGAGTTTTGCTGTTGACTTTCCGGCTCTTCTTTAATAATTACCGCCGCCGTCGAACTACAACCAGGAGCCGAAGTCCTGCGACGTTTTTTTAGTCCACCGAATGGTTGATAAAGTTCGGACATGGAAATATGGTTAGCGTTATCGCTGTAATTGTTCGGTGGTGTGTACGAACCGGATGAGTTTTCCTGCTCCTTCGACGATTCGTTCAATTCCAAAGTACCGCTAGAGTTTCGTTTACTTTTTTTCGTCTTATCTAAATACGAAAAATGCGTTTTTAATTTCATTATATTTCAATATATATTTGAGGAAACCCTACGTAGCCTTAATAGTCAGTTATGATGGAACCTCATTCACCATAAGTGCCAAATTTTTTACATAAAAATGAAAAACACCTAAAGACTTTCATAATGTATCTGCTGGTTAAAAATTAAATTAATTTGTCAAAAAAATGTAAAAACTCTGTAATGATGTAATATGAATGAATTTTAACATGGAATTAATTTTTGTACATTTTTATGCGATTGCAGACAAAAATGGTTGAAAATATTTGTAAGAAGAGAAAATAAAATAATCTGGAGAAATAATAGTATATTATGCAACGAGGGAGTAAAGTATGTAAATGCTAACAAGTGCGATAGTCGAAGGCTGTAATCGCATTCGTGGTATTCACATACTTTGTTCACCGAGTTGCGTATACTATTTTTTTTAAGGCTGGCGCAAAAAACTACGATATAACAATGTTGTTTTCAAGGAGCAAATAGTTATTTCTCTGTAACTTTTCAGCGGCAATGAAAAAAACTGAAGCAAGGGTAAAAATTTTATTCTTGGGAATTTTCACTCCCGCTTCAGTTTTTTCACTCTCGCTAACAGTTTTTTCATTTCCGCGAAAAAATCGCAGAGAAATAACTACTTTGCTCCTTGAAAACAATCTTGTTATGTGGTTTTTTGCGTTTAGAGTTATAAAAAAGTTTTTGTACGACTACAACAGTTCTAGAAAAATTTTACATTTGAATACGTCACATCAAAAAGGGCATATATCTCACTTCCACTTCTGACTTCTGTAATGTGAATGCTCACGGAGCTATCCCGATTTTAAAACCAGAAAGTCAATGAAATGTACCAAATGTTCAAATGTGGGTGTTGTTATTTTCTATCTCTTGGATAAACTCACACGTTACAAGTCAGTAACTATGAAAATGAAGAAAGAAAATAGATCACAATAATCCATTTAATTTTAAAAATCATATTTGGTAAAAATAAAGGAACTCATTAGTTCACCTTTTTCTTCTTCTTGGAGACTCAGATACTGTCAATGGATTTAATATGAATTCATTTTGCACAGCGAGAAAAAGGCGTAATTTCTCTAGCAAATAATTTAAATTATAGCAAAGGCTTCCGATGTTTTTAGCTTTAAATCGGTAAATTGGATGAATAAGTTGATGATTTAATGGTAGAACATACTAAAGATTTTGAATTTTTTTTGTTTCCTTTTTTAGGTTATAGTGAAAGTACATTTTTTGAAAATAAATTTTCAATATTAAGGAATAAAATAAGGTAACTATATCGAAAAACGACTTTTTAACATTATTTAGCAAGTTTAGTTCAGAAATACATTCACCAACAATAATTATACGTATTTTTGATGGAAATTTTCAGTACTTTATTATTTTTTTTTTTCGATGTGATATCATATTTTCGTAAAATAAAAATAAATCGAAGAATTACTTGTGTTGAGTACATATATTTTTGCACAATTTTGATCCGAGATAATTCTTGTCACTTCAAAAAGGACTTATAATTTTTTATTACCTACACTAGTGATGATTATTCGTTCGTGATAGTTAAAAGTAGCGTTCACATCGTATAACCGATCTCATATTTCAATTTTATTCTTCTTCTCCTTATTATTATAAAAATACAATCAAATTTTTAATTGCCATTTTGAAAAAACTCGACCCTTTCACTTATGCCCTTTTTGAAATGACGTATTCCTTTCAAAAAAGGATTTAGCACTTTTGGTGAGTAGGGTTCGATGAGTCGTACAGTACATTCATACGATTTGAATGAATACGCAATTCAAATTAAAACTTAAAATACTTGAAAATTTTACTCGAGAACGTTTCCCAAGATACCACTCACAAAATATATTATTATAATATCCCAATGCCTCCATTCCAGTATCTGTACTACCACCCTTCCATACGCCTGTCTTGTCATCCCAAATACGTTCATCTTCCTACTAAAGGCAAAAACGGAATTCTTTTAATTTTGATACCTTAAATACGAAATATTTCGCTTTCCTTAGAATTTAATCTCGTAACTATAATTTTGATTTCCGTTAAACGTCACAGTTTATATTCGTAAATTACACGATGCAGCGAATCATGCGTGCCTTTTGTAGACGCGATTTTCATACGAAAAATACTCACTTTCGTTGGCATTTCGTTTGCGATTACGTTTATGTATTTCGTCCCTGCGCATTCTACACGGACGATCGTAATTGTGTAATTTATAATACAATCCACACGCGTTGCAGACGATATTTCCAAATCGGTCTCTTCTCCAAATTGTCGTTTGTACGGCATGACAATTATTACATTCTTTATGCTGCGGCATATTCTACACAATTAAAAGCGAAATAGAAATATATTTGCAGAATGAAAATCGCGTCAAAAATCTTAAAAGCTTACTTGTATTTTTTCGCGAGACTTCATCTTCTTGGTGACGCGAGTTTCACTCAGAGCGTTCACGGACGAAAAGTTAATCTCATACAACGGCACCGGATTATGACGAATGGTGATTTGTTCGCTCTGGCCTTCTATTTGGGAACTATTAGGATACAAGGTTATACTTTCGGTTTCTTCTTCTACGACAACTTCCTCTCGCTGAATACCCGGAGGTAAATCTTGTATCTTGCTAGCAGCTCGCAACAACACATCGCACGCTTTGTGCAATCTTTCCGCCTGCGACGGTACCACCATCGGAGGAGTAGTGGCCGGTGAACTGTGTCTCGATAAAACCTGAAAAATTAATTTTATACAGCGTGCCCGTGCTTTTTTCCAGCGCCACCATCGTTCCACGATACTTACTTCGTCCAAAAACTGA
Organism: Phenacoccus solenopsis; assembly: GCA_009761765.1. NCBI lineage: Eukaryota > Metazoa > Arthropoda > Insecta > Hemiptera > Pseudococcidae > Phenacoccus > Phenacoccus solenopsis. The sequence continues at coordinate 50,632,711 of CM019753.1, forward strand.
GATTGATTGTAACCTACGATTTCTTCGCGTCCGTTCGACGTACAAGTAACGGTGACCGGGCTAATATTTACAATTTCTTGCTGGTACATCACCGGTTGCACAGGTTGTTCGCTGAGTGGCGCTAACTCAGCCGCGTCTTCGTCTGTTTCTTCGCCAGCGTCTTGAGCGGCCGTCTCACTCGCTGACTTGGTCGGACATCGCTGTTTTCGCCTCGTGCTGCCCTTTTCCGAAGTAGGAGTGTTCGAACCACCGGTAGGCGAGGTTTGTGAATTCGAATTCGGTGAATAAGGAGTCATATCACTCTGAAAAGATTTCATCCGACATAATGAATTCCCATAAAGTCGATATTTATGGTGTTTCATTTCAATGCGACCTCTTTGATACGGCGCGTACGTTTACTTATGCGATACTTATGTACGACAAATTGCCAATAATGTACAGTGTAGGGGCTGAGATACAGAGAGTGAATATAATTATTCCCTTGTCTATAACGGTCAACTTGGAAATTTGCTTCTCACAGTTCATATACTCGGATCAAATAGAAATTTGATATCGATAAAAGAAACGTTTATCATAGAAGACGGCGATGAGGAGTAGAGTGGTTCAACTTTCATTTTTTTTTTTTTTTTTTTTTTTAATTTCAAGTTCATAATCTCTAATAAATATTATACATTTTCATTTCAAAAATTGTATTTCAGAAATTAAGTAAAGAAAGCAAATTTAAGAGTGACGAGTTGGGGTTGAAAAATCAACATTTTATTGAATGTAAAAAAATACACTAAAAATTAAAAACTCGCTTAGTAATAGAAAAATTAATTTACTATAAAAGAAGAAAGCAACTTTGGAATAAATTAAAAATGTATAATTAGTCAATCTGAAAAATAAAAATTTTTTTTTTGTTTCAAGGGGTTGCTTTTGGTATCCTATCAGGAGAAAAAATGAAAAAATCCAACTTATTCCTGAAATTTATGATAATATTTCTAAATAGCAGCGTATCTCCAAGCACGTACCATAGTAAAATCATATTTGTTTTAATATTAATATTTGATTTATGAAATTTTTGAAAAATACATTAAAAAAATTCTATCTGCGATAAAAAAGATTCATAATAATCATAATCAATATGTATGAGATGGGAATTCGTTAACATCAACAAATTTTAAAACAAGTGTATTCGAAAGTTTACTTTTAAAAATGATTATTATAAACATTTTGAATAAAACAAGTGTTCTTACTTCCTTTTTGACCGCTCGTTCCACGACTGATACTTTTTACCCAAATTTAATGAGAACTTCAAAAAGATTTAATGAAAAAAAAAACCCAATTAGAATCGTGAAAAGTTTTAATATTTAAAATTTGGAACTTTGAACCATCAGGGCCTTTTCATGAGCCTGGGCCTAAAAACGTTTAACACTCTGCCCCTCCTTCTCCTTAGCTATGAACCTCCACATTTTGGTTCAAATATCATTTTTTCTTCAGTCAAGGATTATGACAAAAAATTCATAGCTGAGCCTGCTAAAAACAAAAAAAAGAGTAAGCAGCCATGCCGCGTTATTGGAGCTGAATTTTTCGTTGGATTTTCCTAACATACTAATCTCGTATTTTTTTTGTAAAGAAACTCTTATCAATACATCTCAATTTCACATCTGCTACCCATGCTCAAAGAACTTTGTATTTTTCTTTATAAACATAATGTGATATAATTGATATCGAAAGTAAACACAACAACCAAGTCTTACTTCATACACTTATCACAAACCCACAGCTAATTAAATTCTTCAAACGAAGTTTTAGCAATTTTTAGACATGGCCACGGCTTCTACCTTTCAACCGATTTTGATGCGGTTCAGCTTAATGGATAGCTCTAAACGCAGAAGGCGATTCTATGTTGGTTGCAACCTCCATCTTATTTTTTTACTCTCCTTAATCCACCAAATCCCTTTTTTTTTGTCCAAATGAAAAACTTGAAAAAAAAACGCTTAGGCGCATTCCCAATAAGGATACTATTCCCAAATTTTCAATCTTTTCCACGCATATCTTCACCCATTTTCGGCCGGTCGTCAAGAAATATATCTATATAAATATATATAGGTATACGTGTAAAGTACGAACATCCGGCTACGGACTTTTCTTTGCTCCAAAACATAAAATTATACCAAATCCACTCATCTCCGAACTCACTTTCTGCAGAAAGTACCATCCTACAGGTGAATGAAAAATTTAGCCGATTATCATCGTCTGTATACCAGCCCCTTCATTACTTACAAAGAGCAAACTTTTATACAGAGGTACCATAAAAGTGAAACACCCTTGAAACTCTATAATTCTAAATTGCAAGTCCTGTACTTACCACCAGTATCTGCGGCGAAAAAACAGCGGGTTTCTTTACGCCTTCGCTTCTAATAGGTTGATTCGAATGAGTAACTTGATTGGCGTTTGAAGTGGAAATCAGTGTACGCAGCAAAATGCAACTGTCCCTGCAGAAAAGAAAAATATTCATGGCCACGCATACAAACGAAAAATCGAAAGAAATTACTTCAAGACTATGAAATACTTACGAAGTTTTACCAGCTTCGCGGCCATGTACACGGTAAGACTTAACTTCCATAGTTTCTTCGTCAATAATAAGTTTATCTTCGTCTTCTTCTCTGAAGGTCAACGAAGCCGCAGATTTGGTATCTTCTGAATCGTACTCTCCTCCCGAATTGTCTTTACATATTTCTTCCTTTACATGCACGCTGATGTACTTATCGTAAGACGAATTACTGTTACCGTAATCGTCGCTGCTATGACGTATAACGCTAGTATAATCGGGCGACTTGGCCGAATTCTCTGCACCGGCAGACACTTCTTCCATGTTTCTCGAACTGCTAGGCGGCGAAGACGATGGCCACATTTCAACTACCGTGCTCTTCGAATCGCCGTAAATAGTACTCGTAGAAGAGTACATATCATTGTCCACCTGAGGAATGATTTCCACTTTCACTTTGTTGCTGTTATCGAAAAAGGTACTCGATAGTTCGCAATTATCGTAATTATTCAACGGCGTTAGACATTCCGGCGATTCTTGAGGGTCGCTCTTTGACTTGCCTAACGTACGTTTTCCTTTGGTAGCACTGGACGGGCCGGCGGTACGTTTCTTCATATTGGATGATTCGGCGACCATACCAGGCTCATCTTTGCAACGATTCAACTGCAAAGAAAGGTACTGTCATAGTTTAGGGTATTCGCAAAATAAATATAGCAACTACCTATAATTTTCTAACGAAATAATACTTTTTAGGGCAATATTTATGAACTTTTAACTTTTTTCGTCTCTTCGATTTCCTTGATAGGTAACAATTTTATACCATAATGCTCGTTGCAAATTTCTCGGTTAATCTTTCGAAAACATCGTATGTACCTTTCACTTTTTTCAAGTAAGCAGCTTCCATACCTTTCGTTTTTGTTCATTACTGTGACCACTGAATAACTCCCCACAATCAAATTAAAATTTTCACCAATATGTTTCGTACGAAAAAAAAGTTGAAATTATACGCTTCTCTGCTACGTACATTTTCTCAAAACCATAAGGTAGAAGTATCGTTTTATAATTACCACCTCTCCCTCACACCCCCTCGAATTCCAGAATACGACTTTCACGCTTTTCTTTGCAAAAAATAAGAATTTTTTTTCCAACTATTTACCCACGATGGGCGTATATGCTACGTGTAAAAGGATGAAATATATATGCAAACACGAAGAGAAAATTTAACTTCAGCAGATAGTAGGAAAGGTTTTAAATTATCCCAACAATATGCTCAAAAACTTTCAGCCTTTTCAAGTCAATATTTACTATTCTCACATAGGGTTCAAGGTTTAATCAATTTTTACAAACATATTTTTTGAAAGTAATCGTTTTTTCTGCAAAATTGTTATATTTCATCTTGTAAGTAGGAAAAAAACGCATAACATTATTTTTTTCACTTTCAAGGATTCCAAACATATTTTTGAAGTACAGTAGACTTCCGATTATCCGACTTCCGCTTATCTGAACAGCCGTATTATCCGAACGAAAAAAAAATCTCCCTATTATCCGTACTTTTCGATTATCCGAACAAAATCCGTATTATCCGACCAAGCGTATGTACCACAACACGTTACAGATGCAAGTTGTAACATGTTCGCAGTTGTGTGGCACCAAGGGTTCTTACTAAACTGCGCTACGTATTTATCGCATTGAGTATGCAGTTTGTTATACGATGTGGATTTTTCTGAGTGCTTACACAAGTTCATAGAAATTATTCGCAGTTTTTTAAATCTTGACTTTAAAGGTTATTGTAGTAAAAATGAGTGCAAAACGGAAGAAAGTTGTGATTCAATCGAAGACGAATACAAAGCTTTACAACAATTAGTCAATGACTAATATAGCATCGCGTTTTGGCGTAGGTAAAAGTACAGTGACTGGCTGGAAAAAAAACCGCAAAGAAATTGAAAAATGGTATCTAACTCATGCCGCTGGTCCATCCGTACCAAAAAAAAAAAAATGTTCCAAAAAGAAAGGTTCATTTTTGCTCTATTTTGTTAGGAAATAAAATTTTTTCCTTTATACTTTCCATTGAAAATAAAAAAATCATTTTCTACCATGAATTAAAAAAAAAAAATGCTCCGTTTTATCCGAATTTTCGCTTATCCGAACAACCAAATTCCCCAATTAGTTCGGATAATCGGAAGTGTACTGTATGCTATTTACACCAAATTTTATGATCTTTTGTATTATTTTATAACATAATTAAATCACTTCATCAATACAACATATAAGCTTCCTTCCATTAAAGGGCTGGAATTCATATAATAAGAACAACTTTGGAACCCTTGAAAATGGAAAAAAAGATATTATAAATTTGTTGGCATCAACGCGACGAAATTCAATTATTCTACAAAAAAAAACTTCACATTTTAAGCTAAATGTGCGAACAAACGCATTTATCTCATTTCCTACTGTTTGTTTTTATCACCTATGAAAACTTATCGCCATATCTCACAAATCACACACACCCTCAAAACTAAAGTAGGATAAGGTGGAGAACATATGAAATAAAGGTTCGAAAATACGCCATTTTTCAGCGAAAATGTTAAAAAAGAATACAATTAAAATTCGATATCTCTACAAGTAACACATTTTGATAACAAATTATAGATGAATTGTGAGTGAAATTCCCTTTCTCAAGTTATCTTGCAACGGAGGGTAAAATAACTCGTGTATGTTTATCTCGAGCTAAAAAAAAAAAAAAAACAATAAGAAAAAGGAAATGTAGCTTCACATACGACAGATGCTAGCACTGAAACCTGTGATGAATAATATGAATTCAACTGATTACGACTCCACTAGAATACAAAAAGAATTCTGTTGATAAATACGGTCTAAACATATGGTTCGATTTCCCTGCACATTTTTTTCGTTTTATATCAGCGTATTCATGAGGTAGAACAAGGCCCGTAGTCAGAAAGATTCAGTCCACTTTTACAAAATATTAACCTCCTTCCAGTAAAATTTTATAATTGTACAAAATATCAACCAAAAAAAAAAAGTCAAAGCCCCTCCAAGGATTTAATCAGCTTACTATGAAATGAAAGGGTGATTATGGACCAGAACAGAACACAGATATGATAAAATGGAGGTTTACAAAATCAGGAAGTTTTTCCAGATCTTCAAAACATGCGCACAGTTGCAACGAGAAGGTATTCACTCCTTTCGTATTCAAATTTGAACTAATATTGTACATATAACTGAACAGTGTTCATACGATATGAGTCATCATTTCTTTATTATTTCAACTGATGAAAAAATAGGATATACGATTTCAAATTATATCAATCCTAAGCGATTAATACGGTACCCACTCGATGACATCGAAACTTCATTAATAATGATGAAAATATTCCTTCTAATAATTCCGAAATCTTCAAAAATTTCTCATGCGGCATGAACTGCATTAAAACATTTGTAATAACAGAGAAACAGGCCCAGATGGAAAGCTAGAACTTTATTTGAATAATTCATAACCAAGTACATACAACTGCTGAAAATGACAATCCTTTGAAATATTACTGATTAATCGCTCATTGTGATACTAACGGTATACCTCAGTTGCTAACATGTAACCCTGTAAATAATCTGTAAATTTTGCATTTACAGCATATTCTTGTTTAAATGCGCACAAATCAAAAATGCGAATTAAAATTGGTACGAAAAATTCAAAGATTCGCGCTATCATTCAATAGAATTGATACAAAGTACAATGTTACTATAAGATTGTTATCATCAATAACCAAATGATATAAAACGTTTTCCTAATTTGTGTAATCGGATTAATTAAATTTATTATCACAAGTAACAAAATTTCACTCGATACTCTTCGGTGGAAGCTTCCAATTTATTTAAATGTTCAACTTGGCTAAATACAAAGCGTTTATAAGTAAAATTATCCATTCGAATGTCTCATTTAAAACTTTAATAATTCGGTTAATATGAAAATCGATCATATTAGGCTTGAAAGAGTTATCATTATACTTACAAATTGCGCAGCTTTGCGATCTCGTTGAAAGACGTATGATTTAAGGAAAGCATTATTTTTAATAACTTTTTCTTTGAACTTGTAAAATCGTTCTACATCTCTGGTACAAGCAGGACATAGCACATTTGGTAAGCGATCTGTTTCGTCAACCTAAAAATAAGCAGTTTCGAAATCATTATTGACAAAGATATTTAACCCACTCGTGATAGAGTAAAAGTAATGATAAAAAAAATAAACCTTATCATAAACGTTAAATATGAAAAATACAAACCAACTAAACGATTACTGATATCACGTATGTTACACAATCCTAACCCAAACTCGCTATCAGTAACGAAGTACTTTAATTCAAATTCATGAAAATGATTTTATCAATATCAAATTGCTAATTAATGCTAAAAAATACGATGCAATGTAAAATTTTTAGGCGAAAACATACATTTTGGGGTTTTTATTACAAAAACTCAATACTACGTAATGAGTCAGCGGCTGCCTTAATTTGGTGTCATTTTTATCACTTCATATTGATTCATACGTTATCACATTTACCATAAATGCTTATCAAATATTACATTTTAGATTTTATCATCCTAATAGAAGCTCGAAAAATAAAATATAAAACCTTAATTTCGAAAAATATTATTGGATAGTGAAAAATTAAGGATCGCGCGCTTCTACTAGATAACGCGTGTTACGCGAAATACAATGGCAGCACGCATAAGCGTTGTATACTAATATTGATAATAGCAATTGCAAGCGTTTATGATTTATACTTAATATCATTACCAATTATTTTATTGCAAAATTACACTTACGGAAATGGAAAAACAAGATTTTATCTTATGTGGTAAATTACTATCTTTGTTATCAAATATCGGTACGAATGACGAGCCATTCAGCTCGCACAAACAAAGGCGACAAACTTGATAAAGATTTAAGTGCGCAGCATTCATACTTAATCATGTTATTTTTACGCAAAAGTCGGTGTTTACTGTCACGCTTCCGATTCGCACATATTTCACGAAACAATTTTCATTAAAATCTATTTAAATCATTAAAAAACTTTTAACAGAAACACTAAAATGTATTTACACCTGAGTGTCCCACTTCTTCTCCCACCAAAAAACTCTCACCTAGGCGGCGAGATGTGATAGTCTGATACGGCGGTATGGGCTCAATGATACGGGATATGGATAACACAGAACAACACAAACACAGCGTTATAGAAATAGCCTGAAATAGCAAGGTAATGAAATTTTCTGTGGAACGCATCTTCCTTCTTCCAAAATTTTCCTGAAGTGAAATTACGTTCAGAAAGCCAAAAAAGGAATAATGACGCGTATTTACAGAGTCATTACCAAAATATACCAAGATATATTTTTGTGCTGTACATAGATAATAATATTACAGTGTGCATTAAATAGAAATAAGCGAAACAACAAACAACATTCTTTTTTTTTTTTAGTAATTTTAGTAATTTAAGTTTTGAATTTAAACTTGAAATTAAAAATTTTTGATTTCTCAAGTTTTCAATTTTCATTTCCAATATTTGACAGATTGACACCGAAACATTAAACTTAAAGCGTATCATTGGCTCATTGCTGAATGAAAAAAGACAAAAAGGAACTTAAAAACAATCAACAATAAATATTGGAATTGCGAAATCATAAAATTAAATCAATGCTGTTAAAAATCAAAAAAAACTTGATGCAAACATGTTACAACTTTACAAGTCACATAATCGGAAGACGTGTTTCTTTACTCTCTTTTCTCGAAACTTCCAAAGATTCGCCATTAGTCTGCGTACTACTTTTTGTGAGTGACGTAATCATGGACGTAGTGTAAAATCAACCAAACTTCTTGTTGGAGAAATGTAGGCTTTTCTTATCTTAACCTATTTTCATTTTTAGCCAGTGAAAAAAATTTGTAAATTATTTTGGATATCACTTGAAAATTTACGGAAGAAAAATGTTATGATTTGATTGCATTGGCCATTGGGTGTTATGTTTGTTTATAATTCATTAATGGATACCGATTCATCTACGAAATATAAAATTCGGAAAAGGAAAGCCGCCTTAAATGTGTCGTTTTGTGTTAAAAAAGAACGCGACTCTGTTTATCAGAAGGTAGTGAAAGATGTATTAGAAATTTAAACTTGTAATGTTAAGCATTTCAATTGAAATGTTTTTCAGTAATTTTCAGCTACGTATCACTTTCCACAGTTTCATTCGTAAATTCTTGGTTCGTTGAAAAACGATTGTAAGAAGTTACCAGCTTGATGAAAAAATTGAATTTTATTGATTATGCAATGCCCTCTGTCACCATTCTCGATGTTACATTCTAGTGGTGTACTAGATTACTTTTTTGTCTGTTATGGAATTTATTATACTAGGAGTATTAATCTTGATATGTTATGTTTGGATACAGGTATCCTCGATATTACAAAAGCCGACATCGGAAAGAAGTGCTGATGACGTTGATTTCCTCAAAAATTCAGAAGAAATTGTGCAACAGATCACACAAAGGTTCAAAATAATGTTATTAATTGTTCACATTGGAAATTTATCACTAGGGTTCTTTCGTAACTATACATTATTTACTCGCGTTACAGGAAGGCTCAGAGACAAAAAGTAAAGGATAGGGCACAAGAATTCGAAGATGCTCCTGAAGTGTTAGCTGAAAAATGCAAAATTCTCGCCGAGGCTGTGATCAATTCCAATCATTTGGTAGTATATACTGGAGCAGGTATCAGCACTGCAGCTTGTATACCCGATTATCGCGGCTCAAATGGTATTTGGACGTTACTTCAGCAAGGAAAAGATATAGGGTATTTTTGTTGATATGTTATCATTATTTTATTCGCTTAATCTACGACTTAGTTACTTTTATAATTTTCCTACAGTTTCATAATTTGTCAGGATTTTATTTTTGAGTGATTTATGTGCTTATGTATTATTTCAACTTAGACTGCACGACCTGAGCAGAGCGGAACCCACATTAACTCATATGGCTTTGTATGGCCTGTATCGTTCAGGAATTCTGAAACACGTCGTATCTCAAAATTGTGATGGTTTACATTTAAGAAGTGGCATGCCTAGAACCATTTTATCGGAGGTGCATGGAAATATGTACTTGGAAGTGAGTATAAACCGGTTAGAATTTCCAACGAAGAAGTTGTTTTCAAATATACGTATGAATTGCCAACATTTTACGGAAAATTATGAAGTTTTTAAATGATAATATGAGATATTTCTCAGGTGTGTACGAAGTGTAAACCTTGTAATCATTACTTACGCTTATTTGACGTCACCGAAAATACAGCCCGATACAGTCATGAAACTTTGCGTTTGTGTTATAAATGTGGTAATCCTTTGAAAGATACTATAGTGCATTTCGGCGAACGCGGTAAACTACAATGGCCTCTAAATTGGGAAGTGGCGTGTAAGCAAGCGGACAAAGCTGATGTCATTTTGTGCTTAGGTTCTAGTTTGAAAGTAAGTCTTCAAGCTACATTGGTATGTTATTTCGGTGCGAAGCTAATAGATGAGTTATTTATCAATTTTTAGGTACTAAAAAAATATCCTTGGTTATGGTGTATGGATAAACCTGTTAAAAAACGACCCAAACTATACATAGTAAATTTACAGTGGACTCCGAAAGACGACCATTCCACGCTGAAAATAAACGGTAAACGAAATTCAATTGAATTTTTCAGAATCGAAATTGAGTATATATTGGGTTCACTCTCTTTCAGGGAAATGTGATGTGGTAATTCAACAAATGATGACACATTTGGGACTGAGTATCCCGGAATATGTTCGTGACTTGGATCCGATATTTTATCATGCCACTCGCTTGCATGAATTGGAATTACACACTACTACAAGGTCTCCCATTGAAAAAACGCCGCAAGTACCTGAAGAACAGAATAATGGTGAAGTCGAAAATTGCAAAACAGGTAAAATTGGTAGCACGCCAGAGCAGCAGCAAGAAGCAGACGATAATATTAAAAAATCAATGTGTTCATCACCTCAGGATATTAATTGTAGTAATACTAGTAATATTAATAATAATAATAATAATAATAAAATTACGCGCGACGACGATGAAAACAACGACGCACGTGCAACTGATCTCATTACTTCTAATTTACTTCTAATTAGTACTGAAATTAAAGAAGAAATTATAACGGATACGTGTAGTGATAAAGAAAATGATGTGAATATGACGAGTGGGATGAAAGTCGAACCGATTTCCGATATAAATGATGAAAACGAAGTGGACATTGATTACAAAAGTGATGCGGATGGACAATCGAATTTATCTGTGATAAATGAAAAACTGAAATTAATAATTCCTGAGGTTGTAGGACCTTCAGAAAAGCAAATAGCCATCAAAGTTGATTCTAGCGACGATCACGCAATTGACGAACTCAATCGGACTAGCATTTTAGCGCAGCAATCGTCAACTCCTGTTTCAACAGTCGATATGTACGAAGGAATGCACTTTCTTTTCGGTAGAAATCTATGGTCTGATTTAAGTTTATTTGATGCATTGACCCATCAACCGTTACTCTTCAATCACTCCGTGTTCAGTTGGCCTGGCATGAATGCTTATTCTTCGCTGATACCATATTACGAAAATCAAACTCGTTTGATTAATCATCATTACGATCTACTGAATGCAGTGCAAAACGCATCGTCTGATCGTCATCAGAATAACAAGTCTGAATGCTCTACTTCGTCTTCTGTTTGTACACGTCGTCGTAGTGACATCAGAACAAATAATAAGATTGACTGTGATTTTTGTCACAAATATTACGATTCGGCGAGTTGTTTGTTTTATTCTACCTTTTCGTCTAATACGCCTTTTTCGTCTGTCTCCGCGTGTTTATGTTGCGGCGGTGAAGATGAAGAAGATGAACAAGAGGAAGAAGAAGATAACAATCCGGATAAAACTCCCGCAAAAGTTCCTAATGTTAATCCCGGTTGGTTCGGAAAAGGTTATCGTAAAAAGATCAAAAAAAGGAAGTGAGAATTATTAATCATATCATAGCTTCCTAGCTTATGTGATACAAGAAAATTTATCATTCAAATTTTAAAATTGCTGTCGAGTGTAATTATTAGTTTGAAAATTTTCAAAGATCATCTATCAGCTGCTTTCTATGCGTCAAACACTCGATTAATTTTTGAACTACTTAAACAAATTCAGATATTGAATGCGTTATTCTCTTTCTTCTCTTAATTTAAATCCTTTCTGCTCGTCTTGTAATTAAATTGGTGTTCTGAATGGCATAAACTTCGCATATGGGAAACGTTATTTGAAGAATCCTATACCTCTTCTTTCTAATTTAAACTAATTATTTTTGACTCATGTTTATGTAGATAGGAAGTATTTCATTTTTCTAAACACTGTATAAATTATAAGTTTTTGGCTGCGTGTTAATTGAAAAATGAATAAATTTGACTCCTTCGAAGAAATATTTTCATAGATGATGGTTTAAGTAACATGCAATGCCTATATAGGTACTTCGGTACTATTTTATAAATTACAGTGAAATACATAGTAGGTATATTGTACGAAAAGAAGTATTTTTGTTCTTTTGGTCGCAAAAATTTTGTTATCAGTTTGAATGAAGGTAAAAGAAATCGTTTTACAGTTTTAGCTATTAGTTACGTGCGATTACAACCTGTTTGGGTAAATATTGTATGAAATTAAAGATACACGAACTTAATAGATTATACCTATTTGAAATTGAATCAGTATTACTTACAAAGAAACAAAATATATGTATGAATTAAATATGTGCCCACTCATCACTAGAACTTCCTTTTTCCTATAGGTTCATCAGGTTTAACACGTTTCGTTGAGTGTTGAGATTTCACGTGTTATTTCATGAAACTCACGGTTTTTTAGTTTAAACATTTTTTGCAATTTGGGAAACGTGTGATTAAACGTTTTTTATATACTCAATGTCAGATGATTACTGCCCAATTTTTTAATCGCATTTAATTTTCAATTATGTTATTTGTTATTGTTTTTTATTTAATTGTTGTAAGTTTTATCTGCATTTTGCAATAGAGAACAGATCGAACGTATTACAAATATAAGTTGACCGCGTGTTTTTTTTAAATCGTATGTTTTTGTGTTATCATGTTTGCTTGTATGTGGTATTACTGGTATTTTGTTTTTGTATAATTATAATCATTAGCTTTTTATTTTTTTGTAATTTATTTTTTTGACATTAATCTGTTTACATTTTTTGTTAAGTTTTATTTTGTTCTTAAAAATTATTATTTAAAATAATTAGGGCCATTCGTGAATATTATTGTATTTATTGGTTGATGGATGGATGGATGGATGGATGGATGGGTGGGGGGGGGAATTTTTCCATCAGCAAAAAATACGTACCATGAAGTGCCTCGTAGTACAATATCTATCTTTCATTTAAAATCAACTTCAACAAAAATAACCTCTTCACCTCGCTCATAGTCTTTTATTCTGGATTTATATGTATATATGTATTTTTTAATTTTAATTTGTGTAAAATTATTACGTGACATGCTATATATCACTTCTGCCAGTTATGAAGTAAAAGATGACATTTTAAAGTTGTTCAGTACCTAGTGATCGTAGCGCCCATTTGCCTTCTTCACGTTGCGGGCAGCTTTTATTTTTCTCCCTTTTTTATGAATTGACCATTTTATAAATTGAATTACAATGCGTTGAAAAATATGTGCCTATAAAATAAGTGAATACGTTCGATAACAATTGTGAATATTTTTTTATTGAGATGTATGTTCGAATACAAATACAAATACGTTTCAGTATTAAGTAAATTTCAAATTTTTGTGTTGAATTTTTCACTCATTAAATACAGTACTCATTGTGCCCGAGTGATGTACGCAGCCTCACTGTTTGCAGTTCAGTTTTTTTACATAACTATGACATTTGGAGGTATAAGTATGAAACTTTAGTTTGATATCTCAACAGCTAACTAATTTTCCATTTATGTACAAAGTTTGAGAATAAAGGGCTTTTAATTTAAAAAGAGTGCAAAGATTGCATGGGCATATTTTATAGGGCTGTATATATGTAGACGGATCCCATATTTCATATTTGAATGTTGTAGGTAAATGCGTGTACAATTATAACTAACGCATTTAATGTTGGAAATTGATTTGGATTTTCTTGAGTCTATGTTCGCTAGATCTCCCATCTCCGTCGATTCTATTATCGTCACATTGTAAAAAGTTTTATTTTTGATTCAATTGAATCTTCAAATAAGACCGCTCGCCTATTCCTTATGTTTATATGTAACACGCTCTTTCCATATGTTTCCACTTAACGCAAGCAATTTATGACCGAACTTTTTTTTAATGGAATTGTATATCCTAGGAAAGTAGGATCTCTCTTATTTAATGTGCTTTCTATCTATCCGATAAACCTTTCAGTGTTTCGCTAGTGAGTAGTTTGTAATATGTATGATTCTAGCCAACATTTTGTTTCTTCGGATTTGCTAATAAATTAATCATTTTTTTTTCACCATAAAAACGCAGACAATAATTTTCTTGGAGTGTTCACTGTTCACCAATAAAATTTCAAATTGTTCTACTTGAACTTTGTCACAACGCTTACAGTGAAAGAACATCAAGATGAAAAAACGCTGGACTATTCATGGGATTCCGTGTCTAACAGGTATCAGCAAGTTAATCAAATTATTCGTTAATTTTGATATTGATAGGATATTTATAACTATACCTTACATGGGTACTAAAATTATTCGTCTCTCAGCATATTAAAAAGGCAGAATTGATTGTTCCAAATTTTTTCAGTCGTAAATGCCTGGACGAGTTCAAATATTTCAATTTTATTTTATTTATTCCTATCGTTTCACAATAATAAAGTGATCATGAAATTTAAGAAAACGTGATTCATTGCTATAAATATGTAAGCCTTAGGCTACAATTTTGAGAATCCCTCGAACCGCTGGAAAGTCCTTTCCTTTCATTTTCCAAGAATCATCCGACTCAAAAATTACCTGCGTTCTATTTAATTTCTATCACGCGAGTATTTCGTTTAGGAGAGGGTTGACGCACCCTTATCAATGAAAAACTAAGTTTTCCATTGCGGCTGCACTGTTACGTATTACTTGGCTGTAGAGTTCATTCTTAATAATCAATACGATATAGTAAAAATAAGTAAAAGTAAAGAGAATTAAACCGCTTATTTTTCAGTATTCGCGCTTATCATTCGCTTTTTATATGTTCATGATTTCAATTTAAATTACTGCTTAGTGCTTACTGACCAGTTTCAATGTTATTCATGAATATGTTGCTTTTTTCTATCTCCGAGGTGCTTATCGAAATCAATGCAAAGTTATAAATTATGATTTTTCGCTACGGATGGTGAATTAGTGAATTACTGCTTCTTTTTCGTTCATTAAATAGTATCCTAAGTTTCCATAGCTTTTAGCTTTGTTAGTGTACGCAATTCAAGTAATAAGTAGGTAAGTTGAACAAAATTTTCATCGCTAGTTAAATTGATGTAATAACTTAATAGGTAAGGTGTTGGAATTTTAATGAGGCTGAGGCACATTAAACATTAACTACCGATATCCTTACTTGTAACGTGCTAACAGAAAAGTTCGTCGTTTATGATGCGAAAGGGGATAAGAAAAATGTAGGTACCTAGGTATGCGTACGGTTTTTTCAACTTAAAAGTGTACATCTGAGATTAATTATTCATGTATGGTACCTACTACTTACCCGCAACGTACGGAAATTTTACCGTTACGTAGCGAATGATACAAATTTTTTTACCCTTTCTTTTGAAAAGTAAAAGCGCATTTTTGTTAAAGTAATGTGCGATTTTTATGAACTTCATCGTAAGCTTTATGAAGGTAATTTCTCTTACGAATAATTTTGTTTCGTTTTTGTTCTACCATTCAACCGTAGTCAACATCATGTGCTGAATTTTCATGAACGAGCGCTATTTGCGGTAAGGTGTGTTGAACGATGGGAACGCACGTTTAAAGTTGTTTTTTGTCAACTGAAGTGTAGGTGCGTACCTATCAATTAAGGGCTTTTAGCACGCAAACTTATAGCGTTTTATGTCCTAGGAGGCACTTTTTAAATACTTCTCGACATTTCGCGCGATTTTCGATATTGTCATAACAATCTTTTTTAAAATCATCCTCTCATTCAAAATAGTTCTCTTTCTAGGAGTTGTTGCTTTTTCACTTCGTGAAAAACAGATCGTATGTGTATTAGGTATGTATGATGTGAAAGAAATTCTTTTAGGTAGGTTCCTAACAATTTAAGAAAATTAATTCTGGGAAAATTTTAAAAAAATATTCATTTTTCAACTTTATTCTTTCATTTCGCATCAATTCTTTTCTGAGGAAATGGCGTCAACTTCAACTTTTTTTAGAATGATTTCTCTTCAATTCAACATACGTAGAAGTTCGAGTGAATTAAAAATAATGAAATGAATTACATGCTACTTATAAGTTTGAAAGCGTTGAAATTGAATAAATATCAAAGAAAATAATGTTTTCAAAAATATAAATTGAAAGTTTGAAAAGCAAAAACTATGTAAAGGTGCTGGAACCAAATTAATCGTTTCGCTTTCATATTTCAACCCCTTGAGGGATTTTTTATGATCTAAGGAAAGGAATTTCTCATCTTTTGTATATACTGTGACTCTGTTATATTTTATCGTGCAGTATTCAACTGAATTAGTAAGTTGGGAAACTTATCAAACAATTTCTCCTCTTATCATTTTTTGGTATGAATTTACATTAGGTATTTATATTTTTTATATATTGGTAGATATAAGACGATGATATGGTTCAGAATTCCTAAAATAACTTCACAAATTTTCGCTGAAGCATAATTATTAAATTACCATATTCCAATACCTACTTTTTCTTCATTTAATTGTTCGTAGGTATTGTATATCCTTGTACCTACCCATTCATTTGGGCAAACCTGTTCAATATACAAGTAAAAAATGGAGAACGCAAAGGGGGATTATTTTACCTTCTCCAAAAATTTATCATCGTAACTGTTAAAATTTACGATGATATCTACGATACTTGAGAATGCACAACATTGTGAACTTTCAGTCTTCCAACAGTTCGTGTTTCCTGAGAAGAAAATGAAAATGCTAACTTGGTGCCTGACTTAGAGCGCTTTAGGTGATACGCAACAAAAACGACATCGAAAAAGCGTTCATTCAACTCGTAAACAAACCGATTATTTCACTCATGGTAACACTGATAAGCCGGCGCGTGTGTTTCCTTCGATACAACATAGCGTTTCCCATGTACGTGGTTTTAGGTTTAGGATCAGATACAGTGTACAGTCTTTTCTCCGTGAAATTTGGTACAGCAGATCCATAACATTTTGTTCGTGTTGATATTCAGTTTGTTGTTTTTGGGAATCGTATTTGTCGTATACAGTGAATTTTGGATTTATTTTACGTCGAACCACAGAAATTTCACGAATTTTACTTCGGTAGTGAGTGCTGTGTCGTATTCTTAGATTTAGTGTTAGGATTTCTTCTTTCTTCCGATGAAATTTGATGGTTCGAGGTAACTTGTACCTTTTGTTTTGTTGGTAAATTTATTGTGCTCCGAAGAGTTGAACGAATGAAAAGTATTTTGAAAGCATTTACTCCTGCTACACCGCCAGAAATGAGAAAATTGAATGGTGAGTTGAGACGAATCAATTATACATTAAGGGATTAATGTTATCATTTAGGATTTAGTTAATCGTTTTGGTGATGATAAATCATTTATCGACATTCGGTAGTAGAAGCTCAGTCATTCACTAAATCAATAAATATAACTGTTTGTAACACATTTGTAAATTTCAAATAAAAATCTCCTCACGAATAAATTCGCCACGGGATATTTTATTTCGTATATAAGTATCTACTGTGTGGCGTTGTTTGGACCAGGTACAGGGCTAATAAACACTTCTTTGTCTACTTACAACTGGTACAGGATTGCATAATATCCAGAAAAGGTGGGTATATATCTTTTGGATATTTTTGGTATCTCATTCCCCATGTATCGTATATGCATAGCTTTATTAATAATCGTGTCTATCGCGATATTGTTTTCACCATGAGGAGAACTGTTAATTTTTACTTTTGTTTCGGTTTTTATCAATAGTATACGTAGATATATATATTTTTTTACAACTCCCCTGTCCTTTATCGTACAAGAATTCTGGTTGATGTACCTCCTATTCAAGTCGTCCTGGACTCCTGTATTGTTTCTATTTTTTTTCTCCTTTTCTCCTCATTTAGCATTAGCAGATAAATTGTTTATTCGAACTTGAAAAGCGCCAACAAATCACAGATGAATAATTATTAAAAATGAAGTTTGATTTTGTAAACTTGGCTCATTGTGCCTAATTTATAGCCGCTAATCAATGCACCTAATTTGGCGAATATCTTGGCATTGAGATTTTTTTGTGAATCTGCTGGTATCATATAATAAAAATTAGAACCTTCTCGACTATACGCGAGAAATTATCACCTACCGCCTCATTTCGTAGTGATTTTCATCAGCTGTTAGCGTTATTGAAAATTAACATCTGCTCTAGTTAAACTTTCAGCTGTTACTAGCTTGTACTTGCTGACAAATGCGAATGTACGAGGGGTAGTTTCGTGGCTGCATACATTTCATACTTATTTAAGGACTCGCATTGTTGCTTAGAGTACATGCAAATTTTATTCATTAAAGTATAGTAAAGGCAATTGTCGACGGCTGAAAAATCTTGAAATTTTTCAACCTTGAAAATGGTTACTTAACGTTGAGATCATTTTTCACTAGTAGAGATTTTAATAATACGTGGAATTCTTCAAAACAGTATCATGTAAGTATTACATACATATTTTGAATTCGTTTGCGACAAATAAGATTTTTACAATACTTTTGATTTGACACTTTACCTCTCTATCTATTAGGTGTGAAATGTACCATATACGTATACTTTAATTTCAAGGAAGTCGGTTTGTGTTTGCTGTACTGTACTTCCGCTTATACGTATATCTACTCATTTAGGAGTTTGCCTGTAATCTTCTGTTTCCATTGTTGAATTGTTGTCGAAATGTTCAATTAAACGCAAATATTGGACTAGCTCGTTCGAGATATTGAAGTACGAGAAATAGTTGGGTACCTATCGAAGTGCTGCCCGCACCTTTAAATCCTCTAATTTAGAAAACTCGTAAGAGAGAAACTTCGCGATACCGGTTCCTATTTCTTTATCCGTGCTCACATTTTTTATAAAAATTACGAATAATTGGATGTACGTATGTTACACACGAATCCGTAATTATACATGAAATTAGAGTAGACTAATGATGCGCTCCTCCTTATACACATTTAATGGGGGTTACAATAAGCGTATACCTGCTCTATGTGAATTGATATTTTGTTAACAATAAAACGAGCAAAAAAAATACTCTTACGAAGTGATTTTCGTGCTACGCTTCTTACATGAAAAGAAAGGTTACCCAAAGAAAACTGTTGAAAAAAAAAGGAAGTATGAAATAGTGTTGTTTTTTTACGGCCATTGTGGAAAATTCATGCCTCCTCTGTATGGTTGAAAGGAAAATAAAAATAATAGCGCCGATAAAATAAAACTAAAATATGAAGGAAAAAAACGTAAAATTTTTGATGGTATATTATTAGGTCAAAAGGTGGTTACAAGTAATTGGTTTTCAGAAAGTAAAGCGAAGTCGAAGTAAACAGTGGTACAGGAACGTGGAACCACACTGGTTATTTCTACTCCTTCTTATTTCAAGTCTCAATTTATGGGTTCCAAAAATGAATCAGCACCTAAATGCGAATTATTGGTGTAATGACGTCATCTTTGCGAATCATCTGATATAGAAACGGATGTATTTTACAAGTTAACCCTATACTACGTAAAACAGTTATTGTCAAAACTTTAGACTTAACCATACTGAATGTCTTATAAAAATTCTCAAAGTTGAAATTTCGAAGGTGGTACGAAATAGCAGTGGCGTGTAGAAAAAGAAAAATTCGATTTTGAGGAACGAAGGTATTCCCGTTTTTAATTATATTACATGATTTTTTAAAGTTTTAGTTGTATCAGGAAGTAGGCACGTAAATAAAAAAAATAAAATAAAAAAAATATGTTACTGTGGTAATACCGTGAAACCTGAGAAAAATTAAAATTGAAAATCTGATATCTTTTTATTGAATGAAATAATGAATTCATCATCTTCCAATAGTGTGGATATTTTATGATTTTCTCGAAAGAATTGAGTCATTCACTATTATGGGCTCTTTGAGAATGTGAGCAGAAACATCCAAAAATAGCCAAAATTCATCCCCTCTCCAAATAATAAAAGAGACTTTCATATATGTGTACGTCCAAGCATAAAGGGACCATGTTGTCGATTTCATTTACGGAGATACAGCCGTTTTTCGGGGTGGAGGTCAAAAATGACGAAAGTGGGGTTCTTAGTGTTTCTGATAGAGGCACTTCTACTCTTTCTTCTGCCACTTTCCCCACTTTCCTATCTATCGCCAGTCGCCGGTAATTACGCTTTGAATAAGAAGTGAGAAAGGGACCATGTTGTCGGTTGAATTTTTTTTTAGTTTTTTCGGCCGAAATGAGTGAAAAATAATGTTTTTAACGATCCTAAAGAATAAAATTAATACTGCCATCTATTCTTTGCGTGCTAAACGTTAAAGTCAGGCTCAAATACGTAGGTATTGGTGGCTATCCGTAGCTGTTATCAATTGAAAAACAAAGCCGGAAAAAAACCGCAAGTCTGAAAAAATGACTTTGAAGAGGAAGCGATACCTTGCCGAAAAGTTTGGCGATTCCGAAATTGTGCCCAAAAAATTCGCGAAATACCATTTGTGGAAGAAAATGTTGTTCTAACTATCCTAAACCTTTTTATATTGTTTTTCATGTTTATAAAATAATCGTGAAGTACCTAAATTAATTTTTTTTTATATGTTTTCGAAGTAATAAAATTATTTTCGTACATGCTTCGCATTATTTTGTGTGAAGGAGAGCCAAAAAGTACTTGGAAATAGATTTTTTTGAAAAGGGACCATCTTGTTGATACTGGAAATCTCCAGCTGGAGCGGCTAAAATTCTTCAAAAATGCACTGGAGGGATTCAATTTTGTTAGTTTTAAACGAAAAAAGTCACAAAAGTATACCTTTATTAGGGTTTTTTTTTAGTTTTTTCACTTTTTCTATTTGCAAACTTTCAAATGCGTTTTTCTCAAAATCACCTTTTTTGAAGTTTTTTTTTCAAAGTTCTCTACAGACGCCATTTTTTTAGCTAGAAGGCTCCACAATATCTCATTTTAAAGGAAATTTAATGTAGTATATGGAACTGGTCTTAACTCCATATCGACAACATGGTCCCTTTATGCTTGGACGTACACAATATGAATTTCTAGGACAATTTATATTTTTTAATATAATTATACGTAATTTGTTTGTTATTTTGTATAATGTTTTAAAGTTAGTTTCTTATTTTGTGAAATTGTCATTTTTTTTACCGAAATTTTCGCAGTAAATGTAAATAAATATATTCTATTTTTATACATCGAGTTTTTTACCTGATTAAAATGGTTTTAATTCAAAGTATAATGGGGATAAAGTTGGTGACGCATAGTGCAGGGAGAATTGAATTAAGAGATCATATTGAACGAGTTGTTTCTATGAATATAAAATTCTTTTTTATGTAATATTTTAGTGGTGGTGATTAAATGAGAAACCAAACGCTTTCTAGTCCTTACTCCATAACAGGGCCGAAGAGATAAAAAATTTGGCTCTTAGACAAAAATAATTCTGGAGGTTCTCCTTTTATCTTAGCTGCCCTTCTCTTTACAGGTCCTGGTCCTCGAGATATTCAACGAAGTTGTAGATAATTAATTTTACTTATTTATATGAACTAATGCGCGAAAGTAATCAAATAAAAAAATATTATAAATGATCAAAAATATAAACAAATTGAAAATAATAATTATGTAATGATAAAATTATGTGATACGCTATACGCTATAATTTATTTGTTTATTGAATTTGTTGGAAAGCATAGCCGGTTTTGGGGGGTGGGGGTTGGTTACTCCCCAAGTGCTTTTTTTAAGTGTTTTTTTAATGAAAAATTTTACGAGCAAAAATAATCTCAAAACATTTTTTGGTACATATTATTAACTTTTTGGTAATTTGAATCAATTTACTATCTTTCCGACTTGACTTCATGGAACTGACTCCTCCCCTCCCTCCAAGCAACGATCCTAAAACCGGCACTACTGGAAAGTGTATTATTAATTTATTATTTTGCATCTGCTTCCCTTCCAACTCTCCCTTCCGTCTCCTAATAATTTCAAAAATGCTTCTGCGGGCCCTGGGAATGAGTTATAACCAGCATGGTAAGGGAGTTAAAAGTATGATTATTGAATCCCTGAGATGTACCGACTGCACGTACAATCTATATGTACGCATGAGTACGCCCACTATGTGATGTTTGCGGAGTATAGATTGTACTTTAGATTTGGATATATGTATGTGAGTACTGAGTATGTACTATAACGTATTACCATTTATCTAATACGTACATATAAACTTCATGTTAACGTTGGCCCATTCTCAGAAATGAAATTAAAAAAAAAAAATTCGTTCGTCAAAAAGTATACCTTCTATATCTTTCAAACAAAATGTTTAGTGCATTATTGTTTCCCTACAGTTTCTTTCGCTTAAAGATATGAAACATGGATGCTTGAGCTTGACAATGTCATATTTTTATTGCACTCATTTACTCCTGCCTTTTAGTTACCAAGTTTTTCATTTTAGCCGAAATGTAGAATTCCGCTATTCGAACTTACTACTCAGTACTCATGCAACAGTCAGCGCCAGTACACCTAGTACCTTTCCAGTTTCCACCTTTTATATTCGCGTAGGTGAAACAAGGACTCGCAGTACTAGCATGCAACAGACATTGTATGCACTACGCAATACAGAATCCATAGTATCTCCCAATTCTTCCATACATATATGTACATAACACGAGTAGTTGAGAACATTTAGACATCGTACACGTGCAGTCGTGCAACGTGCCCGATTTGGCGGTGAATTTTTATAATTTCTTGTACGCGTAGCTTTTGTTTCATTCGACAATATGTAAATGATTGTGTCTATTGTTTCGACTAATTTGTGACGCTTGTCTATCGTATCGGAGTAGATATGTACAAAGAACTTGTGCATGCACCATGTGACTATATGTAATCTGGTTTTTCGATCGAAAAGAAATTCAAGTTTATGTAGGTACCGGGACCTTCGCGTATAATTAAACTAGCGGTGGCTTGTTCGTGCATGCAGCAAATCTCCTATCAGATGATCTATACGTGATATTCACAATAACGCAACGCAACATTGCACCTACGTGTAGGTAATAATTTAATTAACTATTCGACTATCGAATATCGAATAGCTCGTGCTTCCAAATTATCGATATAGTATAATGGAAATACTCGCAGCTGTCAGTTTAGCTCTATGAGCATGCATAGTGCATACTGTATACTTAATTACTTAAAGAGGTAAACTTTTCTCTACAACACAAAATAGAGCCGTTGCCAAAAGCTGAAAGTGGGAGTCAGAACCTCTCCTACGAGCTCGGTTTTTTAAATATTGAAATGTTGTTAGATGGTGAATGGTATGTACATATTTTTATACTTCTTCTGTACATCAAACAATGCTCTTCTAAATCTATTTTGAAATCGTTTTTTTAAATTTCTTTAAAAAAAAAACATGACTACGACTACATTATGCATTAAAGTATGTATATTCATAAATTTCTCGCCTATGAAGGAAGTTTTCGTTCTTGAAAAGATGATCCCTCACCCTCCCACCCCTCCCAATTACGCTGGCATGTTAAGAAAAATATTTCCCAATCCCTTCCCACTGATGCATCGTGAATACGTCGCTAATACGAAAACAAGACTATAAGGCCCATAAATCGTGAAAGTTTTCGCACTCGAATTGTATGAGCGCAGCTTGAACGCCTGAAATGGCCACCCAGATCTACCCTAATGTGGCAATTAGGATTCACAACACGCGTATTATATCGCCTTTCCATTATCTGATAACGTTCACGTGGTAAAGTACGGAGGTGGCGGTAGCGAATATTTCTTTCTTAAGCGTCAGAAAACAATCGTCTTCCTAGAGAAGAGAGAGAAAAAAAAAAGGAAGTAAAAAATGCCTCGTATTGTATACCCATATTCTACTCGTAATATTTTCGGTTTATATATTATTTTGGTTACGTAACGTAATAAGTATAGGTATAGGACTCCAGGCATTAGGTACATGTAGTATTATAAACCCTGTAATATGTAATGTTGAGGTCTTATAATCGCAGTTCGTACGCCGTATAGAGGTTAGCGTATATCTACTACTGATACTTGAGCCTCCGTCGCGATAAAAGTTCGTTTTTTTTTCGGATAAGTACTACCTTTACACCCTGTGTTAGATGTTACTGCGTAATGAAAATTTATTGTTTCTTCTTTGTGTTGTATATAAAACATACGAGTATATGTTGTGTGGTAACTGTCTCATCCATCTTGTTCCTATATAATAGGGTAGGACGTGAAGTGCGGTCCAGATGCAATCCTACAGGCTACAGTACGAGCTGATAACTCGGTTTTTATTATTTCCTCGGTATTTTATTGCATTTGTGTATTTGAGAGAGGGACTCGAGCGGTTCGTGTGTGGGTTCGCGACGATTCGATTAAGGCTTAATCTACCATGTGTTGGTGATATGCTTTCGGAATCAGATAGAAGGAAATGTTTTTCTACTCATTTGTTACGCCCATCAAATGTTTGTAAATTATTCCGGCGAACGGTTTTTATATTTTGAGCTTTTAATCGAAATCGAATGGTTAGTATAAAATATGGTGTCCGCATTTAGAAATAAGGCCTAAATTCAATTTATTTGGCGTTCCGAATTCCTATGGATGAAGCAATCGATTCTTGCAAGATTTTAACATAATTTTCAAATAGGTGAAGGAATGAGACTTTAATCCACTGTCTATGGGCTAAATCATCTGCGAACCCTTTTAAATTGAATATTTCATTGTGAATTAATTTTTTTTTCTTTTCAATCAAGGAACTAGAATAAAAGTATTCTGGTAAAAGTTATGCATTTTAAAGATTATACGAGACCTTTTATCATTTTTGGACTTCTTTCGTTTATTTAATTATTTTTTCTGAATTATTTTGAAGTTTAAAAAGTTCACATTTCACACCTTCGTCCCTCTTTTTCAGCAGTTTTGCTGTTCTGCTCAGTTGCTCCTATCTCTATCCTTTTTAGAGAAATATAGGTATTTTTATGCTCTCTGTTGTACGTGTACTCATGAAATATGACTTGAACCTAAAAAAACACTTTCGCTTTCTCTCCAGTATCATCTCTTATTTTCCAAGCTTTTTCAATTTTGAAAGGTAAGGTAAATTTTTTTGTCAATTGAATCTAAATCTAAAAATACATATTTTGTTTTTAACTGATCGGATACAAGCAGGCTGTCCATTAACGTTGCATTTAACGTATCTTGGTTACTTTTATTACTATTTGTTATTCTTTTTTCAAATTCCATCGTAACATCGCTATCAACGCCCTTGAATACATATATTCAATGATATGCTAAACGTTGTATTAGACACTGCAAGTCGTCTAAGAAATTTGATGATGCTTCAAGCGTATAGAGTGCCAATTGGAGAAGGCGGCTAATCTCGAAATACTGAGCACTTCAGAAAAATGTTCACAAATGTTATTTTCAAGTCATTTTGACACCTTTTACGATCTCAGTGTTCTCAATTTTTGAAATAATTAATTTGTAATCCGATTTTTTTTTCTCGCAATTATGTAACTCAAATTTATTATCAAGTAATAATCGAAAAAAAAATTGGTTGCTGCTTGGCCATTTTTCTCCTCATAAAATCACCGACATTACTGATAACGTGTAAAAATCAAATTTATTAATTTACAGCCTGTTGCTGGGCTACGTTCGGTTTTGCGACAAAATTTACACGAAGAAATAAAATTGTCGGCAGGTAAAGCGTTGTTATTGATGAAATACGCGTTCGGTATAGTGCGGCGGGGGAATTGGATGTGGAAACGCCGTTCGGGTATTCAAAAAGATTTTCGCTGTACTTATTAATTTATTTTCGCTACAGGGAAACAGAT
Organism: Phenacoccus solenopsis; assembly: GCA_009761765.1. Taxonomy (NCBI): domain Eukaryota; kingdom Metazoa; phylum Arthropoda; class Insecta; order Hemiptera; family Pseudococcidae; genus Phenacoccus; species Phenacoccus solenopsis. The sequence goes on from CM019753.1 coordinate 50,658,515, forward strand.
TCCGACACGGCGCAGCGTGTATTTTCTATCACGTTCAGGCGCATAAATCCGCTCAGTTAGCCCTGGAGAATCGTGAAACGACGGCCACGGCCTCGGCTTCGGCTTAAAATCAGAGTTTTAACCTCTGCGGACGAAGTTTGAATCTTTGAATTTTACCATTTCCATTCCAAAAAGCGCGTTTTCTTTTTGCTTTTTGTTTGCGTGGTCAGTTTATTTTTTCGTCTCACCTGCTCTTTTCCACCTAGTGTACGAATATGTATTTGTACACCTATGTGTCTCTTCTATATATATATATATATATATATATATATATATTTTTTGTATTTTGCCATGCAAAATTAAGCAGTCTTGTAGAGAGAGATAATTCTTCACTTCGTATGTTTGGTACTTGCCCACTTATACCCGAGGGTAAAGTCATAATTCTAATATACCAAAATTCTTGACTACAATACTTGGTGCAAAAATTATCTTAGGGAAAAGTTTAAAGATTTTTTCAATTTTTTTGTAAGACTTCAATTTTGACAATTTTCAAAAATGAATGATGAGAACGTTTCCAAAATACGAGTTCACTTCTGAAAATAATCAAAATTAGTGCTTTTTGAAAGAAAAAAATTAATAAAGGTATAATATAGTCCGGTCATTTTATGCAAAAGGTGGAAAAAATTAAAATCAGCAATTTTTTTGCGGGAATGTGTTCAGAAGGGTCCCAGTAGTTACCCTACAAAATCCAAGAGCCCCAAGTAAGGAGGAAAATTTTTTGGGGGGTGAAACACTCCCCAAAAATGAGTTTTTTTTGCATTATTTTGAAAAATATCAACTTTGAATAAAAAATAATAACAAATTCGAAATCTACGTTCAATTTCCGATCCGATGATACCCAACACGACCCCTCTCAAGAGGGGGGATTCAAAATTTGAATTTTTGAAAATCTCAGATAGTTCAGTTTTATGAGTTGAAATTTGTACTTGAATGATACTTTATCGTACCCCAACAATTCTTCATAAGTATGTAAGGGACTGCAAAAGTATTTTTACTCCACACACCCCTATCCAGGGGATGAGCCATTTTAATATGACCGAAGCGTTCACATGTATACAGTATGTACTAGAATGGCCCTTATTTTTAAAATCCGAAATTTTTGAGTGCTACCCAATAAATTTGTTACCTCTTGTGAAAAAATAATTCCCTCAAAATTTTGACCAAATTGGTCAATATTAACCCGTGCCGCAAACGTGTTGAAATATTGATAAGTAGCACGTTGCATCACTGCTATCCCAGACAAGTCATACGATATGATTGATAGGTAATGCTGTTATAGTGTAGGTATAGAATGCTAATAGTTGTACTTACATATTTCCCGCAAAAAATTGCTGATTTTAATTTTTTCCACCTTTTGCATAAAATGCCCGGACTAATGAGGCTCTTAAATCTTGAAAAAATTCATAGCCAACATTTTTTAATAGTCTTTGCATAACAAAATATGCCTTTGGAAATTGAACATTTCTTTAATTTCCTGAAAATTCGTTTTTTAGAAGTTTCAAAATTATTGAATGTTCAACTTCATTTTTTTGGTGGTGGAGGCAAAAATTTAGTTAGGAGACTGAAATTTTTATGACCTCCTATTGAGGCATTCAACAACTATTGTGACCTCGTCCCCTTTACTTTTTGAAAAGAAAAAAAAAATACGGCCGACTGTAACATTTGCATTTGTATTTCAAAAAAATATATGTACCTTACTATATGGTTTTCATTATCTTGAATTGCATATAGGTATTTTGTATCTTGTATGATTAATGATTAATTAATTTTTAACTGTGTATTCAGTCGTAAGGCATTAGACACAATAATAAACGGTAGTAGGAAAAGCGAATAGGTAAAGGGAAAAAATTGAGTTGTTTTTTTTCGCCGGAGGCAGGAGCATAGCGAAATGAGAAAAAGAAGGCTCGATGGGTGAAACTGTGAAAGACAGATTTTATCTTTATCCACATTTTTCACGACTTGAGAGTAATCTACGTATAATTTCAAACTGGATCGAATTAAATTCCGGCTCCGTCCTCTCGTTTCGAATACTTCGACGCGGATGACAATTTAATTTAATTTAATCGTATTACCGTCAACTTAAGATGATCGCGATGCAATGATGCGCAAAACTAACGCGGCAGGCGGTAAGAAAACGACGCGGTGCCGACGAACCGACACGATGAAATTATTAATGCAAATGGCGTTTAACGATAATTGTCAGCTGTACGCGAACGCGTCGCGAATTAATAGGATAAACACTTGCGAACGGCGACCAATTTTGACAGATTTGACTAAATGAAATAAAGTTTACGCCGCAACGTGTACGCTTGAGCGGCGAAAAGTATGGATGTACTCGTATTTGTGCGTCCGCCACCTATATCTTTAATCCACAGCTTGAAAGGAAACTTGAGTGAACTGGTATGTACTCGTATTATAAGGGTTGTAGTATTTCGTTGATATCTGAAAATACTCGTATGTACATTGTATACGTACCTAATGTCGTATCTATGTCGTATGTAGTAACGTAAGTAACAAGTACTACTTATAGCTAAAAAGCTACTTACATAAATGAAATATAATTGTGTAGCGAATGTTGATTGTCGCCTTAGCGCCGCCATCGCGTACTTTTAGTTAATATGAACATGAAACAGAGTTCACGTTTAATAAACGTGTCTGGTTTAAGTATCCACTACCACTATTGATACGGTAATTGTACGTACGTATTTCGTCGTGCCAGTATGCAATGTGGCACTTTCTCTTGTATTGTTTGTGTTTTGATCATCGGTATCCTATCGGCTATTGGGTGCTGATGCGTGATGCGATCATAGATGCGCCTTGCCTTTGTAATACTGTAATATGTACCGAACAACAAATCTGCGCGTTGTTATTGAAAGTCTAGACCATCGATTGAAATTAGAAGAATTTTTAATTCTAAATTACAATTTTAAAAAGATACACGTACATTTTTGCTCACTTAGCAGGCATCTGTCTTATGGTACTATTTATTCTTAAGCGTTTTACGAAGATGTTGTGAGAAACAAATATGAATACAAAGAGAAAACAGAAAAACATGTAATCTTGCTCATTGCGGTGTTGAAACGGATTACAATTTTTAGCTAACTTTTCAGTGAAAATGGTAGCCATGCAGTCCACCTGATTTAGCTGCAGACCAAAATGTGACCTCTGCTAGAATTTGGTTTGGAATGAATTCTAAAATGGAGCCTAGTGAACATTTCAGAAAAGCTTGAAGAGCCTCAAATAGCTCTGAAATGACGAATACCTTTAGTCTTGCATGACTTCTGTGAGGACAAAAAAAAATGTAAGCAACCATGCCGCATTACTGGAGCCGAGTTTTTAAACAGGGGCTTGTTCAGGTTTGCAAATAACGTTGCTAACCCCTTCATGCAATGACTTTTATATATAGACTGCTAATGTACATTAGCTCAATTGTCCCCGACATTGAATTTTTAGAAGTCGCGATATGCATTACGCGCATGCGCGAGTCTTAAATTTGTAAACATAACATGTTATGATATATTGTTATCAGTTTTAATCGTCAATTTTGTTTTAATATGATTTACTGGGAAATATCGAGATTAGTTGTTGTCCAAGCGAATATAATATTTTTATATTGAAAAGAAAATATTTATTTCAAATTTTATGGTTCATTAAACACTAATGAGCTAATTTATAGAATCTTCATAGAAAAAACATCTCATAACAACTATATAAGATTGTAAACTGAATGTCAGTAACTGTAAGAAAAGCGAATAATAAATTCTTTTCTCGTTCTTAAATAGTTAAATTTCAGCAGGTTAACGTTTACAAGTGCTTTCATTTCAATGTTTGCGAAAAGAGCGAAATAGAAAACGCTTGGTATGACTTCCGGATGAGGATATTTTTCATTTTATTTTTTCATCTATTGTAAGGTAGATGTCATTCACTGCCTGAATTCTTAAGTATGATTGGAAAAGAAGTGCAAGATCGCGAATCATCAGTTTCAATGTCAGATTGTCATTCTTCTCAATTAGTGTCCATTTGCATGTATTGAATTGATATTAATTTGTCAATAACACAATATAAAGCCCTACCATCTACATTACTGGCATATGTTTGTTATACTTCGATATTTAAAGTTGAAAGATTTAAAATTTATTTCTTGATCAAGTTTCTCGAAAACCTTCAATTTAGATTTATGACAATTGTGAGTGCCTTTAATGATTTTAAAATGTATTCCTTTTTGTAAATCTCTTCATTGCTTGAGACAAGTGGTGTTTTGATGAAAACAGAAGAAACATAATTTCATTTCTCGCATCTCACGATTTTAAAATGTGTTAAACCAGATTTCATATCATATTTTTATTTGAAATAACAAACAGTTACAAAATAGAAATGAACAACCAACAAAAGCAAATCTCTCTATATATTAAAATCAAAATTAAATCGCTTTTGAGATGCGCGCGCATCCTTGTTATGAATAACAGGTATAAAAGGTATATAAAGGATAGCACGTATACAAAGGAAAAAAAAGGTTGTAAATTTCAATAAAAGCTTTGTACATAGGCAAGAGCAAGGGTAAAGTTGTAAAATTGTTTAAAATGGTAGGTATACAAAGATATAAAGGGACTAAAAGGAAGAACTATTGGTGGGTTTAACAAATAAGAATAAATTGGGTTGTGCAGTTTGGAATGTACTTATCTGATATAATTAACTGTTTTTTCTTCATTTAATTTTTATTTCGAGGCCCGAAGGGGCGAGTAGGCACTAGTTCAATTGAAGATTAAATTTAAACTAATTACTTGAAATTACTCACTTTTCTCGTACTCTTCTGGTAATTAGCAAATTTGTGAGGGTTTATAAAAAATGATTATCAACCATATAATAACTGATAACAAACTTCGCGCATGCGCACTACGAGACTTGTATGTTGGGAACACCGTTTTACATTACACTTATGCAATCATTAGCACTCTATATATAAAAGTCAATGCCTTCATGACTACAAGTCACACCCAGTACCAAGTCTGAAAAATTTACCCTATCCTTCCAAAACCAGTTGAGAAGTTGAATTTGAAATAAATATAGTATTTCTTGGCCATGCGATAATCGTATGAACACATATTTCACTAATTATAACTACGAGAGGCTCCTCAAATTATCCTCAAATTTTTACGATCCGTCATTTTGAATCCATTTTAACACGAATTGAAGAGGTCATCTAACTCCATTACAAATGCATTTGTGAATCTGAAATTTGAATATATCGGTCTCCGTGTCTCACTCTTTCATATAAGACCAAAAACGAAAAATTTGAGGTATCCGCCCTTTTCCCAGCCCATCTCAAAATTTGAGTGATCCGCCATTTCAAAAACAAAAAAGTACTTTTGTTGCATTTCTAAGGAGAGTCTCTCATCAAGTTTTGAGCAAATATATTTCAAAATGGTCGCGTTAGAGATAGCTTCCCAGGTGGGTTTTAAGAACAATTTAACGTGAATAAGTCGGAAAATTTCACGAATAGTTAGTCCCTATTTTCTCACTATATATACTCAAAAAAGATCATATTTTTTTCAGTGTTTATTGGAAACCAGAATACAAGCCCTTGACTTTCGGTCAAAATTGATTTAAAATGGTACATGATGAATATTTGAGGAAAGCTCGAGGATTCTATAGTAGCTAACATTTGATAGGTATTAACTCGTGCGATTGTAGTGGACAAAAAGTACTACTTATTTTAAATTCAACTTTTCAGTTGCTTTTGAAGGTGATGAGTGCGAGTTTGAAGTGAAGTAAGTATACATCCCAAGTGAAATCATAATCTACATTATGGGTTTTTTTACTACAAAAAGTTTTAATTTTGATGCTTACTCAGGCAAAGTAATTACGATTATGTACGAAATTTCTTTACACATACGTAAACAAGCCCCCATTAAAAACTTCGTTCCAGGAATACGGCGTGGTTGGGCACGATTAAAAAAACCATAACTTTATCCGATGGAAGCTTATAATTTCATTCGAGGTTTTCTAGTCGAGTTACAGGCAAACGACGATTTTTTAAGGAGATCGCAGCTAGGCAGCCGTTTGATAAATTTCGTTGCCTAGAGAAGGTGAAAGGCTGAACATCAGCATTGGTCTTGTCTGTCCTTCATTATATTGCTGGTGATATAAAGAGCACCCATGATTGACATACGTAGATGAAAATGATACGTATGGTCGTATGTACGTATAAATACCATTACCGCACGGTAAAGTATGCGGAAGTATTGGCACATAGTTGACGACTAAATTGAAAAAGCACAAGGATATTGTGTAGTCCTATGTAGTATGCATCTATGCACTAGTTATAGATGATGTGGCAATTTGGGGCATCTACGATACCTTTACGATGGAGTTTATGGTTTACACGTAGCGATAAGTGACGAGAGCACTTACCTGGCGACAGCAGTTCTAACAAATGCAGCCAATGGAAAAATTAATTTAATTAGCGAAGCGCGCAAAATATGCCTCGACAGCTAATATTTCCGCGAAATTTTCGCATAATGGAAGGAAACTTTTGGCCACATATTGCTATAAGGCGTAAACGTTCTTAGACCGGACAGTGTTAAACGATGATGGCGGAACGGCGCGGCGCGGTGCGGTGCGCCGTTAAAACTGATGGAAATGTTCTTAAAATGTGCATTAAAACAAACGCTTTTAAGGCTAAGCGAACATTTAATGGGCGCTTTTTGTTTCCTTAAGGCTTACACAACAAAAGCGATATGTATCACGAATATGAGTTTCTTTTTTTCTTTTTTTTTTTTTGGCCCTTTGTCGTCTCATTCTTTCTCTTTTTGCGAAACGACGTTAGTCTTCTAGGAGAGTATATTACCATTACTGCATTATGTATAACGTGGAACAGTTTGGCGACGATTGTGGAAATATGCATACGTTACGAATAGTTGGATTTGCTCGCGTTGGGAATGCGGTACGAAATGAAAGCAGCGGCAGTGCGACGCGACGCCATGCCATGCGTTAGCGACCAGCCGACGAAGGATTGTCACTTTTTTTGCCGGCGATGGCGTTTAAATATTTGATAGCTTGGCGTTTGTCCATGATCTTTTGGTCGATGATAGCGCGTTTCTTGACTCGTTGCTGGTCGTTTTTAGCTGATTTTTCGTTAGATCCGCTGTTTTTGAACCAATCGCTCTTTAATATTTCCTCTTTAGTGGCCATTATAGCTAAACTGATGAGATTTATGAACAATAAATCTAATATCATAATAAGGACGAAAACGGCGAATACGATTTTTATAATTCCCATGTTTAACGCTGAGCGTATGACGCGTAAGCCTTTACCTTGGAATTTCGTGTAATCGCTAAAATTATTGCTTGGAAAGAAATACGTCGCGTCGGCATACGGCACAACCTGTTATACGAAAAAATTACTTTAACCTACACCCCGGCATTGTGTTGCCGTTTCTAAATTACCGCGATGACACTACGTGCACAACTACGGAGTGTTTCTTTTTCAGCTCAGTTTTTCGCGTACGTATTTCGCCAAATCGGATGTGGGCGAGGGAGGTGGTACGATTTTGCTTTCGGTATCGCGAACACGAAAGTATGTTTCCATTTTCTTCCCAATTCGTTACTGCTGCTACGCTACGTGTATTCGCTGAAAATTAATTAACGCGCGATTGTCGACCAGATATACCGCTGAAACGTGACCATGGAAGTGGATAATAGTTTTTCAATTCTCGATGTAATTAATGGACCTCGCCGCGCCGCTGCTATACATCGATCGATAGTCGCTACCGACTACTTAACGATCGAACGATTAATTTTTTCAATTTATCCGCTTATTGTTTCAGTACGTGCGTATGTAATTAAAATTATGTATTATGTATTGTTCGCGAAAGAAGTCGCGACCTATCAGATTTATAGAGAAGCTTTAACTGCGTCGCGTTAACACTTGCGCGTAATCGTACGTCTATGTGCATTGATACTCTCTACACGTTGGAGAACTCTGCACTCAGAATTGGAGCAATTTTTGTGTAGAGAGCTAGGAAGAAAATCCCAACTTTAAGCGAGCTCTAAAACTCATCATTTTAGTGAATCACTAAAAAATCCGTCGCTCTATTCCGGATACTTATTACTTAATTGTTATAGAATTTGAAAATCATGTTTTTCAATCATAACAAATCGAAGAAAAGAGAATAAGACAACTTTATCTTCTTTGCATTCCACATTCTAAACTCGATGATGATGCTGTCATCGTGCAGAAGAATTCAAGTGCAAAACCATTTTCTACTTTCCATGGAAACGAACGATTTCCCCTACACACGAGCAAAGGACCGACTCTGCATAAATCTTGTACCAAACATTTTCCGATTAGCGTAAATAATCATTATAAGAGAATAGTGTGAGTTGTACAGCTCAAATGTATTATACATTCAGCGTAATCATCATACTTACCATGAGTTATTTTATAAATTACCTACGATTTCATTAAAAAACATGAAGTATTATCAAATTTCTCACAGTCTTATAAAACATACGTAACAATTGAAAAAATAAATCTATAAACCGAATTCATGTATGAAGAAAACAAATTCAAGCAACTACTAATTCTTTATATTAAGTCAACTCCTACATAAGATGCAACTAGCAACTAACAACAACTGACAACTTGCTTAAATTGTATAACTTGTAAGTTTTATCTTAAAATGATCATCAAGTTGTAGCGCGATAAAGAATAACTTCAGAAGCACGCTTGTATCATAATGTTTTTAATTTTTGATTTTCGTTTTTGTTTTGGTGGTTTTCTATTCCTATTTAATAAGAAGTTTTGAACTTTGCCTTATTTGTTCTTTAAAGATGTTTTTTTGCCCTTTAAAGGTGTTTTTTTGAAAATTATCATTAATTTCAGTTGGAATAGTAAAATGTTGAACTAGATAGATTATTTTGCTTTTAGAAATATTTTTTGTTACATGTTTACAGGGTGTTCCGTCTTAACGTAACTTCCTTCATATCACATGCGTAGCTACTCATGTGACCCTTGTGTATGATGGTTTGTTTACCCTACTTGCTGAAGGAGCAAATATTTTTTAGCTCAGTTTCTAATAAAAATGATAGCTATTACAGCCTACCTGATTTGGGAAGGAAAGGTCGGGGGAGGGTGGGGTCTTCAAATCTTTGCGTTTCAGACCATTTGTAATCATCTGGCAAATGTCCAACCTTTTGGTATATATATAGGTATATAGATTTTTTCCCCCACGCGTAACGCCGGCGAGTATTCATAAAATTCGCTCAAAATTTGGTGAGGAACTCTTCTTGAAAATGCGCAGAAGTGCTTTTTTTGTTTTTTCGAAAAATTTCAAAATGACGGATCACTCAATTTTTCGTTTTTGATCTCATATGAAAGAGTGAGTCACGGACACCAACATATTTAAATTTCAGCTTCCTAAGTGCATTTTGAGAGTTAGCAAAAACCTGTTTTTGAGGAAATTGCGTTTTTTGTGTCACTCGCCTTGCGCAGGCGGGTGTGGATGAAATTCGCTCAAAATTTGGTGAGGAACTCTTCTTGAAAATACGCAAAAATAGTTCTTTTATTTTTTCGATAAATTTCAAAATGGCGGATCACTCAAATTTTGAGGAGAGCTGGAGAAGGGGCAAATGACTCAAATTTTTCGTTTTTGATTTCATATGAAAGAGTGAGTCACGGATACTAACATATCCAAATTTCAGCTTCTAAGTGCATATTGAGAGGAGTTAGATCAAAAAACGGCTTTTTGAGGAAGTTTTGAGTCATGAAATTTCTTGAATCTTCCATATCTCCCCACCAAATCAAGTTAAAGAGGTCAAATTTTGTGTGTGAGGTTAGTTGGTGACCACAATATGACCTCTTGAATTTGGATCAAAATGGATCAAAATGGCGGATTATCAAAATTTTGAGTAGAGCTTGAGGAGCCTCAAGTTGGTAAAAATGTAATTAATATGAATTCATATGGTTATTGGGGATAAGTTGTATACTATATCCCGAATTCACTTCCATACATGATGTTGGAGGGGGAAGGCGGGGTTATCAACCTAAAATAGTGGTGGGGGTACAGGAGGGGTCGAAAATTTTTTATTGCTGTGTCATATGATAAAATGAGCCCAAGTGACAAACGTATTTTGATTTTAGCTTCCTCAGTGATTTTGGAGGGGAGTTAGAGCAAAAAACGGCTTTTGGAGGGGAAATTGCTGCAGGAAATTTCATGAATCTTCCATATCTCATCACCAAATCGGCCTAGAATGGTCAAACTTTGTGTGTAGGATTAGTTTGTGACCAGAATATAACCTCTTAAATTTGAGTCAAAATGGATCCAAAATGGCGGATTATCAAGATTTGAAGATAATTTGAGCACCCTCAAATAGTTATAATTTGAGAAATATGTGTTCACATGATTATTTCATGGTAAGAAATACTACATTTGTGCCAAATTCAACTTCTTAAGTGTTTTTGGAAAGGATAGGGTAGGGGTTTTCAGACTTGGTATTGGGTGTGGCCTGTAGTCATGAACGGTTAAGCAAGGTTATTAGTAAATCAAAACAAGCTCCAATTTAAAACTCAGCTCCAGTAATGCGGCATGGCTGCTTAAATTTTTTTAAATTTAAAATTGACGATCTTGTTCCCTAAAATCTCGACGTTAGGGTGAATTATCACTTCATTCATAAGACTGTATGCTCATATGTATTCAATTATTTGAGTTGAGAGGCGTATCAATTTATTATCTCAATAAAATTACCATACAGAAATTTTACATTTTTTTATTCTCTCCTTAGTATACAAAATTTTCTACCACGAAAGATATAACGTCGAAAACACCAATACACAAAAAATGCAACCAGAGTACTAATTTTATAAACAAAAGAACTTTTTACTCATAATCGATTTTTCTTTTAAATCAAAATTTTTACAATTTAATAACACGCATAACGTAATTTTCTGTGCCATTGACATATTGAGACCCATGTACAAATGATAATCTACAGCTTTCGTAAAATGGAAATTAACTTTCGCTGTGAGGTGAAAAAATATTACATTTTATCTTATGTTTATGCCATTCTTATAACTAACGAAGTTCTCCTTCCCTAAATAAAGTGAACTTAATTTCACTTTTATTGGAAGTTGAGTATTTTTCAATTTGTTTAACAAATTCACGTACAAAAGCTTTTTGTTGTGTCAAAAAAATAGCTTAGATTATTTGGGGGCAACCTAGGAAATTTTCTTAGAGTGAGAGTATTTCATATAGCCTCAAGCAGGCCATCGTAACCCTGATCGTTAGGATTGAATACAAATTATACCTCTATATGAGGTAAATTAATAAATTCGAAAATCGATTTTTTCGATATCAAGTTCAATTGGAACGTTCACCGATTAAATATCCGTTGTATATCTTTAAAACATAAAAAGCGCATCATCAGATGAGTTCAACGAGAGTACACCTTATGCGGATGTAGCATAAAGTATGTAATAATATCTATTTTTACCGAAATAATGAATCAGCTGATTTGTATATGCTGACGTATTTCCGCCACGAGCAGGTGAATTATTTGACTATGAGTTACCTTCGTTGTCGCAAATTCTTGATTACTTTTGCTTTTTTTATAGAAATTTCATTTTTAAAATTAGACGGTAGTTGTGTGAAAATTGTAAACTCCCAATACGCAGAAAGAATTATGTGTGTTTTCAAATACATTTGTCCATTCCAGTTTTTTTGTTGTTTTTTTTTGTTTTTTTTTTTACCAACAATTATTTCAAGTTTTTCGTTGAACTCGAAAATAATTAAGCGTAATTTTATTTTACTTGATACGTCGTCGGTGATACGAGTGCGTATAAAAATGAGCGAACTATCAGCGACGAATTGGACCGTAAAAATCTAATGGCAGATTAACATTTTACGCGGTCTTTGGAATCGAGATGTTGATTTTGCGTTCTTATAGCGTAAGAAGTGGAATTAATTCGCTTCGCTCTTAGGTTAGTAACGACGCGGAATGGTGCGGCGCGGCGTAAAAAATAAACGAACGCTATATAATGGAAATATAAATTTTGCAATATGAGGTGCAGTTGAGTACGAGGAAAATTTTACGTGTAATAAAAATAAAGTAAATTTCAAATCGTACATCGCGTCGCTTCGTATACGAGTATACGTATATCATACATGTATATGTAGGTATGTAAAATTGTTGGTTAATTTAATTGGTCTTACAACTCTTATCAACGACGTTATCAATCAAGTACTCAGATAAGAAGGAATAAAATTGTTTATCCTTGTGTTGACGTGATTTGAAAAATAATTAAGTACGAGTACGAGTAGCGTACGATTTATGATCGCGAAGCGACGTTTAAAAGTGCCAACTATCGTCGAATGCTAATAATGTCGTGTTTCGGTGGTAAAAGCGAAGCAGATGTCGCAGCTTACGCGTATTACGGTGCTTCCTTGGATGAAGATTTTTCAGATGGTGAGTAATACCATGATACCTGATTTACAGTGATAACCGAAGGTGGCAAAGCATGAGTGATTTTTATTCTGTCCATAAATGTGAGAGGTATTGTTTCTACCCGCATCTCGTCAAGAAGCTTTCAAATTTCTATTTTTTTTTTTTTTTTTAATTAAAATACGATTGTAAAAATAAAAATATAATTGGAATTCTGTGAGCCTTCCATTCCTTTTAAAAATTATGAAATACGTTTCCGCTGTACCCTGCATATATTATTATTATTTTCATTTAACCATTTCCCTGCCAAAAACAGTTTCGGATGTTACTGCTCATTCTTATTAAATTAACCAAATTATTCAACTATTCTTGCTAATATTAGAAACACCTAAACTTGTAAACGTGGATTACTTCAACTCCTGTTTCATTCGATCGCTAGTCGCCAGTACCACGATTGCCACAAAACCAGCGCCAACTATTATTGTTAATTTGCCATCCGTAATAAAGCGATATCGATATCTTTTCATCATCGTTGATCAAATTTCACTTTCATCGACCAGCGTTGTCGCCATTTCTCGTTATATTCGATACGGATGTTATTTCGGTTTCATTTTTCTCCTACTCGAATACATTGGAAAGCGTTTACTTTCTGTTCTATCAGATTTTCTTCGACGAAGAAAAATGTGAAAAATGTTGAAGATTCCTTAACGAAGGAAACTATTCTCGTGTTCCTTATGATTACGATGTTTGCATTTCAAACCATTTATAATCATGTGGCAAATAAATTTTTTTTCCCTCGTTGGTATTGATGAAAATCGCTCAAAATTTGGACGAAAAAAGTAATTTTTGTTTTTCAGTACACTTTAATATTGAGAAGGGCTGTACAGGGAGAAAGTATTTTACTCCAAGCTTTCGTTTTTGATCTTGTATGAAAGAGTGTATCCAAATTTCAGCTTCCCTAGTGCATTTGGAAAAAAAATTAGCGCAAGAAACGGCTTTTTGAGAAAGTTTTGAGTCATGAAATTTCTCGAATTTTCCATATCTTCTCACCAAATCAATCTAAAAAAGTCAAACTTTGAATGCAAGGTTAATTGGTGACTAGAATATGAGCTGTTAAATTTAGATCAAAATGGATGCAAAATGGCGATTGTTAAAATTTAAGGATGACTTCAGGAGCCTCAAGTTATTATAATTAAAAAGATATGGGTTCCTATGATTATTGCATGACAAGAATAATTACATATTTTATTCTAAGTTCGGCTTCTTAAGTGCTTTTAAAAGGGATAGTGTAGGGATTTTCAAACTTGCTACTGGGTGTCGCCTATAAACAGACATGTAGGGATGAGTAACGTTATTTGCAAATCTGAACAAGTCCCAATTAAAAACTTACTTTCAGAAATGTAGCATGGCTGCTTATGTTTTAATTTTCTTGATTCAGTTACAAATTGAATATTAGTCATTCCTTCATTCACTGATTGTTTATATTGGATGAGAATTCATCGAACACTTGGTAGCGGATTCGTGGAAATATATTACGAGTTACCAACGCGTCATCATTGAAGTACTCGAGTGGCAAGCAACGAATGGTATCATAGGTATAATGTTAAGAAATATCAACTCATACGAAGTGATTCAGATTGTAACGATACGGTGAATGAATTAAAGAAAAGAATTACCTCGCGTATACAATTTTCAGCTGAGTTCTTTTTTAACCTTTCTTTCGTGTCAGTATACACCTACATAACAAGGCCAGGGTCCTGAGAGAATGCTTGATATAGAATCGGAATACGAAAGCGCCAAGATATTGACTACTTGTCAATCAAATCTCCTTTACTCTATCAGCAATAAAAAGGACGCTACCGAGCACCCGAAACGAAAATGTGTGAGAAAAAGCTCGTAGTAAAAGCTCCTAGTACGGTCGTAAATGGCGAAACGAGTTGTCGAAGTCTATTCGAATACTTTCGATTCCGTTTCATCATTATGCGACGGAAATTTTATGGTTTGCAAAAGATTACGAAGTAGAAGTCTTATTCCGGTCAAATTTACTACTTGAAACGTAATCCGTGTGTTGTTGAATAAGGAAACGATAGACGAGTTTTCATGTTTCATGCACATTTTTGGTGACAGTATCTCTAAAATTGCGAGCTATAGGAGGAAAATAAACGTTATTTGATTTATTAGACATTCAGCGCCCTTTTATTCAATATCAGGCTCTTTCAACTAGGTCGACTAAAGAACGAAAACAGCAAAAAAATAGGAATGAATTGGTCATTTCGTGTAAATTCAACCAAGCGTTTCACGTCATGACCTTCAGTTTTGCCTATTTTTTTTTAATCAAGAGATGGTCTTGCCCATGAGGTAAGAAAATCACGATCATCACCCTTCTCCCCCAATACTTCGCAGAGGAGACAAGCATCCTTAATTGTTGACATTTCTCCGTTTCGAATCTTATAGAAAACTAACGCATTCGTTAATACCTCACCCAAAGAAGATTCCATCAGACTAATAAAACCTACATTAATTCAAAGGTGAATTTTTAGTATAAAAAGCTCGACTTTCGTCGTTCGAAAAATTATTTGAGCTTTTTTTAAAATAAGAAAAAAAGTATCATGAAATAAACAACTTAATATGTTTTTAAGCACAATACTTTTGAAATGAGTATTTCATACACGCTATTTTATGCATGTGCATATGGTGCTCCCGCCTTTCCAAATTTTAAAGAAAAAAATTGAGGACTACAGGTATGTGGTGCATGCTTTTAAAGGTATTTGCGTACGCTGAATATGATAATGAACTTTATTAAAATCTCTGACCATTTTCATGCCGCCTAACCAGCGGTTTGAATTACAAAAATTAGAGTTCGCCACGTCACAATAAAAAAACATGCTCTCTTGTGGTTATTTCATTTCATGTCGAAGTGCTGATTAAAAGAAAATGAATGATTTTCCCACTTTCAATTTCACCTCAAGTAGTATTGTATTCGTAGTGCATTAAAAGTTTTTAAGATAAAAAGCTGTCTAAAATGAATAAAAAAAAAAAAACGTGAAAACGTGCATATTTAAATTATTTTATTATGATTTCTAACATCGAAGTTCGTATGTCTTTTAATATTAGGTATTATTATGATTAAAATTAGAACGATATTACTCGCTCATTTTCCACCCTTTCATTAGGGTGGTAACTGGTAAGAATAAGCGTGATCACGTTGAGTCGCAATGAATACGAAACGAACGCGTGTCAACGTTTGCCCAAGGTACATCAGCGTCCGTCGTGACCCTTTTTGTTTCCCCAATTCCCAACGAATAAAAAACGCCCCTCGAGCAGCTGATATGAGCACCGCGTCGCGTCGTTTCTCGGTTAGAAATGAATAGACGCTACCAAACCAGAAGAGGCAGATTTCCCATCGCTTCACTCAATTACGTATTCTTGTTTATTGGTTCGTGGAAACCGCGATGGCTCACGGTAAACGACTTGATTTCGCGTCCTCTTCCATCGATTACTCGGAATATCGTGTGTACCCGGTAGTGGACAGATGGCGAGTGCCAACCGATACGAGTACTCGTATAGCTTTAAAGCGACCGGTGTAATGTAATAGTGGCATTGTCGCACCGTCTGTAATACCAAGTGCCAAAAATTATAAAATAAAAATAAAGTCAACCCAGCCTTCGTATGTGGCTCCCTCTCGTTATAGTTTCGATGTCTGTTTCAGACCCTTTTCTAGTCTTCTCTCAATTTATTGATGCAGGAAACACGCAGCATACTGTGCGTACATCATGGTACCGTACTACCTTATAGTATGTTCGGTGAAAGACCGGATACCGTTATTATAATTTGTATTCTGTATTATACGTACCTCGTATCGAGCAGCTAAAATTATCGACAGATCTGTTCGAAAGAAATTACAAGAAGCCTTTTGATAAGAAAGGGTTGTAATACGAGCTTTCAACTGTCTTCATTCGAACATTAGAAAGCATAAAAACAAATTTCCTTCTTTTAAATTACGTAGCAACTATAGTCTACAAAACAAGCATCTGCAAAATTACGAATGGCTTTATAGATTTATCAGTTCTTCTCTGAAGGAAAAAAAACAATTTTATAGGATCACCGTTAGCTTTCCGGTGTTCTGTTTTTATTCGTAGGTACTTATTACTATAAGTATGCAAACTGATTTCTTTTATCTCTTTCTTGACAGGTTGGAGGGGGGAGAGATAATTTTCAACAGTTGTTGGTAAATGGTTTTGAACGAAATATTAAAATTTCTGATCTCAAGTTTTATAAGAATATCGTTTCAATTGCTTTGGATTTTTAGAGTATGCGATGAGGCGAGTAAAAAATGTTATGTATGTATATAGTCTATCGTAAAAATTGCAGGCGCTGGCAAGCGATGAAGTTAATCAAATAAAATTATGTTTCTTCGATTGTAAGCTATACATAAATAACATTCATAATGGCCAGCTTTGGGCGCAACGTTTATTAGCTGAGTTTTTAACAAAACGATAGCTATTACAGCCTACCTGATTTGGGAAGGGAAGGTCGGGGGGAGGGTGGGGTCTTCAAATCTTTGCGTTTCAGAGCATTTGTAATCATCTGGCAAATGTCCAACTTTTTGGTATACTATACATATATTTTTTCCCCCACGCGTAGCGCCGGAGAGTATTCATAAAATTCGCTCAAAATTTGGTGAGGAACTCTTCTTGAAAATGCGCAGAAACGGTTTTTTTGTTTTTTCGAAAAATTTCAAAATGGCGGATCACTCAAATTTTGAGGGGGGCTGGAGAAGAGGCAAATAGCTCAAATTTTTCGTTTTTGATCTCATATGAAAGAATGAGTCACGGACACCAACATATTTAAATTTCAGCTTCCTAAGTGCATTTTGAGGAGAGTTAGCAAAAACCTGTTTTTGAGGAAATTGCGTTTTTTGTGTCACTCGCCTTGCGCAGGCGGGTGTGGATAAAATTCGCTCAAAATTCGGTGAGGAACTCTTCTTGAAATACGCAAAAAGTTTTTTTGTTTTTTCGATAAATTTCAAAATGGCGGATCACTCAAATTTTGAGGGGGCTGGAGAAGGGGCAAATAGCTCAAATTTTTCGTTTTTGATTTCATATGAAAGAGTGAGTCACGGATACTAACATATCCAAATTTCAGCTTCTTAAGTGCATATTGAGAGGAGTTAGATCAAAAAACGGCTTTTTGAGGAAGTTTTGAGTCATGAAATTTCTTGAATCTTCCATATCTCCCCACCAAATCAAGTTAAAGAGGTCAAATTTTGTGTGTGAGGTTAGTTGGTGACCACAATATGACCTCTTGAATTTGGATCAAAATGGATTCAAAATGGCGGATTATCAAAATTTTGAGTAGAGCTTGAGGAGCCTCAAGTTGGTAAAAATGTAATTAATATGAATTCATATGGTTATTGGGGATAAGTTGTATACTATATCCCGAATTCACTTCCATACATGATGTTGGAGGGGGAAGGCGGGGTTATCAACCTAAAATAGTGGTGGGGGTACAGGAGGGGTCGAAAATTTTTTATTGCTGTGTCATATGATAAAATGAGCCCAAGTGACAAACGTATTTTGATTTTAGCTTCCTCAGTGATTTTGGAGGGGAGTTAGAGCAAAAAACGGCTTTTGGAGGGGAAATTGCTGCAGGAAATTTCATGAATCTTCCATATCTCATCACCAAATCGGCCTAGAATGGTCAAACTTTGTGTGTAGGATTAGTTTGTGACCAGAATATAACCTCTCCAAATTTGAGTCAAAATGGATCCAAAATGGCGGATTATCAAGATTTGAAGATAATTTGAAGACCCTCAAATAGTTATAATTTGAGGACCCTCAAATAGTTATAATTTGAGAAATATGTGTTCACATGATTATTTCATGGCAAGAAATTCTACATTTGTGCCAAATTTAACTTCTTAAGTGTTTTTGGAAAGGATAGGGTAGGGGTTTTCAGACTTGGTATTGGGTGTGGCCTGTAGTCATGAACGGTTAAGCAAGGTTATTAGTAAATCAAAACAAGCTCCAGTAATGCAGCATGGCTGCTTACATTTTTTTTTATTTCATGAACTGTTGTGCAATGCTTTTAAAAATCGTATTAAAAATACCAAATTTATGTATAATTGACGAATATTATCGATTATGAAATTTTAAAATACCATATTGAGTGGAAAATTGGAAATAATGCGTTTCAAAATGTTTTTTACCTAGCTGAATGTATTAGTCAATTGGAAAAAATTCCCAAAATTATAAAACGTGTTAAAAAAACACTTGAGATTTTTTTCCTTAACAATGACAATCTACTGAGCGATTTGAAATTTTGAAAAGGAATTTCAAGGTCTTATTTTTCGATAAAGTATGTAAAATTCGGTAAGATCAGGCCCGTAGACAGCCCATCATTTCAGGGGAGCTAACCAAATCCTGAAGGAGGCTTTGGCTTCTTTTTTTTTTAGTTGGCATTTTTTTCCTTGAAGGGACTCATCACATTGACCCCTTGGCCACGGGCTTGAGTAAGATACTGTGGCATAAATGCTGGTTTCAAACTCGAAGTCTGTTTTGTGAAGAATGGAAACTGAAAATCTATAATACATTTCGAGGTCATATCATGATTGCTAATTGAAATACCATTACCATAAGAAAATTTACGAAATCGATTGTTTTCCAAATGATGCTCGCCTGAAATGGAAGAGTAGATATAATTATAACAAAAATCGGATATATTAACTAATTAAATGTTTGAAAGTATGTAGTTCAAAATTGGAATCTCGTATTGTATTCTCGCTTCATTATGTTTAGTTTCTAATTTAAGTTAGACGAAGGTTTCAAGTAGTGTATCTGTGATTTAATTATAGGAAAGTACTTCTATAAGTTCTTTTTTATTTGTTTTGCGGAACCGTTGCAACAGGTACTCACTGGGTACTTACATTACGTACCAAGTTTGAAATCGACTTCTTTAAAAAATTGATTGACGATAAAATTTTTAAGAATAATATCTTCTTATTAAGTACCACGCTTAAGGTTGATGTAAAAAAATAATCATTCGCTTGAAAATCATATTTTACGAATACTTATCCGAAAATACGATAAAGATTCCAGCCAAACGTATTTTCATTTCGTTTTATGGGCTATAGCCTTTTCGGAAAAATTACGATTCGTTTTCCTTTTCATCTTTAAACTGGAAAATGTGTCCCCTAAACGTTCGAAAATGATATTTTCATTTTTCAAGCGTAGAACACAATAACACATCGCCAATATCTCAAAGTAACGCGATAACTGTTGTTCCATTTTCATACTATCCCGATTACTTAGAAAATTCAGTCAAAAATGGACGTGTCGCGTTTACGCGTATATGCAATATTTCGCACATGTCCGAGAATTCTTTTCGTGAACTCGTGTTAGGAAATATCACAATAATTGCAGAATTACATAGAAAAAGGTGCTGAAGGTATACGATGTTTGTTTTGTTAATATTAGCGACTAATCTTCATTTCAAATATGGTTATAATTATATTTGATTTTATGTGCTTCATCGTTAAAGGAACCGTGCGATGTTCAGTCGTTAAGCTTTTTCGTCTACAAATAGACTTTTCGGACTTTGTAGATAGTGCGGTAAAACACCACTCGTCGTCATCTGTGCGCATAATTAAAGGTACATCTACGTATATATCTGCATACAGCATATATATATGCGTACACGTATATAGTTATATCGTTCGTTCATCCAGTATTTCAACCAGCGAGAAGAATGTCGTTCGTGGAATAAGAATACAGAGTACCTAATTTTTACAGACGCCATTTGGTTACGAAAATTAAAAAGGTATATCGGTCGCGACTCGAGCAGATTACATTAGGTGGTTTAGCTCGCGAGAGAACAAGACGAGGGTGCGGTAGAAGCGAGAAATTATTAACGAATCGCTGAAAATGCTACAACATTCTACACTTGTTGATGCGAGCAAAATCGTAAATTACGTGTAAAAAGGTGGTTTCGCGATGCGCGCGCCGCGGCCAATATACATGTAGTATAGTGTTTAGATATACCTAGTATCTACTTATGCCGCATGTGCTGCTATGTCTTCAACGACTACGCATATATATTATATTATATACATATAGATATAATAAGAGTTAAGAAAGCATTGTCATCGTCGCCAAGCAGACGGACCCGTGAAAACTGGTCTTTCTATATACGGTAGAGCCCGCTTCGAGTTTCGACCACAGGGCACAGGCCAATAATGCTTCTGATAACGAAGAGGAGATGTGTCGACTGTCGAGACTCGAGACTCGAGAAAGCGTTCATGTACATTTCTCGACGAGCGGCTCGACGCGAGGCGCAACTAGACCTCGGCAACGGAGTGCGGTAAACATTCGTTGAAAGAATTTTTCCATATGGGGTACGATGCGGTGCGGCGCGCCGTCTGTAAATAAAAAGGGCACGCCTAATGTTACTCTTCGTCGTGCTGGTACTATCGTCCAGTCCAAATAAACGACCTCCAACACGTACTCATTATTGCCGAAAGCTGAAACTGCATTCTCAGAACGTAAATAGCGCGTAAAAGGGCGCGCATATTTGAAAATCAAAAATTCTCCATATAAATACTATACATTATAAGTACACGTCTCTATAATGCGGAAGCGTTAAGTGCTGCGCCATCCGTCAACTCTTTATTCTGTAATAAATGTGTGGTACGTTGGTACATATGGTTGGTATGTCTGTTTGTGGTACATACTGTGTATAATGTGAGTATGTATGTACTATTTGGTCAGCTTCTAACCTTACCAGGGAAATCTTCATTCTTCACCTTTCAAGATATCTTACAGTTCTTATATGTATTTGTCACTCGTATTCACCTAGGTATAGATACCCGTAAATGATAAATATTAATATTAAATAAGCATGCATTGGATGGTCTCCATACTCTTTACAGCTCCATGAACCATTTACGAATGGGACATTATATATGATTAAAAAAAAAATATGACGCATAAAAAGTAATATTGACTTGATATACTTACTAGGGTGTCACTTATTTTCTAAATTGAATTTTTGATAGTTCCTCTCCCCAAAAATGATTTATTGGGCTCTAAATGAATAACTAAAAAAATTTCAGCTCAAAAAAATCATTTTTATCTATTGCAACGTGAACTTAAAGTTCTAAAATTTGAATTTTTCCAAAAAAATTGGAAAATAATAATTTTTCAACAAACATTTTTTTTTGTTCATATGTTATATTTTGAGTGTTTAAAGGTCTGAAAAAAATTTATCGGGGAATTTTCCGCCAAATAAGTAATGATGGGTAATTTTTTTGTTTTTTGAAAAAAGGCTAAATTCTGAGTATGTATTCTTAGAAATGATAGTCAAATTAAAAATTTGAGAATTAAATGTCTAATAAAGGTTTAATTTCATCACTTTGAAACCAGAAAGACAATACAGCTTATTTTCATATTTACTGACCAAGTACTCAATTACATGCATTTTTTATCGTTATTACGAATATAATATTAACTAAAAAAGTGACCCGGTATCATAAAAAATAATTTTTTTTTAAAATTATAATAAACGTACCTCACATCCTACTCCACTGTCCTCTATATAACCAACACCGTACAATTCACCTATCAAGTAATAAGATAGAATAAATTCTTTCGGACGATCCTAATCACACGAAAGGACTACATTTATTCTTGAAATCTACTGGTCTAGCTCCCCTCATTTAAACCAACCTCAGAAATATGTGCCTCTAGCCCTTGTGGTTGTACACGGCAAGTAAAATTAATAATAATTAAAAAAAAGACATTGTATGCATGAGTGTCGAATTTTTTTCATGCATAATTGTATATTATACGTAATAATAACAATAAAAAATGCAAATACGTGATTAGATGTGTGGCCAGAAAACTTGTATTTTAAGAGCCTCCAAAAGATAAAAATTCGCTAAAAATTTTGTCTCTCGCGTCCCAAGATGGTAAAATTAGACCCATATTATGCACATGAAATTCTTAAATTCCTATTTCTTCAATTACAAAAATTACTCATTATTATCCCTGTGAAAATTGCCCAGTAATTTTTTTACACATTCTAGCAAGAGAAATTTTTTTTTAATAAATTATAATTTCAAATTAATTTTTTGGAGCTGAAATTTTTTAGTGGTTCATTTAGGGCTAGAAGAAACATTTATTGAGGAAGGCAACATTGAGAAGTTGGAAAAAAAATTTCACCTCTGTAAATAAGCCACACTCTACTACTTACTTGAAGCGATAATTTAGCCCTTTTTCCTCACTAAACAACTTGAATTCTGATTTTTTAATCCCTACCCCAAACGCCAGCAGACTGCACCACCTACTCCCTGATGGTGTTTCTCTTCCTGCCGAGGATACCCAGTTCCGTGCCCTCCCGTCAGCGCATATTGTAGCTGGATGCTAGATTTCCCAAATACTTCATCATTAACGACACAAGAATCAAAACGCGATTGTGTTGTGTATATATACGAGTACATATTACGTAACTGTTGAGCTAGGAGCTTTTTCTTTGGAAAATTACTCGGAGATAACGAATCTTCATCGTAGACGTATATTCGAAAAAAACAAAAAGCAAATGACACGAATGAAAAGTATTTTCTTCGCTTTCGTCTCTTTTTTGACTTCTCCCTACGCCCACGTAGGTACAAAAAATTCCTCCTAAAAAACCGAAGCGCCGAAATAGACGAGATTTACCGTTTGCTATATATCACGACGACGAAAATCTTGGATAAATGTCGGCCTTAAAAAGTTTGATATCGGTTTGTCAGCCAGCTAATTCGAGCGTACGAGCTACGAGGGATGTCGTACTCGTACCTCGTCCGTTTCCACCGAAACGTTGGCTCTGGCAGCGCTACGTCTGCGTTTTGGCGAAGGAAAAACGATCGCATTGAGCGAGAACGAAAATATTTCATTCGACGCGGCGAAGAATAATAAAAACGATTTCTCCGTGATCGAAAAAGTTTTCTCAAATAATGTTTATTTCATTAAATGAATCTCAAAACGAATATAATTTCTCGTCAGTTTACTCTTTGTGTAACGTAATCGAAACTGATTTGAAAAGAAAGCAAGAAAAAACAATGTATATACACTATACAGCATACATAGTAACATACGAGTACGTCAAGTTAACAAGTTTAATATGGCGGAATTGGAGCTGGAAAATTATTCCTCTCTACGAGCACGTCACCGCTATTAAGCGATATCGAAATTTGGTAACAGCCAGTCGGTTAAAGCTTTATCTTATTGACTTATTTACCGAAAACATAGTGCCAATTCCCATGAAAACTTACTCACGTACTCGTTAGAAAAGTTTTTCAATTTCGTTCGTGCTTCCGAGTAGTCGAGTATCTACTACCTACCCTGTACCCTTGTACTCGTAGTTATAGGTACAGCTCGCAGTTGGTAGTGTATGGTATCTATACCTCACCTTTTCGTTTATTTTACCATCATCTTTTGCCTGACATATTCTTCCTTCTCTCTCGGACTCTCCTATCGGCTGTCTTTTTTTTACATTTTGTCATACTTACTCGCGAATGTGATGAAATGTTGAAAATGTACACGCACGTTTTTGAAATGAATCTAAAAACGGAAAATTGAATTCTAATGTTTTCTTAACGTCAATTCATTCATCTTTGTTGACAAATGAAATTTTTTTGGAAAAAGTGAAAGGCGAAAAACGTACTGAATACCGGTTACCAAATGATTTTAAAAGGGAATAGCAAAAATTTTAAACCTTAAATTCTTGGAACAGTTCCTATAAAGATTTAATTTTCAGATAATATGAATATTTTATGATTCAGATTTGATGCAAAGTATTTTCTTTAGTTATATGCTAAATGACAGTGACAAAATGTAGAGAAATGTTATTTCTAAAACTTAGCATGAAAATCTCTCAAAATGGAGGTTAATCCTTCAAGCATTTGAAAATTTGAAGAAAAAAATGTTTTCCGCAATTTAACTTTTTTTGCGTTCAGAGTTTTTTTTGATCACTTTTTAAAAAATTTATGAGTTCTAAACTTTTTCCAATTTTATTGGAAAAATATCAATTTCAGATATTTGAAAAAAAAAAAATACGATAAATGGGTAATATACATATAAGTCACGTGCATTTGATTTTGTAGCTTTTCCGGATTCCGAAGACAAAATACGACACAATTTTCACTGGTAATGAGAAGGTCCATAGTGTTTGGATTTTTTTTTTTCAAGATTTCGTAAAGGTTGAAAGAGATTTTAAGATTGAATTTAATACATGTATGTTTGACATAGGTTGTCAGCAAGAAGTAGATTTTGAAATAGATTGCCTGCTGAAAGTGTAGGAGTGGATAAAAAAAGAGTGACTCAAAAAATAATACGTTTTCGGTGTTTCCCATCTCATTATCAAAGAATCCATGTTAGGTAAAAATTGCACGTATTTTGTCTTCGGAGTCCTAAAGAGCTTAAATCAAATAATCAAATCCATACCTTGCACACGTGACTTATGGTACAGAGAAATAAGCCTTTGACTATATACTAGATGGACCGAGTTACGTGTAGGAAAACTGTGGTGGAACATTACATGCATCAGAGTCGGAACACTCGTTGCAACTTTATATCTTGCGCATGCCTGAAGTCCTTTATCACATTCATGTTATTCTGATTTTAAGCAGTACTATCGATGTCCCCTTGCCGCACTATTAGTGGGAAATAAATTTGCGCATGCGCATTTTGAATTTAGTCACGAGTGTTCTGAGAAAATCTGTGTAATGTATCACCGTTTTTGGGTTGGCATTTGCTTGTTGCTAGCTCGGTCCATCTAGTATATAGTCAAAGAAATAAGCTCATTTTTTGACCAAACCTAGAAAAAAATAGTAGTGAGCTGAATTTCACATCATATATACAGAATGGTGTCCTTAACAAGGTATAAAAAGTTGTCACCCCTAGGGGGTGAGCTAACCCCAGGAAGGGGCTAAAAAAAACCCAAAAAACAGTTTTTCAACTGTTTTTTGCTAATATCTTCGAAAAAAAAGGGTTCTACGTCAAAATAAGTTATATCAAAAAATGTTCCCCATTAAATTTCCTACAGAATGAGTGGAACAGTTTTCTCAAGAAGTCATTAGTAAGCCCAAAATGGGGAGGTCAAAATATACCAATTTTTAGAATTCTCTTTCGAAAATCAATTCTTTGTGTATATCTTATATACGGTGCGTCCTACGCAAAAATTGTTAACATTGAAAAATATTCTCCGTTCAATTTTCTATAAGGTTCATGAAAAACTTTTCGCAAAAAGTCATAAAGGGCCCAAAATGGGGGTCCCAAAATATATTGATTTTGGAAAAATTTATTCATATGCGTTCATATCTATTATCAAGTGACCTATGTAGGTGATAAAGATGAACAAATAATTTTTACTGATGATTCCCCCTCCCCTTCCTCCTCCCTTCTATGGAAATCCTTCTCCAGATTTACATTATAGAACAAAAAAAATTACAATCCTTATTTCCCTGTACTATTATACATTATCCATTTATTATTTATTTTTAGAAATAAATAAAAATTGGTATTTTCGCAAAAATTGGAGAAAATAGACTCCATGAATTTTGAAGGAAAAAATCTACCAATTTTTTATGTAAAAAAAATTCAAAATGTCAGATATTGATTTTTGAATTTGCTCCTATTGAGAGATGTTCCCCGTAAGTTTGACGGCTGAAATTTTGTTGGATTCGTTCGATCATTACGATGCTAGTGGCTTTGACACTTGAAAAAAAAAAGGAAACTAAATTTAGCCCACTCTAATGCAGACGGTGCAATTTTCGTACTAAATAGGTTGAATTTAATGAGTTCGCAAGTATACCTACACCTAAAGAGGTGGTAAGTTAAATCTCTCATCTACAAGTCTGAGGGGGTCATTTCTTCTCAACCTATTATCCAAGCAGTACATCAAATGTGGTTGGAAGGAGTTTAAGAAAAATAGTAGATTTTCAACTCTTTAAATGTTCTCAAACTCGGAAGTATTTTCATTACTTCATTTTTCGTTCTTACTAATACACGTTGCTGCTGTTCGAAGAAAGGATAAGTACCGAATTATATGTTGAACTGTTGCACGGGTTACAACGATTAGAAGCTAGTACAAATGGATACGAATAAATGAGCAATAATTTCGTGATAAATTTACGAGCTCGGTTATGCTACAGACATCACGTAGCTTTCGCATTTGTATAATTATTCGTACGAGACTGGCCGCGATAAGCGACCCGCGGAGCTGTTGCGTTTCAGCGTTGGGTGTGGTAGGGTAATTTGGAAAAAAAATTCTTTTCCACCAAATAGCTCAGGGTCACCTGAGAATTTATTGAATACACGGCGCAATTCGCCTAATTACCAGCCTCAATCGGAAGACGTTGACGACGGTGAAGCAGATATCATTGCAAAATGAGCAACGATTTTTTTTTTTTTGCCAATCACACACGTTTTTGATACCCTTAGCGCCGAAAATATCTTAATCATCTGGTCTGATATCTGATAACTTTGAGCGCCTTGGATGTCAAATTTTTCAAGTGGCCCTGGTGCTGGTGTACTAGACGATAACGCGTGTCTAAAAAACATATCAGATTGCTCGACGACTGGACGCACTTTTTAGTCTCAATAAAGCACTCACCGTACCTTTTGTTCTTTGCTATCTAGGAGGTTACTCGGCCTTATTTTCCATGTTATACTAATACCACACGCTGATACGAGTACCGAGCTGGCGAGCTACTCACTAAAGGTGTTTTCGTCGATAACCTTTTATTTGCTCCGAAATTGGATTCAATTTGCTACTCGAATCGAATCTTTACGCAACATTTGGCTCGACGTACGAAATACTCGTATATTACTTTTACTTATGAAAAATATTTAATCATGGTTTCCGTGAAACGTGACCTGCTCAGCGTAAGCAAATGATATTTTAATTAAGCTAATGGTAATGAAAATAGGGGGCGATATTAGTATCGTTATTGTACCGTGCCGCGCACCACCTCACTCCGGCGCACCGCGCCACCATATATAATGAAAATTGATAAAAATCAATTCCATCGAATTACGTATGTTTACCATGGCGTTAAAAATCTGATCGATGTTGAATTGTTTACATTAAAACACGCTTATTGCTGTTTTCTCCGTAATGAAAGTATTTTTACGACTAACAGCGACGTGAATTTGGGAAAATGCTTGTAAAGCGCTTGATTCGTAGCAAGATACGTATACGTGAAGCTATGCCCGGATAACGACCTTATCATTAGGGCATATCGTTCATTTACGTGTAATATGGTGCCCAAACCAGATAGCAGCAGTAGCGAAGTATTTTATTATCATACGTAAACTTATTATAAGAAAGTATAATATAATGGGAGTAATGAAGGGTAAAAGGTTATTTTAACCTCCCTTCGTTATCTTGTAGTCGAGGCGTTCGGTAATTCTATCTTCTTTTTAAAATTCACCCCTACGAGAAAAAAAACAACAACCCAAACATCATGACAAAGTAAAGATCGTCGACAGCGGAAACTACCTTTCCTGGGTGTGGTTTGAAAAAAAAATGATCGATATAAAAGGTGGTAAGTTTTTTTTTTTACCCACTTTCTTAATGGCATATTATCACGATATTTACAAAATTATATGCATAGCTATAGCTAGGATAGTAAAAATAAAGTGATTTGGAGTTGGCGCTTTGGAAATTTTTGTTGAACGAGGGCAACGTATTCTTAACTTCTGTTAACAAGTTATCTACTTGTTCGCGTACAAATATTATTGTACTGATAATGGAAGGCGCCTGCCTCCGCCATGCGATTAAATTATCGGTTCTCGGCCCCTATATGTTGGCACGAGCTGAACAGATGTGTGATGCGCCAATAGGCCAGATGAGATGAGTTTTTATTAACTTTTCATTGTATCGACGGAAACAACGAATTCGTTTTCAATTAATCGTTGGAGCCGTGTTGCCAGTAGTTGCCACTTTGATGGCTTGAAGAACGAGGTAATTTACCCGAAGAACTTTCGCGTACTTATTCTTCTTTCGTAAAGCACTGCCGTAGTGGAGCGTAGAGCTTTACCGGTGCGTTGTATTTTACGAGCTCCCATTTCGTTTCATTTATCTCGCTTTCGACGCGTTACGTTGCCTCTTTTTTTCTGTTCTTTCCTCTCTTTTCTTTTCCGCCGAACTAATAAAATGGAGCATTTTTAACGAAGGATTTCACTGAGCGAAGCGAATATTCAAGCCCACTTTCCCGTATTTTTTATTATCAAACGGTGCCTAATATTCGTTTTTGTACTGTGTCGGTTGAACGCGAAATTTGCACGAGTTTTCTACCTTTGAACATGATTATTTTTTAAATTTATTTTTATACACGTATAAATTTTTTATATTTTAAAAACCAGATTATTATTTCCATTTCCTTCGCGCATTTGTATCGAGACTAACTAAGCAATAAAATATAAAAATGGATGGCCAAATATGTTGATAATATTGCCTAACTATTTCGTTGAAGGAATAACTTTTATGTAGAGAAGTGCATACTGCGATCTACGATATCGTGACGTGCGATCTCGTACGTGTTAATAAAATAGTATGTGACTATGTTTGAAGGCGAAATAAGGAATTTTCTATATTAATTTAGAGAGATATCTTCGTCTCCTTCCTTTTTTTTAACATTCTGCTTTTGTAACGTAATTTGATTTGAAGAAAATTTCGTTTCGTTGAAATGATAATATTCATGTGTGATGATTAAAATAGAAATTTACGTACTTCCATTTTTTTCTAAAATTGTAACATATGAAATTTTGTTTCTCGTCTTTTCATGTCGCATTCACTTTTCCTAATATCAATATTAATTTTAGTCAATTTTATTAATTTTTTTGTTGATATTTTAGAGTTCAATCTTTTTATTTTTTATTCGCGTGAAAAATATCTTTTACAAATCGAGGTATCATTACCATGGCAGAAAAGGTTGGATGGATGGCAATGCGTTTTTTCCAATCGTCGTTCACGTAATGTTAGTTTCACTGGTGTAAAGTGATAAAAGCTAAAACCATCCGCCTTCTTCGAAGCATAAAAATCGTGATATTTTCTCACTCGAATAAAAATTTTTTTTTTTTGTTATAATACAATAAATTCTTTATTTGCTAAAATTAGGTTATTTTTTGTGTACTTGGAAAAAAATTCTACGATTTCAGCGTCCTTATGAGATTTCACCCTTCGCAAGCTATTATTTATATACTTTGCAGATATTTCAGTATTCCCATTCGCAGTCAGTTTGACCAATTATGAGAGAGGCACTTGCTTTATATAGTGAACAAAAAAATAAATGTTAACAATTTATAACAACAAAATTGCTCATCCCCAATACCTCCTCATGGCCGCCATAAATGGAATCCATTTCAAATTAAATTCCAATTCTTTCCTCCAGTACAAGCATCATCCTCCCTCGTAAGCAGCTCTTCCTATTCTAAAGATATAGTCTCTCCACTTTTTAACCCTTAACTGGCACACATGGGCGAATTTCACCCATCGGTAATGCCACCTCGCTGCACTCCGGCGTAACCGGTTGCTCGTCCCTGTGTACCCTTTATAGTTGAACGTTGCCGCAATTCCTTCAGTTTGGACCTCTGTGTTGGTTGCATATATCAATTTTTGAAGGGGCAGATTTACTTCTGAATTTTTATGTAAATTATCTATTGCATTTTTCAGGTCGCAAAAATTGAAAATAAAACCCGATTTGCAAGAAAAAAACATAGGAGGACAAATTGCCTATCTTCAATATTGAAGGAGCTATAAATTTTCAAAAATTGTTCTAATTTATGCTATGTATGCTGCCCCTTCAATTTTGATATTATGCAATTGTTTTCGTAATGAAATCCTGCATTTCAGCGAGCACAATAACATATTACATTTCAATTTCTTGAGTGACTCGGCACAATTTTTATTTTCTAATTCAAATTACTTTTATGTGTGCCATCAGAGGGTTAATAATTTTGTTGGCTAGAATTCGCCCTTCTCATAGCTTTATAAGAAACCATTTGCAGTTTTCATGTGGTCCAGTAGTGAATATTTATGAAGTTTTTGGAATTCCTTCGAGTGAAATCAGAGCGAATTTTTTTTTTTTTTGATTTTGCATGGAAATAAAGTCAATGATAAATAAATTGAAAAAACGTTGAAATTCGTGATTACTAAGAAATTTGTGGCTAAAATCTTTTGTTAAAAAAAAAAAAAAAGTAAATATGACCTCATTGTGTCCCTAAAAGAAATCCTGATCACCACCGTGTTTTAAATAATAATCTTTTACGTACATACAGTAATTTATTTGCTTCAGGCGAATAGGGTTGATTAATTTGAAAACTTTTTCTAAGAATCTAGGAAGTATTTTCATGCGTTCTATCGTTGTAAACGTTTCATCAAGAGGAATAACGAAATAAAAAATAGGAATTGTGTATCATCATTAAATGAGTTTGCCTCTTGGGTGGCAGCTTATATATAAGTTTTTATGTTGATTTCATCGCTCTCATGTTCTAGGAGCTCTTAAAATATTTCCTAAAAAAACAAAAAGTAATTTATTGTTGGCAAATAATTGATTTTAAAAATGAAATAAAAAATACATTTCTGGAATGTTAGCTTTTCAGTGTTTTTCTTTTAATTCAAAGATTTTGTCACTTCTTATTTGGTAATTGTAGTAACACTGATGAGAAAAAAATTTTTACCCAACTAAAAAATATGGAGTAAATAAAATTATGTATTCTTAGAAATATGTGCAAGTTCCTTCATTGTAGGTGTAGGTGTACATATGTGTACACAATTACGCATATATGTGTAAAAAAACATTTTTTAATTTTTTACCATTTTTTGCGGAATGGGGGTAAGGTGGACTTCTGAAAAAGTCATGTTAAAGTTTCTGCAAAAGCCCTGCATTAGTTTTAACAAATTTTGTTGGACTCTTTAGCCATGATCAAAATATGTAGATTGTAGTTCCTTTAAATGCATTATTGAAAATCATGTTTTGTGTAAGGTTAGTGATATATGTGGAAATTTTTTCAAAGCAACGAGTTTACCTTATTGTGTTAAATTCACGAAATTATTTACTATTTCGACTAAATAAGGTAATTTGTGACTCGATGTAGCGATGAAGAATGTGCCGTTAGATTAATGTACCTACAAATCGACTCGGCGTGAAATTTCGTCTATCTCGCGTGACTGTAATTTATAAAATCGCTGAAAGAATTTTCACCGCCTAAGTAGTAAAGAAAAAAAAATCATCAAAGAAATGAACGTTGACTTTTTTCGTCCACTTTGCGGACATATAATAGGTTAAGGATTACATGATGTCGAGTTGTCCGCCTTTTTCTTGTATTTTATTTATTTTTGTTGAGCAATTAAGAAATGCTTTGATTGAAATAATTTTGTACACAACTACAACGTTGAAACGACGACGTTTTAAGGGAAAAAACAACAAATTAGCTGCGTCCGCCATCGATTATTAGCGCGATGTAATTTAACTCGTGTATAGCTTAGATTTGGAACGATTTTTCATGACGAGCTCGGCTGGCTGGCTGGTAATTATAGCAACGAGATATTAGTCTTGTTTAAATAACAACTCGTAAGATCGAGCGGATTGCGGATACGTTTTACTCGACTTTGAAAAATCTCTTCGTTACCGTTTGCAGTATATTTTTTAACTCGCAGAAATGAAAAACGAGCGCCCATCCTTAGTGGTGATTTATTTTTCCTTTCGCGACGCCTTGTTTACGCGTATTTCAAGACGCAAGACGTTTGAAATTTTTCGCGTATTTTAAGTTTGAACGAGTTTATGTTGCTTACGTTAATACTAATCTATCGATGTGTGCGTGTTTTTCTGTTTTAGGTGAGTAAATGAACGATGCATTGAATTATACATGAATTGAGCATAAGAAAGTACGTATGTTCCAAAGTTTCCCACTTCATCTAGTCGTCAAAGGCGATATTTTTATCTTCATTCATAGCAATAGTGTCTCGTTTACGATATTTCGATAATTTATCAGACGTAATCATTCAATAACCACATTGAATAATGATACAATTTTTCATGAAACTTGACACTTTGAGAATACTCGTCGAGTATGTCAACTTTTTCTAAAATTTTCTGAGAGTAGATAAATGGCGAATGCAGCGAGTTCGTTATCGGGACACTGCTGATAGTGGAACCTAATTTGTAATCGTACGACAGTGCCCAACTTTTTTCGTTATATGTATATCCCCTCATCCAACTTCGTATTGCAAAGAGTTTCGGATAAAAAGCGGTCAGCATTTATTCAGAAGTTGTTCTTGTAAAGATCAAAAGGTACTTTTTCAAATTTTTAATGCATCTCAAGATGGCATTTCACTTAAAATTTGGTGAGCTGGAGATACTCACAAAAATTTCAGAGTTTTCATTCTTGATGTGATATAATAGAGAGTGAAATGAGAATATCGGCATATCAAAATTTTAGCTTTCCAAGTAAATTAGGGAGGGGGGATTTGATTAGAAAATGGAGTTTGCTGGAGGTTTTGAGTTGTAAAATTTCCTTAATAATTATTTATATCTCTTCATCGAATCGACGTAAAAAGGAAAAACGTCGTATGCGAGTTTGAACGGGAAATGAAGTTGGGAAATTCCATAAATCGTCCATACCTTCTCACAGGATGTACCTAAAGAGCTCAAAATTTGTGTGTAGACTGTAGAGTTTGTTGGGAAACGTAATATGTCCCCTAAATCAAAATACATAGATGTAAATTAGCGCATGATTAAAATTTAAGAAAGGCTGTTTCTTGTTTAGTCCTTACTGATTTTGCGATAGTGTAATACATAATAATTATTAGTATTAGGAGCAACTTTGTAGTCCCCTATCTCTTCCTCTAATGGGTATACGAAAAAAATTATAAGACCCTTTCTTGTAGAAAATTTAATGAGAAACATTTTATTACTATACTACTTTTTCTCTAAAACGCGTTGTTCGCAAAAAAAATGCAAATAAGTGAATTTAGAAGACGTTCTTGTTACACATTTCATTTTTTTTGACCAACTTCCACCTGAAAATATTATCATGTTGTACCTTAGAGTACGAGCTAATTATGAAAAAAAAATTCAGCCATGTACCCCCCCTCAAAAAAAATTTTTACAATTTTTTGAAAATTTTAAAGCCTAAAAAATTCGAGAAAATATGAATCGAAAAATTTGAAAAAATTTCCACAAATGTATTTATATAATGTCTATCAATAGTGAAATTTTTAACATTTTTCATTCATCCCATCCAGAGTTACAAAATATTGAATTTTCGACGTATGGGAGTCGATTTCTCAGGAAGGGGTGGGGTGGGTGGGTCAAAAATTTTTTTGGGGAGTTTTTTCATCGAGGGCAATATTTAGGACCACTTGTGACCGAATTTGGGTCAAGGGCCGTTTTCACTATATCTTATCAGGAAAGACACTTTGATAGATATGGGCTCATATGATTGCTCTTAGCTAGAAGTACTGTGCATATTAAGCGATTTAGGATATGTGGTGTATTCAGCCTCAATTTATTCATTCATTCATTCATTTTTGTACTCACATCTCGGATTATCGGTTTGGAAGGCCTATCTTATAACTAAATAAGATGTCATTACATACTATTATTTGTTCGACACGCAGGTATTATTTGCTTAAAATCTTAACCTCTGTGGTTTATGAATAAAAAATGAACAGCACACGTGAATCGATTTCGCTAATTTTTGTAGCTCCAACTTCGAAAATAGCGGTTCGTTTAGTTGGCGGTAACTTATTTATGTTAGGATGAAATTCCCTTCTGCGAATTAAAAGTAAACTTTAATGCGTACACCTAGTATAATGGGAAAGTTGCCGAGTAGGCGAAAAGTTCGTTATTTTATTGATGAGAGTGACGTTATTATTTTAAAATAAACGTTAATGGTTTTTGTGTACCTCTTGTACTCGAGTAAAGTTATGTTTCGTCGACGTGTTGGATGCGCTGTGAATACAAGAAGACGACGAAATCTCGATCAAATTCAATTATAACTACACTCATAAGCTTCTTTATTAATTTACGTTACCGCTGTAGAACAACAAGCAGAATCTAGATTCTCTTTTCTTAAAAATATTCTTCCTCAGTGTTCCAACTTCCGAACGAACGTCCAGCCGGTATTAGCATCCCAAGACATATCAGTGCGATGAGATCGCTTACCGTTTGTGGAAACTCGACTTACGAGTGGAAATACTGTCAAATTATATGATACGATCGCCGCATCGTCCGCGACCTTAGCATTAAAGGTTTTTCCTTTTTCTCGTCGCCATTCCATTCATCGGCTCATTTAGCCTTTATTGTGCTAGCGTTAGTCTATTTATATATATAGAGGAAATGTTAGAGTGGGAAGGAAGACGGTGGAAGGTTGGACAAAAAAATAAAAAGGGAAGTATGTAAGAAAAAAGAAGAGTAAGATACACGATTGGCGATGCCAAGTTTTCGGCGAGTTTTTCTTCTATTGCCGATTTCTTTTTCATCGTGCTCGCTGAATACCTGCAATTAATTTTATTCGTTCTGATTAAATTGTCCGCCTTTATAAATCTTTCGCGAAATTTATGTTTTCGCGAAGAAAATTTTTCTTAAAGTTAGTACACATTCTTTGTCGTGCGTTTTAAAAGCTCGTAAATTTCGTGCTTTTCCGTATGTATAAAAGAAGCGCGAGTGTATCG
This sequence comes from Phenacoccus solenopsis, assembly GCA_009761765.1. Taxonomy (NCBI): domain Eukaryota; kingdom Metazoa; phylum Arthropoda; class Insecta; order Hemiptera; family Pseudococcidae; genus Phenacoccus; species Phenacoccus solenopsis. The sequence continues at coordinate 50,693,707 of CM019753.1, forward strand.
GCGCGCAAAGGAAACGTATCCTGGTATCCAATTAATTTAATTTATAAACGCCAGTTCATTCGAAGATGGCAGGCCCAACCCTCTCCTATTGCGTGTTCTTATTTATTTCATTTATTATTTTTATTACTTTTTTTTTTTTTGCCGGGTCAAAAGCTATGAGTTCTGAATTTGAATTTAAATTACAGCACGGCAATATCCTTCTTACATCAATATTAAATTTAAGTTTTCAATCAAAAAAAAATAATAATAATGATAATAATTTTGAAATTCGAAATTTATTATTATTTGAAGTACGAGTACCTACATCGGTAAATACATAAATATACAAGCGATAGTGACATTTTTTAGAGTAGCAGTGTCGCAGTCATACAACTAAGGAATTCTTGCCCATACTTAACTTATAGCTACTTGAAGCTCCTTAAATTATCCTCAAGCTCTCATGATACTTCGGTTAGGATCCATTTAGATCTAAAAAGAGGTCATATTTTGGTCATTAGCTAACTCTACAAAGTTTGAGCGTTCTAGGTCGATTTGGTGAGGAGATAAGGAAGATTCAAGAAAATTAATAATTCAAAATTTCTATAAAAAATCGTTTTTTACTCTAAATCTCCTTCAAATGCACTTAGAAAGCTGAAATTGGGCTATGTTGGTGTCTGCGACTCACTCTTTCATATGAGATAAAAAACGAAAAACTTGAGCTATTTCCCCGTTTTCTACCCTCCTACAAAATTTGAGTGATTCGCCATTTTGAGGTGTATTGAAAAAAAATAAAAAAGTATTTTTTCGCATTTTCAACAAAAATCTCTCGCCAAGTTTTGAGCAAATTTCATAAATATGCCCCGGCACTACGCATGGAGAAAAAATATATATGCCGAAAAGGTAGACATTTGCCAGATAATTACGAATAGTCTGAAACGCCAAGATTTAAATACCCAGTGGCGTAAATACGGAGGGGGGGGGGGAGATTGGGTACAACACCCCTCTCCCCAGAGCTTTCGAAAATCAATTTTTTATTTCGAATTGGAAAGTATTATAGTGATCTTAATTGGCATCGAGATCGACTATGTAAATAATTGATAATGAAAAATTTTTCTTCTATGATTTCTGTCTTTCTCCAGAAGGAATGTCAAGTTACGCTACTGTGAACATTCCATCCCATTCTGTCTTCACAAATGAGGTAGGCTGTAATAGCTATTGTTTTATTAAAAACTTAGCCAATAAAATCAGTTTATTAGAAAACTTTTGGTTTAATCTACATGAATATAATTTATATTTGAAATTTTAAAATTAATTCAACGCTCACCATTTTTTTTTTTTTTTTTTTTTTTTTGAAAATAAATAATTTTTTACTTTTCATTTCTTTATTAGTATGTATTTTCGATGGTAAGATCAATTTTTCGGGTGATTTTTTTCTTGTATTTCACGTTCTGAAACAATGATTTTTCTTTTATATATCCTTATTTATTCCTTTACGTTAATGATGAGTATACAAATAAATATATTATGACCACAGACCACAAAGTAGTCAGAATTTCCAGCTTAACAATTTTCAAGCTTTTCCAGCTGTTTTAGATTCTTGCATACCAGAGAAATTCTAAGAAGGCTATTTTATTTTAACCACCATTTTCAGCTATTTTGAAATTTGAAAATATTATTTGTTTTTCTAACAGGAGTTTTTTCTAAATCGCGTTTTTTTTTTCAAATTGCCTTTATTTATCTAGTCGTTTTCTTATGATTTTTTTCAATTTTTGCTGTTACTTTTCAATTTATTTAAAAAGTTTACAGTACCATACTAATATGAATTTTAATTTACTAGAAAAAGGAGCAAAAGAAAAAATCATTAGGAAAATAACAACGATGTTCTATGTTTAAAAGAAAAATAATAATCACATTTTTTTCATTAAGAAATTTCGTGTTTTCAACTGTGCGTGTATTCAGAATTTGAAATGGGAGGTGAATTTTTGAATTTTTTGAATTAAAAAAAATTTACTTAGCTAGTTTTGAAAAATGCTAGTTTCCAGAGTCAATAACGCAATACCTTGGTTTCTGTTTTGTCAATGCTGTCGCTAAGCACAGTAAATTATCGCGATACAATCGGATGAAGAAGAAGTAAGAGAGTGAACGAAAATCCGTTTCAATTAAAGTACAGGAAATTCCGTCAAATCCCGTCAACCGAATGCTACCTCTCACGTCGCGCTGGAGTGATGGCGAGGAGGAGAGATTACGAAATCGCGTAACGCTCTTCCGCTGTGCATATGTCTATTTAGGTATTCAACTATTTACTCGTCCTACCTTTGCAAATTATTATTATACATTATGAAAAATACCGATGAAACGAAGAATGGATGAGAATGAATGTAGACGCAAAATTCTTTTTTGTCACTGCTTTGTCGTTCCAAATGTCATCGTGTAGTATGTATATCGATGAGCAGTTGGCGTATCGTAAAGGTAATTCATTAAGAGGATTTTTGTTTGAAAAAGGAACTCTCGAATGTTTTGAAATGAACCGGTTCGAGGCGTGTAGCGCGTACACTGGGGTCTACCGAAACGTGACTGTTGTGTTAATCATTATTATACCCACGTACTACGTATATACGTAGTACATGGTCGGTATGAATCGGTAACAATTGTTATTAATTTTTTTTTTTTAATTCTCAAACGTTTAAGAACAAGAGTCAAGAGTCATGAGAGCGTATGACAACATTGACCATGTTCGACGGCAATGGCGGACACGATGTGATAGCTCGATGACCTGGGCTGGAAACATAGTATGCTACGGACCACGGTAGACACCGCCCAGTAGCCATTTATCAGCAGGTTTCCTTTATCCTTGTGTCATCTTCCTTCTGGTTTATGCTCTACAACTCAGCGGATACTCAACGACTTTCGTTTCCGCTCCTCTGCCTTGCGCCTTTGCGTGATTTCGCAAACAAAATGAAATTCGCGTCTCGTCAGTGCCTATAACATTTTATGAATTAAACGGGTTGACACGACGGTTCCTCGCCGAGCATCATTTTTCGCTGATCATACTTCAAGTCGATTACGACGTATAGTCTACAATGTACTTCCGCCGATTCCTGTTACAAAGCCTCGTACAATCTCAACTGCTCAACGAGTATCCGAGCAACATACGTGTGTCGGCGTACTCTAACCGGCGAGGAATTTATAATTTTAAATTACCAATATCACACTCTGATTGGATAGATCATGTCCGCGTTTGTGTCGATTTTTAGCAAATAAGCATTACGATTTTGGCACGTTTAGTTTCGTATACGTGCTTCCCTTGGTGAAACCGCCGATGCAGAAAAAATCGTCTACTAATCGTGAGAGATTTTCGCTGACTTTGTATTCGTATTTATTTTACGGTACAAACGATGATTTTATTGCGCGAGATGCGAATTTCAACTCTGATAAATTTTATCAGTTTTTTAACGATATGTTAATGGTTTAGTTCTGATAGTAAAATAAAACAAACGTAACTGCGTACATGTACAATGAACATACACGTGTATAGTTTATACTGTATACCTACTTCTAATACGAGTAAGAATAACCTTACGAGAGGTTAGAACGTGCTACGTAGCTTGTCACTATTTTCAAATAATAAACCTGTACTCGTATGTGCTCTCGAAAGAGCTACCTTTTAAAGAAGCCTCGAGGGCTTCCTCTCGACATTCAAAAGCACGTGTGAGATCGTATTACGGTGTTCGCCAAAAAAAAGGGGTAGAAGAAGACAAAACAAAAAAAAAAAAGACGTAAATTGTCGCGCCGCATAGACTTTTTAATCCCACTCTGCCGATTTTTATTCAGTTTTCAGAAAAGTACAAATTCTTACATAATTACGTTTTCTAAAACACGCTGTAAACGCTTATGGTTTCTCCCTAGCAAACCAGTCAATCACATCAAGTTTCGCATCGATGCTTTTTTCAATATTCACATGTGTCAAATGTCGCTGTTAGGCTTTTATTTTGATAGGAGTTGATAACATTAACAAATTATCAGAAAATTAAAATTTAGAAATAGGTATTTGTTTACGTCGAATTAGAATTATGTTGAATCATTGAATTTATACGAATTCGACTGGTGGCTATTACTTGAGATAAAAACTTAGATATTATGTTGATGTTGATCGTGTTTATTTATTATGAAACAGCGATTAGTTGATTTTCCGATTATAAATAACAGAGATTAGAAAGCACAGCTCAATAGTTCCTTAACCAGCAGTTCGTTTGAATTTTGAAAAGATTAGTATTGGAGAAAAACATTTTCATTTAATTTTTTTTTAATTTTCTTCAAGTAGCAAGACGATGACAAAAAAAAAAAGGTAAGCAGCTATGCCGCATTACTGGAGCTGAGTTTTTAATTGGAGCTTGTTTTGATTTACTAATAACCTTGCTTAACCGTTCATGACTACAGGCCACACCCAATACCAAGTCTGAAAACCCCTACGCTATCCTTTCCAAAAAACACTTAAGAAGTTGAATTTGGCACAAATGTAGTATTTCTTGCCATGAAATAATCATGTGAACACATATTTCTCAAATTATAAACATTTGAGGGTCCTCAAATTATCTTCAAATCTTGATAATCCGCCATTTTGGATCCATTTTGATTCAAATTTAGAGGTTATATTCTTGTCACAAACTAATCCTACACACAAAGTTTGACCATTCTAGGCCGATTTGGTGATGAGATATGGAAGATTCATGAAATTTCCTGCAGCAATTTCCCCTCCAAAAGCCGTTTTTTGCTCTAACTCCCCTCCAAAATCACTGAGGAAGCTAAAATCAAAATACGTTTGTCACTTGGGCTCATTTTATCATATGACACAGCAATAAAAAATTTTCGACCCTCCTGTACCCCCACCACTATTTTAGGTTGATAACCCCGCCTTCCCCCTCCAACATCATGTATGGAAGTGAATTCGGGATATAGTATACAACTTATCCCAATAACCATATGAATTCATATTAATTACATTTTTACCAACTTGAGGCTCCTCAAGCTCTACTCAAAATTTTGATAATCCGCCATTTTGATCCATTTTGATCCAAATTCAAGAGGTCATATTGTGGTCACCAACTAACCTCACACACAAAATTTGACCTCTTTAACTTGATTTGGTGGGGAGATATGGAAGATTCAAGAAATTTCATGACTCAAAACTTCCTCAAAAAGCCGTTTTTTGATCTAACTCCTCTCAATATGCACTTAGGAAGCTGAAATTTGGATATGTTAGTATCCGTGACTCACTCTTTCATATGAAATCAAAAACGAAAAATTTGAGCTATTTGCCCTTCTCCAGCCCCCTCAAAATTTGAGTGATCCGCCATTTTGAAATTTATCGAAAAAACAAAAAAACTATTTTTGCGTATTTTCAAGAAGAGTTCCTCACCGAATTTTGAGCGAATTTTATCCACACCCGCCTGCGCAAGGCGAGTGACACAAAAAACGAAATTTCCTCAAAAACAGGTTTTTGCTTTAACTCTCCTCAAAATGCACTTAGGAAGCTGAAATTTAGATATGTTGGTGTCCGTGACTCACTCTTTCATATGAGATCAAAAACGAAAAATTTGAGCTATTTGCCTCTTCTCCAGCCCCCTCAAAATTTGAGTGATCCGCCATTTTGAAATTTTTCGAAAAAACAAAAAAAGCTGTTCTGCGCATTTTCAAGAAGAGTCCCTCACCAAATTTCGAGCGAATTTTATGAATGCTCGCCGGCGCTACGCGTGGGGGAAAAATATATATATATACCAAGAAGTTGGACATTTGCCAGATGATTACAAATGATCTGAAACGCAAAGATTTGAAGACCCCACCCTCCCCCGACCTTCCCTTCCCAAATCAGGTAAGCTGTAATAGCTATCGTTTTTATTAAAAACTCAGCTAAAAATTTGTAAGAATTTGACAGAAAAGATGAGTAAATTTTTTTTCAATCACCCGCGAATATAAGAATCAGGTAAGTATCATTTATACATTTAGGGTTTCCATTTACTCATTTATTATTATTAATTAAAAATATATAAATAAAAAGTTGAAAGTTTTATTTGATTTCCCAGAATTCTGAAAGAATATTAGTGGTTGAGAATTTTTTCATTTTTGAAGGGATTACTTACAATTTTTCACCGATGAAAACGTCTAAATTTACCGATAAACAATTTTTTGAAATTTATAAAAACGTTATTTTACTTCCATTTTGGAAGCTGAAATTTTCTTCACGTCCTTTCGACGTCATTTTGTAATTACTGGATGTTAAAATGAGAGGAGAGATGAATAAGGAGTAAAATATAAAGAATGAAGTGGCTTTTGACATTGTATTTCATTTCAGCTCAAAGTCATGCCAGACCCAGTAACGGATAAAGGGTCAGCAAATGAGTAATTGCCGACTGAGCCCCGGTTAAAGCGGCAGGTCCTAGGCTGGAAGCGCCCCTGAATGATTAAACGTATATATTTGTGGTGGAGAAAAAGGCCAGATTCGGTTTTAAAAATGATTAATTTTAATGTAATTACTTACTTAGTTGTTTCTTTTTTATGACACCGACAGGTCCTTTTCTCTCAAATCCGCCACTGGCCAAACCGAGACTGTTGAGAGTTCAATCAGCGGAAATTTTAATGATTCTTGTTTAGAGCAGAAAATTGAAAAATAAAAAAAGACCATTTTCTAATCCAAAAATACAACGAATATTCGATTAACTTGAATCATTAGAAAATAGCAATAAAAAAGCAGTATGTAATTTCTCAGCTATCAGAAATGAAAAGATTTAAATGCGATGTCATTTTTGAAGGTGTTAAAACGCTAATTTTCGTTTTTTGTGGAACTTTTATAAATTGTTATTCGAGTTATAGTCGCGCTGCATGCGGCCTGTGGCTCAATTACATTAGCAGTTGCGGTTCGCGTTGTTGATGTGTATTGTATTGCTGACGAATGGACGAATGAGCGGATGACGAGGACGAGTCGGAGGCTCGGAGGCGAAGGCACGGAAGGCATCGAGAACACGTCTTCGATGCGAGAATACGAGTATAAAGAAGGCGGCTCGCGGGCTCGGGGTTTACGCTGTTACGCTGTAGTCATTCAGTTTCAGTGAGCTGCGATATTTCGTTGCGCGTCGACGTAGCCTTCTATTCGTATTGTTCGCTTTGATACTTGCGCGCGCCGCTACGAACAAGTTCACGAGCTTTTACGTGATTCGTATTGATTTCTTGGTACGAACGAGTCGCGATCGTTTTTTATTACACGTTTAATTCGATACACTACGAGCGAGCTTATCTCGTTAATTAAATATTTACCGAGACCCCGGCCATTGTTTACTTAAGATATGGTATCGAGCGTTCGTGGTGTTTACGACGATGCGATCATCGCTGTTGCGCGGTGATATCGAATTTGTTATCGCAATTGTATTAGAATTAGAGTGTCTTGTGCCCGATCCAGTGTAGTGGTAGCCGGCTAGTGATTTCCAAGAGTATATTAAATGAGGTGAAGTTGGACGATTTAACGTTACGGTGCCTTTTTCTGTGCGATCGATAGCATGTCGAATCCGGTGTGTTTAGGACAGCCTCCGTTGCCGCCCAAGAAATTTTCCAAGGTTGCCATCTTTCAGAATTTCCTTAAAAGCGATAGAAATCAATCGAAGCTGCTGAGGAGGTATTCGTTGCGTAAAAAACACCCGGATCGGTTTTCGTGTACTTATCAAAGCTTCAGTAAGGATTTATACGAAGGCGGCGCTCCTGCCACCGCCGTCCTCTTTCATAAGGCCAATAATTCCGTTACCACCAGATTCGCCGGCAAGTTCCCGTATTCGGATTTTAGCGAGAGTACCACGTCTCTGTCGAGGACCAGTCGTCACAATTCCGTTAATTCCATATTAACCTTATCGCGAAGCCATTCGGACGGCAATCTGTCCACCGTCTCCGACGATACTGCTATGTTCGATAGTACGCTGGTCGCCGACAGTGTCGCCGATGACGATGACTTTTGCGCTTTCAGAAATACCACCGTACCGTACGCGAACGGCCAAAGAAGCTTTACCAAATATTTTCGAGCGCTCAGCGGTAGCTGGAAGAATCTGCTCAATCGTAAGTGCTCTCATACCTTCCCCCGCCCCCTACACACCGCAACGAAGCGTTAAATACGACGCGTTGAAATATGCGTCCTCATTCTTCGTTATTGTGTATACTGTATACCTACGTCAATTGATGAATTGCTGAATTGCTGGTATTTAGTGCATATTTATCTAGCTTAGTTATTTTGTGACCAACGACGACAATCACATGAACCAAAAGTTCGTTTTAAGCGCCGAAGGTTGCACCTCGATGCAATGCATCGCGAAACTTCGATGCTGAAATATAGTATATTTCACAACTAGAGAGGTAAAAGTGATTCTTGACGAGTGTGAGGTTTGTTACCCGAGCAAAGCGAGAATCAGTTTTTCTTCCGAGTAGTGAACAAAATTTTTCCTAAATGCGGGAGAAAAACGCTCGTTTGAGACCCGAGCGATTAGCGAGCGGGAGGTAAAGTAGCGCTTTCCTCCCGCAAGTATGAAAATATACTTCCTATATAGTTTCGCTGCTTATCAAGGAACAAAATTAGGAAAAACCCTCAACTAAGCATTAATTGAACGAAAAAGAGCTAAATGATTAATTTCTTCGAGAAGTGTATGTTTTGAGCCATTTGTTGAGTCTATATTATTCGACTATTAAGTTATTCGGTGAACTCCATTCGCTAATTGCGTCAAATAATCGAGAATATGCGGTGCATAATTTACACTATTACGTCGAATAGCGAACGCAATTAGCGCACGTTTACCAGTTATTTTTTTCGAATGGTGTCGAGTTGTCGTAGATTCGGCGATAATTCGGAGTGAACAAACAAAACGCGCTTAATTGAATGCTTGAAAGTATTCGAAATATGTAAATAAGTTTTGACCTAATATGGGCGTGTACTACATCATTCGTAGATATGCGCGCAATAACAGCGAGGTGCGAATACCGTTCTACAAAAATCTATTCATGAAGTTGTACATCATACAGGTGTCGATGTCGTGTCGGTTGGTTTTCAAATGAAACTCACACATCGCACATCTACTTGTGTAGGCGCCATGTTTCTAATTCATTCGAGCTCGTAATGAATGGTAGAAATTTCGGAAGCCCAAAATTTTACTCAAGATTTTGAAATTTTAGTCAAACGGCCTTCTGAAGTCTATTTAGATATATCTAAGGTTGCGAGAGTACAATACGTTTTTATACGCTATAAATTTGAGTTTCTAGGTTTGTGCTTCTAGATGAAGAATTGAACGATCCGATAATGTGAAGGAACTCTTTAGAATTGTTTTTTTTTTTTCATTCCCAACAATTTCTTTGGCGAATATTTAAAAAGATTTTGAAAAAAATATATGCATCAGTATATGTTCAAATGTAAGAAATTCATTTTAAAAACGTCCAAGTTGGCTGCACTGTTGAAGTTAAAATTAGTTGAATAGGAAAATTAAATGGAATAATTATTCTATTGTCAGTTTCGATTAGATTAAAATTAAAATTTTGTTTATAGATTATGTAAGAATTAAAGTTATTATTAAAATTTAAATATTCATAATACCTTGCCCTCCTTTTAACCCTTAATTGGCACACATGGGTGAATTTCACCCATCGGTAATACAAACTCGCTGCGCTCCGGCGTAACCGGCTGCTCATCCCTGTGCACCTTTCATAGTTGAACGTTGCCACAATTTCTTCAGTTTGGGAATCTGTGTTAGTTGCATACATCAATTTTTGAAGGGGCAGATTTACTTCTGAATTTTCATGTAAATTATTCATTGCATTTTTCAGGTCGCAAAAATTGAAAATAAAACCATGCTATGTTGTAGTTCGAACGATTTGCAAGAAAAAACATGAGAGAACAAATTGCCTATCTTCAATATTGAAGGAGCTAGAAATTTTCAAAAATTGTTCTATTCTATCCTATGTATGCTGCCCCTTCAATTTTGATATTACGCAATTTTTTTGTAATGGATTTCTGCATTTCAGCGAGCACAATAACATATTATATTTCAATTTCTTGAGTGACTCAGCACAATTTTTATTTTCTAATTTAAATTACTTTTATGTGTGCCATCAGAGGGTTAATTACTTCATTGTTATTCAAAAAAAAAAATTGAAAAAGGTTTTGGTCCTGTAAATTACAAAAAAAATTGTCTGAAACATAAATATTTGAAGTTCACCCAACCCCTTATAAAATTTAGTAAGCTATAACAGCTTAGTTTTTTATTGAAAACATATGTTGAAGAAATGACGTCCAAAGTTTTTCTCACTTTTTAAATGACAAAATATGAGTTTTATATGCGAAAAAATTTTTGATAGCCCAAAAATTGATTATTTGAAATTTTTGAAAACGTTTACCTCCTTTTGAAGGCTTAAGAACTGAGTTGGGTGTCTTAAATGTTTACGAGTTATTTTTGAGATCGTTTAGTAACTATTGTGAACCGCCTCCTCCACTTTCTAAAAAGAAATCCGAAATTTTGTCCACCTTGAGGTACAACGCGCATATTTCGTTTCCGACTGTAGGTATATTCCAACGTATCCCACGTAACTTTTTCGTAAGTACATTACGTACATATGCTAAAAACATGCTAATTATCCACGTTCCACATATTTTACCCCGCGCATATTTGTATTACTGCATTGCCGAGTGTACGCGCGTTACCTATAATTACGAGCATTATCTATACGAGGAATGTTTCGTAGGAAACGGACGATTTATGTGTATAAGCGCGGTATAACCGAGACAATGTTATTAATCGCTCCAATTTAAGCCTACGCAGTACGCAATACGCAACATACGCACTGTCCGGTAATTATTAGTACGGTAAACAGACTAATTAGATGGTGCTTAGGAATGCCTTACGTTTGACGGATGGCTTTTCATCTATAATACCCGAGATGAGAAAGGTTGTTTGAAAACAGGCATTAGGTGGCCAGCTGCTCAGCGTACGAATATGATGCATTTATTATGCGTTCTTCTGGATTGAATTTTTTTTTACGCGTATCATTATTGGAGTTCTTATAAGCAAATGAATGCACGTAGTCACCAGTCACGACGTGACGTAGGTGTATCTACTCGTGCATGTACGTATATGTACACACATGGTCATATGGTACGTGGTGGGCTGCGGGACGATTGTACGTTGAAATTGGGCGCGAAAGAAAAAAAACGTCCGCGTCCTCGAGTCTCGAGAAGGTGTAAAAAGACGAAAACGTTTACGTAAATCGTAAACCTTTCGACATATACCTGCTGGTTGATGGCTGCTGGAGGTCGATCGAATTCACGAAATGGACAGTTTCTCTCCCTTTGTACTGGCTGGTTTTATTGTACTTCTATACTTACCCCGAACGGTGATTTTACGAATAGATGCGAGATGCCGATAAAAATCGAATTTCCTGTCTATTGTGTTGCATAGGTGGGTACAGTGTAAGAATACATTTAGGTATAGATTTTAACGCATCATCGGCGTAGAAATGTCGCGGATTAAATTAATTTTCTTATCGGTCTTTCCCTCTAGTTCGATTTCCCTTGCTAATGTCCGTAACTTTGGCTCCACATTGGTGTTGTGATGTAATACAAAGTGACCAATGTAAAGACTATTAGTCTGTAGTGTATCGGAAATTTCGTTCTGCAAAGTTTTTTCAACTCTGCAGTCGCTTTTATGAGCAGCTGCGCTTAAAGTACGCGCGTTACTCATTCACTCGTGAATCCGCCCTTAGGTGTACGCCACGACTGTCGTGGTCTGTAGGCTACAAATAATGTTATGATTACGAGTGTAGCATATGCGTAAATAAGTGATACGCGAGTATATTGTCCATATTTTCATAATTACGCATATCATTCGTGACCCAATATGCGCGCTTAAAAACAAACTGATATCGTTTATCTATCCATGGTAAACGATAAATTTATTTCTAATTTCATCAGTTTTATATTCGACCGCTAAAATGATTCTTTCAAATGGAAATAATTTCCTCCTTGGCCTTAAAAAAAAAAAACTTGGTAGTTGCATCGTATCACTGAAATTGAATTTTTGATGAAGTTGGCTTTTATTGCTTTACATCCGCACCCAGTTTGAAGACTGTAAATCACCTATCTCCTCCAAAAGCACGTAAAAAGTTGAATTTAAAAAATGTTATTTATTATACATATGAGCCCATATTTACCAAATTTCAGTTATGTGAGGCTCATCAAGCTTTCCGCATGTTTTGATGATTCGCTATTTTAGATCCATTGTGATTCAAATTCAAGAGACCATATTTTTTGGTCTCCACTAAAACCCAGATATGAAGTTTGGTGTTTTAAAATTCATTTGGTAACGTGATAGGTGCGATTCGTGAAATTTACTGTCTTCATTTCCCCCAAAATACCTTTTTTCTCTTCAGCTTCACTTCAGTCATACTTGGGAAGCTTAAATTTAATATTTTAGTAACTTTGGGATATACTATTCTTCTTGTCCTCCGTAATAATATGAGTGTGTGTTTATCGAATTTGAGCTATATGAAGCTTTCCAAATTTTGATCATCCGCAATTTCGGATCTATTTTGACCCATACCTAATGAATCATATTTGAATCGGCATCTCACTTTACATGCAAAGTCTTAGCTTTATAATTCGTTCAAGTGAGGAGATATGAAAGATTCAAGAAATTTCATGACTCTAAAGCTCATCAAAAATCGTTTTTCTTTGCTCTAATTTCCTTCTAGTACATTCACTTGCGTTGTTAAAATTTGGATAGGTTAATGTCCTTGGCTCATCTTTAATATGAAACCATTAAAGAAAATTTCCAAGTTTTCAGTGAACCATCATTTTGAGTCGAATCAAAAATTCGTAAAAAGCATTCTTAGATATTCGCGTGAAAATTTTCTGAATGAGTTTTGAGTGATCTGTTCCGCTACGGAGTGGAAGAAAGTATACTTATAATAATTGTACCAAAAAGCTTGAAAGACCAAGATACAAAGATCCCCTCCCCTCTTCACCAATCACTCCTCCAAATCAGGTACCTGTGGTTTTTATTAAGAACTCAGTTGAGAAAGTTTATATTTAAAAATTAACAAGTGCCCCAAAGACCTCAAGCAGAAAAACTCAGTAAATAAAATTGTTCTTTTTTCATGGGTAATTCGTAGCATTGAATTAAAAATTTGAAATTTATGGAGATTTAGAAATTTTCTCAGAAGCTTTATTTATTTATTGGAATGGAAACTTCATTCGTAATTATGCACTAATACCGGATTATCATCACCATCGTCTCCCGAGAATTCGTTCTGCGTCTATCGAATTGATGTCTAAATTTTGTTTGCCTTCAAAGAACTCTATTGGTTGGATGGAAGTCTTTTGAAAATTCATTGAAAGCTTGAAGAAGCACTTTCTTACCTATTGCGAAGAAGAAATCGAATAACATTTTATAAATGGCAGTCGGCAGTCATCCTAGTCCTACTATATGTAATTACACGTGCAATATACAAAGAAGACATGGGACAACTTCCATTAGTTTGATTAGTTCATTTCGAATTCGAATGTGAGAGTAATTAACCTTTAGATTGGATCGAAAACAAATTAACGATATTGTCAACTGTTGTACCAAGGTCGCGTATCGTATCTTCTGCAACGGGAGATCAATTTCGTTTTAAAATGATTCGATCACTCAATCAGCCAGTTGTACGCGCTCTATTGCGTAGCGTACGTATATCAGATGGTGTCGGATTGAAAGTCGCCTCCCTGCGGACATTGAATGGCTGTTTCTTAGGAGGGAGGGCGCTTCTCTTCTTTTTTGTTTTTATATCATTTTGTTTTGTGTTTTGCTTTTTATTTTGCTTTAAATTTTTATTTCTTTTTTGGTACGATTTCCTGTAATATTACTACGTTCTACTATGATTTGCGAATACCTGTTGAAGCGGGTACATAATTTAATTAATTAATTAAATAAATTATAAATAGTTTCTATTGCGGATATAAAATGAAAGAAAGTATGGGAAAATATTTATAGCCCTTAGAACTATCATGCGGATTGTTTATTCGTTGGTTCGTTGGGAGCTCACATTTTGGTACTAGTAATCATTCAGAGGATATAACGATCTAAGAGTACGTCGTATCACTTTCTTCGTAAAATGTTCTGTTGCACTTTGTGCACTAACTGAAGTTCGTGACTTAGAAGGCTTGTTGGAGAGTTGTATTTTGTGAAGAGAAGGGCACGGTAGGGCTTTTTAAATTCGCGGACTGCGCGTAAGCTTGCTGTTGGTGTGTAATAGGTTCGTGTAGCGAGTATGTACATTGTACACCTACGACACGCATATTAGAGAACGTCACGGTCGTAGTTAAAATTCGACTTATACATTGATAATTTGTAAAAATGACCTTATGCGTACACTGTACAGTGTACAATGTACATAATTATGTACCTCATAGCGGTGACCTGAAATTTTAGAATTTTTTAAACTATGTGAGCTTAGAAGCAAGCGATGATTGTGAATTGCGTTTGATATCGCGACATTTGGCTAAGACGATCAGTGGCGTCGCTAAAGGGGGGCCTGGGGGGGGCCTGGCCCCCTAAAAAATTTCTGCCCCCCTTTGGCCCCACCAACCAAAAAAAAGAAATTTTTCATTATTTACATTTACAAAATATCTACTTCGAAAATTCCAGTGTGACTGAAAAATAAAACGAGACTTGACCTTTATAACAAAGCGCTATCTGTCTGATTGTTTGCAAATTAATTCGAGTTTTCATACCAAAGTTATGTATAAAGACTAGTTAGCTCACTCAGGCTGAAAATCCGTCCACCCTAGATTAGTTACAAACGCGGCCACCGCAGCAGTGAGAAGGGCTATTTTACTCGCGACGTGCATTTAAATCAGTGTTGTAGGAGCAAACATATGTCTGTTCTTGTTCCTGTTCTCGTTCCTAGAAAGACCCAGTCATTTGATTCTGTTCCTGACTCGTTCTTATTCTCAATGTTTCAATTGTTCTCGTTTCGTTCTTCGTTCTTTAAATCCTTTATGGTCTCGTTCTTGTTCGTTCTTCGTTCTATTCTCGTTCTTCAAACTTCAACTTTTTCTTTTTTTCTTTTTTTTTTTTTGATAACGTGTTTATGGTTTATGTTGTTGTTGAAATTGAAAATTAATTAATTGAAGTTAATTAATGAAAAAAAAATGATTTATACCGAATGACTACTTGATTTGAGCACCCAAGCGAAAAAATTAGCTAAAAGGTGAATAAATTAAAAACATATATGTATTTTTGACAATAAAAGTATAAATTAAAATTGTGTATTTCATTGATAAACACTTTTAAGCATTAAATAAATATTATTTATGCCATTTATTGTTCTTAATATCATTCAAATATGTAATTTATTTCTATGAGAGAAAGATTTTTGCGCTTGGGGTGCTCGAATCAAGTAGTCATTCGGTATAAATCATTTCAGCATTTTACATTAGTTGGTTCTCGTTTCGTTCTTCGATCTTTCAGTTTGGAAATATTCTGTTCTCGTTCTGTTCTTTGTTCTTCATACCTATCAGTTTTATGTTCTCGTTCTTGGTTCTGTTCCTCAGGAACAATGAAAATTCTCTGTTCTTGTTGTTCTTCGTTCTCGTTCTTGGGTTTGTTTCTACAACCCTGATTTAAATAATATGGGAAGCGCCAATTTTTATAACTTCAAGTCCACGTTACTCGAAATTTTCTGCGGCACCATAGGGTTTTTAAATTGCTATGTTATAGAAAATTTCACGCTCTTTCCAATGGTGTATAATAAAAATCATTTTGATCAATATTTCAACTAGATATGGCGGTTTTAAATTCAAAAAACGTATTTTAGCACCTACCTACACAAAACCTAAGAATAACCAAATTTTTCACTAAATAATATTTTTAATTTCTTTTTTTATTTTATACCATTTATACCTGCTTACTTACGTTTTTTCAAGTTCGAAGAAAATAATAATTTGTTTTTATTAACCCTTGTACGATTTTTTCTCATAAGAAAATTGTTAGACGCCCTCCCAAAAAAACACACATATTTTTAATACGAAGGACTTGTGCCCCCCAATTTTTAATCCTGGCGACGCCATTGAAGACGACGACGACGACGTCGCGAATTCCTTTGTTTGTGTTGGTCTGCTGGTATTGGTAAATGGCAGAAAGCGTCGCGCCATCTGTTCGGAGACCTTTTCTTCCTCGTTGTTGCAGCGTACGTAAAAATTTTACTCGTTCGCGAATACCGATTTACGTATGCAAATGACCAAATGGGCAACCGGTTCGCCGTAAATGGGCGTATTAACCTTGGTTAACCGTAAATAAATTACTGGATTTAAAATATCTCGCACATCCTTATCGCCGGTGTGGACGAATACAATCGTAGAGTGCGGGTAAAAGTAGCCAGTCCTCAGTCGCCAGGTATCGACCTACGTAACTCGTGCAATTAGCATTCGTATATACGGTTGTTATTTTGAAATCTGTGGCGCCTACGTGGGCCGTCGCGTCGCGTTGCGCTCGTCGTATAAATCAAAATGCCGCAGCGGTCGCGTTACCATTCAAATAGCGTACATTTGTATGTATTATCTAATGGACGATAGGGCACAGGGTGTTGACGATACTCGTGTATTTTCAATTTGGATATTTTGCACGCCAACGGGCAGTAGAAACCAGCCAGCGTACTAGCGCTCGACCACTCACCGGTTTCATTTAAGTGTAACGAAAATTCGAAAAAAAATTTCATATAGAAATCTTTCTCGATGAGTTTGCGCTACAAGTACGTTGAAAAATGTCAGTATCCACGAGTGATAGGTAGATAAGGGCAAAAAGTAAATCTACTAAATGAAAAAATGTCACTCCGTAGTTACCTCTACCATACACAGATAAGATACTGATACCAGTTATTCTTCAAGTCTCTATTGTACATGACAAACTTTAAAAAAAATGTTTACCTATTCGTACTTACCGCCACTTGGCTGAGGTGGCGGTATCTCGATGGAATTAATGCAAATCGAATTCAACCCTTTTTTCCATTGGCGTGTAACTTGTGCGGTTTTGTCGCGTAGGTTGACCGTTTAACTTGAAATGAATGGAAAATTGGAAATCGAAATTTAACTAATTTACGTAATCTAATTTAACCCTCGGTCGAAGCGTTCATCGCGTTTTTATGAATGCATAAAAATTCCGATTATTCGCACCTTATGTTCTTCGTGCTAGTACAAGTGTAGTGAAATGTACGTCGTTGTGGTTCAGTACATCACGCTCCTCTCCAAATCGTAACTCATAGCGATGTTTACCTTGCCACCGCTTCATTCATACTCGCACAATGGTATCTAATAAATTGCTAAACTAATATTATATTTTGAAAATTAAATTACGATATTATAAATTGGATATAGAATCGAAGTACCCGAAGTGTACCTGATGGTACCTACCTACGTACCTACTTACTTACTCACTACTATACTCGGGTTCGAAAATAATGTAGTTGACTATAACGAACACGGCTTTACGCCTACGGTTATCGAAATACAACGTGACGTGGTGTACAGCGTTCAGGTAAATGAAGAGTTTTTTTTTTTTTTTTTTTTGAAAATTTACCTACCTATTGCCTACGTACGTGATGATAAATTTTAACACGTTTTCACGGCAGCATAAATGATTTCTTGTTTACTTTTCGTGGTGCTTTTCTTCGAGCTTACCAACAAAGGAAAGAAAAGAAAAAAAAATGTAGGCAGGCAGCTGAGATTAATAAGGGTAAGTTTAGACTCATAGAAAATGCTATTAATCCCAGCTTAGAAGCCCTTTCTTGTCCCTCCAAAATCACCTGTGTAGTATACTTCTTTGTTCCAGCAATCATATGAAATCCATATTTATTAGATTCGAGCTATTTGAGGTTCTTCAAGGCTCTCTCAGATTTCGAACATTTCAATCCAAATTCGAGGCGTCAGCGTCATAGTGTGGAAAGCTTGAATTTTATGGATAAATTTGATGAATATATTATTTTGATAGTTCAAGAAATTTCGTTATGCACTTTTCTCTTCAAAAACTGTTTTTCGTTCGGATTCCTCTGTTAATAATTTAATTGTCTATCTTTTTACTTACCCTCACCTCACCATATGTTGAAGACGAGTGATTCTTCTTGTTGCTTGATAGATTCAGAATACATGCAGTATACTTCTTGTATCTAGTTATCATATAAAGTTCATAATATATGTATATAACGTATTTGAGCTATTGAGGCTCATCAAGCTTTCGTTATAATTTTGAAGTCTTCTTATTTGAATATATTTCGACCCAAATTGCATGAAAAGTTTGATCGACCAGCCCGGTTTGTTAGTTCGTACTTACATATACGTGCATATTATCGTTATGGGTTAGTTAATCAACTACAAATGATCTGAAACGTAAAGATGTGATGTCTTCATCACTCCCCGAACCGTCTTCTAACAAATCATGTGAGATACATTTAACCCTTAATTGGCACACATGGGTGAATTTCACCCATCGGTAATACAAACTCGCTGCGCTCCGGAGTAACCGGCTACTCATTCCTGTGCATCCTTCATAGTTGAACGTTGCTACAATTTCTTCAGTTTTGGGAATCTGTGTTAGTTGCATACATCAATTTTTGAAGGGGCAGATTTACTTCTGGATTTTTATGTAAATTATTCATTGCATTTTTCAGGTCGCAAAAATTGAAAATAAAACCATGCTATGTTGTAGTTCGAACGATTTGCAAGAAAAAAACATAGAAGAACAAATTGCCTATCTTCAATATTGAAGGAGCTAGAAATTTTCGAAAAATGTTCTATTCTATCCTATGTATGCTGCCCCTTCAATTGTGATATTATGCAATTTTTTTTGTAATGAAATTCTGCATTTCAGCGAGCATAATAACATATTATATTTCAATTTCTTGAGTGACTCGGCACAATTTTTATTTTCTAATTTAAATTACTTTTATGTGTGCCATCAGAGGGTTAATAAATCGCAACTAATAAATGGAACCTTTGAGTGCTCCTTGTGGTGTTGACGAAATGATGAATTAAAAAGACCAACGTATATTGTTCGTAATACCATATGGTGATAACGATGAAGCGTTGATATTCAAATAAATGATATAATTACGTTCGCCTAGTTACCGCTTACTTTATTGTCGAGTACCAGTCAGCGTTGATTTATACGTATTAGCTTAGGAGAGAGCGGCGCGGCGTACCTAGGAAAAGATTTCGTGACATTTATTCGCGGTTATTCATAAATATTCGCTTAGTGGCTGTAGCGCGTCCGGAAAGGAAGGTGAACTTTGCGTACAGTTGCCGTCCGCGCCGCGCCCTCACGCGGATAGAAAAGTTGAATACGTACGTCGTACATCTATCTACATATTGAAAGCACGCTGGACATATGCTTGTGTTTAATATGCTAATAATGTCAAACGGTTTGGCGCCGCATTGACCCTGCGTCCGCTTGTCTTTCGTAATCATCTTTACGCGATAGACCGATGGATAGGATCTACTAGCAAATAGTAAATAGCAGATACATCATCTAATGGGCTTGACTAATGCGAAAAAAAACACCACGAAATACGTACACATTCATCGGCCAGCGCTAGCTATAGGTGTATGAGATAAGCGACGAGATGACTCGATGACATACCAATGGAGGCCTTGAACGCGAGATTTTTCATTTCTCGAATACTCGTCGTATGCTGTATTTTTCTTTATACAACGTACATCGTGTTTAGTTTTGTATTTGATAAAAATGTTAGTATACGCATATTCATCGTGAATGGTAATGGGTAATTTTTTGATGGAAAAGAGTGCTTACGCTTACGACCCCTTTATTACATAAATTCATTTTTTATATTTCCCTTTTGTAACCTCGAAAAAGTAACCCATTCAGTGACACTGGATAGATTTTAAGGGAGGGGAGAAGGGAGAGGGGTAAAGAATGAAAAATTAGTAATATCTAGTATATAGTGGTAACCTCTTTCTGGAGTGATTTTTTTCTGAGCAATGAGGCGAAGGGTTGGACTTGCATGTAAGCATTGATTAATAATGTTATAACATTTCACGTAAACAAATGAGGAGAGAAAACTTTTGATGACTGCCTTTTGAAGGGGTAGAATATTTTATACCGTGCGTTCCATTGATCTTCGACCCCCTCAGCGCAAAAATCTCTTTCAAGTGGCTTTAATAAAAGTATTTTGGATTCGCTGCATGGTAACACTGAATAAAACGTGGACATCTTGAATTATTGTTACCGAACAACGAATCTAAAATATTCTCGTAGATTATTTATAATGACTGGTCTATGTTCTAATTGGTCATACGTCACGCCTGTAACAACCAATTAGCAAGTTGGAATGTGGTAAATTTACCTCGACTAACTCGTAAAATAAGAACACAAATCAGCTGATGATTCAAATCACAAACGAATTTTAGTCGTTCGCTGAAAACTGAACGATATTATTTAGGAAGGTAGAAATGAAACTACCTACATTATATCAAATTCTAGCGTTATGATTGGTCATTACGCGCGTAACATATGACCAATTAGAACACAGACCAGTCATTATAAATAGTCTATTTAAACTACTTGAGATTCTTGCGCTGAGGAGGTCGAAGATCAATGAAACACATCATATCCATTTGACGAGTTGCTATGAAAAAAAAGTTTTACTTAATGATTAACTTTTAGTTCATTATTTCGAGCGATACTTCCCGAGAATTCCGGAGGACTTTCTTAAGCGCGAGAAGGAAGCTGTCTGAATCATATACCGACAATACCTATGTACGTATATGTATGAGTATGTACATGTTCTAGATTCCAACTTGACAATAATAATCTCCATTTTAAATTGTCAAATTGAAAGAACTAATCTTTTCGATACTAAAGTTTGGTGAAATCATCGGGTTTACTTATTTTACAATTCTCAGTGGCAGTCTGGCACTTGTGATCATCTGTAAGATAGAACTTGGACACCATTGAATCCTCGAGTGCAAAAGAGGATAGCAAAATTTTTTCAATCTTCGAAAAGCAAAGTATGTGTACATTTAGGGGTGGTTCAACTTAATCTGAAAAACAAAAAATTATTATTCATTTATTTTAATTAGCTATAAATCATCACATTATTGAACCTCCCTACACGCAAGTGTAATGTGTTTTTAATGCAAGAAGAACATTTTTAAAGATTATGAGGCAATAAAGAAATACAAAAAATTTTACGTGTATTTTCGAATTATCCTAATGTACTTAAATCTCTGATACGAAAAAAAAAATTGATCACTTTTTTTAGAATTTTCTGAAAATACCAAATTTTGACAAATTGCGATACGTTTATCATGCTCGCGTTGAATTTGAGTGTTGAAAAATGTTCAACTAATCTGGCAAAGATCGTTTCAGCTTTTAAGAGAAAAACAAATGTAAATTTAGCTCGATCTTAGACCTACGCGCATATCGATATGTCGTACTCGCGCTACTTGCGAATGCATTGCATACGATACGAATAAGTACAATTGGTAGGTACACTGATTGCAATTCTAAACTCAGAAGCGGGTACAGTGCACTGTATGCACGTTCTGCATGAAGGTAATGTACGAGCACGTCCGCCCCGTTGAACCGGTTCATCTCGCTAAGCAAGTCGTTAAAATTTATCGAGGTTGCATTTATGTTCAGCACAGCACGGTGCGACAAAAAAACTGAAATTGTAACGATAATGTGGTACATTCTTGGAAAACTTCTACTCTCGCGTATCGAAAAGGTGTTGCCAGTTTTCCATTCGACGTATTACAGATGCGATGTCGGCTTTCGTACCATCGTACGATTATGAGCCACGAATACTACGATTACCAGCGTTTCCATATCCGTCATCCGTGATTGAGGGAAGCATTCGAGTGTCGCTGTACCCAATTCGACGCTCTTATATCAGTCAGCGACTTTATAAATAACGCGACGCTACGCTACGCCGTAATAAAGCAGCGAACGCGCGTAGGACATATTCGTATAGTTAACACCGTAAACCCGCATCTAACGAGCAACCATATGTTAGCAGTCACCGCGAACGCGAGCGAGGAACCGGTTTCTGCTTTTGCGAGCGCGACTACTCACCATTAAGCCGTTTTCCACTTCGAAAACCAGACCATGAGACCAGAACGTTCACAAATCGAACATATAAATCGTACCGCGTCGGAGCTTTTTTATACGACAAGCGGCGGCTCAGGGGCGAGGAATGAGCGAATGAGGATATAAATATAGTGCGGCTACCCAACTTAAACCAGCCAGACATCAGATAAACTACAAGCGTCCAAGGGTTAGGGTTGGCAGCTCCGGCAATCTGCCTGGCAGGTATCTATTTTCTCCATACGCGAAGCAGTTAGCAGGTGGCCCAACTGCCATCTCCCCGCCGCGCCCTACCTACAGTCTTCTCAAGACGCGTATCGGCGAGATGAACCTTTTAAAGTGAAGCTAACCATAACACCGTGTCACCTAAGAGTACTGATTTTTGAAACAGAAGCAGCTATTATGATCGAAGCGTGCTGTGGCCAAAATTACTATAGTACTTTTTCCTTTGCGGTAATCAGTATCTTTCTATGATGGAATGGTAATGCTACGAATTGCCCAATATAAATACGCTAAAGGTTGAACGATCCTCATTGCCATCTCAAAGCAAGTCTTATCGTCCAGTGATTACAGCTTGTATTATCGACCGATTTATACCATATTTTTCTATCTATGAGTATCCAGTGTCCATACACGCGTATTATGTATTTCGAATTGTCGAATAATTCCGTCATAAAAGTTAGTTTTTCTCATGTAACCTATGCAACTCCAGAAAAGTAACAAAAAGTTTCGATGCACTTTTTGCCTTTCTGCAAAATTGAAGGAATTATAAGGATTTAAATGATCAATTATATCGCAGCTCTTTCAATTTTACGCATAGAAAAAGATTTCGTGGAACTGTTATTGTTTTGTTTGTCCACTACTACCAGTTACGTGGAAGAAAGTTAAAAAAAAAAAAAATTCCACTGATGCTTGCTTGCATCATAATGGCGTCACTGATAAAATAAAAAAAAACGTAAGCAGCCAGGCCTCATTACTGTATCTGAGTTTTTATTCGGAACTTGTTCAGGTTTGCAAATAACGTTGCTTATCCTTTCATGTCTATACAGACTACACCCAATACCACGTCTGAAAATCCAAAATTAGTGAAGAAGTTGAATTTATTATGAATGTAGTATTTCTTGCCATGCAATAATCAAATAAATCCATATTTTTCAAATTACCATTCTCAGATTTTGACCCAAATTTAAGAGATCATATTCTGATCATCAGCTAATATCTTTTGTAGCTTGACTTGGTGAAGAGATATGGAAGATTCATAATCTCCTGTGGCAATTTCTCCTCTAAAAGCAGTTTTTTGCTCTAAAATCGCCTCCAAATTTATTTGTAAAGCTATAATCAGAATAAGTTAGTCACTTGGAGTCATTTATTATACGACACTACAAACAATTTTCGATCTCGCTTGTACACCAACCACATTTAGAGATCGATAACGCCTCCTTTTCCCCCCAACATCTTGTGTGAAGGTCAGTTCGAGATATAGTATACGTCTTCTTATTCCCAATAATCATAATTATGAGTTCAATGAGCTCATATTAATTACATTTTTACTAATTTGAGGCTCCTCAAGCTTATTTAAATTTTGATAATCCGTCATTCTGGATTGATTTTGTTTGACTCAAATTTAAGGGGTCATCCAGTGCCAAACTAACTTAATTTAGTAAGGAGATATGGAAGATTCAAGAAATTTCGTGACTTAAGACTTCTTGAAAAAGCCTTTTTTCGTTCTAACTCCCCTGCATTTGGGAAAGCTAAGATTTGAATATATTCGAGTCCGCGACTCATTCTTTTATTTGAGATCAAAAACGAAAATTTTCAGTCACTTACCCCCCCTCCAGCCATCCTGAAAAGTTGAGTAAGCTACCATTTTGAGGTGTACCGAAAAAAGAAAAAAGCACTTTTTTTATATTTTCAAGAAGACTATTTCACCGAATTTTGAGCAATTTTTATCAATACTCGCCGGCGCTACACGTGGCGGAGAAAAAAATGTATCGGTACCAAATTTGCCAGATGATTACAAATGGTCTAAAACGTAAAGATCTGAACCCCTCCACGACCCCCTCCCCTTCTTCAACATCAGCAAACTCAGCTAAAATGCTGTGTTCCTTATACATTTTTGCAGTTAGCAAATAGTAAATTGATGGAAGAAACAAAAATATTTCTAGAAAATTTTACATATCTGCAAAATTGAAGAAACTGCCGTAATTTGAAAAATTTATTATATCACTGATCCTTCAATTTTTTAGATTAGCAAGAATTTCGTTGTACTTTTTTTGATTTATTTGCCAAGTGCTTACATGAAAGAAAGATTCAAAGGGGTAATTTTTTTCAGTGATTTTTACCTAAAAAAAAAACTCGTATTCCTTATACGTGTTTTTCAATCAGCGAATGATAATTGATGGGAGAAAGAAAAAAGTTCAACAAAATTGAAGAAGCTGCGATATAATGAATTTATTAATCTCTAACAAACACGTTTTTCAAAATTACTTTCATGTAATTGCTAGTGCTTGACAATAAAGCAAAATAGTTCAAAATTTTGTTTTCCCATTTGCAAAATTTAGGTAGTTGGGATGAATAATTTTTTCAAATTTCTGTTCTTCCTTCAATTTCTCAGATAACAAAAATTTTATGGAATTTCTTCTGTTTCATGAGGCTCTCTGTTGGAAAAAAAGTTCGAGTAGATGTTTTTCTTTCATATGCCTGCGTGAAGTAAAAATCCAAGCAAATCTTGGGTATCATACATTTGAGGTCGTGGATCATTTGTATGGTGTAGAAATGGCAGCATCAGGTATTGGCGTATTGGGTGCGCCGCCATCGTCATCGTTTCGTTATATTTACTCGCGAGTTTGTTGACTTTTCGATAAATTGATTTTATTTTTACCTCAGCCGTACGAGTTATTAATAAAACGTAAGATACGAGTAAAATGTTTGTGCTACGTACGATGAAGAGTAAACAAGCTTTACTACGTTCTTAATACTTACGAGCGGCTAATACAGATGCTGGGTGCCATCGAATTCATGCACGAAGTTGGGAAAAGTGAACAAAAAGCAAAGAAAGAAAGATGGAAAGAAAGAAGAAAAACGCCTTCGTCAACTTTAGGCAGCGCGGTTTTGTCGCTCGTAAAATACAAAGGTGTAACTAATGAACCGGTTCAACGGCGCGTTATTTTCTTCCGAATATTCGCCCAATCATGGCGTTAATTTTTTTCATTACGCTGCGTCGCGTCGTACATCGGTGAAATGGCTTGCGAGCTTGAATAGTGTCAAAATAATATTTCTCGCAACGAACCGGTTCCAAGATGACGGTTAATTTGTTTTTGAAAGAACGCAACGCGAAGCGGCGGTGCAATTGAAAAATGTTACGGCGAGCTGACAAGTCGAACTAATTGCCCGATTCGAGCATTCGTCTTAATTTCGCTGCAAACTTTACGAGCATTGTTTCGAGTTTGGGCGATGGTGGCGAAACGAGAGGAGCACCGGCATAACTGTTGTGTAGATAAACGAAACGAAACTGGTTTCGTATTTAAAATGTCGTACACATAACCTTCTGGACAGAGTGTACTAGGTAGTTGGCACTATGGTGGTAATCAGTACGCGCCGAAGATCGAATATTCAGCATCGTATTGTTTGCAGAGATTTCATTAGTCTGCGTACTGTTTTTTTTTCACTTCTTTTTTTCGGTGCAAATGCGACACGATCGGAAAGATAATGTGCATACGAGATGGCTGGCGGTTGGTCTTCGGTTTCCGTTTGCACACGAAAGCGTTTGACGCTGGATTACTGTTCCGCTGTTCGATGTTCGCTCGCTTCGAGCTTATAGAGCGGCGACGAATTTCAAAAATAAAACGCGTCCGTTTTATCAAAGCTACGTTCGTAACGTATGCAAATTCGAATTCAGGGTAGCTCTATAATGAGTTTTGCGCCGCGTCGCGTAAAATTCTAGCAGTATACCGACGTCAAAAATTGCATTATTTCGGTATCGAAGTCGAAATTTTCGCATTTCGAGCACGTTTTTTTCCTTCTCTTTTTATCGTATTGGCAAAAAAGGGAAAAAATTATATTCGCCGTCGAAATCGAACCACGAAAGGAAAAATTACCGCAGAATAAATCAAAATTTTACACGCAAACGTGTAACCGAAAATGAAATAAAAACGTTGCCAGCCAAGCCGAATCCAGCCGGGCGCAGTATTTTTAGCATTTTTGTAATTTTCCTAGTTTACAATGCGCGATCTTTTACGCACCCCGAAGGAGGAAAGTTTATCACAGCGAAATTGCCCCTTCGGGCGATTGTAATCGTTGAACGTTGTAAAAATGCTATCGTATTCGTGAAAAATGGGCTCGGCATTATCAGCTTTCTTCCATCTTTAAAAATTGGCTTCGATGGTGAGCGCTTTCAGGCTCTGAACTCTATTGCAAGATGCGTTTGGATCGAAGTGTTCATCATTCTTTTCTTGGCCGTCCACAAGTATAGCATTGTGAGGAGTAACTATTCGCGGGTGCGATTTCCTCTACCCTCATATTCACTTAATTATATTTTCATTTATAAGTATTAATTCGATTAATGGACTTTTTAGACTACAAACGATTATGAGCGAGTAAGAAATTACATAATTATCATTGAAAAAGGAATTTGAAAGAAAATCGTAAAAAAATTTTAAAAGGAAATTATGAATAATAAATGTGCTAAAACCGGAAAAAGTACCATAAAAAAAAAACAAAAAAAAACAACAACATGGTAATAATGAAAAATAGACACAACTATAGCAAAACATAAAATTCGACAACAATCATGTATTCAAAATCTGCAGAATTAGTTGGAAAAGCGTACGATTTGACAACACTGCCTAAACCTGAGATCTCATACTCTTCTTTTTTTGAGTTGAAATTACTTTAATCAAATGAGAAATCCCTTTTTTTTCTTTTTCCTAAATAAAAATGGTGTACGAAATTGCAAAAAAATGTTTAAAAATTTTTTTTCTAATAAGTTCGCACTTGAAATTATTTTATTAAAAGAAAAGTAAAGGAGGCATTCTTTATAAAACTGAGCCAGTAACAATCTGCGAATCCTTACGTTATAAAAAAAGCGAGTATAATTCCTTTATTAATTATTTTTAAAAACGTTTGAGTAAAATAGGTATTTCTATGGACGATAAAAATGTAACATTTTACCAGTATATGAGGCACAGAAACATTAACTTTGTATATTATGTAATAGAGAGATATGGATCATCTGTTTGGTGAGTAGCTATGCGTAAGGAGAGTGTGACTTGTATGAATATGTATTCTGGTTATTTCCACATTTGATAAGTATTGAATTTTTTTAGCTTATTATTAGAGTGATTTGAACTACTTCGAAAAGTAAAAAGATGAACTCGTATGCGCGTGAAAACATTTAAACACTACTTTCCGAACGTTTTAAACATCGTACTCTCTCTCGCGCACGATTTTCAGCCTGAAAAATAATTGAAGATTCAAAGAAAGAAAATGTAAAGCGAAAAGCTGTGTTCCGTGTACACGCGTATAATACGTGCGATACTTCAAAACAAAATTTTCCGATCCAATGCTGCGGCTCCATGAATAATTGAGGAACACGTTGGAGATTGAACGAATGAACGACGAACGTGTTCTATTAAGATTTGGAAGTCGCGAACGAACGTGAAAAATTGTCGAGGAAAGGGAAAAATTTACGAGACGATCGGCACGAATGCGGAGGGTGCATTCGCTGAAAACACGAACGCGTTATGCGTTACGAATGGAAAGGAGGCGATGCCAATCGCTAGCGAGTAGCGAGAGCGTCGCCTTTAGATGTGATTTAATGTAGCATGAAAAACGTATTAGGATTTTGAAAAATGTATTTACCTACCTGCCAGAGAGCGCAGATGATGTGTAATGTGTATAGTATATGAGCATCGAGCGCAGTAGCGCAGTGAGCACCGAGCGCCGAACAAGTATAGATTATACAAATACTCGCATACAGGGTGTCCGGTTCGTGGTGATGGTACTCGCTGCGAACAAAAAACTTTATGCTCACGCGCTTATAGCCTTCTCTCAACATTCACTCAAGTCGGTTAAATGATGATATTTCCTTAATGTAGGTGTATATATATATGTATTCTCAATTCTAATTGCTTCATTTCAAAAGCGTTGCATATTTGTAAAACTTTGAATGAATAACATGATCGATGTTCTTTTAGTAATAAAATTATACTTTTTGAATTTCATTTCCAAAATAGCTCCTTGAATTTTTACATCAAGCTATAATCAATTACGTTTGTCTCGTTAAATTTTACAAATTAGCAAAGCTTTGCAAGTGAGACGATTAGAATTTCTTTGAAAAGTAACGAACGGTTATTATTGCTCCGAATTAAATACCGTAGTTTCATAGCTGGCCAGCTGTAGATCCCTCAACCGCTCTAATAACACTCCGAAATCGTGCAGGTTAATTACTGAACAATACTTTGGAACCTCCCTCGAAATGCCAAAAAGGACCTATTTTCAGGATATAAATTGATTTTATCATTAGGAATACAAACTATTCCTGAAAAGATGGTTTTCAAATTTTTTCTTTCGATTTTCGAATTTAATCTTGTTTTATTTGGTAATGAAGGTAACATTGGCAATAGAGGAATTAAGCGATCCACTTGAAATTGAAAATGTACATTCCTTTAAAATGATATTTGAGAAATCTCTGAGAAAAATTATTTTAATTAAATTGATATTTACATCTGTAAAGAATGATCCTAGAAGAAGGTGCATTTTCGCTAATTAGCTGAGTTTTTAACTAAAAAACGACAGCTATTACAGCCTACCTGATTTGGGAAGGGAAGGTCGGGGGAGGGTGAGGTCTTCAAATCTTTGCGTTTCAGACCATTTGTAGTCATCTGGCAAATGTCCAACTTTTTGGTATATATATATATTTTTCCCCCACGCGTAGCGCCGGCGAGTATTCATAAAATTCGCTTAAAATTTGGTGAGGAACTCTTCTTGAAAATGCGCAGAAGTGCTTTTTTTGTTTTTTCGAAAAATTTCAAAATGGCGGATCACTCAAATTTTGAGGGGGGCTGGAGAAGAGGCAAATAGCTCAAATTTTTCGTTTTTGATCTCATATGAAAGAGTGAGTCACGGACACC
The DNA here is from genome assembly GCA_009761765.1 of Phenacoccus solenopsis. Taxonomy (NCBI): domain Eukaryota; kingdom Metazoa; phylum Arthropoda; class Insecta; order Hemiptera; family Pseudococcidae; genus Phenacoccus; species Phenacoccus solenopsis. The sequence goes on from CM019753.1 coordinate 50,722,961, forward strand.
AACATATCTAAATTTCAGCTTCCTAAGTGCATTTTGAGGAGAGTTAGCAAAAACCTGTTTTTGAGGAAATTCGTTTTTTGTGTCACTCCTTGCGCAGGCGGGTGTGGATAAAATTCGCTCAAAATTCGGTGAGGAACTCTTCTTGAAAATACGCAAAAATATTTTTTTGTTTTTTCGATAAATTTCAAAATGGCGGATCACTCAAATTTTGAGGGGGCTGGAGAAGGGCAAATAGCTCAAATTTTTCGTTTTTGATTTCATATGAAAGAGTGAGTCACGGATACTAACATATCCAAATTTCAGCTTCCTAAGTGCATATTGAGAGGAGTTAGATCAAAAAACGGCTTTTTGAGGAAGTTTTGAGTCATGAAATTTCTTGAATCTTCCATATCTCCCCACCAAATCAAGTTAAAGAGGTCAAATTTTGTGTGTGAGGTTAGTTGGTGACCACAATATGACCTCTTGAATTTGGATCAAAATGGATTCAAAATGGCGGATTATCAAAATTTTGAGTAGAGCTTGAGGAGCCTCAAGTTGGTAAAAATGTAATTAATATGAATTCATATGGTTATTGGGGATAAGTTGTATACTATATCCCGAATTCACTTCCATACATGATGTTGGAGGGGGAAGGCGGGGTTATCAACCTAAAATAGTGGTGGGGGTACAGGAGGGTCGAAAATTTTTTATTGCTGTGTCATATGATAAAATGAGCCCAAGTGACAAACGTATTTTGATTTTAGCTTCCTCAGTGATTTTGGAGGGGAGTTAGAGCAAAAAACGGCTTTTGGAGGGGAAATTGCTGCAGGAAATTTCATGAATCTTCCATATCTCATCACCAAATCGGCCTAGAATGGTCAAACTTTGTGTGTAGGATTAGTTTGTGACCAGAATATAACCTCTTAAATTTGAGTCAAAATGGATCCAAAATGGCGGATTATCAAGATTTGAAGATAATTTGAGCACCCTCAAATAGTTATAATTTGAGAAATATATGTTCACATGATTATTTCATGGCAAGAAATACTATATTTGTGCCAAATTCAACTTCTTAAATGTTTTTGGAAAGGATAGGGTAGGGGTTTTCAGACTTGGTATTGGGTGTGACCTGTAGTCATGAACGGTTAAGCAATGTTATTAGTAAATCAAAACAAGCTCCGATTAAAAACTCAGCTCCAGTAATGCGGCATGGTTGCTTACTTTTTTTTGTAACTAAAATCAACTCCATGTTTTTCCAACCTGAAAAGGTTGAAGTAAGGGTAGGTCGTAGCTTTCTACACTACACTCTTTCCAAGTGATATTTGCACCTCTTCATATTGAAAACTAATTTTTCCTTAAAACTGATACAAAATTCCTTAATTTAAACGCAGAATTAGTTTGCATTCAAATATTAAACACCTTTCATACTTCAATTTTCAAATTTTAAGATCTTATTGAAAAAAAAAAAAATGTTTTCATATCATATGGACAAGGGGTATACAGTATACACCGGTAAAGTTGACCATAATTTACCTGAATAAAACCTGGAAAAAATAAAAATTGTCAACCGTGGTAGCCCCTTCAACTATGAGAGAAGGCTGCATATATGTGTGGAGTTTTTTGTTACCATCACTATAGATTAGTTTTCAGTTCGAAGTCTGGACACTCTGTATACACCGTTTACGAGATAATCTATTCGTATACAGTATATAAACGAGCGCACATGTTAATACATACGCCAGAGTGTAATGTGTAGTAGTAGCGTTCCCTTTGATGTTGGGAAAGTTATCGGTAAATTAATATACACTCGTTGCGAGTACATTTTTACTCGTGTTTTTTTTTGGGTATCGTTATCATCGCGACCATGGAAGGCGGAGGAAAGGTTAAATAGGGGTTCGAAAAAGATTTCTTGAACACGGTACAATGCACTTGAACTGATAACACCGCTATCAAAAATGTACGTGTATTTTTTCTACGCCTTATTAATATTGTTAATTAAACGGTGCCGGCGAAGACGCTTCATGCGGTAAAATCGCGAACTCACTTTTTCGTTGAGGTTGCTACTTGATTGTTATAGTCTGTGGCGTTGGATTCTCCAGCGGTGGTTTATTCGTTAGGTAGGTGAGGCATTTCTGCGAGCATCGAAGTGATTAAAGCAAAACATATTTTTGTGCTTTTTTATCATATCGTCGTAAATATGTAGTACTCCGGAGTCTCATACGATGTGACGTCTCATCGACGTGCGAGCGGATTAAATACGTATTTGACAAATGAACTCTAGATTCGAGCGAATGAAAGCTTAAGTAGTAATCTTCTTCGAGCGCGCCTTCATCCCATTTCTGATGAGCAGAGAATAAGAATAAGCCAAACAAAGAAACTTTTACGCGTTACAATATGAGTAGCAGAAAACAAAAAGCACCGTTTGGTGGTGGTTATTCGCGTTAATCCGGCATCCGAGGGATTTTTAAAAATAAAACGCGCGCCATAACGTTTTTCTTGTTTTATTTTTTCGGAAAACAGATCGTTAACGAGTAGGTACGCTGTTGGAACAGATTTACAAATTCATCTCTTTAACAAATGAACTTCTCTCGATGCTGTTTGTCTGTTTATGTTAAAGAACAGCGTTTACCCTCAACACCGGTACATTACCCATTACCCGTACCATTGCCATGTCGTCCCGTTTCACGTAAATAGTCGAAACGTGAGGTTCGAAGATTTCAAAAGCATCCTCGTTCGAATTATCAACTAATTAAAACTTCTTCGGCGTATTTTTACGACTTTTTTTCTTCTCGTACAATTGTCAAGGTTGCGACGTTGCCACATAAGTTAAAGCTAAGCTACGAGTATGTTAGTACTTCTACTTACTATACGTGTAATTTACGACCACGATTTTTGTTTCAGTTGGGGGAATGAATAGACCGCAGAAGTGCGCCCCGCAAATCAAGAAGGTGGCACCACCCTCGGTACCGGATAATTCAACGTACAGACATTCGGGAAGCAGTTTCGGCTCTGCTGGATACAGTAGTTCTGGAGAAGATAGCTGTTTCTCCGATCCTATTTCGAAAGGTATCATTTTTCATATTTTAAAAAGCCTCCTCCCTTCGTGTACGTATCCGTAATACATCGCACAGCCTGGCAGGTATGATGGGCGTTGTTCTTTTCTTTCTCTCACAAACGGATAGTGTTACGTTTTTTCAACAAGTGCCAACTGCTAGCATTCCGAATTGTTACAGATGCGTGGGAAGTGTAGCGTAGGTGCGTTTGTGCGAGCCTTGAGAGATGTTGGAAACGTTATTTCGTCACAAAAAATATGAAATTTTTATTTTGCTGAAAAAAAAAAGACACTCGATTTATTAGAAAAAATAACTAACTTGTCAATCGCATGATTTGGTCGAATGACTTTCGAATATCATCCAAATATGGGAGAAAATGAGAAATTTCACCCCATTCATCCTCTCCAAAAAAAAAAAAAAAAAAAAAAAAAATGAGCAGAAATGGTTGAAAAAATTAATGGCAATGAGTACCTATAAACGCGATACTGATTAAAAACAGAATAAAAATACCGTTATTCATTGAGAATTTTGTTACCGAGAAACGATGTAACGAGCCATTTGAACAGTATTAACCTAGCCGACGCGCAACGACAAGTGCCTGGTATGTACTATGTACACTTGTATACTGTGTAGTTGTACTTATTACGGCTACAGAATACAGAAAGTCCACATACCTATGTACACCGTATAGTTTAGACTTCGAATACCGGTGACAATTACTTTCACGTTCCTTATTTGGACACGATAATAGGACGAATGCTAACCACTTCTTTGGTATAGAGGAAAACGTAAAATCAACCAACGGTTATTTTGATGACCGATTTTTTTTTTTTTTTAATACTTTAATTCTTTATGAAAATATGGGAATGAAAAAAATTTATTTATGAACGAGATAAGCCTCCTTCAGTTTAGCTGGAAAAGTCGTCCAAACCTTCTCGATTGATTTGCTCTGGTACATCACGCTGAAGGCCTGTTTTAGTCACCAAAATGTTCCCAAAAGTTTCCTTTATACTTTTTTTATTGAACACAATAGCTTGTGGAATTAAATTTTCGTCGTAGTTTTCTGTTTTGTTTTTTTTTTCGAATTGTGTATTTGCTTGCCAAAGATATGATTATGTTGAGGACTTACATGATGAGAAGTAACATCAGAAGTTTGAATAATTTTTTTGTTGAAAACACACTACTTGAGCAATTGCGGGTCTTTTTTGGTACTACGTTTGAAGTAGGATTTTTTGTTAATGAGTTTTTTGCTGCTTTCTCGTATTTTCCTCGTATTAAAAAAAAGTCTAACTTTGTGTAAATTTATGTTCAGAGAGATCTGCTTTATTATTTTCTATAAGTAATATTTCTAGAGTGTTATGCCTTACCCAGATAAATCGAAAATCGTAGTTTCTCACGCTTATGAGAACTTACTCATCTTTCATTTCAATTTTGTGATTTAATTTTTGCCGAGTTTTGAATATAACGACAAAAAAAAACTAGAAGATTCACGGAATCAGGAAATGCAGAAATCTGAAAATTAGTATTAATTGACTTATTTGAGATTTGCTTCAACTTCTCGTTTCACATTTATTCCGATATTTTGAACGACAATCGGGATTTTTTTGAGAAAAAAACATACTGCTGTACAAAAATCCCCCACAAATCAAATACAAATCCCTTCCGACCTCAAGTCTTTCCTAAGTCACCAGATCTATCTCCACTGGCAAACCGAATGGTCTCATCTCTCCACCAAACTACACCAACATAAAAAATCCATTACACCGTGGAAGTACCTTGACCATCTAAACCGAAAGGAAGAAGTAGCCATTACTAGACTCCGGATCGGGCATACTATATTAACACACTCTTATATTTTCCAAGGAATTAGAGAGATTCCCTTATGTGTTTTTTGCCAAAACTCTACCTTAAGCGTAATCCATCTCCTAACCGAATGCACCTCTTTCAATAGCCAACGACAAAACTCACAAATATCTAGTGCAGTTATTCCAGACAATGAAGAGACTATCGATCACGTCATCTCCTTCCTAAGATCATTCAAACTGTTCTCTAAAGTATAATTCCACGTAGGGCGTAATAACCACTGCAGCTACAAACGCCCAATTAAAAAAAAAATAAATAAATAAATAAAAAAAAATAAAAAATAATAATTTTCATGAAAAAATGTTTGATTACTTCAACAGAACATCTTCGAAAAATCCGTTTTTTTAGTTACAGTATCTCCAAACTCCTTAATTTTTCTCTATGAAATCATATAAGTATAATTATGTATTTTTTCATGTTTGGTGCATATCTAGTTAAAAGTTAGTGGATATTTCTTCAAAAATTCTTATATTTTGCATATTTATCAATTTTTGAGAAAAACGAACTCTATTACGTTTTATAAAAATTATTAATTTAAAAAAATAAATAAAATTCATTCTATTTATTTTCTAAATCATTTTTCTTCCAAAAAAAATTTCAATTTTTTTTGTTCTTGTTTTTTGGTTAAAAAAAAGTGTTATGAATAAAAATGAAAAAAAAAATTAAAATTCACTGTTTTTTTTTTCTGAGTGAGAAGGTTCTGTAAAGTTCGCTCGTCGTCTCCCAGAATTTGGGGGAGGGAAGAAGACATTTGTGGGGCTTCACGTTACCGAAGAGACGAAAACTTAAACACTGCTAAATTCATTGTTTGTTTTTGATATTGAAGAAATTTTATAATTATATTTTATTCCAACTATTCCAACAACTTGCGATGTAACTATTGATACTGTCATTTAAATTTTCCAAAAATGATTGTGCAAGTAATATAGGTGTAATTATGTATATGTATAGTATTTTGTATGCTTTCAAATCAGTTTAGATAATAGCTGTTATTCTGTTTTCGATCTCGACAACTCGTATCTTATAGTGCCCTACTCGTATCGAACCGTTTGAAATGTATTCAGTTCATCAGTTCCTAATAACACATTTGCAATTTTCGTGAAAAATAACGCTCTTCTATTTTAGCTGCAAACGCACCTGTTGGTTCATTCTATTTGCTTTCTCAATAAACTATATTTAATTTCGACGAAAAAATGGTGAAAAAAATTCTACGAAAAGTAGTCGAAGGCGAGGTGGCAAGAAATGCTTGATAATCGCGTCATCGCTTCTTTGCCAGTTCGCAGAAATGACCAACGCTTATCGAGTGCCGATGCCGAGATTAAGTATCGTCACTCGTCAGACCGTTAACCATTACGCAGTAAAAAATCTTCTCGTTTGGACGTTTAACCGTACCGTGCAGCGTGCACTCGGAGAGCCGAACTCGAACAGTTGGTCAAAAGATGGTGTGGTTGTATAGTGCGTTGGCCGTAGGTTCTGTGTCAGATTATTGTTAGAAGTAAAATGGAAAAGAAAAAAACTCGTATACGTCAGATACACCTAGAAACCAGTTTTCAGCCTTGTCTGACCTTCAGTGCGGTCGTTCCTGCATCTTGTAGCGCACCCCAAGGTTGCCTTTTTTACCTATCTTCGAACAGCGTACGTACATGTGCGCGATCCACCATGCACCATCTATTATCACGTATTAAAATATTGTATTTACTATTCGTGCATACTGCAGTACACCGTTCAGCGTACGTATCCGTATCGATATTCTTCCATACCAGTACACTTTCTTCTTCCCAATTCGATGTGGTGATCGGGCGATGTATAACAATAGAGCTTCATCGGTTAACTTTAACGAGCTCTCCATCCTCTGCGTGTATAATTGATGAATTTAGCGCAGCATCAACTCCAACATGTAAATCGTTCGTTGCTAAGACTCGTGTAGTCGTGTACTCCTTGAATGTGAAAGTACTTAATTTAATGTCGCAGACCTCATTCCACGCATTTGCATAATTAACAAAAAAATTAAACCCACCAATGGATAGTGATCTTGAATAAAGTGAATTATTACGATTTTGATATTTTTGTTCTAGACAATTAGACGACGAAGATTTTCCGCCTAAATAGTAAATACTTATATTCGTAATGTAGATTTTGTGAAATAATTGTCTATTCGTTATTGTTTCATTGCAGATGCTTTCGATGCGAACGATTGCTACGGTATGCCAGGAAGATCTCCCAGTAGTCAGTTCAACTACCCAGCTTTTACATTTCCCGGAAATAATGTTCCTTCTGGTCAGGTAAGAATGAAAAAAAAAACAAGAATACATAATTGTATGCTTGTTTTGATTGAAATTGCGATCTAAATACTGAAATCAACGTCAACTAATTCGCTCGGTATTTTGTGTTTCTTTTTAGTTTACCCAGTTACATACCACCAAAAATGCCGTGTATTACCATCATCAGTTATCTTTGCAAGAGGATCAAGGAATTGACATGACTCAGGTACCTATATAAATATAAAGATTTTCTTTTACTTTTTGACTTTTTTTTTCGAGTTATCATTATTATTATTATTATTATTATTATTATTATTATTATTATTATTATAATTCTTATTATTTGATACTATTACCAATGATATCATAAGATGGAGATAGCATACTATAGGTATTTCTTTCTCTGTCTTAAAAATACTTACGAATTTCAATTTTATTTGAATTAAAAGAGTGTTTCGTTTAAAAACTTTTTCCAGATACAATACGATTGTAAAAATGAAAATTGTTTCCTTTGTTAGTAAATGTAATACCATTTTCAATCAATTTCCTATGTAGCAGGTTTTGCTTTATACTCCGGATACTGTCAATTTTCAATTTTCTACCTCGCTCCCTCCAAAAAAAAATCATGGAACGTGTTGTCTCTATATACGGGACTTTATCGATTTTTCAATTTTCACCCCCTCCTCTCGCAGCTTTAGTGGCTGCTACTTCATACTGCAATTATATCTCTATTTTTGAACGTATGTATATACTAGGTTTGATCGAATTATATTTTTTCAAACTATGGAGTTGGCTAAGATGAAGTGAAAATCAACCCTCAAAGGTGTTGGAAACACCTATCAAAATGAAGTGAAAGTTTTCAAAAAAGTATTCGGCTAAGCTGATTCTTGATAAAATTAATTTATATCAATTGATAATGAGACAGTAAAATGTTGAAAATTTATTATCAAATTTTACGATCATTTTCATGATTTACTATCGTATGAAGAACGAAACAAAAAAAAATGAAAAAATTTACATTCTGTTTTTGGCTGCCAAGATCACTTGGTCGCACGGTTTTGTGACTACGTTCACGCCCCTTCACTTTATGAAAAAATCGAAATTCAGGCCACCCTGGAGTATACTATACCTTGATGTACCGACTACTGTCATGATGATATTGCTCGAAAACTGACTCAAAAATGGAAAAATTTAATGAAAGTCAAAACCTAATTTAAAGCGTTTTTAGCTGAGTTTTTAATAAAAACGATAGCTATTACAGCCTACCTGATTTGGGAAGGGAATGTCGGGGGAGGGTGGGGTCTTCAAATCTTGGCGTTTCAGAACATTTGTAATCATCTGGCAAATGTCCAACTTTTTGGTATATATATATTTTTTCCCCCACGCGTAGCGCCAGCGAGTATTCATAAAATTCGCTTAAAATTTGGTGAGGAACTCTTCTTGAAAATGCGCAGAAGTGTTTTTTTTGTTTTTTCGAAACATTTTAAATAGCGGATCACTCACATTTTGAGGGGGGCTGGAGAAGGGGCAAATAGCTCAAATTTTTCGTTTTTGATTTCATATGAAAGAGTGAGTCATGGACACCAACATATCTAAATTTCAGCTTCCTAAGTGCATTTTGAGGAGAGTTAAAGTAAAACCTGTTTTTGAGGAAATTTCGTTTTTTGTGTCACTCGCCTTGCGCAGGCGGGTGTGGATAAAATTCGCTCAAAATTCGGTGAAGCTAAAATCAAAATACGTTTGTCACTTGGGCTCATTTTATCATATGACACAGCAATAAAAAATTTTCGAACCCTCCTGTACCCCCACCACTATTTTAGGTTGATAACCCCGCCTTCCCCCCTCCAACATCGTGTATGGAAGTGAATTCGGGATATAGTATACAACTTATCCCCAATAACCATATGAATTCATATTAATTACATTTTTACCAACTTGAGGCTCCTCAAGCTCTACTCAAAATTTTGATAATCCGCCATTTTGAATCCATTTTGATCCAAATTCAAGAGGTCATATTGTGGTCACCAACTAACCTCACACACAAAATTTGACCTCCTTAACTTGATTTGGTGGGGAGATATGGAAGATTCAAGAAATTTCATGACTCAAAACTACCTCAAAAAGCCGTTTTTTGATCTAACTCCTCTCAATATGCACTTAGGAAGCTGAAATTTGGGTATGTTAGTATCCGTGACTCACTCTTTCATATGAAATCAAAAACGAAAAATTTGAGCTATTTGCCCCTTCTCCAGCCCCCCTCAAAATTTGAGTGATCCGTCATTTTGAAATTTATCGAAAAAACAAAAAAAAGTATTTTTACGTATTTTCAAGAAGAGTTCCGGAGTTCTGTTATCGACGTTATAGAGTAAAGACGTGTTCCGCGCGTTCATTTCATCGCTCTCCTTCAGCAAGTAGTGTATTATTTGTTACTTTCTATTGTATCACTTATCTACATATGTGAAGTAACGAGTTTACGTTTTCAAGAGTACTGTAAGTGTTATCTTATCTTTACTATCAATCTACGAAACGAGCTACGGTAAAGGCGCTGCCTTTACCTAGCATATCGCGATGCAAGCCAACGAAAATGATTTCCCACCGATAATCAAACCAAATTCGAATCCTAAACCCACAGAAAAACCAACCGAAATTATCTTCAAGCCAAAAATCCAAAACAGTTACGCAAAATTAACCAGCCGAATTAACAGAAATAAGCATGCTATAGTTTTTCCCGCTCTCGAAGAAGTTCAACTACAATCCTACATCAAATCTCTCGGTAAAATAATCGGACCCGCCAGAATTACCTACGCGTCTAAAATCTCGAACAACAGAATTTGCATTTATCTTGACAGCGAAGCTACAGTCGAAAAATTTTTAAATGATCATTCTGGTGAAATCAAATTGAATAACAAAGTTATGAAGGCTAGAAAACTTATGCAACCATCCAAACGCCTACTAATTTCAAATGTATTTCCCGATATCACCAACGAATGCCTTCAAGAAGCTCTCAACTTTTTAGGAATAAAAACCTTATCCAAAGTCACCGAAATGAAAGTTTCTGTCGACGATAGTGAATACAAAGTATATAGCTTCCGCCGGCAAGTTTATATTAGCGATGAAACTAAGGAAGTACCCCCTTCCCTCCAAATTGATTATGATGAAGAAGTTTTCCGCATTTTTCTAACCATAGACGAAATCAAATGCTTCACCTGCAATCAAACAGGCCACGTAGCTTCACAATGCAAAAATATACCAGATAAATCAATCATGGAAACCAACAATCAAACCATACCAAATGACGATCAAGAATCAGACGCATACTTCTCAAACAATGACTCCGAAAGCGAATCAGACACAACACTCTCCAGTTCTTCACAGACAACTCCAGACACTCCAGTCACCCCCCAACCACCAGTAAACAACCAAATCGACGACAACAACTCAAGCAATCAAGATATCGAAATGCAACCCATCGATCAACAATCTAACATCAACACCCTATCATCCAATTCTCAAAAAAGACCATTATCAGTTGCATCATCTTCATCGCATTCACGCACGCAACAACAACAAACAACCTCAAGCCCAGCAGTAAAACGCAAGACCAAAAAATCCAAACAAGAGCCTACCAATACCATAGAAACAGATAAAGATAAAACGGTTGACACAAACAAGAAAATTCCGTTCACAACGATTCTAAACGATGTTAAAGAATACTTCGATCCAAACGTTAATAACGGTGGAATCGTTTCGAACAAGTAGTTCAATTCCTAGAAGAAACTAGAACCTCGTTGAAACCTGCTCAAACAGCTCAAAAATTAAATCTAAACATACAAGAACTATTCACTATTTTGAAATTCATTCACCCTAACCTCCCGAACACTTCAACAAAAATTCGATTCACTAAAATAACCAACGCTCTCAAGGACGAGAATATAACGCTCTGTCCAACATTCTCTGATTGGCCAACTCAGTCAGATCTTCAAAGCTAAGCTTATCTCTTTCACAATGCCTACCGTTAAACACACAATTCTAAACTGGAACTGTAATGGGCTCTATGCCCACTATGAAGACTTCCAGATCCTTCTTAAATATTATAACCCTTCCATTTTAATGATCCAAGAAACAAATCTTCGCAAGCAACAACAACTTCGCTTGAAAAACTACTCTATTTATAGATTTGAGCTTGATCATATGTTACGAGCACACGGAGGCATTATTCTCGCTATAAAAAGCACAATTTTCCACGAAGAAATTCGGCTTCAAACCCATCTACAAGCTCTAGCTATTAAAGTCTTTTTTGAAAATTCTAAATTCCTTACTGTTTGTTGCATTTACCTACCGCCTAGCGTCACTATAGAAAAACACGATATACAAAATATTATAAACCAATTGCCAACCCCATTTATTATCGCAGGCGACTTGAACTCCCATAACCCCACATGGGGATGCACAAACACAAACGAAAGAGGAAAAATAATAGAAAAAATCATAGATGTTAATAATCTAGTAATTTTAATATTCCCGAACCTACGCATTTCAGCCCATCTTATAATACATGGTCCACAATCGATCTCATTCTAGGCTCACCGCATATTAGCGATGAAGTTAGCGTATTTCATCATAATGACCTTTCTGGTAGCGATCACGTTCCACAGCTAATCCAGCTAAATTACACTAATGCTTCAACTGTTGCGTACCTTCCAAGGTGGAAATTTAAAGCCGCAGACTGGAAAAAATTCCAAGAGTTATGCTCAAACCTCCCTCCAGTAGACCTTCACCTTGATATAGACACTATACTTTCCACATTTTGTAACCACCTTATAAACTATGCAACAGAATCCATCCCAAAAACAACTTTCACAAACAAAAAAACTGTTCCATGGTGGAATAATGATTGTAATCAAGCAATCCGAAATCGCAGGAAGGCATTAAAGACATTAAAATCTAACCCTTCTACTCTTAATCTAATAAATTATCGCCGATTGAGAGCAAAAGCTCAATGGACCATTAAACAAGCCAAAAAGAAATCTTGGCACGAATTTGTATCAAGGCTCACCATTAATACTAAGTCAACCCAGCTGTGGTCTGCTATCCAGAGATTAGGATTTAAAAATCGTACTAATTCGCCCGAAAATATCCGCATAGATGATAATATTATTAATGACCCCGTAGCTATAGCTGAAGCTTTTGCAGCTCATCTTAGTTCTGTATCGAGTGATTCTTCACTTCAACAACAATTTCTGACTTTTAAGGCTGTAAACGAACGTCCATTAGATTTCGACGAGATATTCCCGCTGTCTCCCTTTAATGAAGATATCACTCTATCGGAGCTACAACTAGCTATTACCTCTTCAAAAAATTCGGCTCCAGGGCCAGATTTTATACATGTTCAATTTTTAAAAAATGCACCCGATAATGTTATCATCGAATTACTCACAATTTATAATAAAATTTGGAAAGATCACGATTTTCCAATTTTATGGAAATCAGCCTACGTTTTACCCTTTCTAAAACCTGGCAAAAACCCATTTCAAGTCGATAGCTATCGACCTATTTCTCTAACATCTAATTTATGCAAGATTTTTGAAAAAATTGTAAATCAACGACTACTGTGGATATTAGAGAAGGACCACAGGCTTACACCAAGTCAATGCGGTTTTCGTACCTCCAGATCTACAATGCACCAATTAATGTTCATCAGTTCCCGTATAAACGAAGCTTTTCAGCATAGAAACCATCTGCTAGCAGTATTCTTTGATATAAGCAAGGCATTCGACACTATTTGGAAGTATAAAATCTTAAAAACCCTCCACTTATGGAACATCCGTGGCAACATCCTTCACTTTATAAATAATTTTCTCAGTAATAGAAACTTCCAAGTTCGCATAGGCAACTCTCTCTCTAAAAACTATTTCTTAGATAATGGCGTTCCTCAGGGCACCGTTCTTAGCCCAACCCTATTCAATATTGCAATAAATGATCTTCCTCAGTCAATTCCTTCACTAGTCTCTAAATCTTTATTTGCAGACGACTTATGCATTTTCATAAAATGTAAAGACCCAAGAATAGGTGAACTTCTCCTGCAACAATCAACTAATCAGATTCATTCCTGGTCTTTAAAAAACGGATTAAACATCTCTTTCCCAAAATCAACAGCAATTCACTTCTGTAAGCTCTACAAATGTCAAAGAGACCTGCAAATAAATCTAAACAATATTACTATACCTAACTCCGATACTGTTAAATATCTTGGTTTAACCTTTGATAGTAGGCTTTCATGGACTCCTCATGTCCAAGATATTAAACGTAAATGTTTCTCAAAGCTGAACCTCCTAAAAAAACTAGCACATACCAAATATGGCTCCAACACCGCCACGTTGTTAAAAATTTACCGTTCCATTATTCGACCCATTCTAGACTATGGCTCACCACTATACAACTTTGCGAGTACGGCTACTTTAAATTCCCTCAACACCATTCAAAACACTAGTCTCAGAATTGCTTCGGGAGCTTTCCGCTCTACACCTACCCCAAGTCTCCTGTATGAAACGCTTGAACCCCCTCTACATATACGGAGACAAATCATCATATCGCTAACTATAGCGAATATCTTGGCAAATCCAACCTTTAAAGCCCCCCTTCACGTCCTAACTCCTATTAAAACACTATCTTCTAGTCTACAGTCAATTCTCTCATCTTTACTCTCCGGATCAGTATCTATACATCACAACGTTATCAATACCATTCCACCCTGGTCTTCTTTCCAACCATCCATAGATTTGACCCTGACTACTTTTTCTAAGAAAAATACCAACCAAATCATTTTCATGCAACAGTTCTTAGACCTTAAAAGCAAATACCCAGAATACGATCACATCTTCACAGACGCATCAAAACACGAAAATCGTGTCGGCTGCGCCATTCTCTATCATAGCCACGCCATTCCATACCCGTTACCTCCGCATTTTTCGATTCTCTCCGCCGAACTCTATGCGATCAAAATAGCACTTATTTTCTCGCAGGAAATCCTCCTCGAAAAACTTTTAATCTTTACTGACTCTCTATCAGCACTACTTTCCATTAAAAATTATCGAGCCAAAAAGCAGAATCCCATTTCACAAGACATAGCCCATTTCTTAGCAACCACAAATCAAACCGTTCATCTGTGCTGGATTCCATCTCATAGAAACATACCAAATAACGAAGAAGTAGATCGCATGGCCAAATCATCTTTATCTATCTCACCTATTCCGAATATTCCTACTCCTTTAAAAGACATCAAACTCATACTCAAAAATCAGTTATTAATTTTATTTAGACAATACTGGAATCAAGTTCCAAGCTCCAACAAACTGAAATCTATTTGCCACGATATAGAACCCTGGAACCTTCCTAGCCAACTTTCACGGAGGGACGAAGTAACACTTACCCGAGTACACACGGGACACTCGCTCTTAACACACGGCCACCTTCTCAACAGACAACCAATCCCTCTATGCGAGCAATGTAATTCACCTATCTCCTTCCTACATATTCTAGTAGAATGCCCGAAATTCCTCATCCAGCGAAATACCTACTTCCAGCAAAACGAAATGAAGTCTATCCTGAAGAACAGTCCTGAATCTATAGGAAACCTACTCCGCTTTCTACACGCCACAACTCTCTACCAGTTGATCTAAAACCATAATTGATCGCCTCTAGCCCAGGGCTGTACACGGCGTATCAAACAAAAAAAAAAAAAAAAAAAAAGAAGAGTTCCTCCTCAGTGATTTTGGAGAGGAGTTAAAGCAAAAAACGGCTTTTGGAGGGGAAATTACTGCAGGTAATTTAATGAATCTTCAATATCTCATCACCAAATCGGCCTAGAATGGTCAAACTTTGTGTGTAGGTTTAATTTGTGACCAGAATATGACCTCTTGAATTTGAGTCAAAATGGATCCAAAATAGCGGATTATCAAGATTTGAAGATAATTTGAGCACCCTCAAATAGTTATAATTTGAGAAATATGTGTTCACATGATTATTTCATGGCAAGAAATACTACATTTGTCCCAAATTCAACTTCTCAAGTGTTTTTGGAAAGGATAGGGTAGGGGATTTCAGACTTGGTATTGGGTGTGCCCTGTGTCATGAACGGTTAAGCAAGGTTATTAGTAAATCAAAACAAGCTCCAGTTAAAAACTCAGCTCCAGTAATTCGGCATGGCTGCTTACGTTTTTTTTTTTTTTTTCAGAGTCCTGGTCGCGATAGCCCTGGCTCTTCGGGTTCTGGTTCCGGCTCCAGGCATTCTACAGCCAGTGTGGATAGCGGACGAGCATCTGGTTGCCATTTGGCTACGCCTCATTCTCGATCGTCACTTTCAACCTCCTCAGTCGGTTCCATCGATCATAATATTCCAGCCAAGGTTGAAAGATTATTGCAAAGTGGAGTACCAGTAAGTTCGATATTACGTATGCAACGATACTTCATACTGCGTTAAGTGCTTAGCTACTTAGTACTTAACTACTCCTGAGCCAGGATAAAAAAAAATACCGTAGGCAGGGCACGACGAAAATTATAGTCGGTTTATTATTTGAATTCCGAGTCCGTTGCTCATTAGTCATTACCGAACGACTCGAATTGTCGAATGTATATTAACAAAACTAGCAGGTCGGCAGTTAGCACTTGGTAGGCCACTCGAGAAGCGAATGAAGTGAAATGAAAAAAGCGACGCCGTGCGTCCTGTATGTTGTAAATAAAGAGTAGTGATTCATTACGCTTGTGTGAGCGGAATCGATGAATAATATTATTTTACATAATCGAAGCGAAGGTTGAATAACGTGCATTTACGAATCAAAATTCTCGACGATACGACGATTAAGCGTGAACAAAAAATAGGCTCACAAAGGGTCACGTCTCCGCGTCGCGTCGCGTCCTCCACCATTATACGCAGGCACCATCAAAGAAAGCGTATCGATGACGTTATTAAAACGCTTCCAAAAATAATGCTTCATCAAACCCTTCGCTAATGTTGTACATAAGTGTATAGGTATTGGTTAGCGACCCCGTTAGCGAATGGGCATTGGGCAAATCGCCTCCAGAGTACAGAATCGAGACGGCGCGACGCGACGCGACGTATCCGTACCGTACCCGTGTACGAATAACGCCTTCTCGGCGAAAAAATTTACATCGTTGCGGTTGCTTTTATGACGTCGTGTTCAGAATTTATTTTAATTACTGAAATGTAACTAGTTAATTAATTCGACCGGTATGACCATCGTACGTAATTACCAAGACTCTCGAAGACTGATTAGCATTTTACATATTAGTTTTTTCAATTCCACGTTAGTACCGCACTGTTTGCTCGAGTTGGTCTACGTCGCTCGTCGACAACGTCGTCGCATAATATTTTCATATTATACAGTTGGAGACAAGATCACGAATTTAGTCGATTGCAATATTTTTAAGCAATGAAAACGACGAACGAAACATCGTCTGCAGCGTCTTGCCGTTGCATATCTCTGCTTGCGCTCTGCCTCAAAAGTAAAATAATAAAAAAAACATTTTGTTAGCATTTTTGTTCGTTAACTGGCTACAGATAAATAACGAATGAAATTACCAAGGGCGTTAAAATCATAAAATTTCAACTTCACCTTGAAACGGTTACATAGATTTATGATTTCGCACGTACGCTTAATCTACGTACTTATATTACTTATGTATTTGTCACCGATTTAAGTAACTGAAAACTCTTATCTTCTCTCTCTGATAGGACCAAGATGTACTGCACAGTTGGTTGTTGGATTTGCATTTCGAAGAATACTTCCCATTGTTTGTCACTTCGGGTTACGATATGCCTACCATCGTAAGAATGACTCCAGAGGTAAGCAAAATGGAGTATGATACACCTTGGAAGGAAATACGTAATCAAAATATACACTCGTAACATTTATAATGTATAAAGGAATTTTAGTTTAATTATTATATAAGGGTATCCAGTAATCTTCAATTTTTAACTAGGGAAAATTAAATTATTCATCCTAATGGGCTCAAATGATTGTTTTCGCTTTATGAATGATATAATTGTGAAACTTGACAAGATTATATCATTATTAATCTGCTGTTTTATTTAATTTAAATTTTATTAATATTATTTAAATTCTTTTTCAAAGAAATTAAATGCTTTTTATTATGTTTTCTCTTATGAGTACTCGTAAAAATTTATATAATGACATTTCAATTATTTTCCAATTACAGGACTTGACGGCTATCGGTATTAAGAAACCAAATCACAGAAAACGATTAAAAGCTGAAATAGCTCAACTCAGAATATCGGACGGTCTACCGGAGTACATTCCAGTGAGTACAACGATCTTTGCTGAGCTGTAACTTCGAAAAATATATGTTATTGGAATTTAGAATTAGAACCATTCAAGGCGGTGCGAACTGCGAGTTCATGTGTTAGGGTTTCTATCATTTTTTATAATTTTCCTATTAAAAACTAACGAAAAGATTTTTTTAGTTACTTCGTGCTTATTTTATCATATTATAATAACGCAATAAACAATTTTCGCCTTTTCGTTTATCCCGACATATTTTGGGGACAATAACCCCTCCTTTTTCAGTCGAAAAACACATGTAAAGTTGAAATTGGCGCATAGCATACTTCTCATTATCAGTGATCAACTGATCGTATAAGCCCACATTTATCAAATTTGAACTATTTAAGAGCTTCTCGAGCCTTCCTCAAATATTGGCCATCTGTAATTTTGAATTAATTTTGACCCAAATTTGAGGAGTCATATTTTGATCCACAACTACATCAGCTTAAGAAGTTTGACTTTTTCACTTAGATCAGGGGCGTACCGAGGACATTCTTCAGGGGGGGGGGGGGAAGAAAACCAAAAATTGCCAACTAATACCATGAACAAATTTTACCAACTGTTGACTTTTTTTTTTTTTAGCTGAGTTTTTAACAAAACGATAGCTATTACAGCCTACCTGATTTGGGAAGGGAAGGTCGGGGGAGGGTGGGGTCTTCAAATCTTTGCGTTTCAGACCATTTGTAATCATCTGGCAAATGTCCAACTTTTTGGTATATATATATTTTTTTTTTTTCCCCCACGCGTAGCGCCGGCGAGTATTCATAAAATTCGCTCAAAATTTGGTGAAGAACTCTTCTTGAAAATGCGCAGAAGTATTTTTTTTTGTTTTTTCGAAAACTTTCAAAATGGCGGATCACTCAAATTTTGAGGGGGGCTGGAGAAGAGGGAAATAGCTCAAATTTTTCGTTTTTGATCTCATATGAAAGAGTGAGTCACGGACACCAACATATTTAAATTTCAGCTTCCTAAGTGCATTTGAGGCGAGTTAGCAAAAACCTGTTTTTGAGAAAATTGCGTTTTTTGTGTCACTCACTTTGCGCAGGCGGTGTGGATAAAATTCGCTCAAAATTCGGTGAGGAACTCTTCTTGCAAATACGCAAAAATAGTTTTTTTTTTTTTCGATAAATTTCAAAATGGCGGATCACTCAAATTTTGAGGGGGCTGGAGAAGGGCAAATAGCTCAAATTTTTCGTTTTTGATTTCATATGAAAGAGTGAGTCACGGATACTAACATATCCAAATTTCAGCT
Organism: Phenacoccus solenopsis; assembly: GCA_009761765.1. Taxonomy (NCBI): domain Eukaryota; kingdom Metazoa; phylum Arthropoda; class Insecta; order Hemiptera; family Pseudococcidae; genus Phenacoccus; species Phenacoccus solenopsis. Next base: position 50,741,730 of record CM019753.1, read on the forward strand.
TCTTGAGTGCATATTGAGAGGAGTTAGATCAAAAAACGGCTTTTTGAGGAAGTTTTGAGTCATGAAATTTCTTGAATCTTCCATATCTCCCCACCAAATCAAGTTAAAGAGGTCAAATTTTGTGTGTGAGGTTAGTTGGTGACCACAATATGACCTCTTGAATTTGGATCAAAATGGATTCAAAATGGCGGATTATCAAAATTTTGAGTAGAGCTTGAGGAGCCTCAAGTTGGTAAAAATGTAATTAATATGAATTCATATGGTTATTGGGGATAAGTTGTATACTATATCCCGAATTCACTTCCATACATGATGTTGGAGGGGGAAGGCGGGGTTACCAACCTAAAATAGTGGTGGGGGTACAGGAGGGGTCGAAAATTTTTTATTGCTGTGTCATATGATAAAATGAGCCCAAGTGACAAACGTATTTTGATTTTAGCTTCTCAGTGATTTTGGAGGGGAGTTAGAGCAAAAAACGGCTTTTGGAGGGGAAATTGCTGCAGGAAATTTCATGAATCTTCCATATCTCATCACCAAATCGGCCTAGAATGGTCAAACTTTGTGTGTAGGATTAGTTTGTGACCAGAATATAACCACTTAAATTTGAGTCAAAATGGATCCAAAATGGCGGATTTACAAAATTTGAAGATAATTTGAGGACCCTCAAATAGTTATAATTTGAGAAATATGCGTTCGCATGATTATTTCATGGCAAGAAATACATTTGTGTCAAATTGAACTTCTTAAGTGTTTTTGGAAAGGATAGGGTGGGGGTTTTCAGACTTGGTATTGGGTGTGGCCTGTAGTGATGAACAGTTGAGCTTGGTTATTACTAAATCAAAAAAATGCCCCAGTTAAAAACTCAGCTCCAGTAATGATGCGGCATGGCTGCTTACGTTTTTTTTTTTTTTTTTAGTCTTCAAAAAATTTGAAAATAGCTGTAATAATACTGCGCAAGTGGTCATGTTTACCAACTTTACGCTAAAACTCCAAATTTACCAACGGGGCTACGTCCCTGGTTGTGCGCTATACATGATATAAGTTGGCATCAGTTCGAATTTATTGGAGTTCTTATTTTCCCAAAAGAAATTCAAGTTCCCAATTTCAGCGTTGAACAATTATAAATTTCCCAACTTTTCAAAACACCTGGGGGGGGAAGCTCCCCCATCCCCCTCCTTAGTTACGCCCCTGACTTAGATTTGATGAGAAGATGCGGGAGATTAAAGAAATGTTAACTTCTTCCTCAAGAAATAATGAATGTTTTTCTGCGTACCAGAATTGATAGATAGAAATTTTCAACTTTGCTTCAACAGTGTACTTCGTCATATTTTAAAATATGCGTTATTTAATTGAAGAAGTTCAACATCTGATTCAATATTCACACGATGATTTTCACTTGTTTTACTTTCTTATTATAATTAATTTTAAATATAAAATTAGATGATAATATTAACATTGAAAAAACATTTTACTCATCGCCTATTAATCGAAATTTTATTTCTCTAAATTTTATTATGTTTGCTTTACATTTTAATGGTCTATCACCTATTTTTAGATCTATCAAATGGTTGTAAAAAATTAATTTTTAAAAGAAATTTTCCACCGTAAATCATTTTTATCAATTTAATCTCAAAGTATATTAACGTTAATTTAGAATATTAATTGTAACCTATCACTAAAAATTGATCGCATTAAAATCAACTATGCCACCAGATTTTCTTAAAAATTTCTTTAGTGGTAGAAAAAGTGCTCGCATTCCTACATTTAGTTATACTGTTTTTAAAAAATTAATGCGTGAGGCACCGCCTTAAATTCAAGCATCGTAACAATTGCAAATGAAGAACTAACTCTACGCGTTGGATTAATTTGCATTTCCATTTCGCCTTAGAGATACTATGTGTACACGAACGAACGAACGAACGCTTCGCATTTTTAAAAATATCGTTTGTCAAATTGCAGGGTTCCTTAAACGAATGGTTACAGTTGTTAAGATTAGAAGAATATAAACCAGCTCTCGCTAGTCAAGGTTACGAAACAATTGACGACGTATTGCAATTAACGTGGGAAGATTTGGAAGATATTGGAATCGTGAAATTAGGCCACCAGAAACGATTATTATTGGCGATTAAACGAGTGAAGGATCTCAAAGCGGGCAAGATATTCCCGAAGCAGTGTTTAAATTTGATTCAAACGCAGGTTAGCAAACTTTATTAGTTATTGTCGAGTCGTTGCACGTATGAAGTAATTTATTGGTACAGCTTCTATGTGATAAGTCTCGATGGCTTTATGCACGTAATTCGTAAAATGTAGACGATATAGCGATGGTTTGCAAGTACGTTGAAATGAAGTGTAGAATGAAAGGTGATATTTTTCGAGTGATCTTACATCAGTAGTTGTAATACCATGAAATACCGAATGATTCTTCAAAGTCTAAGATACGCCCAGTCGCGCATACCTATACGGTATGGTATATTATATTCTTTGAGAATAATAAAAATCGATGGCGTGAACCAGTGTTTTTTTTTTTTTGCACGAATTGAGAAATTTTAAATAATGCGTATACGAGTATTCTTTCACGAATTTTTTTCACGTAAAAATTATTGTCCTCGTTTTCATAATTTATGCAGTTCGTATTTGCTGCAATTAATACTTCTTTTTTTCATTTCCATCGTATAGATTAGACATTACGTTAAATATGAGGAAATTAATTTAATAAGTTTACTTAATTTTTCTAATGCTTTTACATGATTGAAAATTTTGACTTTTGTGTATGTTTAAAAATGGAAGTTTCGTTCAAGTCTAGCTACCACGTGTGTACGTATATGTATTCTCATTAAGTGACTATTCACTCGAATTTTTTTGCTAATATATATATATATTCATATACGTATACTGTATGCCATTACACGTATTGATTCGTTCAAATTAGAGCAATAAAATTGTAACAGTGAACCATCGCAGCTTATAAAATACATGTACTTTCATTTTCAAAACGTATCCTCATTTAGTATCATCGTTTTTAATTAGGTACGTAATACCTACCTACCTACGTTACTATAGGAAAAAGCTCATTTCTCATTTTATATTCTTTACACGATTCTTTGTGTACTAAATTACGTGGCTGTTATTTGTATTTTAGCACTATTTAACCACTAGTAGCGCTTATTCGTGTATATCTGTTGCATGTATCTGTAAAGGTAAGCATCGAATCACATTCTCCATGCAGCACTGTAAGTTCCAATGTGTCATGCGATCTCGATTGCCCTCGTGTACATACCACATATCATAGTTTCCACCAACCGTGGGAACTGGAAACCACTCAACAGTTATATTATCCAACCGCTGACATTGTGCCAATAAAGGTAGGTACTATGGTGGTACTCTGCATAATACGGGTGCATCGTCACTGCAATACAAATTACCATTTTTTTCTTCTTTCAGGTGCGAAATCCGCGAGGTAAATCTTTGGAAAGTTTAAAAGATGGTACCAATCAAATTGGCGGAACGAGCAGTTTTGTTCCCAATGTTTCGCAGCAACTTCCTGTATTCGGATGGAAGTATCGTAGTTACGACGATGGCGATATTACACCTACTAATGAAAATTTAAATTTCCACGAAGTCGGAGGAACACTGCCGCGTCCTCGAGGTTTGGTCAGACCCCGACCGGTTGCCAAAATTCCCGCCACGTTGTGCCAGTCGTATAGAAATGAGTGAGTAGCAACTATTAGCAATTAACGAATCATAAATAAAATAGAATTGTAAACCATCGAAGGAGCGTCTATGCCAACATAAATTTATCGTATTCAGCTTAATTTATCAACATTTTGTGTCCGCTTTATGCTGATTAAAAGTACGAATTAAAGTTATGCTTTATGCTATCAAACGTTGCAATTAAACTTATCGCCTTGAAAAAATATAGTAATTCTTTTATCAATTATTTTCCCTGATATTTTATCAGTATTCAGTATTTTTATCGTTTCAATTCTTAATAATTTTCCATTTTTTTTTACGATACAGCATCAAAGAATAGATTCGTTTTAGGTGGTTGTAAAAAATAATTATTCATCGATAAGCTTTATCAAAAATCATTTTTGAATTAGGCTCGAACATTCAGTCGTGAATATTCGTATATAATTGAACGTAATATGAATCATATATTTTCATTTAACAGGGAGCAAAACGTTAATGAAATTAAAAAGAAACCTCCGTCCCCGCCAAAAAGGCATTCTGAAAGCATTACCGTTGTTGCCGATCTGCATTGTACCCATATTCCACCAGATCCGGCTCCTTCGACTCCACCTTGGAGTGCAGAAGAACGCCAGCTGATTGCTTCGTTGAAAGCTCAAGGCGGATCCGATAGCAGCTTTAAGGTACCATCTTGCGTACATATTTTAATAGTAGAGCAAAAAATTGTCAAAATTGTCATTAATATCGTTTTTTTGTATTTTTATTTATTTTTTTATTTTTTTTGTTTCATTAGTCAAGTAGTTCTAGTACAGAATCAGATTCTATACCTTTCGCTAACGATAACGCCGGTACCATTAAACAAAGGATAGTTAGATCGAATTCAGGTAAATATTGTATCTTTTTTTTTTTTTTTTATTTTATTCATTTACACAATTATTACTTACCAAAGTACGAATGTTAAACTCTCATCATTTATTTTCAGACTATGGCCAGTCACACGTTGTTAGTTCTAAACAGTCTGTGTTACCAAGTAATGAATCAGATTCAATTTTAAAGTGAGTGTATGAATGATAATAATTGTGATATTACGTTAGATAATTTATTTCAAATCGTGATCATTTTAATTGTTCACCATACATGATCAATCAATCAATAAAGAAAATATTAATTTAATTTCTAATCGATTTTACAGAAAATTAAGCAAGGAACCAACAGACGTGTTAGATGATATTGGTAACATGTTAGCTAATTTGACAGACGAATTAGATGCCATGTTAGAAGAAGAAAAACGACAAGGATTGAACGATGATTAATATGAAATATTAACATCGCCCTAATTCAAATTCTTCGTCTTCAAAAATGTTCCTATTTATTTACTGTTGTACTTGATGGTAAATGAATTTTCTATCCAACTTATTCCCATTTTCAATCAGGCGAATAACTTGGAATTTCTTCTCGATGTTGCAGGTGTTGGAATACTTTTTGTACAGTTACTCGTGTATAGACCTTGTAGAGTTCATCCAACGAATATTATATGTGTGTTTAAAAATGAAAATATGTTCATGCATAGATCTCAATTTCTGTAGATTTTAGTTATTAATTTTTCTCACGTGGCCATACAAAGTGATTTTTCCTTTTCACTAATCTTATTTTGTAAAACTTTTTACTAAGCAATTTTATATATTTTTTACCAAGTTTTAACAATACTTTACTTCTTGTTTTCTACATCTTGGATGGGGTAAAATTACTATTATATACGCCTATTCGTAGAATATCAAACCAGCATATCAAGTATGTTTGGCGAAGTTGTTATTTTTATTGTACGTATTCTAGTGATGTAAAATGCATTTATTTATTTGTACCTACGTATCAAATTCGACACATATCATACTTGTAATTTTACCCTATCTGAAAACTTGCCGGAACTTCAGGTACATACCTGTATGAAATGTATAAGTATTACCTATGAGTTAGTACATTGATAGGTTTATATTTTTATCGCGTAACCAAATTTTTTTTTTCGAAACAAATCTAATCAAGTATTAAAATCCAGTACATTTTACTCATGTTTAAATCGTAAGCGTGATTATTGAATGAAAAACGTAATGCAATATAAAAAAATTTATTCATTGTTATTTTCTACAATCATTAAACAATTTATACCATTCGAGTATTTATTCAGTTTCAGAATTGGACTCTGATTCATTAACATTAAACTACAAATCGATAGAAAACTGAACATGTATCAACCGGAATTTTGTTTTTCAGCTAAATATTTCATGTATTTAGAAACGTTTCTTCTGTTTGTCTGTTCCCATGCGTTCATGTTCGATTGTTCACGGTTCTTTTAAGATTTCACATCGCTCGTTGAACCAATTCTAATGTTAATGACAAAAATCTCCGAAGTATCTATTTACTTTTCATTACATAACTAATTACCTAATAATAATTTGTAATCCATAAAAAATTAAAATAACGATAAAAATCAACGTTGATATATGTACATGAAAAAATCGAAAAAAAACAACATATACATAATATGTAAGTAAAAGTAAAGTGAAAGTTGACTTCCTCATTTTTTCAACTGTTCTAAATTTTTGGATTCGTTATTATTATTCGTTATTTATGGAAAGGCGAATAATATTTTCAAAATGTCAGAGCAGAAGAAAAATATGAGCGAAATTTCTCATCACGTTATTCGTCATAATGTGCGCATCAACATGAAGTGGTGTTCCAACAACCAACCCCAGAATTTTATCTCGTGAATCATAAGGAGCGTAATCAGTCACGACCTCAACGTCTTAAAGGTCCTTTTGTATTTGAAGAATTTCAATCTGAAAATATCTGCTGTCTGTAATCAAAGTTGGCGCGTTTTAAACTCCTACAGGTTGAAATGAATGGCGTGAGCTTGATTTTCTTTTTTCAGTATTATTCAAATTCAACTTCCTACAAAGTATTAAACGCGGCAGGTATTTCAGACCGATTTAAAAAGGGAGAAAACAGCTTTACGATCGGTGATTTAAAATTAAATGCATTTTCTTTACAACAGCCTAATATTGAACTCATCTCGTGTAATTTCTCGGCGGATCGAACACCTTGGATAACTTTTTCGTTCGCGATGAATCTTCCGATTCTTGCGATAGTTCGTCTTTTTCGCATTGATACTTTGCAGCGCACCATTCCTCGCCATCTTCTTCCGAGTATTTACCTTTATATTCTTTCACTGTCTTCGTGTATACGTTAACATACTTCAAGACTTTCTGATTTTGTAGTATGAAACTTATTTTGTCCAAATACCTATAAAAAAGGAAACGAGTTTGTAATTATAATACATCGTTAATTACTTATCACTGATTACTCTGAAGAATTAAAATAATTGTATTCAATCGTCCAAGTCGAACTTCACGAATAAATGTTTCTCAGTGAGTTCGATTAGATTAAGATTTAAGGTGACAGTATACTTAAACATTGAGCGTTTAATCGTAAATAAATGATAGATTTTTCGCAAATAGCAATGACATAATGCTAATCGTAAATATTAATCTAGATGTTGCTTCTTATAATCAATTCACGTGTAAATCTATAAGTATACCTGAATGTACCGTAGTTTTCTTAAAACATTTTTTTTTTAATGTGTATCCCTACGGGTATTGAATTTTTTGAAATTTTTACAATTCCAGAAAATTTTATATTATTGTCGTTTTCGACTTCTTCGAAGTTCCTGATTCCGAATCTTTTGTTTTTTTTTTGCATTTTTTTCTTCATCATAGAATGATGGTAATTCTTTAAAAAAAAAAATGTCGTTTTGAAAGAGAAGAGGGAGAGATTCCTAGAGAACATCGAAGATTCGACATCAGCGACTTAGAATCAGTCTTTGGAATCGTCAACATATTTTTACTTTTTATTATTTTTTAATTCGTGAAAAATAACTTTCGTTTTAAGTAGTAGCTAAGTAGTACGCTACTTTACTTACGTGTACGAAAATATTAAAATATCTTTAATCAATGTCGTAAATAGGCAGAGTTCTTCAGGCGGTGATGGGGATCAGGGTGGGGGTGCATTAACGTTTGACTGTTATAACGAAATAGACCAGAATGATGAACGAATACACACCAAATGCTCTCCCGTGAATTTGTTATGCTCTTCACCCCGTAAATATAGATTGTTCCGTTTCGGGCATACCACCCGCAAATCATAAGCGCAGCAACTTAAGTTACATACATGTACGATGAATTTGAAGGGGCTGAGATGTGTTATGATGAAAAAAAAGTTATAATAAAATTTAAAAATGTATAACTAGTGAAGTACGAATTATAGGAATGCGAGGTTGGTGTCTAAATGTGAAGCATATAATGTAGTTTTGTTAAGGCGTCATATCCTATTTTCATTGGTAGCATTTTTCTCAAAAATAACTCAACCAAATGACTTGAAAGTATCCCTCTGATGGCACACATAAAAGTAATTTAAATTAGAAAATAAAAATTGTGCCGAGTCACTCAAGAAATTGAAATATAATATGTTATTGTGCTCGCTGAAATGCAGAATTCCTTTACAAAAAAATTGCATAATATCAAAATTGAAGGGGCAGCATACATAGGATAGAATAGAACAATTTTTGAAAATTTCTAGCTCCTTCAATATTGAAGATAGGCAATTTGTTCTCTCATGTTTTTTCTTGCAAATCGTTCGAACTACAACATAGCATGGTTTTATTTTCAATTTTTGCGACCTGAAAAATGCAATGAATAATTTACATAAAAATTCAGAAGTAAATCTGCCCCTTCAAAAATTGATGTATGCAACTAACACAGATTCCCAAACTGAAGAAATTGTGGCAACGTTCAACTATGAAGGGTGCACGGGGATGAGCAGCCGGTTACGCCGGAGCGCAGCGAGTTTGTATTACCGATGGGTGAAATTCACCCATGTGTGCCAATTAAGGAGTATAATATTATGTTGTTTTAGAGACTTTGTTCGAGGGCACTTGGCATTTATTTTTCCAATTTTTTCATTTCTTCATTTTAAAATCAACTTTTTCGCATTTACCTACTTATTTTCCGAAGCCCCACCTTTACAAAAAAATGGTGAATGTAGGGTAGGTTGAAGATGAAGTATATTATGGAGATAAATACATGCGACAAATATTGTGAAAAATAGGTAAATTTTGCAATAAATTCGCATTATTAAGAGCACTCTTCAAAAACTTCTTGGTAATTATGAATATATCCAACATAAAATTGTTAGAGGTATACACTTCCTGGATACACATACAGCTTGGATGTTCAGAAAAATAAATAAAATTTGGAAATTCTTACATTCCGAATTAAAGGTGATAGAAAATGTGACATTAATACCAACATATCGTGTTTCGAACGCAGTTTATTTATGAAAGAATGATGAATGTAAGAAGAATAGAGGAGGAGACATATGAAGGCAAATATCGAAAAACATCGTAAAAAATGGGTAAATTTTTCAATTTTTTAATGAATAAATTTTTAAATCGCATTACCAAGGAGCCGTTTAAAACCTTACTTGGTAATTGTAGGTATACGCTTCTCAGATGACTTGTATATTAGGAAAAATAAATTGGAAAATAATTTTAGTTTTTCTAATTTTTATTAATTTTTTTTTTTAATATCCAATGTATGTGAGAAAAGCTCTCTTATCACATCTAGTCGAAGATACATTCACAATTACACGCACCTCTAGTGCTCTCTCCACGGGCCCGGATGTTATAATTATACGAATATCATGTTTTTGAAAGTTCTCCATTTATTTGAAACTTTATAACGATGGCAAAATTATCGACTATAATACGTACTATAGAGTAATTTTCAAGAAAAGGTACGTTTAAAAGTTGGGTAGTTGGCTTAATGGTTTAAAAGCTTTAATCGCAGTATTAACAGCATTGTTCTAGGATATGCGTGTTATACGTACCAATTGACGACCGGAAAGAATAGCTTGGCTTCTTTTTTGGTAGCCAATTCGCAGGCGATTCTTTCTATGCACTGGGTAGAATTGAACAGCTGGTCCATGACGCCGGAGAGTGTATCTTTGGTATCGCCTGCTTGGCCTTTCAAAAAGTGTAAACGCGACGTCGGCGAGATATTGATGGCCGGAAACAACGGCAGCATAGTCAGCAAAGAATAGAGCAACGGCGCCAGTAAAATTGGCAAAGCGAGTAACGCCAACAGTACGGGCACAAGTACGGCGAGTAAAATTAGCGGAATCAAAAACGATTTGAGAACTTTCAAAAATTTCATAAAAAGCACGAACTTGACGAACATGGCTAGTAAAAATAGTTTGAATTTCAACAACAAGATAAATATCAACTTGAGTATACCGAAGGCTTTCAGTTTGGCTAGACCGATTTTGACTAAAGCCAAAATGCCGATCTTCTTCATGTCGAATTTCGGAGTATGATGTACTTTGGTGAAAATTGGCACGTGATGGTGGGACGCGGATTCGTGCAAATCCTCCAGACCGGAACTGGAGGCGGCCGTAAAGGTCAGACCGCTATGGCCGAAAGAAGTAGCCGCGCCGGTCGACGTAACAGCGTAGCCGGAGTGCGTACCGCCGCCGCCGTACGTATAAGGACTGACGTGATGAGTGGGCATGGTCGACCATTTGTTCATTTGCGAACCGTACAAAGTGACTAAAGGCACGAAATCCGCGTCGCTATCTTCGAAGCTATCGCTGGCGTCCGAAAATATGTTGTTGACGCCGTTCGGGCCGCGACGTACCGCTTTCACGTGTAGTTTCGTTACTCGCGGTCGAAATTTCAAGTGTCGCACAATCGGCTTCGGCGTCGTGATGAACGGATACGTCAACGTGGATGTTTGACCTGGCGACGTGCTAGCGTAGTCCGAATACGAGTACGCGTAGTCGTTACGTTGCGGTTGCGTGATACCGTGCCAGCGGTACGCGTCGTTGGTGCTTTGCAGGTAGCGGCTGTCCCTCGAGCTCGACGACGAATACCCTTCTTCGTCCGCCGTTGCAATGGCTACACCGCTGCCGCCGCCGTCGCCGCTGCTGTTGCTATTCGACTCGGCCGTGGTCATGGCTGCGTTTAGAAATGCTTCGGTTGTCGCTGGATACGTCACCAATGACGGCTCGGCTAGTGATAATTTTGTACGTGCTAATGACCAGTGCAGGAACGCGAATACTGTGATCAATATACCATTTGTACTCACGAACATTGGCATATTCTTTGGGAAAATTTATTTTATCACGTTGTTGTTTATCACCATTATTTGTCTTTTCTCAACCAAATCAACGGTCGCCTGAAAGCAATGAAATGAATTACATTTTCTGACATATAATTAGGTACCTACTCGTATTGTTTATGTACAGATGTCTAGTGTCTATTGTCTACCTAATGCTAGGTACCTACGAGTGCGATGTACGTGTATCTATGTGGTGCAGATAGTGTATACTGTTACTGTATATCGATAAGTTTTGGTATTTTCTCAACCTCACATCTCTGTCACTTGGCAGTCGAACACCGGAGTACCTGTTTCTACCTATGCATTCGTAAAACCGAGTCTAATATGATGTTCAAACCAAAATAATAAGGATGCTTCTTTAGAAAGAGAGAGAGAGAGAGAGAGAAGCGGTCGCTTCATTTTTGCATTTCACGTAATTTTTCACTTTTACTCTTCACAACGACCATTTCCTATTCCTGCATACAAATCGAAAAATAATGAATCATTTGTAATCGCCGTTGGCATTGGAATAGGAATAGCCGTCCAATCAATACATACAAAGACCAACTAGGTACTATATTTTCTTTGGTTTAAAATGAATTACTCGAATCAGCCAAGGATGAAGCAATTTCGTCGTAAAAAAGTGCATTACATTTAATTGGATCGTAACCTGGATTCGTACATAGGTATCGTGAATATTTCAAAGCTTCGCAAAATTTTTCATACAAAAATATATATGCGAGCAACGAAGTGGCCAACACTTACGAGGTGGACGATGGACCATGATTAATTAACATACGTCCGACATTCGGCTATGTTCAGTTATTGGCCCAATTATAAGCACTTATCCTCAGGGCCGGTTTGATGGAAAAATGAGAACCGGGAAACAATGGAAGAAAGAGCCCAGCTTCGCTGTTTTCTTTTTCACCAAACATTCTTCAACACGGAGGGAGGGGAGGAAGGAATTTGTTTTCAAGGACGTCCAAATTTTTTGTAAGCAAAAAATGTCAACAATTTCATTTTTATTTATTTATTTTTTTAACATTATGCGCTGTGTACAGCCTGAGGGCTAGAGACGCATGCACGTGAGGTTAAAGAGACTAGAGTTGAGGAAAGAGTGAGTTACGGTGGATAAATAAAAGAAGGTTCTGTACAGTTTGCTCGTTGTCTCCTAGAATTTGGGGTAGGGAAGAAGGGATTTGTAGGGCTTCACGTTGACTTGCATAACGAGGGCAGTCTCGAAGAAGGTGAGCTACTGTAATGTGAATGCCACAATGCTCGCAGATTGGCGGTGGATTGTGAGCCATGAGATGAGAATGAGTTAGATTGGTGTGACCAATTCGGAGCCTACAGAGTAGAACTTCTTCTCTTCTGTTGTTGCGACATGATGTATGCCATAGAAATGTGTCGAATTTTATGAGACGTAATTTATTGGAAAGTGGGGTCTGTTGCCAAATGGAGGACCAATTTTTGAGGGTTCTATGCCTCACGATCGATTTAAAATCTTGTAATGGCACGGGGATGTTTGGGTATGGGAAGCACTGTGTAGATTCATTGGCCGCCAAATCTACCAGCTCATTGCCTCGGATACCCTTATGCGAGGGTACCCATGCGAAGGTGATGCGTTCTGGATCTTCTGCAAGGAGGGTTACTATCTCCTTCGCGATGGGGTGTTGGTGCTTATCATAAGTAATTCGGAGACAGTTTAGGGCGGATAAAGAGTCAGTGCAGATTAATATTTCTGAGCGTATATCGGTAGATAATTGTACGCGTAGTTTTATAGCAAAAAGTTCAGAAGAGAGGACAGAAAATGAGGGAGGTAATGAGAAACGAATTGTATTTGATTCTTGATCGCTATAAACAGCACAACCAGAGCCAAACTTAGACTTGGAGCCGTCAGTATAGTAAATAGCGAAGTTATGAAATTTAGCGCACAATTCGTTGAAGGAGGTCGTTACAGTGCTTTGTGAGGAGGATTTAGAAAGCAGTGCTAGTGATGTATCGATGTTGATAAGACAGTCCATCCAAGGAGCCAGGGCTGGTAATGGATATGTAAGCATTATAGAGTGAATTAGGTCAAGGGATGAGAGTATTTTTTTTTGAATATTGTCTGAAGAGGTATTCTGGTGGCCAATGAGAGTCTTTCAAAGTGATATGGGCTGCGAGATTTGGTGAAGCAAGTATGTGAGCCCACAGATTGGATATGATATAATCTCTTCTTATATTAAGCGGAGGTTCGGCAGCTTCGCTTAACCCTAGATTGTGAAAAAACACCCGGTGTAGGTTTCTTGGTGCGTTGTAGGCAATACGCAGCGCTCAACGCGTTTCAACGCTAGTGCGCGATAATCATCTTCCTTTGCGCAACAAAATGCGCTACGAGTTGAACTGTTTTCACCTGTATGTGGGAGGGGGGTGTGACGAAACGTTTTTTTCAAAATAATTTTTTATCTTGGAATAATAACAAATTAAAAAAAAGAAATCGATAATTTTTTATGGAAAGGAATATGATAATGAGTTTCCTAAGAAATTTGCGAAGAAAGACTAATTTTCAAGATGAAAATTTTTGTTTTCAGAAAATGACTTTTTTTGGGGTAGTTGGTAACACTGCTTTTTTATACCATCATTGGTATAAACGGTATATCATGTTTTTGCGGAGACGATTCACATGAATTTTCACCATAACCCATCCTCGTAGACTTAATTACAAAGCTGTAAATGACTTTTTAAAGCTTTTATAGTGTAGGAATGTAGGGTTAATATGCTCAGGACCGGAGAGGTGCGGAAAGCACCAGTAGCCAGTCAAACAGCAGAGTGGTGTATGGGGTTCAACTTATTTAGAACACTGGTTTTTGCGGAAGAGTGAACTGTAGCGCCGTAATCACATTTAGATCTGATAACTGCGCGATAAATTCTATGGAGAGATGTACGATCTGCTCCATATGAGGTGCGAGAGAGTTTTTTAAGAAGATTGAGTTTTCCTTGGCAAGACCTTTTCAGGGAATTGATATGCGCATTCCAGGAAAGAGATTCCAAGATATTTTGCTGTGTCCGAGGTTGGAAGAGGATTATCTTGCATATGTAGGTCTAAGGTCTGACTGCAGGATCGTGATCTACAGAAATGTATAGCAGTGGATTTAGACTTGGAAAAATGAACGCCATTTTCAGAGGCCCATTTGTCTACGCTATTTATAGAATCTTAGAGAATTTCTTGGCCGAGGGAGGGGTTGGAGCAAGATATGAAAATCACGACATCATCTGCATAGAGAGCAGCTTTCACCAGACTTTGAATGGTAGATGTAATGTCGTTAATGGCTATATTGAAAAGAGTTGGACTGATAACAGAGCTTTGTGGTACGCCATTTACTTGACTTTGTGATGAAGAGAGGTGATTACCTATTTTGGTTTGAAAAGACCTATTTGCTAAAAAGTTTTTAATGAACATTGGTAATTTTCCTCTGAAATTCCAGTCATGTAGCTTTTCCAGAATTTTATACCTCCAAGTGAGTTCAAATGCTCTGGAGCAGTCAAAAAATGTACAGCCAGAAAATGAAGAAATTGTAGCACTAGTGTCGTTTCACTTGAAAAGGTAAAAATGATCAAAATTTAACGTTGGTTTACATGACACGTTTTCGTTTTTTAAAGTTTTTGAAAAAACTGTAGGGTTTAAAGAAAAATTCATCATAGCTTAATTTTTAGAGGATAAAATTTCCTATTCAGTGTTATAAATATTGTTATGTTTTCATCATCATTAACGATAAAATTTTATCAAGTTCCTTATTAGGTACTCCTTTCAGCTAATTCAACGGTGATAGTCATTATGCATGCTCATTATAGAAATTTCAGCTTCCTAAGTGAATTGAAGATCTCCTTGTTTGCTGAAAATGCATTCCATATTCATTAACGTTATTTTCTATTATGATTTAGTTTAATTTTTAGCAACATTTTTGCATTTTCAAGTTTCAATGATCAGTGTTCAGGGATTGAATTTTTCATATCTACTCGCCAAATTGACCGGCAAAGGTCAGCACTTCGTATGTGGAGTTAGTTAGCGACTAGAATATGATCCCCTGAATTTGGGTCAAAACTGATCCAAAATGACGAACGATAAAAATTTGAAAAAGGCTTAAGTAGTTCCAAATACGTAACTCAATGTTTGAAAATATGGGCTAATATGATAACTGCCGATAAGAAAGTATACTCCTGCTCAAATTCATTTTTACTAGTGTAACGAAAGGGGGAGGGGAGAGGGTAAAGGTTATTATCCACCAAATTCGGTAAGAGCTAAATATGTAAAAGATGGAAAATTTTTGGTCATGATTTCTTGCGACTAAGTGAACTCAGAGTAAGTTTGGAGAAAAGTTAGAGCGAATAACATGTTTTAGAGATGGCCTCGGGTAGTTTTTTAACGTATTTAAAATTATTTTAAATTTTAAAGTGCAGAGAAAATTTATTAAAGTTTTCCATACAAAATATATAGGTAGTAATTTAAATTTCCACTCGAGGCTTGTAAAATAAATAAATTTAAAATTAAAACGAAAAACACAAATCAAATGGGTGACCGCAGGCCCCTCGAAGACTTTTTCGGGTACGCTATTGCTGACTGTGTTTATCTATTCCATTTCGTTTTCCATTACGCACATTCAATGATTTATTAGTCCAATAGAAGACCTTGAGATAAACTTATACTAAACGATGAATTGAAGAAATATCCTTCTGATACCTACAAAGTTTATTCACCTGTAAAAGGTTTAACCATTTCGGCTGGCCAGCAAGAAATTTGAAGGAATTTCCATTGGTTCTTCTTCTAGCGTCAAGAGTCCGAGAACAGCAACCAATAAGAATATAAGCAATAGGTGTTTGATTTTGAATTAGATCAATATGAGCTACTAAATATTCACGCAGACTTATCGCTTTTGCGGTGTCGAAGAAGAGAGTGAAATTGTATCGATGCTCATTGGCTACTGATATTATCACCATACACTCTACAGTTGCTCATATTGACTAAATCGGTAAGCAATGCACTCGGAAAAGTAAAGTTTAAATTTTTCACTCGATCTCAAAAGCACAAAAGGTGTAACCCTTTATAGGTCAATAAAATTTGCTCCTAATAAATTAATAATATAATATGGAGTTTACTGCTTATCCTTTTACTTCCCTTGAAATGATTTCTTTTAATTCAGATTATCCTAATTTCACGACGATATCTTCACGAAGATGTTATGGAGCTACCTACTCTACTGGACCCAACAGGAATTTCCTCGTGTCCTGGCTGGTCAATTAAAACCTGCACAATATGCTTTCTCACTATCATAATGCGAACGTTCCCGTTCCAAAATAATTTTTTTTTTGCTGTTTTGTTTTATCGAATAAATTGATCTTGGCGTATTCGGGAACCGTGATGCGACTAATTTTTCTAAATTATTTTCACAATACCCCAAGTGCATATTTACTCGTACCTATGCCATCTTTATACTCATTGTAGTGAGTTATGCATTTAGATATGTTTTAAGAAATATTAGCCCATGCCCATATTATACTCTTGACCCATATTCAATTGTTATTCATCATCGTTTTTACGCATCGTCAGTTCAACTATAAAATATGCTAAATTGCATAATTACGCCGAGTATTTTTCGCGCCAATGATAGACGTACTTCTTGAGCAAATCGAGTGCCGACAAAGTGGAAAATGGCTTTTCTATTATCGAAACTTGTGAAGACGACGCGAAACTTATACATGCACTTCTTACGAGCTCTTATCGCTGTATTACGATGTGACTGTACGAATATAGTCAACAATTTTACTACGTATGGCCGGAAGTGGAGTTCGCAGTTTTCAAACTAATGCGTACCAAATGCACAGGTACTAACAAGGGTGCGTCAGGTCTCTCGTGTTGATCGCTTGACCTGAATCTGGCTTATTGAACAAAAAAATGACCAAAAATTCTAATGCGTACATTCGTAAGAGTTCTGAACAAAAACTAACGTAATAATTCCAGAAAATTCATTCCCTTTTACCAAAAATATTATTACTAATATCCTAATACCTATTAAATAATTTTTGAAAATCGCTGAAGCACAAATTGAACGAAAGAATGTTCGAATATTTTCGTTAAAAATCACGCAAGAATTATAGAATTTTTTTTCATACAAGACGTACGTATAATTAAGTATATGCCTATATGGTCAGTTTATTTTTTGTTTCACATCATCGTCATGCAACCAGCAACAATTTTTATTCAATTCATACTTGTAAAGTACCTAACATCATTACATCATTGTTGATAAGGAGTGAAATAGGTATGTTGTTATTGGCAAACTGTAAATTAGGGAGGTTATAGTAGCTATAGAACTTACGCCTGCTTCAAATTTTCAATTTTTGATTCGTTAAGTAAAACATACTATTTCATTTTGGGTAAAGAAGATGTTACAACTCGCGTGTAAAACTTCTCATTCTTTGCCGCTACATTACATTGTTTAGCCCATATCTAATGGATTTCCTTGACCCTTCCAACAATTATCGGATGCGCGATGCATTTACGTTTACTTACAAATATGCATAATATATTTCTTATTATTGGTAATGCACCTAGAATAATGTACCAAAGAGGCATATTGAAGTTGTGAAAAGCAAAATTTTAACAAGAAAAATCTCTCAAAACATTTTGAAAAACTATCAAGAATTTAACCTTTTATCAAGGTCTTACAAAAGATTTTCTTGGACTTCGATGGAAACCAAAGAATCCAAATTTTCAGCTAATCAAGGAGTATGAAAAATGCTGGAGGCACAAAAATTTTATCGCGTGATTTTCTAACCGCACCGACCAAGTTCCAATAATTCATTTCAAAATCTAAGTCTATTCTTGACCGCCTGTAAATGATTTTTTATTGAAATTTTCCATGGATTCGTCGATGCCAATGAATATCAAATTCAAAACATATTCGTCGGAATGTTGAGCTCACACCATTGGAGTGAGCAGTATAACAAGTTGAAATTACCCATACATGTAACGCATTTATAGCAAGAAACAAAAACACAAAAGAATGAGGTGTAAAATTATTTAGTAATTTTTTTATGAGACTCTCACTCGACACGTACAGATGAGGATAACTCTGCCTACAGGCATGCTGTGTAAGAAGAAAAAATTTCGAATCGATTGATGAGTAAGTTGAAATTATGTAGTTCGAGATGAAAAGATACAAAAATTTTTATAACTGCCAAAAAGATATTTCAATTGAAATTTTTCGAACACAACAAGAAGCGATAATGAGAATACGTAAAAAAAATTGGATGGTCGAAAGCATAAATACTCGTATTATTCTTTTATACGATGCAACAAACCGCTGCTCCTCACAAGGCACTAAGGCAGGCACCCGAATTTCGAGGACTCAAATTGTCATTGAAAAGTATATTACCACCGTAATCCGTAGGTAAAATTTCAATTGCCATTGGCCATTGAGGGTTACTTACGATTTTTCAAGATTTTAAAATAAGCAATCAAGTATATAGGTTTTTTATGAAAAAATAAAAAAAAAATTAAATTACTGGACATGTAACAACTTTTATTTCAGCTTTCCATGTATTTCGACGAGGAAACAAGGAGGATTTATATGTTGATGAAATTTTCTAATTTGATTCGATTCCCCCTCTAAAACATGTTTTTTTGCTCTAATTTTTCTCCAAACTTACTTAGAAAGCATATGTTAGTCATTGGAGATTACTTAGTCGCAAGCAGTGTTGTAGGAACAAACCAAAGAACGAGAACAAAGAACAACAAGAACGGAGAATTTTCATTGTTCCTGAAGAACAGGACCAAGAACGAGAACATAAAAGTGATATATCTGAAGAACAAAGAACAGAACGAGAACAGAATATTTTCAAGCTGAAAGATCGAAGAACAAAACGAGAACCAACTAATGAACAATGTTGAGTTTTAAAAACAAGAACAAGAACAATATAATTTTTTGTTGTTCTTCGTTTCTTTGAAAGTTAATGATTTATTATAAAATTAATAGATATCACGAGGGGAAAGAGAAAATAAGAAACTTATACTTGAAAGCGAGCAAGTGCTACATATACCCATATAAGTAATTTTTTTTTAAATTATTAGCTTCAATTTATTAATTTTCAGTTTCAACAACAACGTAAATTGTAAACTGTATCAAAAAAAAGAAAGAGAGAAAGAAAGAAAGAAAGTAATGAAGGAAGGAAGAAAGAAAGAAAAAAAGAAAAAAAGAAAGAAAGAAAAAAAGAAGAAAAGGAAAAGTTTAAGAACGAGAACAGAATGAAGAACGAACACGAACGAGACCATAAAGGATTGAAAGAACAAAGAACAGAACGAGAATAACATTGTAAAGAATTAAAAGAACGAAGAACGGAACGAGAACAGAATATTTTCAAGCTGAAAGATCGAAAAACAAAACGAGAACCAACTAATGAACAATATTGAGTTATAAAAACAAGAACAAGAACAATGTAATCTTTTGTTGTTCTTCGTTCCTTTGAAAGTTCATGATTTATTATAAAATTAATAGATAAAGAATTAAAAGAACGAAGAATGGAACGAGAACAGAATATTTTCAAGCTGAAAGATCGAAGAACAAAACGAGAACCAACAGAACAGTTGAAACATTGAGAATAAGAACGAGTCAGGAACAGGATCAAATGACTGGGTCTTTCCAGGAACGAGAACAGGAACAAGAACAGACATCTGTTCGTTCCTACAACACTGGTCGCAAGAATTGATAATCAAAAATTTTCAATCTTTCATTTAGCTCTTACCAAATTTGGATGGCAATTACCTTTACTCCCCCTTCCTACCCATTACACTCGTAAAAATGAATTTGAGCAAAAGTATACTTCTCATCGACAGTAATCATATTAGCCCATATTTTCAAACATGGAGTTACGTATTTGGAACTACTTAAGTCTTTTTCAAATTTTTATCGTCCGTCATTTTGGATCAGTTTTGACCCAAACTAACTCCACATACGAAGTTCTGACCTTTGCCGGTCAATTAGGCGAGGAGATATGAAAAATTCAAGAAATAAAACTGAAGATATTCATTTTACGCGTAAAGCTCCCTACTCGCGGACATTTCCATGTTCGAAAATGGAAATATGAGTGAAATCGACGATAAGCAGCCGTGCAGGTATTTTCCACCAGAAGTAAAGAAACAACGAAACAACGGATTTCGTTTTCATCGTAATTAAGAGTCGATTATTATGGCGAATGGAAAGGACGCTACGACGTTCGATGAAGACGAAAAACTGAACGCGCCGTTGAAGCGTGAAATATCGTTAAACGTTAATTAAAAATCAACGTGCTAAATTCGTTCGCCGTCTTCGCGGGCGATGTACGCGAGAACACGAGAACGCGACGATAATCGATGGGAATTTTTCACGCTCATCTATACCGCGTTTAAATTATACGGCGAATATGTAATCCGCGGCGTGGTACGCATCATTTGTAACAGCGCGGCACTGCGCAGCGGTCCTTCATTGCGTGGCAGTTTTTACTTCATTTTATTTTATTTATTTATTTTTTTAATGTGAAAAAAATACGCAGAAACGAAATGGAAATTTAATTTTAATGTGCGTTAGGTATATACGTATATTGATTTGTTAAAGAAGTGCGTAATATACGTACATACTATACGATTGATGGGTGAACAGGCACCTAATACTACCTACGTAATACGCGTATGTTGGTACATCCCAGATCCTACATTTACGTCACAAGCAAATATACTTGCAAGATCTACGTGGTAAATTTCGATTCATAAAACTTTAAAATATTATTTATATAGACAATCTGCATCATTCTGGTCAGGATGCGAAGTCAGAGTTTTTCGAAAAATGCCAAGTACAAATAAAAGCTAACAAAAAGACGCGCCTGATTAATTTTTTTCATTTTGATTTTAATTTATCTGCATGAAGTTACACACGATACGTTATTAGTCATTAGTGTCTGAAGAGTGATGACTCTTTAATATTTGTGCACCTAAGTTACCTATGAACTATGAACGTACTTTCTCCAAGTTGAAAACCTAAAAAATTGTCTTACATCTGATTTACGTCAATACGCATCAAAAATATACGCTTTTTGATATTGATAACTGTTCAATTAATTGATCTTACCGTCGATAGTTTAGAAAAATTATTAGTTTTGATACACTATTTTATACTTGCTGCTACACTAGTATTTTTTATGGGGTTACTTGCTCATCGTTATTATGCTTTTTTGGCTTGTTTTTTACTTTCATTACAATAACCATTTATAAATGTTTTATAATTTTTCCTATTTTGAGAGCCAATTTTGTGAATTGATGATTCAGTCATATCTTTTTCTTTCATTTTAATGAATACTAATACATCCATTTTTTCAAAAAAACTATGTCTTTTTTAAACACCACGTAGAGATAATTATAAAAGTGGCCTTCGATTTGGATAAAAAAGTCGGATTCAGCGTCTCAAATCGCATATTTTGACCGCTAGTCGTTTTACCGAAAGCCTTTTCAGTGGAGTGAGGAGGTCGAAATAGCGAAAAACTATGATTTGTTTTCATAAACGGCATTAATTTGAGGTCGCCTACCTCCTCTCCAAATGGTTGCTTGGCGCTGAAAATTTGGTCAGGACTATGTCAATTCAAAGTAAAAAACATACTAAAATTTCATAAAAATCAAAACAATATTTTTCTTTTTTTATTTTTTCATTCCACCCTAATGCATATTATTATATTACAGGTAAGTAAGCGTAGATAAAGCAATTTTTCCGATTTAAAAATCAATTAAAAATCCAAAAAGGAACTTCGGCATTTGAAAATTTGAACATGAGGTTACCTTTGTGAATTGCTATTTTTATTTGAGTTGACTTTGTTTGAAACTGAGAAGGATGAATTTGAGGAAATGCCATAAACGCGTTTTTTTTTTGGAGTTTTTTCGATTTTGGATTATGTTCTACTCATTATCAGAGTGCAACAAAAAATATATATATTATAGTAGAACATATTGCAAAGTTTACAAAGAAAATCAAAAACGCTACTCGCCAAAAAAATCCCAATTTTTTTTAATTTTTTAAATATAAAAAAGTTTAGAAAAAATGTCTCGATCATTTTGAAAATTTTACGAAAAATAGATTCATAATTACAGTACCTAGTTGCCAACCTATAACTAAAGAAAATTTTAACATTTTTCACAAAGCCTGGGAAGAGATATTACAAGTAAGTTTTTCGTCATACGAACCTTAATAACTCCGAAAGGGATGAGTGTAGGGACTCACGAATTGAGGTGGAATGTTTTTACACCAGAGGTGACATTTCGGGGCATTTTAAACGAAATTTCTTTCAAAGGCCGTTTTCACTATGTTAGAGATGGAGATTCTACAACTTTCTAGATAGTTATGAAACGAGTAGTTGGGAGTTAACAGCCTATGTACTGGGTATAGGGGTAAAAAGGTAGCCCCAATTGAAAGCTCAGCTCCAGTGATGGGGCATGGCTGCTTGCCATCAATTATTATTATTACATCTATTCATTCATTTTGCTTTGTGCATACAAGTTGCGTTAAATTTTCCAAGGAGAAAGGGATGTTTGTAGACGCGATAGCCCCCACGGGGGGCAATATTCAATTAATGTACTATACCTAATATTTATTTAAATAAAAGGTTAACATGGCTCGGCATTATATTTCCACCTGGCCAAAAGATGTACTTGACTGGAACTAGCATTGATTAGGTATTCTCAGGGCCAAAGAGAGGGGGGACAAAGGGGACATTTTGTCCCGGGCCCGAATTTATTTTGTTATTATTTATGTTTTAGATATGAAGTGAAGCTGCAATTTTTCAAAACTCGATGGCTGTATTATATCTTAAAAACATTCACATAAGATAAATGCTTTCCTAAAAAAAAATGGAGTGTTCATTATTGTTTATGAAAGTTGAAAGTATTCAAAAACTCCGATAAATTGCTTTTTAAAAATCATAAAAAATTTCCCGGGGACCAGTACCCCCTTAATAACATAGAGGCCCTATCTTCTTGTGTTTGTCCTGGGCCCACTTTTCCTCTCTGCGGCCCTGGGTATTCTTAATCAGTTAAGCAGCCATGTACCTATGGTATTTACTTTAAAACTCGAACACGGCTGTACGAACGCATATATGATAATACCGATAGTGATACATCAGACACGTAAGAATAGAGTAAGCCGGGTAGCCATCGGAGGTAACGCAACTCGAAATCCATCCGCTTCTGGACTCATCATTCATCGGACGAGCACGTACGTCTAGGCGCGATTTTTAAACCGTGTCAACTATAAATCCAAATCCAAGCCAGTAGCCGTGGTCGGCGGTTAAGTAGCATCGGATTAACGATGTAGGTAAATTTGAAAAATGACCGAAGACTATTTGAGAAACGCATGAAGATCGTTGTCCTCATTTCGCTCGCAATGGCAATGAAATCTGCGCCGCAGATAAAACTGACTCATTTGACACTGGAAATTAGTAAATTGTTTCTACGTGATTTGAGATTTTACACTTTTGAACGTTTTAGATTTTTACTCGCGAACGTGGCGTGGCGATGAACGCCAAAGACCTGACTGGCCGGAATATCACGTAAAAATTTGCCCGCGTGTTTTCCTCGTTTCTGCCGCAGTATAATGTTCTATTCGTACCGAAGCTTTTCTTCGTGTTATGATAGTGTACCTCGAATTACACCTGTACCGTCTTCGTGTTCTTGGTTTTGTTCGCTTTCGTTGTAACCCGTAGCCGTAGGCTTTACAGTGTAAAGTGTAGACTGTAGACAGTGGGCGGCTGTAGGTTATGAATAGCTACGGTAACAGATTAAATCGACAGCCATTCCTGTCACTTTTTCTCCTCTAATTTGACCGATGAGCGCTTATTTTATTCGATGCGATGCTATAAATACTCACCATGTACGAATCGCTCAGCCACCCATTAAATTTAGTAAACAATTGATCGAAGTAATTTATTTTGAATTTAATACATGAATTCGATGATGCATTTAAAGTTTTCAAAAACTCATTTAATTTCGTGCATAACAACAATAGTGGAATTATAGCGATTGCAATTCAGTATAGCTAGGTGTAAAATGTTTATAATTGAAAAAAAAAAAAATGGAATATTTTTATTAATTTGGATTTTCATAAGAATTATTCTTTTTTTTGTGTGTATTTATAATTTCTTCCTGTGTAGTGTACGTTACAGAGAGTGCTTTCGCCAATTTTCGCACGAGTCTTGGAACGTCTCTAGGATACTACCCTACTAAATATACCAGGGCGTATTGTAAGAAAATTTTGGAGCTGCACAAACATAGTTCCATTGAGAAATTTTTGACTTTTTACTGCTTTCGTAGTACACTTGTTTATTCATTCGAACATGCCAGTACTAGAGAAATGGGACCCACGATCCCCCGTACTCATTTGGCTCAACGACAAAGAACGACGTTCAAAACAGACACCTAAGGCGAGGGAGCAGAAGTGGTATAAATACATTTTTGAGGATGCGAATACGAGAGGTGAAGAGACGATTAATTCTCAAACTGGAAAAAAAGTGAAGAAAAAAAATCATTTGTTTGAATTTTTATAGGCTATGTTATCAACTTAGGTAATTTCGTGAGATTTTTGTCGTTTTATAAAAACTGTTAAAATATTCAAATTTTTGGAACTGCACAACTTCTTTTTTAGAGCTGCACAAAATGTGCGGAACTGCACGTTAGAATACACCCTGAAATATACAATTTGTATACTTCCAAACGTTCCAAGATCCATTATATTTTGGTGCTTCCTATATAATATTCTGAAGTGGGTCTCGAGTTACCAGTTAAGAATCTGTTATTTAACTCAATTAGAGCTTTTCCTACCCCTCAAGAGGCTCCTGAAGAATTGTATGAAATTCTTTCCAAAAAGCTTATACATAATGTACACCTATAACTCTTTAAATGAAGATCGAGTCTCAGATCATGTTTTGTAAATCTTGACCCTCGGATTGTAGATAACCGCTACATACGTACTTATATTTCTTTTCCTCTACTTAATAACACAAAGGTGGGTGGATGAAATTTTCTCATCATTCCTTTTTTCATTCATCTCAAAATTAAGATCTACTCAAATTTTAAGAACGATTGAAAAGACTTCCAAAATTTCGACATTTTTCATCTCGAGGTCACGTAGTTTAGTAAAGTACGATGTCAATATGTCCAAATTTCAATTCTCCGAGTCAATTTGTGGAGGGTGATGGGTAATAATTCGAATGTGGATCGATAATAAAGGATAATTCAAATTTGAGATAAGCTTGATGAGCTCCAAATTGCTTAAATTTTATGAAAATTAACCAATGAGATTATTAAGAAGCAAGACCGTTGCCAAAGGTCTAGGATGAAGATCAGAACCTTCCCATGACTTTCAATTTCATTATTTGCATGTTGTAATTGTTATATTTTGTCAATAAGTAAATTATTCTTTTGCTATATTTAAGCTTAATTGTAAATAAATATTTTTTCATACTTGCGGGAAGAAAGCGCTACTTTACCTCCCGCTCGCTAATCGCTCGGGTCTCAAACGAAAGCTTTCCTCCCGTATTTAGGAAAAATTTCTTCACTACTCGGGAGAAAAATTGATTCTAGACTCGCGTGACTTATCACACTCGCTTTGCTCAGGTTACAAACCTCACACTCGTCAAGAATCACTTTTACCTCCCTGTATTTGGAGTGGTCGCCGAAAATTTATATTCTCAAAAACAATTAAATTCCACTAATGCACGTTCATCCATCTTGGCAAAGGTTGTGCTAAATAGAAAAATATATTTCGCAAGTGATTTTACAAAGGAGAAAAAGGGGTCATCGTTTTTAAAATGTGACCGAGGTGAACGTAAAATAGAAAATTTTATATGATAAAGCTTGAATAAATTATAAACATTCAGATTTATGAGTGGTTTTAGCGAGGAAGTTACAACGAATAACTTCTTTTAAAAGGTAAATTAAATCAAGAAACTCAATAAATCATCCGGGAAATTACAATCTTACATGTAGAATTGTTAAGGACCAAAATATGATCCCATGAATTTGGGTTAAAGACGATGTAAAATTAATCAGAAATTGTGGTTGATTAAATTTTTAGAACGCCTTGGGAAGCCTCAAACAGGGACGTCCCGAAAGGGGGGAGGGGGGAGCTTCCCCCCTTGGCTTTTGGAAAGTTGGTAAATTTGGAGTTTTAGCGTAAAGTTGGTAAACTTGACCACTTGCGCAGTATTATTACAGCTATTTTTAAATTTTTTGAAGACTAACAAGACTGTGACATCGTATTTATTTAACATCTTATCTTCGTGGAGCAAAAAAAAAAAAGGTCAAAAGTTGGTAAAATTTCATGTTATTAGTTGGCAATTTTTGGTTTTCTCCCCCCCCCCCCTTCTGAAGAAGGTCCTCGGTACGCCCTTGGCCTCAAATAGCTGAAAGTTCATAGATCTGAGTTTGTGTGATAACTACAAATGAGTAAAAAATATTACATATCCTGAATCGAAAATTTAGAGGGAATACATGGGTGTTTCAAGGAGAGTTGGAGTTGTCCCAAGAGCAAAAATCATTTTCGGTTTAATTTTTTTTAATGCGCTGAAAATTTGAAAAAATCGATCAATAAAAATTAAACAAAAAAATGTCATTGGAATTGTGAAAAATTTTAAAACTTGAATGAGAATTAGGTCTGGGACAATCTTTCCTCCCTGCCTCTACCATGCCTTGTTTGTGAGGTTGTGACTTCTGTGAAAAGCTTAACAATACCATATGCAAATCTGAACAAGTCTCTATTAAAAACTAAGCTTCTTTATAAGTTATAGGTTATGGACTGCTCGAGGACTCGTAATTAAAAAAAAAATCAGTATTAATTGAATAAAATTCAAATGATTTTATTAAATCATTATACGGCTACTTTACGTAATTACACTGCCCTAAGCGAGTATAACGACTCGTTTGAATTATAGTGGAAATCAGCGAGATCTAAATACCTCAATGGTTTGAAAAAACCTTGATCGTTTCCAAAGTTCTGAGAATACATTTGCTATTTTCGATCATTGTATTCAAATGCACTATATCTGAGGTACACCGTTGATGACACGCATCGTCGTTTGGGCACTGCTACATGCACGTACGAAAATTTAATTTTCTCGCGTAACACAGCTATTCGTAAACATTTCCGTTTCGACGTATGTGTTTAGTTAAAAGAAAGAGAGAAAAAAAACTTACCTACATCTGGCACAGTAGGAATGTGCAAGTTTTTCGTGATGATATTCGCGTATTATTGTTGCGGATTAGGTGCAATTGTTGACGTAAATTTTCACGCTTCATACGGACCTGAACGATTGTGTTATTTAGGTAAGTATTAATAGCAACTGCAGAGGCTATACCTTTAGGCAGTGTTCTGTGATTTTTAACGAGATCGATAATACCGAATAATAAGTATCGAATCGACCAACGTTACTGAAATTGTGCAGTGTACACTATACACGACACTCGAAAGAATATAGGTATTCGTTAATTCACTTTGGAGAATATGGAGTATTTGTCGTCGAATTCGAAAATATATACGAGCATACGTGCAGTAGATGGACTATTATAGAAGCAGTGACTCTTAACGAATGACCCTTATATGTCACCACGTCGTCGTTCGGCTCCGTACGTACACTGAAATACTCGGATTCGTACTACGTGGGTACGAAAAGAAACGGTCCTACTGGAATGAAACGAAATGAAGATCAAACAAACAATAACGGTGGCGGCGAACAAATCAAACAACAAAAAAAAGTAAAAAAACGCGATGATTTGCATTTTGCTCGTAGAATTAGAATTGCAATCTTATGAAAGAAGCGCTAATTATCGCATCTAGCCGACTCGTACATGCAAGTTAAGCGCGGATGCGGTAATTCTACAATCCGACAAAGCCATGGCGTTGTAATCGAGAGTCCGAACAATAGCTCGGTAAACATTTTTGATTTTGATGTCTGATGTCGGATATGAAAATCATTCGTGATTTCTTAACTGAGAAAAACGCGCTTGTACAATGCACAGTCGGTGCGAGAATGGCTGGATTTACTTACAGATGGAACTCTTTCGCTAGTATCGCTATTTGGCGCAGAATGGTTGGGGGTTAACTATGCTGAAATTTCGAATACTAATGCATCAAGTACAGGTCTGCTGGCTGTTGAGATTTTTGACAAGCTTTAATTAGGTAGCATTTTTAATCTACGTAAGAACGAAAGTTTTCATGTTGCAGGGATAGGAAAAAATTCGCACTCAGAGAACTTGACGAACAGCACTGTTTGTTTTTGAAGAAGTTGCGATCGAACAGAATTCACACACATACACATACACATAGGCATACTGTGTAGTTTGGCAAGCAAATGAAAAAGTTACTACCTTTCGTGAAACTTGTAACGAAAAACTTACCAGAGTAGTTAAACACGATTGAATGGCTGATCATCATCGAAGCTATGAATTTCGACGTATTCATCGGCAACAAACAAAACAACGAAATGAGATTTTGAAAAAAAAAAAAAAAAAAAAAAATACTAAAGCTAAATGTGTAAATGTGTAATAAATCGCGACGATGAAATAGCCCACGTTAGTTTGTAACAACACACGGAAAATGTTTTATTCTTTTTGCTTTTCATCAAAGAACTCGCGACGGTATAAGGTTAAAACGCTACACCAGCACAGTACGCATTTTAATATGTATTCGATGTCATTCGGACCATAAACAATACGAAACTGGAATCGCGGCGATGAAATAAAAGTATTTTAAATTCAATTTCTTTTGCACAGTCCAATTGTACGCGAGTATCATTGAAATTGTTAGTATTTCCCCTCTTCGCGGCGCGGCGTCATTCTTCCATTCGCTATTAATATAGCGCAACGCCGCGTATTTTCCATCCAACGTCCCGTCCCGGTTACTTAATTTGTCCCCTAGCTCGCGTGCTATCATCGCGATTTAAGTTTCGCCGACCGCGTCGTGATTTACGATGGACGAATCGACGATACACAGTGTTGAAAATGAAAACGAGCGATCGTTACGATCGAATTGGAAATTTTTGTTTGTTTCTTTCTTCTCGAGCCAAGGCTAAAAATTTTCCAGCCGCTTTGAATTCGAAACATGTCTAAAGTAGAAAAATAATTGTTACTTATATGAACAGTTTTAAATTTTACCATAAAAAAAAATTCTTCCACGTATCGAAAACAAATCGGTTTGAATCTTACCAAAATGAAGTTTTTGCCAAAATATTCTACCCGTACTTCCGCATAAATAAACTTCTTGGTGTACTTTTTTTTTTTATAAACTCGATAGAAACATCAGAAAAGTTATTACAAATATACTTACTTTTTTTTCATTTTTTGAAATTTCAAAATTTAACATATTTAATCCAGGATCTTTCATCGATCTCCAAATTTTGCAATCCCTCTCAAAAGGGTTCCTAGTTCATACTACATAATATTACCTATCTATTTAGTTTTCCGTATCACTTCTCGGAATCTTCATAATCGAGTTGAAACTTGCAAGAGAAGAGAGAATTGTGTTTTTGCTAGTGATGGAAGAATGCATAGGAAACAAGAACGAAAAAGAAAACCGAAAAGAACCTAATTTTTTTGAGAACTGAATCCGAATGGAAAACCTTATTTTTTACGGGAATGAAGACTGACAACGAAGAATCAAAAAATCATTGAAGAACCAAAACAAGAACCTTTGAAAAGAACGATAAAATTTGATGAAAGGAATACAATAATGGAAACTGAGAACCAAAATATTTGAGAAAGACAGGAAGAACGGGAACCGTATTTTTTGGTTCTTTCATCACTGCTACCAGAACACTGTTGAACACGCGTTTCATCGCATGCAAAACGATAGAATATCAGTTCGGATGTTTCTTAATTTATTATCTCGCATTCATCGCATTTACCTGTTATTTCTATCGTCCTATCAATTGCACGTAGCATAGGCTGATATTAGACATTTTAAAAGTAAAAAAGTACGGAAAAAATTCGGGTTTCGTTTTTAAAACAGTTCTCTTGGAGATTTACTTTCTAGTTTTCGTTCAATTTTTGTTCTTTTCTTTAATTTGGTTCTTTTTGTGTTCTTTGAAATTTAATTATTCTGTTTTTAGTTCGGTTACGGTTCTTACAAAAATTCGATTCTTTTACGTTTTGTCGAATAATTCGGTTCCCCTTCTTACCGTTCGTTTCCAAAACAATGTTGGTTCTCGCAGTTTCCTTTCTGATTTCGTCCCTAAAATTTTATTTTCCTTTTTTAAGTTCTTGTTTTGATTCTTCTTTTTCGGTTTTCGTTGCTGTTTCCCTTCTTTTCTTCCATCACAGAGCCTAACTAAACATTTCATGACAGAGAACCGAAGGTAGAATACCCACTTCAACATCAAATAGGATAGAATATAAGTTCGGATATTTCTTGCTATATTACTTCGATGTCTAGTTTTGTTGTATTGTTTTCCGATCTCGCATTCTTCGCATTTACCTATTTGCTATTTTTTTCTTCTTATCAATTGTAAGTTGTATTCGCTGGTATTTGACATTGTTAAAAGCAGGAAAAAAAATGGATAAAATTCGATTATCGTTCTTTTTGAGCAATTGTTCTTTAATTCGGTTCTTTTACTGTTCTTTAAAATTTAAAAATTTCATTCTTGGTTCAGTTTCGGTCCTCAAAAAAAATATCAGTTCTCTTCGCTTTTTCGTTCCCGTTTCTGATCTGTTTTCTTATCACTAATATAAGTTGCCGTCTTCATCTTTACTTATTATCTAATTTCGAATTCAAACTTTCAAGTATGAAAGCCGCATTTGGAGCCATTTTTATTAAAATTTGAATCAACTTCGGTTCTGAAATTCTATTTTTATGCACTTATTTAATACAAAATTTTCGTACATGGCGTTGTACATATAAAAAAAAAAAACCTATCGCCAACAAAATTTTCAAAAACGACTTGTATTTATTTTCATGATTCCACTTGCCTTCACCCATTTACATAAATTCCAAGTTGTGATTCTAGATGTATTGACCGATTCAGAATTTTTTTCTCTTATATAATATTATGTAGTTTTCACTTCCAACCTCGTACCTTGACACTACACTTTTATCGATTTTTGAGGATAAGTGATTTCCTATACACCCTAATGCATTAAAAGATTTTCCACGCCATGAAAAACATATATAATTTGCTCTTCCTGAATTTATTTGTTTTCCAACTAATATTTTATTAGATATTTCAAACTGATTTTAACAATTGATTTGGTGATTCTGCGTAGTGAAATTAGTTCAAAATGAATCTACCGACCTAGTGTACCTACCTTCGTATTATTAATGCGAGGAACGGAAATGAGAAAAATACGAAATTAACTTGGTTAACGAGGAATAATGGTTTTAATTATTTATAGTGCCTAATTAAGTATGTGGTAATATATGGTAATACGCGTTCGTCGTACCATGGTTTCGTTTGATCGATTTATGGAAATACATCTAGGTAGTGTCTATGCCGCGGCGCGTCACAGTTTTCAATTAATCGAATTGAAAAGGACCCAATTATTTTCATCAAACGTCTGCATAGAAGTTTAGTAGTTTAGGTGATTTTGACGAATGAAAAAAAAATTAGCTTAAGCTCGTGTATAGAAGAATCGCAGCCACATTTACGCCAAATATAGCCAAACAAAAACAAGTGAATGTGGATTGTGGAGGACGCGACGGTCGAAAGTTTCAACGATAAACATTAGACAACGAGACGTTCATTAACCAAATACCAAATACCGAGTACCGAATAAGTACGCGTAGCTTAATCGCCAAATAGAGATCAAATTCGTCGTAATAACTGTGCTACTGCTATTATACAGTTGTGGTAGTAGTAGTAGTGTAGTACGTGTAGGACTGTATAGGTATTGCGGTGGTATAGTTATTGGCCGGCATTTGAAATTCGTAAACGATTATACGATAAATAGCGAGGGCTACGTAATTACGTCAATTTCCTCGATAGCGGTGCCTGTGCGGTTTACAGAATTACAACCGCATATGGGTTTTTGAGGGACGCGATCGGCTTCGTCGTTTCCATTTAATGGGGCTTTTCCTTTACGAAGCCGACAAATGAAAGCAACTCCGCTGCTCGGAAAAGTCCACCTTGGCCGAGAAAATGAGCCGAAAATATGGTCAGCGATAATTGTGATGAATTAAGCGACGCAGCACGTACCAACTGGCAAGTACTCGTGATCGTAGACGCTAGAATTCACTTTTTATACGATGCCCAAAAATACCCAGTCTCTGTTTTTACTTTCAATTCTTTATTGACGTCACGTTAAACGCGATATCCGTAATTTGTGTAATTGCGTTTGATCTAATTTTATTACTTTTTTTTTCACCGTCCTATCTACTCGCTTTAGTTGCATCTTGTCTACGGGTCTACGATGAACTGACGCTGAGGACGAAAACACGACCGAGCGTTATACTTGGGTATTTATCGAAAATATCACATGCAGAAAAAAAACCACATCCAACATTAACATTCGTAATGCTCTACGAATTTCCTAGTGACAGTTCGACAGCTGCAGAGTATTTTTTTCTCCCCAAAATATATAGCATAGATATAGCTATTCTAACGAGATAATTTCCCTAACACGAAAGTAACATTATATATAAATAGTATACCTGGACGCGACGCGACACAGCCCAGACCTAGGTTACTATTTATGTATAGGTATAGGAAAAGCGTTCGAATCGAGGACAAAATGTCTACAATGTACCTTGATACTCAATTAAATGCAAGCAAAATTTTTCACCATCTGTCGCTCCAATTGCCAACCAATATGCATAATACAGTAGGTACGTTTATTTTACCATGGTGCCATGAAAAAAAGAGTAACTTTGAAAATACGTATATAAAAAGTAGTATATTTATGGTCACAAATATCGACTATAGCGAGAAAATTCCGGTCGCGAGTACAAAGCCGGAATGTCACAAGGGTAGAGATCATCAGTACATATGTCACTGTTGTCCAAATCTGCTGTCGAATTATTTTTGTCGTCCATTTTTTTGCTGAGCGTTACTCCTTGTAAGTAGGCATCTCTGTATCGTTTCAACGTGCTTCTGATTTCGATGTTGTTTTGCACGAATTTGAAAGTTTGTAAAAATTTCAACAACCTGTAAATCAGAAATCCAACAAAATTTTACGTACTATCATTGACAATGAGTTCTTAATCAAACCAATCGCTTATAAAGTTCAATAATATATTGTTTCGAAAAGGAAGCGTGGCTAAGAGGAGGGTGGTTGGAAGAGAAATTAAGCCAAGATAGAAATTTCGTGAATCGCCAGCGCCTCTTTACCAAGCATCGATATTAAAATTTTAAAAATTAATATATATTCGTAATGTATGAAAATTTATCAGAATAAATTTAGATAAGAATAAGAAAAGGCTTTATCATTATTGAATACTATTACTCAAATCGAAACTCTCATTATTAATATCTGTATAAAAAAAAAAAAAAAAAAAAAAAAAAAAAAAAAAAAACGTAAGCAGCCATGCCGCATTACTGGAGCTGAGTTTTTAATTGGAGCTTGTTTTGATTTACTAATAACCTTGCTTAACCCTTCGTGACTACAGGCCACACCCAATACCAAGTCTGAAATCCCCTACCCTATCCTTTCCAAAAACACTTAAGAAGTTGAATTTGGCACAAATGTAGTATTTCTTGCCATGAAATAATCA
Organism: Phenacoccus solenopsis; assembly: GCA_009761765.1. Taxonomy (NCBI): domain Eukaryota; kingdom Metazoa; phylum Arthropoda; class Insecta; order Hemiptera; family Pseudococcidae; genus Phenacoccus; species Phenacoccus solenopsis. The sequence goes on from CM019753.1 coordinate 50,775,367, forward strand.
TGTGAACACATATTTCTCAAATTATAACTATTTGAGGGTCCTCAAATTATCTTCAAATCTTGATAATCCGCCATTTTGGATCCATTTTGACTCAAATTTAAGTGGTTATATTCTGGTCACAAACTAATCCTACACACAAAGTTTGACCATTCTAGGCCGATTTGGTGATGAGATATGGAAGATTCATGAAATTTCCTGCAGCAATTTCCCCTCCAAAAGCCGTTTTTTGCTCTAACTCCCCTCCAAAATCACTGAGGAAGCTAAAATCAAAATACGTTTGTCACTTGGGCTCATTTTATCATATGACACAGCAATAAAAAATTTTCGACCCCTCCTGTACCCCACCACTATTTTAGGTTGATAACCCCGCCTTCCCCCTCCAACATCATGTATGGAAGTGAATTCGGGATATAGTATACAACTTATCCCCAATAACCATATGAATTCATATTAATTACATTTTTACCAACTTGAGGCTCCTCAAGCTCTACTCAAAATTTTGATAATCCGCCATTTTGATCCATTTTGATCCAAATTCAAGAGGTCATATTGTGGTCACCAACTAACCTCACACACAAAATTTGACCTCTTTAACTTGATTTGGTGGGGAGATATGGAAGATTCAAGAAATTTCATGACTCAAAACTTCCTCAAAAAGCCGTTTTTTGATCTAACTCCTCTCAATATGCACTTAGAAGCTGAAATTTGGATATGTTAGTATCCGTGACTCACTCTTTCATATGAAATCAAAAAAAAAATTTGAGCTATTTGCCCTTCTCCAGCCCCCTCAAAATTTGAGTGATCCGCCATTTTGAAATTTATCGAAAAAACAAAAAAACTATTTTTGCGTATTTTCAAGAAGAGTTCCTCACCGAATTTTGAGCGAATTTTATCCACACCCGCCTGCGCAAGGCGAGTGACACAAAAAACGCAATTTCCTCAAAAACAGGTTTTTGCTAACTCTCCTCAAAATGCACTTAGGAAGCTGAAATTTAAATAAGTTGGTGTCCGTGACTCATTCTTTCATATGAGATCAAAAACGAAAAATTTGAGCTATTTGCCTCTTCCCCAGCCCCCCTCAAAATTTGAGTGGTCCACCATTTTGATATTTTTCGAAAAAACAAAAAAAGTACTTCTGCGCATTTTCAAGAAGAGTTCCTCACCAAATTTTGAGCGAATTTTATAAATACTCGCCGGCGCTACGCGTGGGGGAGGAAATATATATATATATAGATTTATCTATGGATAAAGTGGCATCATTTTTCGTCGTCTACAGGTAAAGTGGTATCTTTTTTTTGATGCCACTTTACCATCATATTGCTCATCGATTCAGCTATGTGTCATGACGTCACTGGTGTGGTTATTTGGGTGATGCCACTTTACCACTAATATTCTATTTTTCATACAAAAAAATTTTTTTCGGTCTACGGTCGTAGTAGCCTCATTTTTTTTAAGTTTACAGGTAAAGTGGCATCATTTTAAAAATTTGCTTCCAAGAAAACCTACGAAATTATACATTCCGTTCGCCACTGTGGTGTCGTTAACGTGACATTAGATGCACTTCTGAGGAATGTGCAAAGTGATGCCACTTTGACCATAGATCACTATATATATATATATATATATACCAAAAAGTTGGACATTTGCCAGATGATTACAAATGGTCTGAAACGCAAAGATTTGAACACCCCACCCTCCCCTGACCTTCCCTTCCTAAATCAGGTAGGCTGTAATAGCTATCATTTTTATTAAAAACTCAGCTAAAAAAAAAGAAAAAAGAATAGCATCGATTTTGACTGTATTCATTAGTCGATTAATGAGAATTTTTTATACATAATTTTTGGCATACGTGTAATACCACCTAGGTACCTATAATGAAGAAATGTTAAATTCCTGATTTTTGAAAAATTTTCATGTTCCACTTTTTTTGCTTTGCTGAAGTGTTAAATATGAGTGCTAAATTGAAAGTAAAATTAAATTAAGAAAATAAATAAATCTGTACATGAGATACTAATTATAAATTATATTAAGGCACTTCGCAACCCATAGCAATCCTTCTATATTTTTTTATTATTTGAAATTTTTCGTAAGATATTTCTGTACTTCGTATTAGTAACACTGCATGAAAAAATCGAATATACGTACATATTATTTTCTTACGAATGATACTCAGGCTGAACTTCAAACAAGAAATGATGGGTAACGGCAGCGGAGAAACCGTTAAAAAATTCGTAATCCTTTTTCTAGCGTATTAATTGGTTTACAAAACGTCTGCGGATTCGTAATGGGGCACCGTTATGTTGAGTTGGATTTTTTCTATATCATTGATACGATATCATTGCCATTATGTGCGACGAGAAAAATCAATTCTTCAAGCATTCGCGAATACGTAAATCAGCTTATAACGCGACTAATAACCGACGTAAGACCCCTAATTGGAAAGCGATTATAAAATACGAAGAGTCGAAGAGGTTTGTATTCGTACGTATGGAAATGTTCGTAGGATCGTAGCTAACGCGTAAGCATTAAATGTACGTATTTCGTGCTCCGTTATTCGAGATTTTCGACGGTTTCATCGAAAAATTTTCCGTTGCAAATAAAAGACGCGATTGACAGATGTCCATATCTAAATACTTGTATTCGTTCGTTCGACATTTTCTCTCTTTTTATTTTGCATATTTTATCGTCCGATCTCGAACGGTTCAAAAGCGAACATGAATTAAAAATAACTATCGGTTGAATTAATGCGGGCGGCGCCGGAGCCAACTCCTGTAACTTTTTTTTAAAGGTTTAAAAATTTATCGAAACGATTTTGTTTGTAGGCACCTTCCGTTTCAGGGCTGTTTCTTATGCAAATGCTTGCTTGTTTGTTGTAGGAATTTTCTTCATTACGATTATTTTCTTTCGGTTGTACGTTGTGGATGTTCGGAAAAGTTTTCCGTTTTATAACGAGCATTTTGTTGTCGTATTCAACTTCATAAAATCTTGCCCGAAAGTGCAAAAAAACCCCAGCGTCATTAGATATTTATTTACGAACTTATTTCACGTAAAGAATGAATTAGGAACGGGAAAGTTAACTATCCATCATTGTGTTTTTCCAAAGTTAGCTCGTTCATCGATTCTAAAAGGGCTAGGTAATTAAAACGTTCATTCAGTATTCGCGAGTGTAAGAGTAGAGAAAAGAAAAAACGTAAGCAGTCATACCGCATTATTGGAGCTAAGTTTTCAATTGCGGAGCTTGTTCAGGTTTGCCAATGACATTGCTAAGCCTTTCATGTCCACAGACCACTCACAATACCAAGTCTGAAAACGCCACCTCTATCCCTTCCAAAGCCACTTGAGAACAAGGGCGTGCTCACCGTGTAACGACTCAGGATAATATCCTGGGGCCCCTTTGGAGTGGGGCCTCTTTTAATATGACAAGACGTGTAATTAAGTCATATAATTCGGTAGAAATAAAAGTTAGAAAATAGTAAAAAAACTTTAGCAAATTTATCTTCAACGCCTAATTAATTCAATTCATCTTAACTGCTTATATTTAATGTTGATAGTAGGTCTAGGTACCCAATTATATCGCCATATCGGGAAATTTTACTTAATTTATCTTCATACATAAATTTCTGAAAAATTGTGAGCTATTTTTTTTCTTTTGGCAATTTGGACATAATCTCTAAAGTTGAGTGAAAATCAATGTTATACCTATCAAAATTAAAAAATTAAAAAATTAAAAATTTTATAAATCTCTATATCAAAATTTTTTGCTTCTTTGTATAGGTTTCCAATCCACTTAAAAAAAGTTAAAAATTACAACGAGGGGGGCTTACCGACTCTCGGGCCCTTATCAAGATATTTATCCTGGGGCCCCCGAATGGCTGAGCACGCCCCTGCGTGAGAAGTTAACTTTAGAACAAATGTAGCATTTCTTGCCATGCGATAATCATGTGAGCGCGTATTTTTATAGCTAGGTACTTGAAACTCCTCAAATTATCGTCAAATTTTTTCGATCCGCCATTTTGCATCCATCTTGACCCAAATTTATGTGTACATATTTCGGTCATCAGCTAACCCCGCATACAAAGTTTGACCTTTCTAGGTCGATATAGTGAGGCGATGTGGAACTTTCATGAAATGTCTTGCAGCAATTTTCCCTACAAAAGCTGTTTTTTGCTCTAACCCCTCACCCTCTAAACTCACTTGCGAAGCTAAAATTAGAATTAGTGGGTCACTTGAGCTTATTTTATCATATGACACTACGATAAAAAATTTTCGACCTTGCATGATCTCCCACCACATTTTCAGGTCTATAACACCTCCCCCCCCACCCCCAAACAACATGTATGAAAGTGCTTTGTAGAAATTGTATACTTCTCATCCAAAATAATCATATGAGCTCATATTAATTAAATCTTCACTAATTTGAGGTTTCTCAAGTTCTACTCAAAATTTGAACGATCCACCATTTTGAGATGTATCGAAAAAACAAAGAAGTAATTTTTTCTCATTTTCAAGAACACTCTCTCCCCAAATTTTGAGCGAATTTCACGCAGGGGCGTAACTAAGGGGTGGGGGATGGGGGGAGCTTCCCCCCAGGTGTTTTAAAAAGTTGAGAAATTTATAATTGTTCAACGTTGAAATTGGGAACTTGGAATTTCTTTTGGGAAAACTTATATCATGTATAGCACACAACCAGAGACGTAGCCCCCTTGGCTTTTGGAAAGTTGGTAAATTTGAAGTTTTAGCGTAGCAGTATTATTACAACTATTTTAAAATTTTTGAAGACTAAAAAAAAAACAAAAAAAAAAAAAAAAAGGTCAACAGTTGGGAAAATTTCATGATATTAGTTGGCAATTTTTGGTTTTCTCCCCCCCCCCCCTGAAGAATGTCTTCTTTACGCCCCTGATTTCACGAATACCCTCTGGCGCTACGCGTGAGAGACATATATAAACTAAGAAGTTGGCCATTTGCCAGGCGGCTCACCCTTCCCCGACCCCCTTCCCAAATCAGGTAGGTAGGCTGTAACAGCCTATCGTTTTTATTCGAAACTCAGCTAATAAGAGACCACTACTTCTTTAAAATTAGTCGTAAGGTAAATTTCATTTGTATTTTGTTAACTTATTAGATGAGTTTGTAACGATGTAGGACGGGTGAAGTTGCATTTTTTAAAGTTCCGGCAATATTTCTCTCGCCACCTAAGAAATAGAGCAAGTGACAAAGACGATAGTTTGTTTTGCGATTAAACGAATTCGGCGGTGTTCGTCGTTATCGATTTTCTAAATACTTACTTACATAAATTAAAACTGAACAGACACGGCGAAATATACGAGTGTTTTCCTTTCATTTAGGTAGGAACCACTTAATTACTTTTTTATTGGCGTAGGTAGCGCCGTACATAGGGTTCAGATTAGCGTTAAATTGGTGGAATATGGTAATTATCGAGACAATGATGGAATGTTTTTTTTGTTTTGTTTTCATTTTTTTTTTTTTGGCGTCACTTACAGGCAGATTGCTCGGCATGGCGCTGATAATTGAACGGAAATACGGTTTAAATGTTATTCTTTTATCAAAAAATATGCTAAACGTCGAAACGTCGAAAAACAAGTCGGCCTGTACGCATTAATTGCGTATGGATGAGGAATAAAAGAACTCTGCGGCGCGGCGGTCGCCAATAACGTACATTTTTTCACCGTAAATACGAGTAAGTCTCGTTAATACCTTATTCGAATTCCGCGACGCAATAAAAATGCGACTTGGATCAAAAACTGAACCTAGACTTGCACATTATTCCGGAGTTCGCTTTAAACTTCGATTCTCATTCTGCCTTTTGACTCCGGAATGATTCTAAAATTTGAATCATACTCAAATTCATTACGAAAATCTTTTTTGAAACTCGAGAAACGCATTTTAATTTAAATCTACGTGATATTATGATGTGCAGAGGGTGAGAACTTTTCAAGTTGGATTTCACTATATAGGGTACACGCTACTTTGAATGAATATAACGAAACTTACCAAGAGACAGGCTTTATAAAAACGGAATTAGCATCCCTGGAGCCAAGCTGACAGGCCAACCTTTCGAAGCACCTATCTGATTCGACGATAGCCATGAAAATATCGCGACCTGAATTCAACGATTTTCCTTTGGTCTCGGTGGTGTTGGTGGCGTTGACTGGCTGCACCATTACGAACATGGTTTGCGGTGTGGTAGTGGGCCCTACAAAGGTCTCTTTGATCTTGTTCCACAGCGGTGAGAACAGCAACAAAATAGGCAGTATGATGGGTAAGGAGAGCACCAAAAAGCCCAGTGGTACCAAGATCAGTTTTATCATTAAGGCTTTGATAGCCAAGATGATGGGTATTTTGGCCAAGATACCGGCAGTTACGGCTGCCACGATCGAACGCAACAGTCCGAATCGAGCTACGCCGCCGGTTTGTAGAATATCGCCGACGACGTTATTCATCATTTGGTCTTGGCAATCTGGAAGCGATCCGGCTGAAATACAAATACACATAAGCCCGATCAATGACCAATATCTATACGCACGATTATTATGTATTTTGTATACGTAGTAGGTGATTAGGTGAGTAAGAAAATACCAGTCGGGTAATAAGTAGTTGGATAAGACGGGTAGGAAGGATATGCTGGTTTCTTTCTGGTATCTTGAGCGCCACCGTAATTTACTCCACCGCCATAGTCGGGAGATGGTTTAAAGGGATCCGCGCTGGCGCTGGTTGGCGGATATGATGGGTATCCGGAGAATGTGGCATAGTAACTCGACCCGCTGGCACTTGGATAATCGCGACTGGAGATTTTGTTCGCTTCTACGGCTGGTTTTAGCAAATCGTTGCATTTGGAAACGTGTAATATCGTAATCAACGTAATCCAGAATATGTTCGCTGAAAAATTAAATACACATACGCTGTAAGGTGGGCTGACTACAAAGCGTAAAAAAATTTCATTCTTTAAAGTTGATAAAAGCGTCTTCCCAAAATCAGGTCAAAGTTTCCAAAAAGTCTAAAAAATTTTTTGCGAAGAAATCTGAATCTTTTTCCCTTTGAAAATTATATATCCAAAAGAAAAATTCTGCTACCAATTTTTATAAAATTCACAGAGGTATAATTTTTTGGTATTTTATTTATTTATTTTTTCTGAAGAAGAACAAATATTTTGCGTATTAAAAAAATGGATAATGGTTAGGTAACGAAAAGTTCAAGCGTCTACTTGTTCTCGAATCGAACTTTTCAGGACTGAGGAAACAAATATATTCCAAATTTTTACCTCACATCGGATCCTAAGGTATCTAGACAAATTATATCATTTTGAAGCCACTAGATGTTACTTTGGAATCACTTGTAAAGCAAAGCAACGAGCATTTTTGTCTCCTGAGGCTAAAAACCTCAAATTAAGTTCATAATACTATGCTGATGAACAATAAATTACCCTCATTCACAAAATTCAGTAATTTTTCAAAACTGATAATCGTAATAAAAAACCTGAAGACTTCTAAATTTCAAGTTCATAAATTGAGGGCTAAAAATTTTGCTCAGTGCTTAGACTACAAAATTCAACTTTTGAAAACAAAAAATAAATAAATAAATAAATAATCAAATCACCCAAAAAAAATTTTTTTTGAAATTTTCAAACGTTTAACAACTTTTGCCACATTTTGACAGATGTTCACGTCAGCATTGAGGACATCTATTTTTTTCACGTTTTTCAATTTCATTTGAGAAAAATCTCCACCCGATCTTCGGTTTTTCGAATAAAAAACCCATATTTGGAACATCTTGGTATAATTATACATATTATCATAGATGAAACATACATAGATAGCCCACCGTACGTTAAATTTTTATCACTCAAAAATTGAGTTGGAATCGTTTTTTGCTAATATCTTGGAAACAATTCAAGATATAGGGCTTGCAAATGACTCATTTTAAAGAGATTAGAATAGAGAATCATTTAATTTTTCTAAAGTTACTCCTGTCCGTTTACTTTTGCAATTAATTTCGAAAAACGATTTTTTTACTTTACTATGAATTATCTCAAAAAGTAAATCAATAACGATTGTTTTTTAATAGTGAAACACATTCAAAATTTTATGCTCTTTCGAATGAGCTACTTGTAAAGTTTCTATCTATATTCTTTCTTGAGATATTTGCAAAAAACCAAGCAATAAGTCTAATTTATTCTTAGTACTGGAGCTCATTCACAGAGAGCGCTCTAAAAAATGAATTAGTTTTATTAAAATAACTCGAGACTCACATCGATGGCAATAATATTTCAGTATTGAATCATGTATAAAATGTTAAGCTCTTTCGAATAAGCCATTTCCGAACACTCTAACTCAATTTTTTGCCTAGATATTAATAAAAAACTTTCTGGCTCCTTTTTCAACATTTATGAGTGATAAATTCGATATACCGGTGGGCTATCTATGTATGGTTAATCTATGATATTATATTCAAAAATAGAAAAGGTTAAAAATTAAAACTAATTAAAAGTTGAAAAATATACTTTGAGAATTTTATGTATTTACCATAGGTGCACACTCTGGCTGATAGATATCCTGTTTCTGTTCTTAAATAGCAAATAGATAGACGAAAAAAAACCATTTTGAGCTAATACCTACTGGTCTTATGAACATCTTATAGATATACTTTCAAGCTGAGCTTGAACTAATGTCGAATAGATATCAATAGATACCAATATTTTTTTCTAATTAACGAAAAATTTTGATATCTTTTTGAAATAACTGAAGCTCATTTCGAAAGTTATGTCGATAAAATGTTCATAAGACATGTATGAGCCCAAAACGGTGTTTTCTATATATTTATTAGACACAGCAATAAGCGCATAAGAGAATGACCTTCAACAACGAGAAAAAAAATTCACTACTCAAAATCAATGCGAGCACCTGCCAAAATGAGGTCTATGTTCGCAAAATGTTGAAAATTATGTACTTCAAAAAAAGTGATTTTTGTTCTCTGAGCCCTGAATAATCTTAAAAAATATTAATTTATTATTCGATGTTAAAAATACACTAAATTTCGTAATTTTTCAATTAAAAAAAAAAAAAAATTGAAAATTTCAGAGGCCCAAATTTTTTTTAGAGTAGCCGTTACTTTTTTTCAAATTAAAATCACAAGCATCACTTTAAAACATAAAAATGTCAGATTGTCCAAAAATAATTTTTATTGAAACTTTCGAACATGTCGACCTTATTTTGGTTACTACTTTTTCATCGTTCACTCTTCCTTTCGAAAAAGAAAAAACGGGGTGTATGTTCTATGTTCGTCTAAAGCATTTAATATTGCCTATTAATCATGAATAAGGAGGTAACATTTATTAAAGCACTTTATTATTAAGCGTACGCCCCGTTTGGAATATGATCCGCACCAAAGGTAACGACGTTAAAGAGATAAGAAGAATAAAATGAACATCACTATATTGCACTTACTAATCATTTTATCGAATTTCCTATAATGAAATCAACATATTAGAAACTCTGATTTTTGTAACAGGCAGAGAAAAAAATCTCTCAAATATCACAACGAACAAATCGCGCAAAAGCCAAACTTACCGACTGTCAATCACGAACGTTTATGGTTTTTTTTTATATGCGTCAAAGATGTCCGTATAGGTATCGGTATGGATGCTTTGAAATATTTTTACATTTTACTTCGTTTTTGTTTCTTTTTGTTCTATTTTGGTAGGAAGGCGATATGGCGGAAGAATGGCGAAAAAAAAATTATATATTCCGGTCATTTTCGTAGCGCCCAAAAAGAGGTCGTAATTGCGAACGAATAATTTTTCCCGTCTTGTCGTCTTGTATTTGCTTTCACAGTGCCACATAAGAGTAGAAAAAACAATGTTCGTAATTAGCGGACAAAGTATTTATTTTTTTTGCGTCGAATTCCAGGATATCCCGGATAAAATAGACGTGCGTAGATTTAGAATTTTTACTTTCGCCGCAAACGCATATACTTTCGGTAATGGTGGTCACACGAGATGAATTTAGCATTTTTGTTATTTCATTTTGTTTGGAAAGTTTGAAATTTCGACGAATTTTCTTTCACTTTCTTTTCGACGGTTCTGAAAGTACGCGACGACGGGATAAAATGTTGTGGAAAAATGATCGAGTATTGTGATTCGGCTTCAGCGACGAACGAATAATTTTATTTTTCTTGACATTTTATCGCGTAGAACAATAAGAAGCGAGTATTGTGACTGTGTAGATACTGTGAAATGAATTGACTTTCGAGTATCTTCGTCATGTTCAAGTGTATAAGAAACACTTTTTGTATTTGTTCATCTAGCATTTAAATATGATGATCACGAGTACGAGTGTTATTATTCTTTCTACAGTACGTTTGTCGCTTGCCGCTTCCAATTCCAACTTGAATTATGTTTACAAGGTATCTCTACACTATCTTTTGAGGGTACTTTGTCATTGTGTACTTGGACGAACGAGATGTACGTAACAATATTGAAATGAATCAATCGCTGCGATCACACTTATTTTTCGATTTGACGTCCATCTCCATGTAGGTATTCTTATTTACTCGTTCTATCGATACAGCAGATCTTATAACGGGCAGAGAAGGTCGTTTCGCGTCGTGTCGCGTCGCATCGTATCGCACCAATAATGAAGTTTCGGCATCGGATGGAAATCGGTACGCGGTATGGCCCACACCAAACGCGTATTTTTTCCATCAGCGTATGCAGGTTATAAAATTAACACTTTTATTAGAACAGAACGAATACACGGTCGATTAATAAGTATTGGTAAATTTCAGCCATGTTACGCTAATCCCAGATGTCATCAGGTTGAAAATTATTTCGTTTGATTTTTCGCGCCTTTCCATTATACAAATGGGATGACCGGCACCGGTGACAGTTCGATCGAAAGATTTCTGTACAGTATTCCAAATGTATTCGAATCGAATATCCACTTGTTAACACTAATACATGGTAATTATCGACGATGAAGCTAATCTGGATTTTTATTTTCACGCGATAGGCTACTAGGTCCATCGTCGTATAGCCTATATACCTATACGGCGTATTACTGCTTCAGGCATTCTATAGATATATTCTGGTTTATGTTTTAGAAAATATCTAATCGTCATCTCACGAAGATTTCGCACTAAAATTGCTGACATGCAAAGCTCGCGTATCGTGAACATTACTTATTTGCTTTTGGCCCACAGAGAACCAACTTAAATACTCGTACTTACGTTAGTGACGCCATTGCTTTTACTTTTGATCGTTCAAGTGCAGTTAGGGTTACAGAAATAATGATCGAGGATGAAAAACAAAACCTTCATACTTGGAATCAGAGTGTGCCTTAATACCTAATCATCGTATTAACCATTACAAGTCGTTGAGAAAATTTGGGCTGAAAATGAAAATCATCCAACGCAACGTTGAAATATGGTAGGTATAGTAGGTACTTTTCTAATGTATATATGCACGTGCTACGCGTTCATGTGAAGTTGTAGGTGCATTTGTGCGTGAATAACGAGGCGTTTGTTTTTTCGCAAATCAAATAGGTTACGACGAAATGTGTACGCTACGTGTTTATATTATAGCGAAATAATGAAGAGAAAAAAAGTTGCATGAAAGGACAAATTTTGCTTAGAAAACTTCTGACAGCTCTTTCAACTTTTAATACAACCTCGTTTCCCTATGATTCGCAATTCACGATAAAGTAAAAGTTGCAGGGAGAAATGGCATTACAGTAGACTAAGTATACATATTTATTTTTATTTACCTACATTTTCATTCTATATGGTAAACAATGGTGGTGTGTTGGAAGATAACGAATAACGCAGAATGAAATACGCTTATTTTTATACTCGTAACTTGACAATAAAATTAACTAAAATTTGGCAATTATAAACATTACTCGTATTTATTATCTTGAGAATTGTTCGTGAATATAACAAAAAGATCCAATACTCGCATCTTAGGCGAGAAAGTTCCGCAGTGCAAGTTATTTCGAAACGGAGCTAGGTAGGCAACTTGTTCGACACAAAATTTTATCCTAATTTCCATACCTTTAATTAAGGCTACTCTTCAGTAGCTTCGTTTCAAGGCGTTATAGGCACAAGGCACAAACATTTGTATGAGAACTTGAGCATCAAGTACTGTATTCCTTCATTGTCAACGTTTCGCTTATCTTTCAAAAAATATTTCTTTTGATAATTATATTTTAAAATTCATCGAATGCTCGATTAATGGAACGAATATTATAAGAAATAATGAAACAACCTTCTATTATTGTATTATGTAGCTATCATTCATTCATGTTAAATTAATTGAATTGAGATTGCAAAGAAACGAAATTTTCCATTATTGACCGAAATTTTCCATTTGACTCGGGTCCCAATAAAACTGTATTCTAAACACCTTACGCGACAAAATCTGACAAAGAAGTCTATGGAAAAATATTTATTAAAAAAAATATTTTATTTTATAATCGAAGTATGAGTTCAGTATGTTAATTTAATTTTTATTTTTCATGCATAAAAATTACACGAATAATTTTAATTAATTATGTTTTTGTTTAATCGCTACTGCTGGCATAAAATTTATTTTAACATAAATTAATATTTTGATTGAACTTTGATTTAGGTTATCAATTTTTCAAAATTTAATGATTCCAAAAAAATCAAAATAAATATCGTTTTCGACTAATTCGAGATAGCTGATTCCGAATATGATGATATTTTTTTGGCACTCCTCCCTCTTTCCCCAAAACTTCATTTTTTTGAAAAATGTTGAGATTTTCCCAGGAAGGAGGAGGAGCATCAAAAACTATCATCACATTCGGAAACAGCGACTTCGAAATAGTCCAAAACCGCTATCATCTTTTTAGAATCGTCGAAATTTCCAGAAATCCACGACCTGGCTTCTTTTTAACGATACCCAAGTTGAAACGGATAAGTGGTGAAATCCGAAGACATATTCGTAATCAACATTCTCGATGCGTTTCAGACCATTTGTAATCATCTGGCAAGTGTCCAACTTTTTGGTATATATATATATTTCCCCCCCCCACGCGTAGCGCCGGTGAGTATTCATAAAATTCGCTCAAAATTTGGTGAGGAACTCTTCTTGAAAATGCGCAGAAGTGCTTTTTTTGTTTTTTCGAAAAATTTAAAAATGGTGGATCACTCAAATTTTGAGGAGGGCTGGAGAAGAGGCAAATAGCTCAAATTTTTCGTTTTTGATCTCATATGAAAGAGTGAGTCACGGACACTAACATATTTAAATTTCAGTTTCTTGAGTGCATATTGAGAGGAGTTAGATAAAAAAACGGCTTTTTGAGGAAGTTTTGTCATGAAATTTCTTGAATCTTCCATATCTCCCCACCAAATCAAGTTAAAGAGGTCAAATTTTGTGTGTGAGGTTAGTTGGTGACCACAATATGACCTCTCGAATTTGGATCAAAATGGATTCAAAATGGCGGATTATCAAAATTTTGAGTAGAGCTTGAGGAGCCTCAAGTTGGTAAAAATGTAATTAATATGAATTCATATGGTTATTGGGGATAAGTTGTATACTATATCCCGAATTCACTTCCATACATGATGTTGGAGGGGGGAAGGCGGGGTTACCAACCTAAAATAGTGGTGGGGGTACAGGAGGGGTCGAAAATTTTTTATTGCTGTGTCATATGATAAAATGAGCCCAAGTGACAAACGCATTTTGATTTTAGCTTCCTCAGTGATTTTGGAGGGAGTTAGAGCAAAAAACGGCTTTTGGAGGGGAAATTGCTGCAGGAAATTTCATGAATCTTCCATATCTCATCACCAAATCGGACTAGAATGGTGAAACTTTGTGTGTAGGATTAGTTTGTGACCAGAATATAACCTCTCAAATTTGAGTCAAAATGGATCCAAAATGGCGGATTATCAAGATTTGAAGATAATTTGAGCACTCTCAAATAGTTATGATTTGAGAAATATGGGTTCACATGATTATTTCATGGCAAGAAATACTACATTTGTGCCAAATTGAACTTCTTAAGTGTTTTTGGAAAGGATAGGGTAGGGGTTTTCAGACTTGGTATTGGGTGTGGCCTGTAGTGATGAACGGTTGAGCATGGTTATTACTAAATCGAAACAAGCCCCAGTTAAAAACTCAGCTCCAGTAATGCAGCATGGCTGCTTACTTTCTTTTTTTTAAGTCTTCAAAAAATTTAAAAATAGCTGTAATAATACTGCGCAAGTGGTCAAGTTTACCAACTTTACGCTAAAACTCCAAATTTACCAACTTTCCAAAAGCCAAGGGGGCTACGTCCCTGGTTGTGCGCTATACATGATATAAGTTGGCATCAGTTCGAATTTATTCGAGTTCTTATTTTCCCAAAAGAAATTCAAGTTCTCAATTTCAGCGTTGAACAATTATAAATTTCCCAACTTTTCAAAACACCTGGGGGGGGGAAGCTCCCCCATCCCCCCTTAATTACGCCTCTGGTACCGTCATAGCAATGCGTTATCGCGTAATTTAGATGGCTACACACGAGCGAGCCGTGCGCGAACATTAGCCGAGCCGAACCTGCAACGAACCGTTCGCGGACCTGTTCGCAACCAATGTTCGCCCGTGTGGATGGCCAACGAACACGAGCCAAACCTACAACGAGCCTGTAATGAACCTGCAATATTGGATGGTTCGTGGCACGTTGATGTTCGCGTACGGCTCGCTCGTATGTAGCTACCTTCATGCAGTTGTCACAATGCGTTTGAAAATTTTTTTCGTAATAAAGATTCGATTTTTTTCTTGCTGTTTGTAAATTATGAATGGGAACTCTTTTTTTTTAGTTGTTGTAATAAAAAGAAATAATTTCTCTAAATTCGCGAAAAATTTCTTTTGCCTTATTACGAGTGATATGCAATTTTACTCATGTATCGTGAAAATATCAAAATATCTCGAATCAGTAGCGTAAATAGGCAGTTCTTGCGGGGGAATGGAGTTCAACGTTCGAATGGTATAATACGTAAAATGGACCATTATACTATATACGCATAGCTGATGCTCTCCCTCATCAATTCCTCCCTTCCTCTCCACTTCAAAAAACGCATTATCTATTTTTATAATACGAAATTCAGACATATACCAATATTTTATAAAAAAAAAAAAAGAATAAATAAAAAGTAATTGAGCAAAACATATATTTAAAAATATAAATAAAAAAAAAAATAATAAAAACTTAAACAATTTTTTAAAAAGATGAAAAAAAATTAAAACACGGTTATAAATTCGTAAACATATTGTAGGTATAAAATGTTATTCTAGGTAGTGGGTAATGTTCGTCTCGAATCAATATCATAAAATAAGATTGTAGTACTCACAATGCAGTAAATATTATACTGCCAACAATAAATATGTAACAATTTTTTTACACGAGCATGAAATGAAAAGATATATGTATAAATAAAACAAAATTCGACCGCAATACTAGTTGCTTGAAGCGCATACGAAATTTCTCGTCACTCTTAGTGTACAGCTATTTTTTCTGAAATTGAAAAAATCTTCGCTTTAACTTTGAAAGTTTTTCATAAATCAATAATACCTAACGTAAGAATTATGAGTATAATGGAGTATGTACTTATGACAAAGGTTCATTAATATAATATGTAAGTAGAATACTTGGGTATCTCTGCCAGAAGTGCTGTACATACAACACTTTGTATACTACTCGAATAAACAGTTCACTTACGTCGATGTAAACTCATGTATTGTCTTATTAATCTAGCTATTTCATGAGCTTGATCGGTTTGTAAGCGAGCTACTCTTTGTTGAAAGAGATTACCGCATTTCAACTCTAGATACAAAGTTCCCGATTCCGCTCTGACTTTTCGAGTTGAAATTACTTCGTTGTATGGCACACTGGAGAGTGTTTCCTGAGCAACAAAAATAAATGATACGTAGAAATGCCACAATGTTCAAGTTTACATTTACGCCAAGACATAATCAGGTAGGTCTAGGTACTAAGTAAAAAAATTCTCAGCGAATAACTTACGTGAGTAACTAGATGCAAGAAATGTACTCCGTATCTATTCAAAGAAAGTATCTGTTGATCGCCACCTCGTTTCACAGCGAAAAAACTGGATCCGAAGAGCGGCCATTTGCTGAGTATTTCTGAAAGTTTCAAAGCAAATATCTTGATACATGATTTCACCGTTGTTGGGTAACTGAGCATCTTGTAGCATCATCTGTTATCAAGTATGTAGTAAATATGTACTATGTACGAACCTAACAGCTGGGCTTTCGCTTGAATACTGTGCAACATTTCAACTTGAGTCCAGTTACTTTGTACCATTTGAACCCATTGTGGAGGTTTGATATCTCGTTGCGTTAACGCCGGTTTCGGCAACAAAAATTTCGTTTCCTTCATTGTAGGAGGATGAGTCATATCAGCTGCACGATGTAACAAAGCCGCCAATTTAGCTACTTCGTACTGGATAAAACAAAGTAAAACGTTCAACTCTCATCATCGAGTACAAGTATGTGTGTATAATTGTACATTCATCGATGCGATACCAATGCATACCACTAGTTCTTCGGCGAGCTGTTCGTTGGGCAACACCATCAACAAGCCCTCCAAATAGTCGGGAGCAATTTGATTGAATAAAACTTGAACGTATAAATGGCAGTCCAAACGCAAAGGGAAGTACCAAACGGATCGACAGAATATCAGATAGAATACCTAGACATAATTGAATAGGTAACCAACAACATTTTAAAGGAATAATATAGGTAAATCACGCGCGATAACTACCAAAAGCTAACCTGTTGATTTTTCTGCAATTCGGTGGTAACATCTAAAATATATTCTTCGCGAGCTAAAGGCATCGTAAAGGCGTCGCCTTCGACGATACAATACAATGAAAACTCCTCCATCTCCAACGGATTGTTGACATTTATCAAAGCGCACATTTCGGAGATGATATCGTCGACGACGGTCGTAGATTTCGTATTTATCACGGTTTCGCTGCCTCCCGGCAACCGATACATTTGTCTCTTAGAATTACGACCTGCGCTGACCGCAGTAACTTCTTCCACGCTCGGTACGTTTTTACGACCGCCGTATCGTAAAGTTTTGCGTAGATTTTGCAAACATACGTTTGCCGTACCTATAAGCAGCACAACGCATAGCTCTTAGCACCTAATCTAATCGAAGCCGTATATACGTAGGTATTTATTCGACACCGCTATTCTACGTTAGACGTACCGTGGAACGCTCTTCTTTTATCGTAGGCTGCTGTTTCGAGATATTTCAACAGAAATGGTCGTAATGTTTCCGAACACATGAAATATGCAGCCACTATGCTCAGCAATCTCCAACCGCGTTGACAACTATCGGTTTTATTACTGGTCGTTTGTTTCATTAATTGACAATACACCTCATCTCGTAAGTTTTCGTATTTATGACAATGCTGCGAAATACCAACGTATAATATTAAACCTTCGTTCGACCATCTCTTATTACCCACGTGTATATTATAATGCAATCGAATACGTCTTATAAAGCTTATTATTACGCTACCTACCATTAAAATGGTATACACGCATTTCACTTCGTTCAGTTCAGGGGTAATCGGTAAATCTCCCATATACCTCATAATGCACTCGAAACATTCCACCGCTAATCGATTAAGCTCTGGATCCAATTTCAGAAGAGATTCGCTAATACAGACTGTGGTATATTTGACTAGATCAACCTATAAAATTTAAACCAATCCGCGATAAGCGCTAACTTAACCAACGGTAACATACCGTCCAAAACTACCATATAAATTCGAAAATATCCTCCACCAACCTGTTCTTTCCACGTCCAGTCACCTTTTTTACTTTGAATCATTTTCAAAGATCCGCTAATTTCACCATCCGCTGTTTTCAGCACTTCAAATCTGAAAGAAATAAAAATCGTACGAGTGGAATAGATGGCATTTGTCTCTATAATAAAGCACTAATAGTATGTAATATACTAACTTCTCGCTACTTTTTCTAAAATGATGCATGGCAAACTGCAATAAAGAATGTTTTCCATCGTCAGTGATCTGAAAATGTTACAAATGGTTATAAATTACGTATTCCAATCATAAGGAGAGGAGATACAAATTTTAATTTACTTCTTTTTGAAATTGTTTGCCCAGCATATGGCAAAAATATATACCTACAATACCTACATATTATAATACACGCGTATTGTATACATGTTTCAAGTTACATTTGATTTGTCGCGTTTTTGGTGTGGAAAAGAGTAATAGTATGCGACTTTATTCCCCTGACTAGACGGGAACACGAGGCGTGTTATACAACGCGCGCGTGTTTAAAAAGACTGCGTTAAACAGATTTATGCACCAACAAAGGAACACGCTGCGTGTTATAAAATACGCGCGTGTTAATAATAGCGATTAAGCCCCTATTTATGCGCCCGCTGCGTGTTATACAACACGCGCGTGCGTAAACACACGAGGAAAAGACCGGAGAGCTTTCGTGGGAGAGATCTGTATTGTAGTGATGGCAATAATCGATCAAATTTTTTATCGATAATTATCGATAACTCAGAATTTTTATCGATAATTATCGATAATAATTTTGATAAATATACTTAAATAAGGGATGAAAACACTTTGCATTTTATGTGGAATAATAATTATGTTATATGAATATTGTGAACTAGTGAAGAGATGATTATGTTTTGTACCTTGTGTTCAGTTATTTTTAAATTTTTTGCGATTTACTTTTGATTTCAACATTCTATAATGAAAAATATTTGACAAGACACTAAATAAAATGCTCTAAAAAGGAAACCTTTCCTAAAATCGTTATAATGCAGAGAAAAAATTAAAAAAGAGAAAAATATCCGAGTTATCGATAACTTTATCGATAAAATGATTCTTATCGATAATCGTTGAGAACAATTTGTATCGATAATTATCGATAAGTTATCGATAGTTTACCATCACTACTGTATTGAACACAGAGATGGGGCGATTCTGAATCGCGAGTAGGAATCGCGAAATCGGATTCGGAATCGTAATCTGAATCGGAGTCCTGATGAGAAGGAATCGCTTCTTTATGGAATCGGAGTCCCAATCGATGGAATCATATGCTCGCGATTCCCTTTGCGATTCTTGCGATTCCTTTAGTGCTGAAAGCTGTTAAATTAGTCCAAAACAAGTGAAAATTGTCATTTTGAAATATGAATGAAGTAAAGCATTAAATAAAAGGTGGGCAAATCACAAAAAGAGTATAATGGTCCAGTGTTGGGTATTATTTTGCAACCTTAAATGTCCTCAATTATCATTAACATGGTGACCTATCCTAGAATTTTTTCAAAAAGAGAATCGCGACGGAATCGCACTGGAATCGCAAGGAATCGGATTCATGAATCGGAATCCATTAGTGTAAGGAATCACTTATTTAGGAATCGGAGTCCTTTTTTTATGGAATCGCAACTTCTGGAATCGGAGTCCTTCGAGACTGGAATCGCCCCATGTCTGATTGAACATGAGAAGAAACATAAACTGTGTAGAATAGAATGGAATGTTACACTTGTATTTATAGGCGGTCACACAAGATCAGTGTGACCGCCTGTACAAACTTATTATTAGTTGAAACGAACTTGTTCGTGATTGGGAACGAAAGAACGTTAATGCGCATTGCATGACATCATATGTAACGTTATCGCCTACAGATTAAAATCGACGAACGTGTGACTTGAGTTATGAGGAAACAGAATTTCATTAGATCCGATTGGATGATTGGGGTTCAAGAGTTTCATGTTTTTTTTAAAAACATTTATCGTTGAATTTCGTAATACCTTCAATCTTTCATATACTATGCTCATACTTTCATATCAATAACTAGATTCTCCAATTTGAGATTATGGATAACAAAAAAATTTAACGATTAAAAAAAACATATCGACCGAATATAATTTACATTCTTAAAAAATAATCTCATTCCCTTCCCCCTGATGCATGCCACCTTCAGGCCTAGTAGGATAAAAGGAAAATATTAATAGGTATAAATTAAGCGAAGCTTCAAATCAAATACAATTTCTACTTACACTGCGATCATTCGTTGCAGAATTCATTGGATGAGCTCTGTCTGAATGCCAAACTGCAATGAAATAAACGTTACATTCTTCAACGTTTAAAAAACAAACGCATACAGAAAAAAAAAATCGAAATAATATTTTTAATTACCTTTTTGATCCACTGGCCTGAGTCTATCATCCTGAAAATCAATCGGATACGCGATTATAATTATTAATAGGTGAAACAGAAGTTTATCGTGAAATATAATAGGTATTTGTAACTATAAAATAATGATAATGAAGTAGGTACACTTACAATACGCTGTTGCAATTTACCAGGCGGACCTGCTTCCCTAAGAAAGGCGTTCAACATAGCATAAATTAAACGACACCCAGAAGTGAAAATTGAAAAGCATTCGCCAGAAATTAAATATATTTCCAACGAACCGCCACCTTTTCCGGCAATGATTTCAGCTATTTCTTCCAATCTGGATAAACAAATAGGTAAAAAAATTGTAATGAATACCTAAGATTATATAATTATTGTCATCCAACTATTTTTTCTTTTATTTATTTTTTCTCGAATTAAATTAAAATGAATCAAATTGATGAATTTATTAATTTTTCATATGATTTAGCGAACAAAAAAAAATTTATACCATATAACTTTTAAATTATCTAGGAATAGATATTGGAACTTATTTTTTCAAATTTGCAAGTTTGGAATAAGGTAAATTCTTCATTGGTGCTAAATTATAATCAAATAAGCTTTGAATGATTGCAAATAAAGTAAGGAACTTTAGGTAGGTACCGTGAAATATACTTACAGAATTGTATGCAAAACTTTCAATTTATGATTGTCCACCTTCACCAATCGAATACCGACGTGAGTAATCGCTAACAATTGAACATCAGGATTTTCGTAGCCACACTGCAATGAAAAAAAAAATATTGCATTTTCGAAATAAGCACATAATACGTTCTATTGTTTTCGTATACGCATAAACGAACGCTAGACGTACAGTAACGATAACATCGAAATCATTCTCAAATAATCTCCGGTTGTGCTCCTTCATTCGTAACGTTTACTTTTATAATATTCTTCTTCTTCCCTTTTCCTTTTCTACGAGAGTATACTTACTTGTAATTAACCTACATTTTCGTCTCAATGTATCTACTCCAAAGCAGATAGCATTCGTTGAAAAACGGAACGTAATAACTAATTGAGAATTCAAGATTTGCGCGAAAATTCGAAAGAAGCAAATTAAACAGTGTAGCTATTTGTTTTTTCGATTCCTGAAGGTAGTATTGAATATGAAATTGCAACGATTTCATCTATTTATTTTTGTCTCTCGTCTCATTTGATGTGATACTTCAACTGGTATTTAAAACCTCCCTCCCGCCCCCCTCCCCCCATAAAAAACACGTGTATAAGTGAGTTTTTTGTTTTCGTTTTTATATTAACTACAATCAAACCAAATTTCAGAATGCAACATTCGAGCGAGTTTAAGTAATTTCGATACTCGTTCGTTGAGGCTGAAAAAAATAATAATAAATCGAGAAACTATATGTCCTAACTATTTCGATAGGTATTACCTATATTCTTCTAGATGAGAATTCGCGGACGGAAACAGAGTATTGCATGAATTTTTGATATTTTGCCCTCAACAATCGTATTCGGAGGATAAAAGCGACCTTTCTTCATTATTTTTTTAAACCCAAGCTACGTATAAACTGTTTGAACACAACATTTTAAATAACAACGTGTTTCTAAATCCGAGCGTTATTATTTAACCATTTCTTGAATGCTTTTAAATCAGAGGATAGGAAAAAAAAGGTGATTTCATCCTGCGAATACGAATCTATACAACATACATACCTATAAAAATTTCATTCAATATTCTTTCATCCTATTCTTTAACACACGCCTGAAATAGTATATTGAACCCTACATTGCGGCAGAAAACCGAATTCCCTCTTACAATATTGGAATAGGCGAGCTGATATAACGAGTTGGTAACATCGATTTCTGTTTTGACAAATTTAAAACCGATTAAAACGCATTTTTTATAGGCAGTGATTTATTGCTCTTTTTAAATGCGATTCGATGGAACACACGGTAAGTATAAAAAGTAATTTTCGAGCGCATTTTTGAAAATACCGACTTTATCTACTCATCTACGATTTACTCGAAGCGATTTCATTATCAGTAAAAATGGTTTTTTAATCTTTCGCATGTAATAAGTGCAACGTTCGGGGCATATTACACATTTACACTGAATAAATACACGATCTCAGTTTTCTCAGTATATGTATCTCTCGAAAAAAGCGATTCTCAATTTTGCACACGATCATTTAGTATGCAAACTCCACATCGCGTGAAATTTCGCCTAAAGCAATTGAATTTTTTATTCAATATTTTTATACTCTCGAGCGTATAGGTACTGCAATAAACATGTACGGCAACTTATACGTTGCTCACGTGCTCGAGCGACAACTTGAATTTTCTACCAAATACTCAAAAAAGAAACTGCGTATCATCAGCGCAAATGATTGATTTTTAGCATCCACTTCGATTCTTCCATTCAACTAGGGAAAAAAAAGAAAGTTACTCGAACTTCGATTACGAAGTTTTTGTTTCATGGTTTATTTTTCGTTTGTTCCATATTTCGTTATTAAAATTCAATTAAATATTATAAGGCATGATGAGTGATTGTTAAGTTGTTAAACTTTTTATCAATGCGAAAAATCGATGTATTTTTTTTTTAGCTTGAAAAAGAGGCAGCGGTGGGTTCACTTAACACAGCTATATGTTGACATAAATATTGCTGATTTTAATTTATATACGCAATTACTTACATTTTTACAAGAGTGTTCGTTTGTTAAAAGACATATGTACGAAAAATATAGATATAGCCATTATCTATGGAGTCCAATGTATACGTGCGAAAATTAGATTTCATACAACGCGTTAACACTTCACTTCCGTTTTCAATCACTTAAACACTAAAGAAAGAGCTATGTATCGATCTGATTTTGAATAAACGGAAACGAATTTCTTATCGACACACAACAAGAATACATAAATGGTTACACACGTGAATAACACATCGACGACCCTACACCATGTAGAAGACAGCATGTAAAGTTTTAAGAGTACGATGCGAACATGTAGGTACTAGGTAGATAAATATGCGTATACGGCATACACTCGGCAATGGCCCAATAAACGTGAGGTTTAAACATAAGCACATGGTAGCGTTACTAATTAATAAGCTTCATAAAATCGCGGTGGGGAGCGTTATTATTGAAAACGGCATCCGCAATTTATAAATACTACTATAGCGTAACGTTGGTAATTTTCGTAAATACGATTAAACTGTAATTAATTCCAACATCACTTACCGAAACCGGGAATATGCGAGCGAAGTATAATAACCAATGTTGAGCTACTTCTATAACGGATCGTTTCGTGCTAGCTTTATGTTGATTAGAGTGCATATTGTTGGTCGTTATATCGTACCTTTCCAGCAACTAAGTACATACAGAGTTTAATTTATCACCCGTTCACAACTCGAATAAAATTAAGTACCGCATCGAGCCGATTTTATTATTTTTTTTTTCAGCACATATACGTAATATAATGGAAGAGTTATAGATTTCTGCGTTTTAAAACTGATCACTCACTTGTAACATTTCGGATTTCTCGTTACTGTTAATTCTGGCCATATTTTTGGTTAAAACGTCATTAACGATTTGACAAAATATCAAATGTAACACCAACGGACTGGATGTAGTTTCTTTCGGTGAAAATACCTGCGGCAGATTATATTTTTCATAAAATCAAAAGTACCAATGAGGAAGAACAACGGTGCGGTAGGGCGCCACGCCGTGCGATGAAACAGAAAACAAGTAACGCCTCGCTATCTCACCTCTTTACGAATATTCAATTTCCACGGTACCCTGTTATACGTAAAATGAGCGCCGTTGTTTCCAGAATACAGAATAGTAGAGTGGGTGGTTTCTTGTTGCACTTGATTATTTGATAAGCTTTCCGTAGGGCCTAAAAATTCTGAAGACTCTTCCACTGAAATTCGATCTTATCGTGTTTATTAACGTATACCATCGATTATAGCTACTACGTTGTAGTATATAGATTTTTCAACAACTTACGTTCTATATGGTCGGAATGATGCGTAGAAACGGATCCGGTAGTGTACATGCTTTGATCGAACATCTCTCTAGACATCGGTTGAACTGGCGGAGGTGGAATCATATTGCTGGGAAAAGCGACGAAAATGAGATTAGCACTATAGGTGCGCATATAAGCGCTCCAGCGAGCGGAAACTCGCGTAAAAATAATCTACCATTTGCGCGTTTATACGTATAGAACTCAAATTGGTTCGGTAGATTATCTGGGTTATTTCAAAAATAAAACTAGTCACGTAAAATATATTGCTTTTATAAAATACGCTAGAGGTTCTCATTTGCATCTCACGGATATGAGAGCAAAAGGAAACGTAACCAAGTCGTAAGTCCCATACATGCAAGGTGCGAAGACTTTTATTCATATTCCGCGAAAAAGGTTATCGCAGGTCGAGCGCTAAATTTTCCACGTAAAAACCCAAACAATTTCGACGAATTTTTGCAAAAATGCGAAAACTTTTGTTATTATATATACCGAAGCATACTTCGACTAAAAACTTATGTACTAACTTATTATGAGAGTAGAAACTATTCGTTCGTGACGGAGGATGAGGATGAGGTACGATCGGAGGAGGCGGTGGTCTTCTGCCGGTATTTTGATGCGGTTTATCCATTCGTTCCATCTGAAAAAATGAACAATTCCAACAAACGATGATACTTCGCGAAGAGCTTATTATTTTAACGACTTCCAGTCCAAAATGTATTTTGATATTTCGAAAGTTATAAAATACTCGTACGTAGTTATTCGTATTTTTCAAATTAAAATGCACTTACTTGATTTCTTACATTATTCTGCTGAATTTCAGATCGATCTTCTTTGGACACCGTTCTGCTATCAACGTTATCCACGCTTCCCCATCTTCCAGCTGCCATCACAATTAAGTAGGTATTCGAATAAAATGTTATTTTCTTTTTCATTTTTAAAAAGTTGAACACGCGAATACCTGCTATAGGTATAGGTATAGGTATATTTAATTAGGTAACTCACCTAATTGTTGCTGCAGAAGCAGCCTTCTATCTGAATCTAACTTGCCAGTTTGACTCGGCTGCATGTTTGGAATAGCTGGCGGACGTGGTTTACCCGTTGAACGTAAACTGTGATTAGCTGTTACTAATTCCAATTTATGTTTCATTTCGTTGCTGATTCGTAATTTTCCGACGCTGCCAGGACTTGGTCTAGCTGAACCCACTTCCAAAGATCTGGAATATAGTTATTATAAATTACGCGAAATATACCTAATTAAAACTGCTGAATTTTTAGATTTTAAAATTTTCCCTTTGCTTTCTATTTCGTAACAATTAGATTATTAGCGCCTATACAATTATACATATTACAGCTATACGTATATGTATCTGATTCGATTGTATTTTGTTGAAGCGAATTCTTCCGTCGTCGTTATATCACGTGTTCGGTTTTGTTTAAAATTTATTTTGTTTCGTTTTGGAGTTTTTTTTTCCACTTCGACGTTAACTTAATTTTTTTAATTTAACATTTTTTGTAAGTGAATATACTAACATGCAATAATAAAGTTCCATAATGAAAATGAGTAATCGCAAAATGAAGAACACTCAATAAAAAAATAAAATCAAGCAACACACCAAAAGAAAAAAAAAAATACTATTAATAATAAATTAATAAAATACCTAAAAATATTCGTCACCTAACCTAACCTAACTTATTGTTCCATGAAAATAGTCGACATGTGGTGCAAGTTTTGGAACCAACGAAACAGAGGGATCAAAACAGAAATTTTTCATACATACTAGGTATTACAAATATATTCACTCGAGTTCTCACATCAAAAGGTATTTATACCGGGTGACTACCCCAAGCGCAAAAATCTTTCCCTGATAGAAATAAATTATGTATTTGAATGATATTAGCAAGAATGAATATCATAAATAATATTTATTTAATGCTTAAAAGCGTCTATCAATGAAATGCAAAATTTTAATTCATACTTTCGTTGTCAAAAATGCATATTTGTTTTGAGTTTTTTCACCTTTTAGCTAATTTTTTCGCTTGGGTGCTCGAATCAAGTAGTCACTCGGTATGGTATGATCGAAAAGAAAAATTTTAATGGATGTGGAATTAATAAACTCGTCTCTTCAATACATTTCTCAGAGGAAAAGAAGAATAATTTTTCGATTATTGTTTCGTGTTATCAGTTGATGTGTTAATTGCCCGCTCTACCAACCGTGAAAAATACTAATCTCCATTCAGGCATTATTTTGCTTGGTGTTTTACGCTCTGGTACCGTGTGCGCAATTGATTTATAGAGTATTTATAATGACTGGTCTATGTTCTAATTGGTCATATGTTATGTGCGTAATGACCAATCATAACGCTAGAATGTGATAAAATGTAGGTAGTTTCATTTCTACCTTCCTAAATAATATCGTTCAGTTTTCAGTGAACGACTAAAATTCGTTTGTGATTTGAATCATCAGCTGATTTGTGTTTTTATTTTATGAGTTAGTCCAGAGTTGGGCATCACTCCGAGCGCGCTCGGAATGCGCTCTTTGAAGAGCGAAAAAGAGCGGAATAATAAATCGCTCGCGAACAAACGAATGAGTCCCCCATTCTTCAGATTCTTCGTTCTCTTTCTCCAGTAATGAGAAAAATGAAGTAAAATTATAAATAGGGATCTAAATAGGTAATATGTACTCGCTCATGATTGGTTGAAGTGATAAGCAAAAAAAACATAAAGAATTCGCTCAGAATTTCACTCAGAATGCTGAAGAATGGACTCTTCTCCACTCCGAGCGAAAAGTGAGCGGAACGTCTCGTTCTTTCGCTCTTGAGCCGCTCTGCCCAACTCTGAGTTAGTCGAGGTAAATTTATCACATCCAACTTGCTGATTGGTTGTTACAAGCGTGACGTATGACCAATTAGAACCTAGACCAGTCATTATAAATACTCTATTACATACCAGTGCAAAAACTTCTGAGAACTTATTCATATAATTCTAAAATAACGTTAAAACTTGAAACTGTGGGTTTATTTATACTTCTGATCAATTTTATATTACAATTTAATAAGAAATTAGAATAAAAAACAATTCTATACACTTTTAATATTGATTTCAAAATCATGTAAAACGAGTTTTAGCTAATTTTTGCGTCGATATGTATGTAAGGAATCAATTGCACGCATGGTATTTTCCATTCTAACAGTCAGTTAATTTGTTCCAAAAAGTGATCCGTTATTTGTGAAAAAAAAGTGAATTATTCTATTCTGCTATTAGTTTGCACACACAAAAACACAAAATTTTTTTCCTTGAGTTTTGTTTTGGTATCGACGATCACTACCGAAAGAAACAAAATTAAAACTGAAATTCATTACTTATATGAAGAACGATGGATTTCGATCTGATTATGTTTTGCGCTTTGGTTCTGTCCTTGAACAGGAAGTGACTGCTCAGTCGATATTTCGTATTCTTCCCATTCGATTCCAACTTCACCATCTCCCAGTTCCTGTAAAATAACGTACGTAAAAGTGTCGAACATAACATCGTAGTGTAGTGCTGCTACAATCGTCGCTTTCACTGAGCACCTACTTGCGAGTGCTTTCTTTTTTGTTTCATTTTGAATTGCATGAAAGAAGTGTCTTGAGAATTATCATCCTTCGGCGGAGGCCATCTCCATTTACCAATGCGTACTGTTTTCGCTCTTCCATAAGGATCCATGAAAGGTCTTGTTTCGCTCGGGTCCACCAGTTCGGGTGGTGGTGGTAAGGGTGGTGGCGGTGGTGGCACTGCAGACTACGAAATAACAAAATCGTATTTGTTATACATTAATGCGTTGACATAAAAAAAACCCGAGCCACGAGAAATGAGAGAAACGTACTTTAGTATTCGACTCGGATGATGATTTGCGACTTTTTAATTCCGACAGTACATTCGTAAAGGTCGAATGCGGCGAGCCAGACCTGTACATCTATCGTTTGAAATGATTAATAATACAGTTACGCGGAGTGAAACGGGAAATTGAAATATTATACGGATGTGAATCTTTTCCTACGTACTTGCGCGTGGTTAGTGGACTGAGATGTTGATGCGGTTTTCCCTTTTTGCGGACTGCTGCTGCTGTTTTCGTTGGGCTGTAAATGTGTAATACGATATACTCATTAGTAACATAGCTATATATGATAGCGAGTACTAATTTATATTTGCACCTTGGTAGGTAATGATAAATAACGAATATCTCTATTCGTTTATGTTTTACATTTTAGAGTAGAAGGCTTGGTTACTTACGCTAATTCGCTGCTGCAAAAGGAGTTGTTGAAAAGCTTGATTTTGAGCTAATAATTGTTGCTGAATTCTGATATTTTGCGCCATCGCCGACTGCAGAAAAGCTTGCTGTAAGTTCGCTTGGTAAGCGAATACATTCGGATCAGCGGATGTAGCTTGATCTGGTAAATGTAAACCTAGGTATGTAGCAAAGTTTTACTTATTCTAAACATACGACTAATCTAGGAAAGAGAAATTGCTACTTATTCGTACCTTGCATGTTATAAATAGGGACCGGCATGTATCCTTGCGCTACGGTTGCCGCGTCTAACGATACCGCACCTGTAAACAATCATTTTTTCAACCCTTCTTTACCTAGATAGCAACGATCAATCGATTCGTTGATACGTGAATAATAATCGCCGTTTACCTTGAGTATTATATAAGGGTACCGAAGGCATTAATAAAGAAGGTGGTGACATTAATCCGGGAATTATAGATGGCGGAGAGCTAACCATCGGATTGAAATTGTATGGCGCTGACGATGGACTCTGAGTGCTTGTCTGAAATCACGTAATGGTAAAATAAATTACGCGTTCTCGTCGAATTATCACGCAAAGACATTACCTATCCACGCATGTATTCGTAGGAATAGGATTTTTTTTTACGAACCTGATGCGAACCCACTCCGCTAACTCCTTTCCCTCCGCCTTTTATACGACTAGCCAGTAAATCGGAGCGCAATAGCAATCCTTCAAAATCACCAGTACCTTTGATCGAAGCTGCTAGCGAACGTGCATCCGATAGCTGATCCAGCACAGGATTAAACAAATCATCCAAGAATTGATCTACGTCGGATGCCTGCGATGGTACTCGAACTCGTCTCACGTGCGAAGCTATACCCAAATAGAGAATTAATATACCTCTTTGCCTTGGACGCTTGTAAAAACGCACGCAAAATTATCTTACCCAACGAAGGAGCTTCACTGGTATCGGAAAGAGCCGAACTTTTTACGCCGACATCCGACTTATCCGCCGAATACCGTGTTTCAATTTGAGCACGACTCGAATGGCTTCCCGGAGCCGCGCGTTTCCCAGCGTATTGCGACTTGATAAATCTAAATGTCAAAAGCACTCTCGATTAATTACAATACCTCCGTAATGACGTAGTTTTTTTTCTCTTTCCGCATTATAGCGACGCGAATAATTCACCTCGGATGGCCTTTTATGTAGCTTCCTTTATCGTCTTCGCTTCGCGCTAAATCGGAAAAATCAAAATCTAATTGACTGCTCACGCCCAACACATCGGAAGACGCTCTATACAAAAATATTCGTCCGCAAAATTAATTCGCTTAATTAAAAACGTCGTCGGTACGGTTCGATGAAGAGAAGGAAAAACTATATTCAGCTACCTATCTCGGTACCTTCATATACAGGTACTAGTATACGATATATACATATACATACATAATGTAGAATGTAGATTCCTTTTCACTCACCCAGTTAAACTATATTTCCTGTTTTCACCGCGTTGACTAACCGACTCTAAATTATCGTCTTCCACTTTACTTAATTCGACGTCTATATCGGCGGAAATTTCTTGAATCCTTTCCATCGACTGCGAGTGATACCTGTCATTCAGGCGACTATGAGATAATCCTAATTTCTCCAGTTTTAATGGGTTCTCCGAGCTGTTTGCCGTAATTGACTGGGAAAAAAGAAAGAAAAAAAGAAAAGAAAAAAAAAAACATTAAAAAAGTTGAAAATACGTCAATTTTTTCGCTTTTTTTCGCTTAAACTAAAAATATGCCATCGCGAAATTTAAAATTCGTTACTAAATTCGATGTTTTCGAAAGTATTTTACTCGTGCCCGCGGTTTCAAATTCGCGACGAATATTTATTCTAAACGTTGTTCAATTCATATTTTATAGCGCCTACCAATTTACCAAATGAATGAAGCGAGAAAAAAGGAGTTTATTTTTTTAATTAAAATTTCACGACACAATCGCTGCCGAACAGAGCAAATAAAATTGTTTCAAATTTTGGCTTTAGATAAAGCAGGGCGGAAAATCGTTTGCTAGAATAAATTTACGCTTTGCTTCTCATTCAACTTTTAATGAAAATGCTCGAAAAATATTTTCATTTTGGAAAGCGCGTTATTCTCTGCCACTAAAGCGTGTTCGATAAATGGGCCGAAAATATTTCGTCTACATACCGGTGATAGAAGATTATCTAAGCTACGCGATCGTGTGCTTTCCTTTTCGAAATATCTATCGTTTAACGCTGACTGCCGCGATAAGCCTGCTTCTACCATATGATCTCTCGAAATCGATCGCATCTTTGGTTGCGCATTCTGCACAAAATACACAAGCACTTTATTAATGCCATTTTCATCGAGCAACTATACACTCGTACAGTAGCGTAGCGTGGGGAAGGTATCAGGGGGTCATGTCCGCCAGCGGCAGATTTTAGGGCGGCAAAATTTCTTGAGGATTTTTTATCCTTTGCTACGATTTACGATTACGATTCATTCACTCCCATCAATCAAATATCTTCACTAGTTAATCATACGTAATTTGAATGCCGCTCTTCCTTCTTCTATTACATGACAAATATCCGTAATTTGGTCATATTGAGCATCGAGAAATCTATGACCAAATGTGTAGATTTTAATTCGAATATCGATAAATTTGCCAACATGAAGAGCAGAACAATTTTGTTTTAACTGTGGATAATATAAGTAATTATTGTTTTTTTTTTGTTTTTCTGTTTGTCATACTCAATAGTATTACTTAGTTATGATAATTAAAATTCAGATAATAAACAGCTAGATATTTTTTCTGGGGGAGGGGGGGGGGGGCGGCATTTTCTGAAAGTTTCCCGGGCGGCATAAACCCACGCTACGCCACTGCACTCATAGATAAAATGGATTCAACTTTTACCGGAGGTGTGTTAGTAGGAGGCTGAGGTGGTGGCACGGTGGGTCTTCGTGCGGTCGAATATGGTTCAGCCTGAAATTTAGGTACGCAATCAGTGTGTAAGTAGGTATATACACAATTGTACGTGACTTTGCATATACAAGGTGTTTCACTTCAATTTGAGCTCCTTTATGCCATTCGTGTAGGGCTACCCATGGGACATTCGTGTATCATGGGTTATCTACTGTACTTGCTGAAGGGGCCAAGATACAAATGTTTGAAAAATGTTCTATTAAATGGACTGCATTACGCAACAATGTTCTAAGCGAAATGAGGCGCCATAAACTTTAACTACATCAAGTTTCTGATGTAATGTAAATTATAACAAAGCCAGTCAATCAAACTGAACAAATTTCGCTTGTTTGTCTTTGAAATTATTTAAATAACATGAATGATTTCATTCATTACCAGTTTTTCTCATTAAAAACAAAAATAACATCGATCAACAAGTCTATGGCGCCTCATTTCACTTAGAACATTGTTGCGTAATGCAGTCCAAATATTACGTAATGATCAATTTATTGAACATTTCTATTTCATGATTCAAGATTTCGATACGGATGAAATATGCTGTTCATGTTAAAATGTAAAGCAGTATAATTATGCAATAAATGACACGAGTGGCAAGAAATTGAAGACCATGAGGGTGGTAAAGGGTGGAGAAACACGAAAAATGTTTGAAAATTGACGAAAAAAATTAGTAATTTTTGTTATACTCGTATTATACAGATTACTTTGAAAAATACTCTATCGAGCCTATATTTCACAATTTTTTGTCAACCTCCCACCTATCCTATATCACATACTCTAGGCACATACCCCAAGATACTTGATTACATTCGAATGGTAGGATTGCGCACACAGTTGTTCATTTTAACCTTGTCAGACTTGAGCAGAGAGGGGGAAGGGGATTTCCCTGGCCCGAATTCGTTTCAGGGCCCACTGAGGAGCAGCAACTTGACGCATCGGCGCTAAAAATCTGTTTTTACCACCACGACCTTTTTTTTTCTTATTTTTATGATTTTTCCGCATGTCGTGGCCCGGATTTTCTCTGCATGGTGCTGACCCTTGTTGAAACTGTCTAAATAAAGTTTTGTTTTTATTCAATTTTTTGTGTTATATTTCCATATTTTTATGTACTTGAGTTTGATAAAATAGTTTACCTACTATTTTTTAATTTCTACCCATCTTGTAATGTAATCTAAATATACGAATAGTGGATTTATGCCAAAAATTTCGAGTATGAAATATAATGATGTTATGGGGTGTATTGCTTTGCAAATAAAAATTTTCAAAAATATTTTTATACCATTAGGACCAATAAGTGCATTTATTTACGATGTAGACTGGTGGGAAAGGGGATTAGGTTTTTTTTTCAAACGTGTATAGCTGATAAAGCATCTTTCAAAATTTTCTGCAAAAAATTAGAGAAAATGAAGAATTTTCCTCACAATATTGCTGATGTGAGACCGAGGCCAGTGACTGTTTCAGGCCTTCACAATTTTCACATGTACCACAACCTTTTTCACTACGCCTTATTTTCTCATCAGCGTATTCTGATATTTTGTTGACGTGTTTTTTTTTTATAATATTTTATTTTTATTTATTTATTTTTTTTTTTAATAAAAATTTTTCTGTTATTTATCAACTAACAATTTTCATATTTATTACGCGAATTGCTATTTTTTCTTCAAATATCATGCGTGCGAAACTTGAAAAAATTTATTCTTGTTTTTCTTAAAACATTTTTAGTTCTTCTCAACTTTCCGAAAATTCGTGTTCTTCAAAGTTAGGTAGGTAAGTAGGTAAGTAAGGTACCTATTCAAAAAATCTATCGAGAGGTTGAAAAGTATTTTATTTTTTTTTTAATTTAAATCTTTCCAAGTATAAGAAGATTAGGAATGTAATGCATTTCAAAAACCCTTTAAATGTATTTTAATCCATCATGTTATGACACAGTCAAAAATCATACATCCCCGCTTTTAATTCGGGCCTGCATTCACCCCGTAATACTGTAAGCATATTTCTATCTACCTTATATGATGGAATAAAAATGTCTCAAAATAGACGTTTACCGAAGGGAAAAAGTATTTTTTCAATTTTCGTACCTTGAGCCCTTCAACTAGAAAGGTTAGCAAACAAATCATATGACTGTTGATGAGTGCTGCTACCTATAGTACGCATCTCATCACTAATGTCCACCCTACTCGTTTTCACCAGGTCTTAGTAGAAGACCTGGTATCTCTATGTACTTTTACACGCTAGCGTTTCTCGCCGTTCAGAGGTTCAACGGATCAGCCAGATTGATTTTAATGGTTGACAAATCAACCTCGTGGTTTCTTTGTTTTTCTCGCTTTTGCAAACGCTGATCTATATTGGTAATGTGTGTACATTAACATCAACCATTAAAATTCTTTCAGCGAAGCGTACTAATTTTAGTATTTTTGCTTTATTTTGCTAATACTTAAAACTTCCAAAGTGGTAAGCGTTTGATTAATACTTTTTCGAATAGTGATTGTTCTTGGTTTCCTGTCTCATTGTGCACATCATTATGGCGCCAACGACTCGAAATAATGGTACTGCTGGTACTAGCTCACAAAGCAATGACTTGAACACTAATGAACAGAACCCAGAGTTGAGTGAATTGGTACAAGCACAGGTGAAGAAACAGCTGGAGCAAATACTTAAAAATATGCCACAATTTTCAAGTTCTGCCGAGCATCACAATGGATTGAAGCAGATAAGGCGTATGTAACCCCTCCATTTGCTATACGTGCTATTGCAGATCATGAGAAGCTCCATGGTACAAAGAATTTCAAGAGCTGGAAAATGATGATTGAATTGGACTTGAAGGCTCTTAATTTATATCCTTTTGTCACATCAAAATGTGGTGAAGAGGTAAGAGTTTCTCCCAGCCGAAGAGTTGTTTTAGATGCGCAAGCATTGCAGTATGTTAAAGCATCAGTAGATAAATCCATAAGCTACAGACTGAGTGATATATGTACAGCCTTTGATGCGGTGGAATCACTTACAAAAATGTTCGGTAATAACAAAACTCAGAATTATATAGATCTTCATAATCGTTTCATGAGATTACGATTCAAACCAAATTTCGAGCCAAACAGATTTATTGGAGATTTCGAGCAGCTGATAAAAGATTATTCTGAGATGGGAACGACATTTCCTGAAGATTTCATTGTTACAATTTTATTACAAAAAATAGAAGGTATACATGATCCTAAATCTCCATATTTCTCATTTTTTCAAACAATAGCTTCATTACCAGCAGAGAACCAGAATCTGGAATACATTAAACAGCGGTTTATAACAGTAGCAATGAACTCCAATTCAACTACTCAAGGTGATAAAAACTCTATGAAACGTGTTGGTATTACTGGAGCTAAGAATGAAAGTTATATTAAACGGCCACGACTGAACCAATCTCCAACTCCAAACACTAATGAATCATACAAGGCAAAACCAATGAAAACAAAGTATACTGATACTCAATTAGAAAAACTCAAAACAATGTCGAAAGAAGAAAAGAAGTCGATACAATGCAAGAAATGTGGTGAATATTTCCACGGTAAAACGGAGTGTCCAAACCCAGGTCGAATGTGTTTCGCTTGTTTTAAGTATGGGCATGAGAAGAAGGAATGCAAGTTTAATAAAACAAAAGGTAAAATTGTAGATTTAACTTTATTTTATAAAAATAACCTATTTGATAAAACATATATTTTCATTGTGGATTCTGCAGCCACGCACCATATCATAAGCGATAAAAATATTTTATTTAATTATAATGAATTTAACGTACCGCAGAAAATATCAACTGCTGATAAAAATAATGTGAATTTTGTATCATATGGTAAGGGTTCTCTACCAATTTTAATAACATTTGGAAAAAGTACTAAAACTATTATAAATTTAAATAATGTACAATATGTACCCAATTTAGATGATAATATTCTCAGTGTATCTTCCTTTAACGTAGAATTTGGAACCTATTTTGTGTTATATCCAAAAACTGGGCATTTATTATGTCGTAAAATTGGCCGCAAAATAGCAGCCATAGAACAATATAATGGAATTTATAAAATGAGGGTAACAATCATTGAAAATGGTGAATCTAGAATCGATGATTTTAATAATGAAACGTCAAAGATAAATTATACGACTCAAAAACTGACAAAAGACTGTTGTATTTTTGAGGAAAATAATATTAATATCTCTTGTGCTAAAACGTCAATACTTAAACGTAATAATACCCGAAAATTAAAACGTAAATTGACACCTGGTCAATTAAAGTTGCTTAGGCAGGAAGGGGAATTGTGGCACCGACGCATGGGTCATATTTCTTCCCCAATAGTAAATCGTTTAGAAAATGTTGTGATAGGTACTGGTGAACTAGCATGTGATTCAACAGTATCTACATGTGAGATTTGTTCAAAAGCAAAATTGACTAGAAAAGCCTTTAATAAAAATAGAGAACGTGCTACAAGACCATGTGAAAGGGTGCACACAGACCTTATGGGACCTATTACTCCCCCTACTTTTGTAAAGAAAAACAATTATATTCTCTGTGTGACGGATGATTATACGCGGTACACACAAACGTTTGTAGTAAAAACAAAAACCGGTTTGGAAATAGCGGCATGTATAGACGAAGCTCTTCGTTTTTTACAGGCACGCTATCCAGGTACTGGTCAGTTTGATGTATTGCGCTGCGATAATGGCAGTGAATTCATTTGTTCTGATACAGAAAAAGTCTTACAAAAATATGGAATTGTTCTTGATGAATCGGAACCTTTTTGCCATGAGCATAATGGGTTGTCCGAGAGAATAAACTTGACAATTCAACAAAGGGCAAGAGCTCTCTTATACGAGTCTGGTTTCCCTGCTAATATGTGGGGATTAGCAGTGCATACTGCGTGTTATATTTACAATAGGACGCCACATTCTAGTTTAGATTTTGTGACTCCTTATGAAAAACTCTATGAAAAACTACCTGATATTACAAATATGCGAATATTTGGAGCACGTGCGTATGTCTTGAATGAAAATATTCCTAAAGGGCAAAAATTCGCTTCTCGCTCAAATACATATTATGTGGTTGGGTTCACAAAGACAGGTTATGAACTATTTGATCCCAAAACACATAAGATTATCAACTCATGTAATGTAAAAATCGACGAAACAAAATTATATAAACACGATTACCCTTTATCAAATATAAATCACGAATCATTTACAATAAATAATTCTCTCGTATCACATGATAATTTCAAGCAAAATAACCAATTGAATGAAATTCGGAGTACATCAAATATTAATACTTCTCCTAACCATAATTCAGTGTCAATACACACTACTAACAAAAATATAAATATTTGTGAAAATGAAAATACTGAATCTGAAATAATAAATCGTAATTATGAATCAAGTTCTGAAAATGAATCAATTTATGAATTAGAAATTGATGATGACTGGGATGATGAGTCAGATAATATTCCATTACAAGTGAAATATTGCTACTCTAATCCTAAAGCATTAATAACATTAGACGAGAAACCTATCTCATATAAAGAAGCCATGTCAGAGGAAAATGTAGGTATATGGGGTTTACCTATACAAAATGAGTTGAATGCATTAACAAAACACAACGTATTTCAGTTAGTAAAACGGGAAAAAGGTATGCAAGTTGTACCAGTACAGTGGGTGTTTACAATCAAAGATGATGGCACACCTAAGGCACGTGTGGTAGTAGTAGGTTGTAAAGATACGGAGAAATATCTCCCCGAGGATACTGCATCTCCTACACCCTCTACCACAACAATACGGTGGTTATTCTCTGTAGCAATACAACACGGATGGGAAATGACACAATATGATATTAAAAATGCATTTTTGCACAGTAACATAGATCGCTTAAAATATGTAAGTATACCAAAGGGACTAGAAGGTGATACCAAAAAGTTTGTGTGTCGTTTAAATAAAGCTTTATATGGATTACCTAATGCTCCTAAATGTTGGTATGAAACGTTCAACAGTTTTGTAATTTCAATTGGATTCATTAGGAGTGAACGAGAGCCATGTATTTATCATATGAAAACTGTGAGTGGTATTATTCTCTTGTTAGTATATGTTGATGATTACATTATTACAGGGGATGATACTGATGGTATTGAAAAAGTTACTGATAAATTAAAATGTAAATTTGACACAAAAACTTTAGGTAAACCAAAAAGATTTTTGGGTATTCAAATAGATTGGAGAGAAGACGGAAAGTCTGTGTTTCTTCATCAAACTCATTATGTAGAAGTCATGTTAAAGGCATTTGGGATATGGGAATGTAAACCTGCACCTATTCCAATGTTGCCATTCACTGTACATAAGAACATCAAAACGTCAAATAATATACAAAAGAAAAGTTACTCATATAAACAAGCTATAGGTGCAAATCTATATCTTGCCAATAATACACGCCCTGACATCGCATTTGCGACAAACTACCTAGCAAGATTCCAATCAAACCCATTAGAGGAGCATTGGAATTTATTAGAATATATACTTCGGTACTTAAAAGGTACATCAAGTATGGGTCTTTTGTATAAACAAAATGCTAAAAATAATATAGATAACCAGTTAAATGCATATGTAGATGCAGATTTTGCTGGAGATAAACAGTCGCGAAAATCAACCACAGGTTATATTATTCGCTCATATGGAAATGTGGTAGGATGGTGTTCCCGCCTACAAAAGAGTATAGCCGAAAGTTCAGCCGAGGCTGAATTTATGGCTATTTGTGATGTAGCACATGACATCTTGTTCTTAGCGCGCCTATATGAAGAGATAATTGGGCCCATTACGTACCCAATTACTCTGTTCGATGATAGCACTTCAGCTATGAGTATGTGCTCCAACTCGACTAAAAAGGGTCGCGTTAAACATATTGAATTAAAATTTTTAAAAGTACGTGAATATTATAGAAATAATATCCTGAAAAACACAAAAGTAAATTCTAAACAAAACGAACAAGTAGCAGATTTTCTAACTAAACCATTAATAGAAAAATATTTTAAGATACTAAGATCTCATGTTATGCATATATAAATATAAAATGTTTGCTGAAATCATCTCCTAAGAGAGTGGTTGATAAGCATAATACTTATGGTGTAGACAGTACTGTAACATGTAAATATAATTCTTGTATATAAATGTTGTGAATAATTCAGTCATATTTTTTTTTTTTTCTCCTTACAGGCAATACTGGGTGATAGTTATAATACAATACTGAAACGTTGTCGAAATGAATAGTGCTGTCTCATAATTCAATGTACATGAATAGTTTCCAAAAAAAAAAAAAAAAAAAAAGAAAAAAAAAAAGTCCCTTTTTCATTTTTTTTTTCTAGAGATACACGTAAGCTGTCGTGGTTGTGCATTTTTTTTTGTCTTTATTCTTATTACTCGTTTTTTTTTTCCTCTTTCTTTTTTTTTTTTCTTTCAATTTGCTCATATTTGTTTATATATCGATTCCCAATAATATGCATTTTATTTTCTAGCTTTATATAACTCTACTGTTCTTACATATGCAAAGAAGAAACTATGTTTTCTGGGTTGCATGTATTGTAAACTTGTATTCAATAATGATGTAAATTTTGTGATGCCTATTTAGATTCGACACTACTTCTAAGAATACAATAAAATAACTGTAATTTCTATTATTAATGTGTTGATCAAATTTATTATTGGTAAATGCTATGTGTAGAGAAGAATTTTCTTGTTCTGTGTTACACTAGGCAGTTACATACAAGGTCATACTCGTATTAAAACGTAGGACTGTGTATAGAAGAAACCAACATATTTGTTTCTGTGATACACAAATCCAAAATACTAAGTTGCTTACTGTTAATGTATGGAGGCTGTAGTGCACGACAGTTCACCAGAATTCGTTGACAGTAATCACAGGTACTTGACTTGAAGTTTTGGGAAGGGGTAATACCCCCTTACTTCAGTGTAATATTGTGAAAACTCGTCAGTGTGGGAAGGGGTGTTGATGAGTGCTGCTACCTATAGTACGCATCTCATCACTAATGTCCACCCTACTCGTTTTCACCAGGTCTTAGTAGAAGACCTGGTATCTCTATGTACTTTTACACGCTAGCGTTTCTCGCCGTTCAGAGGTTCAACGGATCAGCCAGATTGATTTTAATGGTTGACAAATCAACCTCGTGGTTTCTTTGTTTTTCTCGCTTTTGCAAACGCTGATCTATATTGGTAATGTGTGTACATTAACAATGACAGAGTCAACTGTCATGTGAGTTAGCTTACATATGGCACGGAGGAGCTCATACTATGTACTTAGGTGAAATGAAACACGCTGTATCAGAGAAAAAAGAAAGTTATATCATTCGAATTACTTTTTGACTAGCGGGAATGATATTTTGTTTTTGAATAGGGAATCCTTGAGCTAGTTCCATTTCTGAAATAACATCAAATACGTATTCCAAACCGTTGCGCTGATCTTCGTAATTATCCAAGCCGATGGTCCAACCGTGGCACTCGGCAATGCCCTTATCCGCTAACACCCCTTCGCATAACGATTCGCACCTAGTCCACGAATTCAAATCAGCTGTCACTGATTCACCATCGGCGAAGTGAACCTGAAATGATGTTCGAGAAAACATCGTAAACAAGCACAGGTACCAACTATCAAGCACCAAGGTATCATTTTTAAACTCACTTGAACAGCGGCATGTACTTTCTTTCGATTGGCTTTCCATTCCAAAAGACAAGGTGGAAAGGTTCTCGCCCACTGGTTATGCGACTGCAATAGTTTTTGTTGGCATATTGCTTTGTAACCGTCGTAACCGTGATCGGATACGTATTTTAGTAAAAATTTGTACAAAGCGGGCGAAGGCGGAAAGGCGGACAAACAGGTAGCCATTAATAACCAGCCTTTTTCGTTATTCGCTTGAACATCGTTTCTCCAAGTTTGATTTACCAGCTGGCAAAGTATTTCGTCGCGTAATTTTTCGTTACTCAAACCTTTGTAGCAAATGTAGTCTCCTAACGCCTGCTCTTTACGGTCGGTCAACGAGTCGTCGTTCATAAAGCGTAAAATTAATTTGAATATCGCCAACGAGTCGGCGAAATCTGTATCTTTACCTTTATGCAGGAAAGGCGTTTTTATAGGCTCTCTCTTCATACCCCAAACATGAGACTGTAAACGAAAATAATAGCACATCAAATGAATCTGCTCGTTCCCGTTCGTTTCAACACGAATGAAACATCAGTACGACGCGGCGAATGGAACTAGGAATTTCGTTCGTAATATGCTTACTTTGAAGTAGATATTGGTGAATTTCGAAAATACGTGTTGATCTATATCCGGCGGTAATTCGTACATGTCTTTTTTCTCCACAACCGGACCGACCACTTTAACTATCTGACGTTCGTTATGAACTGGTTGCGAATCCTCCAACTTGTTCAAAATGAACGCCAATTCGGCCGGCACATCTAAATGATTAACCCCCGCTACCGCTCTCGATGTTCGTTCTTGATCCTCTTTTTGAGCCTTGATACGTGCTCTCTCGCGAGCGAGTTCCGCTCTACGTTTCAATTCCTCCTGAAAGTTCGTAC
Source organism: Phenacoccus solenopsis (assembly GCA_009761765.1). Taxonomy (NCBI): domain Eukaryota; kingdom Metazoa; phylum Arthropoda; class Insecta; order Hemiptera; family Pseudococcidae; genus Phenacoccus; species Phenacoccus solenopsis. The sequence goes on from CM019753.1 coordinate 50,816,485, forward strand.
GTGCTTTAATTTCAGATTACGACAATTACGAACATACGTCGGCGTATTTTTTAACTCGTAAAATAAAATTACCTTTAACTGATTGTAGCGTTGCCTTTGTTTTCGACCTCTGAAGTGAGCTTGAGCTTTAACAATACCTCTTCTTAGGACGACGTACTTCCTTCGTTCCTTCCAGCCTCTGACTGCGGACTGAATTTTTATAGCGCTTTGTTTAGCGTTCTGGTAACGTTTTTGGGCCAAAAAGCCTCGAACGTTACGTTGTATTATCATCGCAGCTTTGTGCAATATTTCGGCGCGTTCTCTCTCCAACCAACGTTCAAGGTTTTCGCGCAAGAATACTCGCGTAGTGCCTAACTGGTAGTCGTCTCCGTGTTTCTCCAATATAATATGACATAATTCCCTGCGAGAAGAATGAAAAAAACGTTCACAGTTTCATCAGTAGTAAACATAAGACAGCGCGGCATTCGTCGCTATTCAAAATTGTTACCTAGCTGGCGCTCCACGCGGTACACACATCCTCGACGGCAATAAATATCTGTATCTTTCGACAAACTCTAAAAATTTCATACGAACTGGATAACCTAATTTACGAATACGAATGGTCTCCAACATGCCGGAATATCGTAACTGTTCCAGTACCACGGGCATGTCGAACTTCATCGCCGCTTTCTCCGAATTCGGCTTTATACAACGAACGAACCAAGGATGGCATCTGAAAAATAGGTATACGCTCCAACGTTAATAATCGTCTAATTAAGCGAATGCCTAAGGTTCCACGCGTAAAAACTATGGCTGTAAACTAACTTCGACATAGATTCCAACAACTGCTGCAGCGAATCGTGAAATCTAGCAGCCACCGTTGGAGTTCGCGGTTTCATGGTAACGAACCTTCCATTGGCTTTATTCAACGTTTTCGATGTTTCGTAAGTGTTTCTCAAAGCAGTGAACATCTTACTAACCATCTACGATAAAACCGAAAGCACATTTGATGCCGAAACCTATAACACGTACCTATACGTACTTGTACTATTTTCACTTACTGGCAATGAGCTAGAAATCAAAAGATCTACGACATCCGTTCGCAACGTATCTCGATTCTTATCTAGGAAACCATCAACGTTATACCAAACTGGTCCGGCAAAATGTCTGATACCGAACTCGGGCACATTTAAACGAGGTCTCGAGTACAATTCATTGAGCGCATGATTATAATGGCATTTTTCGAGAAATGAAGAATCTGTCGCTTTCGGGAAATTCGATTCGTCGTCTAATAAATGAAGAATACCCACTGGTTTCTTTGATAACAAATGAATGACTGGCAAATTATCCTAAAATCGAATACCAAAATGTTCAATTACACAAGTACGCATTAGTCTTGTTTACAAATTCCACTCACTTATTGCAACTCAAATAGAAAAAAAAATAAAGTAGCTATGCCGCATTACTGGAGCTGAGTTTGTAACTGGAGTTTGTATAGGTTTGCAGATAACATTGCTAAACTTTTCATGTCTACAATAGGCTACACCCAACCCTATCTCTTCCAAACCCACTTAAGAAGCTATATTTAAAACAAATATACAGTCTATAGTATTTCTTGCTAGGCAATAATTGATATAAACCCATGTTTTTCAAATTACAGGTACTTGAGGCTCCTCAAATTATTCTCAAATTTTTACGATCCGCCATTTTGGATCCACTTTGATTCAAATTTAAGAGGTCGTATTTTGTTCACCAACTCACCGTACATACAAGTAGGTCGATTCGGTGAGGAGATATGAAAAATTCAGGAAATTTCACGACTAGTAATAACTTCCCTAAAAAGACGTTTTTCACTCTAACTACCCTTTAAATACACTTGGGAAACTGAAATATTGATATCTTGGTGTCTGTGACTCACTCTTTCGTATGAGATTAAAAACTAAAATTTTGAGTCATTTGCCCCTTCGCCAGCCCCCCCTCAAAATTTGAGTAATCCGCTATTTTGAGGTATATCGAAAAAACAAAAAAATACCTTTTTTGTATTGTTAAGAAGAGTCTCTCACCAAATTTTGACCGAATTTGATGAATATTCGAAGATGCTACGCGTGTGGAAAACAAATATATGTACGAAAAAATTAGACAGTTGCTAGATGATCGTACAAATGGTCTGAAACGTAAAGATTTGAAGACCCCACCCCTCTCCCCGATCCCTCATCCAAAATCAGGTAGGCTGTAATAGCTCATTGACTTTTATATATAGACTGCAAATGACTGCATAAGTGTAATGTAAAACGGTGTCCCCAACATACAAGTCACGAAATGCGTAGTGCGCATGCGCGAAGTTTGTTATCAGTTATCACATAGTTGATAATCATTTCTTATAAATCCTTACAAATTTGCTAATTACCAGAAGAGTACGAGAAAAGTGACTAATTTCAAGGAATTAGTTTAAATTTAATTAATTGAATTTGCTTTTGTTGTTTTGTTGGTTGTTGATCTCTATTTTGTAACTGTTTGTTATTTCAAATAAAAATATGATATGAAATCTGGTTTAACACATTTTAAAATCGTGAGATGCGAGAAATGGAATTATGTTTCTTCTGTTTTCATGAAAACACCACTTGTCTCAAGCAATGAAGAGATGTATTTACAAAAAGGAATACATTTTAAAATCATTAAAGGCACTCACAATCGTCATAAATCTAAATTGAAGGTTTTCGAGAAACTTGATCAAGAAATAGGTAAATTTTAAATCTTTCAACTTTAAATATCGAAGTATAACAAACGTATGCTACTAATGTTGATGGTAGGGCTTCATATTGTGTTATTGACAAATTAATATCAATTCAATACTTCCAAATGGACACTAATTTAGAAGAATGATAATCAGACATTGAAAGTGATGATTCGCGATCTTGCACTTCTTTTCCAATCATACTTGAGAATTCAGGCAGTGAGTGACATCTACCTTGCACTAGATGAAAAAATAAAATGAAAAATATCCTCATCCAGAAGTCATACCAAGTGTTTTCTACTTCTCTCTTTTCGCAAACGTGGAAATGAAAGCACTTGTAAACGTTAACCTGCTGAAATTTAACTATTTAAGAACGAGAAAAGAATTTATTATTCGTTTTTCTTACACTTACTGACATTCAATTTACAATCTTACGCAGTTTGTATGATATTTTTTCTATGAAGATTCTATAAATTAGCTCATTAGTGTTTAATGAACCATAAAATTTGAAACAAATATTTTCTTTTCAATATAAAAATATTATATTTGCTTGGACAACAACTAATCTCCATATTTCCCAGTAAATCATATTAAAACAAAACTGACGATTAAAACTGATAACAATATGGTTGTCATAACATGTTATGTTTATAAATTCAAGACTCGCGCATGCGCGTAATGCAAATCGCGACTTCTAAAAATTCAATGTCGGGGACAATGGAGCTAATGTACATTAGCAGTCTATATATTAAAGTCAATGGTAATAGCTATCGTTGTTTATTAAAAACCCAGCTAAAAAAGCAAAAGTTTAAGCGAAAATCGACCCCAATGTATTCGAACTCTTAGATGGAAATTCAAAGCGGACTTACATTAAAAGTGATATTTTGCCACTGAATTTTTTCTTTCGCATACTCTTGCTGTTCTAATTTGAAAATATGTTTGTTGAAATAAAATTGTAAGTTCTCGTTCGCGTAGTTGATGCACAATTGTTCAAAACTGTTTTCCTGTAAGCGAAATAGGTAAACAATCGTTAAACTTGAATGCGCGTTGAAATTAGTTGGAAAAATCAACTCTGAAGTAGGTGCGCTTCATTAGAAACGAAAAGAACAACAAAAAGGAAAACATATGTATGTAGAGAAGCCTACCTTGAAGTCTTCGAATCCAAATATATCCAAAATGGAAATAGCCGACGTTCTTTTGGTACCTTTATAAACGATATGGTTAATTCGCGCGACTAGCCACGTAAAAAGTGAACTATACAGAGCTTTCGCGAACGCATCTCTCGTATCCAAAGCCTGATCTATATTCAACGCCGTGAATAACCTTTCGTTTCTGGCTTCCTGCGGTCACAAATAAACACACGATTAAACCTCAATTTCACGCCGTTTGATGATGATTTGAAGCCGGCCGACGGAAATCAACTTCCGCGCGTCCTCGTCAACAAAATGTACATATGTACCTAGAGCTAGTGCATCCAGCAGGCTATAACGAGCCATACACTTCAATCAAGTATATATGCTACAAATAATTACGACATTCCTATGTACATACCATACGTATACACATTACACACACACACTCGAAACATAATTAGCAAACAGTATCGTACCGTGGTTTTGGTAGTTAATGCTTGTTTAATGCCGTCCGGATCTAATCTTAATAAATGACCAGTCCATCTGATTTCAGCATCTGAACCAATTTCAACGCCTTCTTGACCGTGCTTCAATTGTTTGCGATGGAAATACACGTTGCCCAAATGCAAGACTATATCATAAATTACATTTTAACTCGGTATAGTTCTTATTTGAAAAATATGTCACCTCGCGTATTTGTCTCGTAACATGGAACAAAACTGCAACGTTACCTGAAGCCAGTATTCTAAATATTGTATCCTGTTCTTCGGAAGTAAATCCGAGAACTTGCATAGCGGATAGCAAAGACTGAAAATCTTCTCCGTCGTATTTTCCATCTATATCACAACTGCCACCCTGTACATATAAAACGCTGATTTGGTAAAACGCATAAAGTGATGTAAGAATACTCTTAGTCTACATCAATACAGCGCATAATCATAATTATAGACTATTAATGAAGAAAAAAAAATTATGTTATTCGGTAAGTACTGCTACATTCTGAGCTGCACAACCCAATTTATTCTTACGTATTTGTTACCTCCACACCAAGAGTTCTTTCTTTCAGGATGAGCTCGCCCCTTTATACCCTTGTATACCTGCCATTTTAAACAATTTTACAACTTTGCCCTTGCTCTTGCCTATGTACAAAGCTTTTATTGAAATTTATCACCTTTTTTCCTTTTGTATACCTGCTATCCTTTATACTTTTTATACCTGCTACTCAAAAAAATTTTATGACTTTACCATTGTGCATGCACAAAGCTTTTATTAAAATTTGCAACCTTATTTCCTTTGTATACGTGCTATCCTCTATATACCTTTTATACCTGCTATTCAAAACAAAGATGCGCGCGCATCTCAAAACCGATTTCATTTTGATTTTAATATATAGAGAGATATTTATCACTCATGCATGGTAGTGTGTCTATCCTGATCATAAAAGGGGGGAGCAGATGTAAAAGTTGGAAAAAAATTTTTATAACTGATGATGAGCAAATTAACAAATTTTTATTTCATTACTCAAGACATGAAAATTTAGGGTTTGATCCAAAGTATATAGAATATGAAATGTCAAAGTGGGCAGCACAAAAATTTCAAACCATTATCCTTGCTCATATTAACATAATCCTATATAAAATGCATGTAACATGAATTTTAAAAAATTTGATGGCCAGAACAAAATCGTGTAACTTGCTCCAGTAAGTCTATCCATTTTTGATAAAATGTAGCAAGTATTAATGAGTATTAATATAGTTAACAAATTGTTAACGTCAGCGGAAGGGGTAGGTGCAGAGAACAAATCCTTTTCCTCATCATATCACCTGAGCATATGTCACCTAAAAAGTCTCAAAGGAGTGGACAGGAAAGGGCGGAATAGTTCCAATTTATCTACAATTAATAATATTTTTGGAAATTTTAATTTCAAAATCTAAGCGCGACAGAGAGGTGTTGTTTGGGTATGATATGTAATAATAGTGATTTATTTTCCATATTCTACAAATATTACGAAATAGCATCATGAAAATGAGTTATTTGCGTGAAAGGTTGAGTTATACCGATGCATAGCTTATATAGAAGTGTTTCAATTGATAGCAGTGGTGAGAGGAAGGAGAAAGAAAATTGAAAATTCATGATAATCAGCAAACAGAGCTACCGTATTTTATGATTTTCGATAGGAGACAAAGGGGGTGAAATTTACTGAAAATCTCGCACCACTTCAAGACTATGCACAAAACACAAATCATTTCAGCACTTTTTAAAAACGGAGTGTAAAAATAACCCATAAGGTTTCGCCTTCCACCGTCACTGACTATAACACTGAGAGTAACTTTTATACGTATCATGGACGAAAAATGCCAGATATTAGTAACGATAGTTTAAATTACAAAAAATTCTTATGCATTTCGGTCAGACTTCTTCGCGAATAACTACATTAATAAATGTTGCTAACGTTCGCAATTTTTGTTCCTCATTCATTATTCGAATGATAGTATATGAAGAATATAGGCAAAATATTGCGCTTATTCGTTGGCACTAACGATATTTTCTGGCCCCATTTTAGAGAGGTACATTCCAGCCACAAATGACAGAAATTATTATTTTTTCGTTTCTTTTCGCTTCTTTACCCTTTCTTCATTTTATGTACTATGTACAATGTACATTATCGTGACAACAATTTGCGCATATTAGGTAACTATATACTTATAATTGATGGCCTGGATACCTGATTTAAATAAAAATATTTATCTGCTGACAACAAGCCGTATTTAAGTTTCTCCTCCTCGGTCAAACCTGCAAGCAATTCGTAGAAAACATGATAATTTCTTTCATCAGGCGCTTGGGTAACGATTCTAGACTTTTCCAATAAGTATTCTGTGACTTTAGCGCCAATGATGATGCCTCTGAAAAAAATAAAATAAATAAATAAATTAGCTTACGTCTACTACATGTCAGACTGGTTGTTGAAATATATTTTTTAGATCTAAAAAGTGTTCAAACTTGAATATAATAATATCATTGAAATAAAAAAAAACCATCAGCTTTTTAGCTGAATTTAAAAGATAATGTATAGCACGGGTACCTAGTACTATCTACACTGCATACTTTGTTTTCACCTCAAGAAACTATAAGGGTACCTACGCGGTAAATTACAATTAATATCGCCATCGTTCTCTTACGCTAGGAAAATTAATTCCCTTATTATGTAAAGTTGGGAAATCAACTTTTTTCGTGAGCTGAGACAGAACAAAAGGATATTAACCTATACACTTCTCTGTTCTTCTCTCTATAATTACACCTAAATACGTTGCAATCCATTGTTTCAGCTTAGAATATTGATTCCGATGGGTAGATATATTTCAAGCGAGTTATTCTTTCATACGGTATCTCACTTGGACTTTTTGCTTTTTGATTGGCACAACATCAAAAACCGCTTTTATGAGCTTTTCTAATTAGGTATTCGAGTGTTTGATATTAAAATTTCGTTATTCGTGAAGAATATTTTTCAAGTCTCAAGAAAAAAACCTTTATTCGCTTTATTAGCTCATTCAGTTTGAAAATTGCCCGTATTATGAAAATGTGTTTTCGCCAAGTAAACACTATAAATCTAAAATAATGTCAATTACTTGCTACCTATATACCAGTAAGAAGATATCCCATTATATTGATATCAAAAAGCAAGTTCTTGATTGAAAAATAATCAGTCTATTACGTACGTGAAAATACGAACAAGTAACCATTAAGCACTCGAATGACATTTTGCATTCGTCTATCAGGCAACATTAAGGAAACAGATATGTCAATCATTATACAATACTGCTATGTTCTATAATCTATATACGAACACAGTACGCACCTACACGCAAATCGAATTCAAATATAACGCTACAGAAACTGGACGAAGGACGATAGCCCATAATCGTAATCTCGAACACGCGTTATAATAAGCACGTTTTCTTAGCTAGCAATACGTAATCGGCAACAAGCGTTGAATCACGACCAAATATTCTCACTTACTCTTTGAAATACACTTCCAAGTACTTCCCAAATCTGGACGAATTATCATTTCGCACGGTCTTCGCATTTCCAAAGCTTTCCAATAGCGGCGAAGCTTCTAAAATTTGCTCGGTAATTAAATTAGAAGGCGATTTATTGACGGCGGCCAAGTACTGCATCACCAGTTTGGTGGATTCGGTTTTACCGGAACCGGATTCGCCTGATATAACCACAACCTGGTTGCTTTTCGTTAATCCGCTGTAAGCTGCCGAACCGATAGCAAACAAGTGCCTGTAAAATACCATCATAATCGAGTTTAAATCAAATTCAAACATGCAACGCACCGAATAGGTACTTGTGATGAATTTTAAGGGCAGAAAACGCAGCGCTTACGGTGGTAACGTTCCCAGTATTTGACCTTCATATTTTTTCACCATATCCAAACCGTACATATCGTACATTTTATACGGATTAACAGCCACTAGAATACTTCCGGTATACGTCTAGAGGGAAGAAAAAAATAAAAGAAAAAACAAATACAATCGAGTACACGTATGTCAAATTTGGGTCAGTACCTGCGACAAAGCAAGTAGAAATTGGTATTATTTTCACGACTCGTATTCCTAACGCCGTGATTTACGTGGTCCTATCCTCGAACATGGAAAACCAATTTATCGGAAAAACCTTTATCAGTATCGTGCTACCGCACATTTACGATAATGCGACAGATTAAAAATTGAATTTTCCGACTCTATAACGTTGTCAGTGCTTTCGACAAAATAATGTCGTCATCTCTATTAATCACTATACGAATACGTATACGTATAATCAGTCATTTAAAGAGCAGATAATGCTAATTCATTAGATTTTCGAACGATTTGATTTTTCTTCTCCACTTTCGAGAGAGGTACCTAGCTAGCTAGTAGCTATACCTACTACCTACGCGCTAACGAAATTCACGAGCTTAAAGTTGGCCGGGTATTTCCACTGAAAAATCACCTTGAATACAGTTCGTGTATCGTATAAGGGCTATATCCAATACCCATGCTTGGTATTTATATAACAGAGGCGAGCTTTCGCAAAAGAGCGCTCGCTGAAAGGCACACATTAATGTGCGTATGGGTAGTCAAAAATTTTAATTAAAATCTTTTATTCGCGAATCAAAGCTGCCTTAATGATGCTAAAATAAGACGTAGAATATGTTATTTCAGTCCCTATTAAAATTAAACACGCTGTGAAAGTTCGGTTTCGCAAAAGCACCGTTAAAGGATTTTTCACAACTATCATCGAATGGAATTTTCAATAAAATCGCTACCAGCTGTACTCACGTAAATTAATTCTTTCTCGTATCTTATTTTCAAGTTCCATAATAACGAGGCTTCGTTCAAATCGCTGAAACATAAATTAAAAAGTCCTTTCAGTTATCGTAGGTATTTTCCGAGTGTTAAGAAAAAATAAAATAAAATAAAAAACGAAGCAGACAAGCTCATTACTGGGACTGACTTTTCATGTACGCATTGGGTTTAGAGCTGTAAGTAGTTACATACAATATAGTAACGCTGTCATTGAGTGTCATTAGGTAGCTGGATGTGGATACCCTCCTTCCTTTCCTCTATTCAGGGTGTTCAATTTCAGAGGCACCATTCGCAAAGTACAAATGTAGCAACTCAAGTTTCATACATGTATGGTGGTCTGCCTGCCAAAAAAGTTGAAGGGGCTGAGATACACAATATGCTTCACATTTTGGCACCAAACCCATATTCCCATTATTCATAGTTCACGCGATATAAATTTTTAATGTTGAATAATTTTTTTTTTCAACGTTGTATATCTCAGCTCCTTCAAATTTTTAGGCAAGCAAACACCGTACATGTATGTAACATGAATTGCTGCGTTTGCGGTTTGTGGGTGGTGCATCCAAAACGGAACACCCAGTATTTCGTACAAAATCATTTGGTAAATTGAAAAAGAAGTTATAATTTTTTCATTATATTTCCATACAGCTTTCCATGCTTGCCTAGGTATCGAAATGAAAAGTAATAAATTGAAATAAAATTTCCAATAATAATGATAAGGCAATTTTATTTCAGTACCTCAGCGAGTACGCGCGTAGGTACTTATGCATATTGTAGGAGATGCGCTCTAATTTATTTATAAATTTTTCAAATATGAATTTAATAGACTTGTTAGGACGTTTTAACTAATACGTATTATTAATTATTTATGAGATACAAAAAAATCGGTATTTCGCCTCGCACGCCTTTACATTTACCATTTTTTTACCCAATAATATGTATTAAATCATACGTTTTATATGCTTTTCAAAATTGGTTATTAGCTTCAGTTAATTTTTTTTATATCAAAGTGGAATATCTCAGTCTCTTCAATATTTTGAAAATGCAAATACCACCACTTTTACTCGATACAGTTAACTATAATTTACCAAATAAAGAGAACAAGGGTAGTTCGAAATCAACTGAGGACGGGAAAATCAAAACGTGCTAAGTGCCATTTTGCAAATGTTTGGATAATTGAAAAAAACTGTGCCAAAATTGTCAAAACCTAGCACCGTGGCTAAGACTTCTGAAGTTTGTTTTCCATGCTATTTGCAACCTATTTCAGGGGGGAGAACAGTTCATTAAAATGTGGTGGTGGGGGGTGGAGTAGTTGCGTATTTTAAGGCATATGCTAAAAGCCTGTGCTAGTTTCCATCAAAAAGTGCCAAGTGCCAAGATGCATTTTAGGTGCCAAGTGCCAGAATGAAGAAGTAAAGCCTACTGACAAAATTTTATTAACGAATAAAATTAATGACTTTGCACCACAGAAAGAAAAAGAACGTTGGGTACTCATTATATTTATCCAAATATTTAAATATTTTTGAGAAATTTTCGATTTTCAAAATAAATAAAATAAAATAAAGATCACGAAAAAAAAAGTCAGGCATTACCGGGTGACTACTTGATTCAAGCACCCCAAGCGCAAAAATTTTTCTCTCATAGAAATAAATTACATATTTGAATGATATTAAGAACAAGAAATAGCATAAATAATATTTATTTAATGCTTAAAAGTGTTTATCAATGAAATACACAATTTCAATTTATACTTTCATTGTCAAAAATACATATATGTTTTGAATTTATTCACTTTTTAGCTAATTTTTTCGCTTGGGTGCTATTTAAAATATCTTCGAATCTTCGAAAAATTTTCGATTCTTAAAATAAATAAAATTAAACGACTTTTCAATAGATAAAAATCACAGAAAAAAAAGAATATAGGAGCCATTTTTTTCTAATAATTAAGTAAAATTCCAACTTTGCTATTTGCTAGCTACATTGTAAAAAGAACGCCGCCATAGTAATCTTTGTTATCAGTAGGGTCGGGCAGAATCCAAAAAAAAAAAAAAATGAATCGAATCCGAATCCGGATCCAGTACAATAATCTTCGAATCAATTTACGAATCACGAATCCCGGCTAAAATGGACGTAAAAAATGAATCGAATCCGAATCACGAATCAGGGTTGCTAAAAAACCGTTTTTTTTGAAAAAAAACAAAAAACTGTTTTTTTTTGTTTTAAAACAGGTTTTCTGTTTTAAAACAAAAAACCTTCATGAAAAAAAAAACATGTTTAAAACGTTGTTTAAAACTAGTTTTAAACAGTTTTTTTCTCTCTTTCTCTCTCTTGAAGAAGAACCATTATTATTAATGTTTTACAAGTTTTAATTATTTCATTGAAGTTATTAGAAACACCTACTAACGAAAGGTCAAAATGATAAAGCATTATTAAAAATGAAAATTGAAAAATTGAAAATTTTGATTTTCTAGATGTTGCCTCCGCAGTGAGAAAATTCTTCGTCTCTAGCGTTCTAGTTCTGGTAAACTTATTCATATATCGTATTTCTTTGGTTAAATACCGGAAATTAAAAAAAAAAACACGAGGAGAATAAAAAACATGTTTAAAACAAAAAAAAACGTTTTAAACACATTTTAAACAAAATTTTGTTTAAAATTTCGTTTTGTTTTTTTTACACGTTTAAAACACGTTTTAAACACGTGTTTTAAACATTTTTGTTTAAAACGCTCAACCCTGTCACGAATCCACCCATCGGATTCATGGATTCGAATCCAATTTTCCAATCACGAATCCTTCGCAAATCCAACTTTTTCTTCTGTTCATCTGTTACCCACAGTAAAAAGCACGCCTCACCAATGAGAAGGAATAAAAAACGTAGAAAACTCTTAGACTAAAAACGTAATTCACTGGAAAAAATTTTTTGAAAAATGAAAAAATAGGAATAAGATGCGCGTTCGAAGAAAATCCAGGAACTGGTGACGTTTTCTTCAACGTTAACCGGCAAGCGCTTTTTTTTTTTTGGATTCGTGATTCGCTACATGAATCCTCAGAGGTGAATCGAATCATTTCACGAATCCTTAATGGATTCGATTGCTTAATTCTCGAATCCTCAAATCCACTTTAAAAAAAGGAATCGAATACGAATCACGAATCAAAAATCTCGGATTCGAATCCTGCCCAACCCTGGTTATCAGTACGAAATGGCACTTAGCATTATAGGCAACACGGCCAGGCACTTGGCAAACGCGCTATCTTGTGGCGCAATTCTACACCACTTCGAGACCGAATCGGCGCATGGTACGTAGTGCAGTCGATCGGGGATGGCATTTAGTACCCGTTTCGGTCATTAACTCAATCGCTAGAAATGGCACTTGGCACGTTTTGATTTTCCCGTTCTCAACTGTAAGTAGGTATAGTATTACTCTATTTTCTATGTAATTTTAGCCTTCAAAATTCGAAACACACGTGTAATACTAACAGCTATAGATATATCAATACTATAGATTAATATATTGGTAGAATAGCTAGGTAAGTCTAGTTACTTACTTGAGCTGTATCATATCCTCGATGCCATTCTGGCCCAAATCTTGTCTTCTCTTCAATCCATTAGCACTAGTGAGCGAGAAAATTTGAGGCTATTGATTAAGAGGAGGAAAAAAAATTTAATTCGTGTCTTAGTTATCCATACCAAAATATACACATGTAGATTATGCAATTGTGATCACTGAAAATCTTACTTTTCCACCGATGACCGCTTGCACAGTCAACACTTGAGCTGGTTTATGGTATTCCAAAACTTCTCCGGGCAACGCATGTCCGACTCCGGGATCGAACCATATTAGTTCTCCCTGAAAATGCAAATACCAAAATTAATATTTGGGATGTTTACAAGAATGTCGCATTGTTTTTTCTGTGATTGTTTTCAAGGCTGCTTTATTTGTAACCGATCGATTTATTTTATTTATAATATATATCAACTCGTTAATTGTTATGGGCTTTTTCATTTTTCTTTTATTAATTAATATATTCAACAGTAACGGTAATTCGCTGCCATGCACCTTCGGGCTTCGGTAGATATCAAATTAGAACGCTTACAAATCATGTTGATGAAATCATAAATGTAATTTCAACTTGATTATTTAATCACGAAATAAGTGATCGTACTATAACAGCAAATCTTTCGGAGAGAAATCACACAGTAATCACATTAGTCAATAACGTTTGGATTTTAAGTCATTTCTTATACTCCGAATACTTTGCTATTACAAAATGATTTGGTATCTTTCGTCTGAAAAATTCACCGAATAATTAAATAAGAAGAGAGAGAGAGAGAAAAAATGAAAAACACAGGAGGGAAAAGTAATATTTCAGGATAAGGCATTGCTCCTATTTGCTTTCCCTCCTCCAGAGGCTACGGGTCTCACCAAAACGTTTGCCTATTAATGATGGATACAGAAAAGAAAAACAGACTCGAATAATTACACGTCATCGTACGCGCGAGTATGTATTTAAAATAATGACCTACATATTTACGAGTATACGTAAATGGGTATCGGATACTGCCGCATCGGACATTCGCGCCAGTATGCATTCAAAGTGAATACGTATATAGCACATATCTGGCCGTCGCATCGGGACCAACCTCAAAGCACGAATTGCGAATGTTGCCACCGCTAACGCCAACAATTAACGGTTCAACGTTTAAATTATCATCACCACTTTGGTTATTTCGCGCACATCAAATTCAAATGTTCCAAAAATACGTAAAACCACGCATGCTATTGCTGATGATATAATCTGTTTTTTTCTCTCTCTTTAATGCGTATCGCTGGTAAAGTGTTACGTCGAATATTCCAAGTTTTTTTTTTTTTTTATCGACAATATCGATTGCACGATAAAGCAGAACTAATTTGTGTAACTAGCCAACTACGTTCCAATTTATAGGTATAAACGGTAAACGATTTCCCTTTAGAATACTCTTATATATAGATTTTATAAGAAGGAAGTCGGAGTGATAGGTAGTGAAAATAAGAGTGATCTGAAACTACGTAATCGTTTAAAGAAGACGGAAAGTGATTCGATGGTTTTTAAGAGCAATCGACAAATAATAAATATTTATCAAGAAACGGTGAAAAAGTGATGGTAAATGGTCGCCTATATCATCCTTATAATTACCTACAAGTATTACGTATGTAGTACAACTGTATATACGAATATAAATCTAAGTACCTAGATAACTAGCAATGTGGCTATGATTATAGTACCTACTAACCGCTTTTAAAAAACTTTCATAAGGTTCGAAGAGACTTTGTATATTGCTAAGCGAGGGTCGACATTTCCTGCGAAAGATTTTTTTCGTAAACGTCCTAGTAAACGATAAATCGGTGACGACGGCGCGATCACTTCCCTCGATATTGGTAACCATATCTCCATTATCTTCAGTCGCTTGATCAGTCGCAGATGTCGTCTTTATGTAATTCGAGTTCTCTGGTCGATCATCCACGCTTAGTTGATTTTTTCTTGCGGGGCAGAACCAAAATAAGGCTGAGGCGAGTCTTCGCACAGTAACCGCCCGTTGTTGCGTTATATCGTAACGACCACGATTCGGACCACGAAAATGAAAGTCTTTCCATTTCAAACCGCATCTACGTTTCAACGTTTTCCTTTCTCCCGGTATCGACGAATCGCTTTCCGCCCAAAAGTTATCCTCCATTTGGGCCAAAGCGATGCGACTCGCAGCTTAACCTAGCTCCGATACTACCAACGCTGTCTGCATCATCATCAGCATCATCGTGGTCGTCGTTGTCGTGTTTTGCCAACATCCCGCGAAAAATTTGTAAATCGTTTTTCATACGAAATTGCCATCGTTCTCTTTTGCATGCGTACGAGTTCTATACAACAGAGCGTACATTTATGAATATCGTGGGTAAAGCGTAGAGTATGAAGTGAGGAAATTTTCACTACTCCATTCCGCTGCAGTGTACCAATGCAATGAGACCTATTTATGTAAGAAAAATCAGTACAACGAACGATTCCTTTATACATTATACTCGCTAGTCTTAGGCTGAGTTCAATTCATTACAGGTACATGTATTACGAGTATCGCGCAATGCTCATCGATTCGACGTGAAATACTGGCTAAATTAATGAAAATCGGAAATTTTCAACCTTTAGCCTTCGCCATACGAATTGAAAGCAAAACAGCAAAGCGAGAACTTTCCGGCATCATTCGAGTAAAATTTCGAATATTCGCCGTCGCTCGGGCATACTAAGATGAGACTTGGCCATTCGTAAAATTAATTATCAGCATTCGCGTCCGCTCGCACCTACCGTCCCGAAACCAACACATATTTTCTATTTTACCAACGATCTGTCCGTTTGGGTACCTCGTTTAATCCGGGCACGACAAAGCACGACGCGACGTAAGGCGAATTACGACAAATGGAATAATTTTCATTCGCAATCAAAATCCTATTTAATTTACAAACGTGCCACTGTTTAGACGTGTTTTCGTTCGTTTCCACATAAAATATTCGACCTGTAAGATTGATGATTCTACGAGTAGAACCTCGATTCGAATAATTAACTTGGGTCTACTACGAAATGTTGTCGCGTGCCTTTACATTTATTCGTGACCCCTCTGCGAAGATCGCTAATTTGCTGATTCGTGTTGAAGGCCGGAAAAATCCATTTTCTGTTTTCTCGACTTTCTTGAAAACATCGAGTCATTCGCTAATTGAGTACTCTCAGGTATGATTTACATTTAGGTCTTGACGACCTCTACAACGAACAATTAGTATCGAATAAATTTCTATTTATACGAACGAATATCAGAAAAGAACAGATCATGTTTTCTTGAACGTGATAACGAATACCATAACAGAATAAATCAATATTCTGAAACAAACAAATAACGGGAATAGATAGAACGAAACGAACAAAATGTATTCGTTCTAAAACCGAGCACCAGAATAGTGATATGAAATGTTCACAACTTCACAAGAGGCGATTTCCATTTGTTGTTGGCTCGAATAATTATGTCTTTTTATTGTTGTTCATTTTCATTAGGTAAATACCTAGTTCATTTAATTGCGTTTGTGTCAAAGTAGAAAAAAATACCAGAACAGAACAGACAAAAAAAAAAAAAATAACAGAACGGAACAAAACAAAACAGAATTAAAGAAATCAAGCATTCCTTTCACCTCCTCTATTATTGTAAGTAATTCAACCTATTGGGATAAAATCATTAAAATTCGAATTTTGATCTAAAAAATGCTGAAGTTTCCACGTTAATACCCAAGTATTATATGAATGATATATAAGTACATAAATACATGACTGTACTGTTTTGAAAAACCTTTTTAGCAGAGTTTTTAATCAAAAGGATATAGCTATTACAGTCTACCTGATTTCCAGTGCCGAGGTGTCGTGGGAAGGTGGAGGAGGCGGCCTTCAAATTTTTACGTTTCAGGCCATTCCTAATCATCTGGCAGATGTCTAACTTTTTGATATACATATTTTCCTCCGCACGTATCACAGGCGAGTATGGATGAAAATCAATCAACATTTGGTGAAAGACTTTTCACTTTTTTGTTTTTTTAATACATCTCAAAATGATGGATTACTCAAATTTGGAAAGGAGCTGGACAGAGAGCAAATTGCTCAAAGTTTTCGTTTTTGATATCACATCAAAAAGTTAGTCGCGGAGACCCCTAAATGCAACTGGAGGAGAGTTGGGGTAAAAAAAAGGCTTTTAGAGGAAATTATAAGTTATGCAATTTCTTGAATCTTCCATATCTTTTCACCAAATTGACCTAGAGAGGTCAAAAATTGTTTGTAGGGTAAGTTGATGACTAGAATATGACTTCTTGCATTTAGGTCAAAATGAAGCCAAAGTGGCGGATCACCAAAATTTAAGGATAACTTGAAGAGTGTCAAGTGGTTATTGCGTGGTGAAAAATACTACATTTATTTCAAAGTTAATATCTTCAGTGTTTTTATAGGGATATGGTCGTGGTTTACAGACTTGATACTGAATGCGGCCGATAGACACGGAAAGGTTAACAACAATTAGAAACTCAGCTCTAGTAATGGGAACCCGCTTGACAAGAAGCTAGTAAATGATGCTAGCGCAGAACTAGTATAAATTTGAAACACTTGAGGTTAGATTTTTACTAGCATTTTGTAACTAGTTATCTACTAGTATTATGAGACTAGTCATATACTAGCTTCAAAATACTAGCAGATAACTAGCTACAAAATGCTAGTAAAAATCTAACCTCAACTGTTTCAAATTTATACTAGTTCTGCGCTAGCGTAGGTTTACTAGTATAAAGCTAGTATAAATTAAGAATTCTTTTACTATTAAAATTAATTTTTTTTTACTTTTAATTAATTTAAAAAAACAGATGGATACTTTTTTCCGAGATTTGGTTGCACTTTTCGGCTTGTCACTCCCCTTCCCCACTTATATACTGCACATTCCAACACGAAAATTCCCTATGCCTACGGTGGGATTCGAACCTACGACCCTATGACTAGAACTAACCTACCTAACCTATACCACGCGACCACGAGCACCTTATGATGAATATGTGTTATAAGGCAGTATTTATGTTTGCGATGTGTGCGTATTCGTTTTTATAAAAATGCTTGGGAGATTTTTGCTTTTGATTTCAATCCGATAAATACACAAGATATTAAATGTAAAAATTTGATTTTTTTTTCGCAACATGATGTCGAAAACGACATAATATACCGGGTGTCTATTCGATTCGGGTACCCTAGAGCGCTAAAATCCCTAACACAATGTTGTTAATTATAATTATTACAAAAATGGGTACACTATATGAGATTCGTGAAATATAATAATTCAAAGCTAAGAATTTTGAGATTTTTCATGTTATTAACGAGGCAACCAAGCGCGTATTTAAGGTTATTCGAATTAACTGAATAGCCATTTTAGGGAATTTTGTGCTTAAGGGTACCCGAATCGAATAGACACCCGGTATGAATATTTTCAAATCGTTATATGTTGTTTTTGACATTATATTGTGATATTTTTTTTTTTGAACAGAATGTGTCCTTTTTTACATAATGTTGTGAGTGATATGTGTTGCTTTGTGAGGGTTTTAAATATTATTGATAGATAACTTTTCAACATAAATCTATGCCTAGCGGTCAGAAATAGGAAGCATATTGTTCTTGAAAACATCTTTTGTTTTCGTAATATACTCGGAAGCAAATTGAAACAGTTTTCATCTATACATTTTCGATGATGTGATGTCTAGAAGTCAAATACCCTAGTTCTTTATCTAATTTCACTTCTAGTAGGTGACACGCTTCTTTAGATTTCCCTATTGCTTGTATTTGACACGGTAGTACCAAAACCCATAAAATTTACTCAAGAAGTTGAATTCCACTGCTCTAAAGTCTAAACTTTCTTATATGGGGTTAGCTTGTGCTATGCTCTTCTTTATAATGTTATAATCTTTTTGAATCGGCATACATGCTTTTTTCTAAAACAATAGAAATTTCATCGCAAATAATTCTAGCGCTTTTTGATATCAGGTGTTTCTCATTATAAGTTTGAAGTGTAGTAAAAGGACTTAGTACTTGCGGATTTGTTTGTAATTTTATTCTTTCAATTTTTTCCAAAGTTGTAGGACCTACTAAACAAATATTTCGCTTTGATTGCTTAGTGATATTATGATGGCAGGAAAAAAAGCATATTATAGTAGTCCACGTTTTAAAAAGATGTTCAATTCGTTATTGTCAAATTTGTGGGAACTTGAAACTTACCAATGGTGTAGAAACCTCTGGTAATTAGGTAACAATTACCTTTCAAAAACAATTTAGAGGGGTAATTTATATCAATATTTCCCCTTCCCCAATTCTAGTGAATAATTAAAAAAAAAAACTGAATTCAGTCAGTGTTCATTAATTCAAATTTAAAAACAAATCCGACAAAATTGAAACAATTTGTAAAGATTTTGTAAATGGTCTGAAAAAAAGATCATCTTGAATGTTACCCTCCTAAAAAAATGATTCTACGCCACTGAAATTTACTTCCTCGACCTCAGTGATATCTTTTTCATTTTCATGGACAAAGAAATATGAAAAAATCGCCATATAAACAAAAATAAGGTTTGGCATTTCATTATGCTACATTCAAGCAGCAAATGGTTATTGATAGGCTCTCTTATAGTTTTCAATTCATAGAATTTTATTAGCTAGTGCGCTACAACCTTAACAGGACTTTTCTTAAGTTATATACAGCACACCTAATATACCTAGTAGATGGTGGCAGAATGGCGACATCCCAAGATAACATGTTTATATGCGAATTATGCATATACCCATGGGAGGTAATGTTGTCAATATTCAACCCTGAAGCGCCACCTCTAAATACCTTTTTTTTTACCTGAAATTTTTTCTGTGGTGTTTTCTAAGTAAAAGGAACACTTCTAGGCGGTAAGACATCAAAATTTCAAACTTCCAATTTTTTGCATATAAATTTGACGCACCCTAGTCTATATATATATGTATAAAACCAAATAAACCGAGATCATTTCCATACATACGTAGTAATTGCGAGATCAGGAGATTCGTTTGCCGGATCTCACAACGTTATACATAGCGCACGTTGTTTGCGAGGTGCAGTATATCGTGTATGCAAGTTTTCAGCCGGATCTCGGTTTAGCTATGATTTACATAAGGATATATATATATATATTCGACTATCCTTATTTACAGGCATAACATCAGGAAACGTAATAAATTTGCGAGTAATTTGATGCTGGAAAATAACTGGCAATACGCGAGTATCAAATCTGCTAGTAATTTGATGCTAGAAAATAACTAGCATCACGTTAGTATCAAATCTCCTAGTAATTTGATGCTAGAAAATAACTAGCATCACGCTAGCATCAAATCTCCTAGTAATTTGATGCTAGAAAATAACTAGTACACGCTAGTATCAAATCTCCTAGTAATTTGATACTAGAAAATAACTAGCACTACGCGAGTATCAAATCTCCTAGTAATTTGATACTAGCAAATGACTAACATTACGCTAGTAAATAGAAGCTAGAGTAAAAACGCGAGTAAGATGCTAGCTTTTTACTAGTATTCGAGTAAGATGCTAGTAAATAACTAGTATTTTGTCAAGCGGGGAATGGCTGCTTACGTTTTTTTCTTTTCGCATAAGTGGTAGCTCTAAAAAAAGTAATTCATACTTGGTACTATGGAGGTATGAGGAAATGACACAGAACATCATTAGTGCTAAGTTAAGTACAAACGAATTTCACAAAATTCAACACTTCATCATGATAACACGAATATCCTTCTAAACGACGCGACGGAGAGATTCAAAATTCGAAGTTTTATAAAAACCGCTAAGAATAATTTTTCACCAATGCGCTGCGCTGTATTCTCCCTATTCGCGAAATATTTCGTAATAAAATAATTGCTTGATAAAAGTTAATTCAAGGGACGAATTCATGGTATGGGAATAATTTCAACTAGTTAAAACTCAAGAGACATTAAAAGGGTTACCAAAATATCGCAGATTATTTCCAAATGCGAAGTAGATTAAATACGATATCATACTCAACTTTGACCCCAAACAACTTGAGCAATATTTTGAGATTTCTTAACATCGAGTCCATACATTATAGTTTATAGAAACAATTAAACGTAAAATAGGTTTTTTTTGTAGTCCAATGCATTTAGACATAAAATACACCAAAGGTCGAAAAAATTCCCATCAAAGCGATTTTTGGTATGGTTGTTAGGAACACCATTCTAAACAACATACTAAAAGTCCTGACCCCTAGGTGTGGAGCGTATCCCCCCAGGGGGGAAAATGTCCCCCCAAAATCAGTTTTTGGCCCCTATCTCCTTCGCATTTAGTCCTAGCGCAAAAATGTCTTAATAAAAATTTACTCTCCTTTCAATTCCCTATAAAATAAGCTATAAACTATTTTTCAAGAAAGAACGAGTGTGGAGCTATGGCGTCCTAAAGATGAGGGGTTTGGAGGTGTGTTATGAAAAGTCGCTATAAAAAATGTGCTACGATTGTTATAAATTGTTTTAATGGGTATATAATATGTATTATATTGAAACACAAATAATTTTCCCTTACAAATCGAAACTACCCTCCTCTTCCCCCACCACCCTTATAGGAAGTCCTCCCTTTCCATATAACGAATTTATTTCAATCACACTGTCCATTTGTTTTAATTTCGATGTAGAAAAATTGCGCCAAATATCTACGAATCACGCGTTCTTCACAATATAAGCCGCCTCTTCCCCCCAACAAGGTTACGAGAGCAATTTTTCTACATCGAAATTAAAACAAATGGACAGTGTGATTGAAATAAATTCGTTATATGGAAAGGGAGGACTTCCTATAAGAGTGGTGGGGGAAGAGGAGGGTAGTTTCGATTTGTAAGGGAAAATTATTTGTGTTTCAATATAATATATATTATATACCCATTAAAACAATTTATAACAATCGTAGTACATTTTTTATAGCGACTTTTCATAACACACCTCCAAACCCCTCATCTTTAGGACGCCATAGCTCCACACTCGTTCTTTCTTGAAAAATGGTTTATAGCTTATTTTATAGGGAATTGAAAGGAGAGTAAATTTTTATTAAGACATTTTTGCGCTAGGACTAAATGCGAAGGAGATAGGGGCCAAAAACTGATTTTGGGGGGACATTTTCCCCCCTGGAGGGATACGCTCCACACCTAGGGGTCAGGACTTTTAGTATGTTGTTTGGAATAGTGTTCCTAACAATCATACCAAAAATCGCTTTGATGGGAATTTTTCCGACCTCAATGTCTAAATGCATTGGACTATTGAGAAAAAAAAAATTTGAATCTTCTCCTCTGTTGGAGATAAATGACAGGTGAAATTGCTTTAGATCGTAGGGCACCAAGCCTGGATTTGAAAAAAATAAAATAAATAAATAAACTGCTCAAAAATGGGTTTGGTATTATTTTTTTAAAAACTTCTTCGAGCGATTTCTTATTCACAGAGCTATAACTTTTTCGAAGTTTTCTCCACATTATTTAGAAGCAATTGTGTTAACTAGCTACAGCTACTTTTCGAAAAATAAATAAGTAAGTAGATAAATAAATAAAAGGAAAACGAAAAAAATCTTCTCTAGGCGTAGATACAACCAAAATATAAACGATAAATAAATAATAATAAGTAAGATAAAAAAATAAATACATAAATAACCAAAATGATAAAATAATAAATAGTAAACTTCCTACATCAAATATTTTATACTCGTATATATTTGTCTTTTGGAAAATTTCTTCACTAGCGATGAGTTGCACAAATAGTTTCTAAAACTATCCGCGCGCAACGTGCTTCAAATAGCCATATTTTTATAGTAACTTTTGCGAGTAATTTTTAATCCGAATACGATATAAAACTGTTGGCAGGAAGCAATAAAATGACCCTAAAGGCGAACAAACGCTCACCCAAATCTTTAATATTGAACTTCTTGGCGAGTTTTAAAACAATAATTCGACGAAATCGTAATTGCTAACGGAAGGAGGTTGCCAGCCGGATATCTACTACCTATACTTTTATATTCGCTGAAAATGACCAAAGATAAAGTTCTCCAAATTTTTTAATCCGCTCTCGCAATAAAAAAAAAATGGAAGCCAGCCCAATTACATTACTCGTATAATACGCGTTTTCTTAAATCTCGATTAATTACTCCACGTTCTGCATTTAGTTGGGCAACATTTTGTAATCCTAGTACAGACGAGATTGGCGACTATTGCTGAATTGCGTTTGAGTACAGGGATGTTCGCTTTTCGAATAGTTCCTTTTACTATGGAAAATTCTAAATCGATAGATACTCGAAGGTACGTAATGTTAACCACTTTTAATATTTGAAAAACTCTAGCGTGCTGTAATTCAATTTTCTTAATGAAAAAAAAGTCCGATACTATGCTTAAACGTCGACTCGTTTAGTTGAGAATAGATTTTCCTTCTATCCTTCGGCTGTCGCTATTTTCATCCGCTACGTTATGCCAGAGCATGTCGCCGCAACATCGAAATATCAATCACTTCAATGAAAACACCATCGATCGAAAGTTGGCCAAATAAAATTGCCTGCCGCGCCGATGAGAAAATATATATGCATGGAAAATTTAAATAAGCTCGAAAAATGTTCGCTTTTCTATTAGCTATATCGAAATTCTTGCGAGATTCGTCGAAGCAAACGCTGGCATCGCATCGCATCGTTCACCGTCTATAATCCGATATGCTCCTATTCATCCATATCCACATACTCAGTATACCATCTCGATAATAGGTTTGGGTTTGCGGGTACCCACCCCTCTTATAGGTATACGCGAATACTCTTGCATATTATATTACCTACAATCCTACATACCAACAATATGCATTATTATACCTACTTTGTTGTACACTGCACAGGCGGGATTTTCTAAGAAGCAAACAAAAATAAATTTATCGATTGCGGATTTTTCAAGGCATAATTTACCTATCATATATGGCAATACGTATACGCTCATCGCGATCAAAAGACACTCTGCGTATGTTGGGAAGCTATATGTCCATTTACGAGCCCGTTAACACAGCTACCTCAACGCGGCGCCGTGGTCGAGTGGCGTTCTCAACGGTTAAATAGCCACATTAACGCGCTGCCTAAAAGAGAATATGGCGAATTATCGAGTATTACTCAAATTTTGAGGTCACGTGGACATTCTCCATACGCCACAAAATTTTCGTGCTCACATAAAACTCAGCTTCAGTGATGTGTCGTAGCTGCTTACGCTTTTTTTCAGGAGAGTTTCTCAACTTACTTTCTCGTGGTGTCCTTTGGGTAATACTAATTTTATGTAATCGTTTTTCGCATGCAATTCAATACGTTTCTAACCGTTACTTTTTTGTATTGAAAGGAAATGGCCATCAGCCGATAAAAAAACTTCCATTAAAAATAAGACACGATGGGTATCGCTTATCAATTGCCAAAGAGCACGCTTCAAATATTAGTGCCCGGTTCGTTTAGAATCTAATGGAAATACGAAAATTATTTTTTCCCGTAAAATAGGCTCAAAATTTAAAAGTTACTTTTTTGCTTTTTCGATACATTTCAAAGGTGGCGGATCACTTAAATTGTAAAGAAGAAGAGGATAAGGTGGAATCTCAAGTTATGAATCATTTATCCAGTATTTTTTCAGAAATCGACTTTTAAAATCATTCACTAAATTTAATGATCTCAGCGTACGTACTTGACCGCTTACGAAACTACACACGTGTTTTGAGTTTTCAAGTGGGAAGTGGAAGCTTTGGATATTAACGGATTTCTGTTTACTTTCGATACCTCTGGATTTCGGTGTTTTCTCTTCTAAGGAGGGAGGGGGGGCTAGTGAAATTTCCATCCACCTTCATTAAAAAAAATTTAATACTAATAGCTGCTTATTTTATTAGCGTCGCCAAAGGGCCAAGGTTAAATATGGCTCGCAAAATGAAGAAGGAGAAAAACGCCCGAGTAATTGTAGCCTGTTATCCACTGTTTTCAATTTCATTCGCGATCGCGATACTCTTATAAAACCAATTATACGCTATTTTTAAAACGAAAATCGTAGGACGAAACGAAAAAGCAGCGACTCGTACAACGATTCCTTCGAAAAGCTGTACCTTGCCGAAAAGCAATTTAATTTGTTCGCAATGATATCGATTTCGAAAAACAGCGCTCTCGTAAAAATTGAAGGTTTCAGATTTTATTCTTTCACTAAATTGTCAACAGCACTGGGGTTTTTTTCTTTTACCAAAGTGTTGACCCTGAAAATAGATATAGCTTATTTACTCAAATTTGTTACGCTTTACGTCGCAAAAGGTAGACTCGCAGACGTATGAATTAGGCATTGTTATTCGTCACACATACCCATGCGCGATGAAATAAGGATTCGAGACAAAGCTAGAGGGCTCCCAGTTAGATATCACCAGCACCCAATACGCGTATTCAGAGTTCAGTACAGTGAGATAGGACTTTCGTGGCTTCCAAAAATATAAATCATCGTTTGCCCGATATTCTTCGTATCGCTTGTACGATGAAATGATTATTTTTTAGAGATTGAGACCTTGCATAATTTTTATGTTAAATGGATTCCATCGTCAACTGTCGAATTTCGTGAACTACGGTGAGGAATTGTAGCGATGGTCTTGAGAATTATAAATATCTGGCCAGCAAATGGTACGATAGAATAACAGCCTTTCCTCTTTCGTAAAAAAAAAAAAAAAAAAAAAAAAATATGAAAAAAAATCGATCTGTTTGACATACAAAGCGCGAATAAAACTTGAAAATAAACCACCGTATTTCCTGATAAACGATTTTAAATCCATACGGGCTTTCTTTTATGAGACCTAGAAAACTAAAAGACAGCTTTTTAAAAAAACTTATCAAACCAAGTCGTCGCAAAGTTTTCGTTATCCGGAGACTTCGTCCGCTTTTTTAAGCATTAAAACGAGCAAAGCAAATAGCGCGGATAATTATTCGTATTCGTTAAGGGTTTTTTTCCTATTTTTTTATTTTATTTTCTTATCATTTTTTCTTTTTCTTCTAAGAAAATTACAGTTTTACCAGAATTATATGAAAACAGTCAACAGATAACGAACGAATCGGATGACACAAACAAACACTAAAAATAAATTATTCGTATTCGCGATTTGCCTATCGTACGAATACGTCGTAGACGTAGATATTAAAGAAGAGAAAGAGAGCAAAAAAAGCGAAACCACCGGAAAACTGAAAAACGAGAGGGAAAGAGGAATACGATTTTGAATAGTGCAGAAATTCCGTCGAACGAATATAAAAGGAAACCCAGCAAGTTTCACAATACCGCTACGAATTTTGATTTGGAAAAGGGAAAATATTAGATGGAAACGAGCTTCGACATAATGGAAGAAGTTGGCCGCCAAATAATGGACCCAAATCGGGCAGGAAATTATTAAATAGGTATGCAGCGTAGCGACAGCGACGTAGGTAGAGGTACGTAGATATAGGAGAAACGGTGAAGCGTAATTCATCGCCCGCGTGGAATGGCATTAATGAAAATGAAAAAAAAAAGGGGGCGACGAAAAATTAAAGCTTATAATCAATTTTAAACTTTTCAAATACGATCGATTCGAACATTTGAATATAAATTTTTTAAAAGGTATTTACGTACAAGATGAAGAGAACGCGGAACGAGTGAAACGTGACCGAAATATAGTTACGCAGCGTCGCATCGTCCGAGATAAAATTCAAATATAATGCGTAGCCAATGGCGTACATTCGAAAGTCGAAGCCGTTTTTGGGAAAAAAGGTCACGTTTTTTAGCCTTATACTCGTAATTTCGTACGAACCTCGGAAAATTCGCCTGTCGCCCTGTCCTACTTTTTACCATTCTCGATGAATTTGATTTTTATTTGTCGCGTCGAAAAATTCATTCGTTAGATGCGTTTTTGTTGTCTGTGGCAACGTGTACCCTTAAAAATAAGGTATCATCACGGTGATCGACACGCACGCCTTCAAGTACTTGCTAGCTTATCATTAATTTGATCGAATCGGTATTTTACTTCAAATTTCTACTTCACTGTGCCATCAAAAAATTGTGCGCTGCTTGAGTTTAAAAATTTTCATATTGTCAACGATTTCGCAAATGTTTTCAAACTCAGAGCATATACGGGCTGTTCCATTTATTGGTAGTTCTAGATGGTGCGCCAAAAATGGAACACACTGCATGTAGGTGAGATCGGGGCATGTTGTCATACATTACGGTTTTTGAACTTTGTAGAATATCCACTTTAGCTAATTAAAGTACAGACCTCAACAAATCAAAATTAAAACATTTATCAAATTTCTGGAATTTTTTCAGATTTAAAAAAAATACCCCCTTGTAAACAGTGATGGCAAAGTTCAATGTTATAAAATATTTTTGGATTGCAAAAAATTTCGGGAAAAAATTTCAAGCAATTGAAAAAATCGATTGAAAAAATTTGAATTTGTGTAAATTTTTATTTTTGTCTTTATTCACTCGTGTCCGTAAACGTTGTAACTACAGAGTATAGACAATAAAAAAAATCGATTATTTCAATAATCGAAATTCGATCAATCGATTACTCAAATTATCGATTATTCCCAACACTATTAATTTACATGTCGTAATTTGTCAGCCTGTCTGTCTATGTGACTGTCTATCCATGCACCTAGAGAACGAAACCCAAGCATGATTTAATGCATGCAACTGCGCTGCAACCGTTCGTCGTGATGCGCGAAGTTGGAAATTTTTTCGGTTATCGCGAATAGTCTGTTGTGCGATATACATGATATAAGCTGGCATCAATTCGAATTTATTCGAGTTCTTATTTTCCCAAAAGAATATAAAATATTGACTTCTACAAAAAATTCAAGTTCCCAATTTTAGCTTTCGACAATTATAAATTTCCCAACTTTTCAAAACACCTAGAGGGGAGGCTCCCCCATTCCCCTTCCTTACGCTCTTGATTGAGATATCTTCGAGTTGAGCTTTAATTAATGTCAAATCGGTATCAACATTTTTCGTTAATTAGAAAAAAAAATGTAAGCAGCCATAACGCATTACTGGAGCTGCGTTTTTAATTGGAGCTTCTTTTGATTTACTAATAACCTTGCTTAACCGTTCATGACTACAGGCCACACCCAATACCAAGTCTGAAAACCCCTACCCTATCCTTTCCAAAAACACTTAAGAAGTTGAATTTGGCACAAATGTAGTATTTTTTGCCATGAAATAATCATGTGAACCCATATTTCTCAAATCATAACTATTTGAGAGTGCTCAAATTATCTTCAAATCTTGATAATCCGCCATTTTGGATCCATTTTGACTCAAATTTGAGAGGTTATATTCTGGTCACAAACTAATCCTACACACAAAGTTTGACCATTCTAGGCCGATTTGGTGATGAGATATGGAAGATTCAAGAAATTTTATGACTCAAAACTTCCTCAAAAAGCCGTTTTTTGATCTAACTCCTCTCAATATGCACTTAAGAAGCTGAAATTTGGATATGTTAGTATCCGTGACTCACTCTTTCATATGAGATCAAAAACGAAAAATTTGAGCTATTTGCCCTTTCTCCAGCCCCCCTCAAAATTTGAGTGATCCGCCATTTTGAAATTTATCGAAAAAACAAAAAAATTATTTTTGCGTATTTGCAAGAAGAGTTCCTCACCGAATTTTGAGCGAATTTTATCCACACCCGCCTCCGCAAGGCGAGTGACACAAAAAACGCAATTTCCTCAAAAACAGATTTTTGCTAACTCTCCTCAAAATGCACTTAGGAAACTGAAATTTAAATATGTTGGTGTCCGTGACTCACTTTTTCATATGAGATCAAAAACGAAAAATTTGAGCTATTTGCCTCTTCTCCAGCCCCCCTCAAAATTTGAGTGATCCGGCATTTTGAAATTTTTCGAAAAACAAAAAAAGCACTTCTGCGCATTTTCAAAAAGAGTTCCTCACCAAATTTTGAGCGAATTTTATGAATACTTGCCGGCGCTACGCGTGGGAAAAAAAAAATATATATACCAAAAAGTTGGACATTTGCCAGATGATTACAAATGGTCTGAAACGCAAAGATTTGAAGGCCCCACCCTCCCCCGACCTTCCCTTCCCAAATCAGGTAGGCTGTAATAGCTATCGTTTTGTTAAAAACTCAGCTAAAAAATATCGATGTCTATTGATATCTAATTCTCTGTTCGACATTAATTCAAGCTCAGCTTGAAAGTATATCTATAAGATGTTCGTAAGACATGTATTAGCTCAAAATGGTGTTTTTTGTCTACCTATTTGCTATGTAAGAACAGAAATAGGATATCTATTAGCCAAAGTGTACACATAGGGTACGTAACTTTCATTTAACCTGCTTTGCTTTAAAACAACAAATATCAGGAAAGCCTTAAATTATAATAGCAGGTGATTAATATTTTTAGAAGGCTTGAAAAGCTAAAATTGAGCGAAAATTGTCAAAATTAAGTTCTTCTTATGCACCTGACTCGTCAAATAGGTTGACCACAAGGTCAGTTTGTTACATCCCTAGCCCTTGAGTACGGATGAATTAGCTAGTAAATGTTCTAGTGTTGGACTGCGACTAAAGAAAACAAAAAAATCACTTCACATTTTCTAAATTTTTGGAATCAAGAATCTGAATATTGAAATAATTTTAAGCTTTACAAACTTTTTGGTAACCTTGTTCCGTACTTTTTTTTTCACACGAAGCGCGGAATAGCAGATGCGAAAAAATCAAAGCACTAAATTCAGCTTTCAGCGTAAATTTAAGTCGTCGCGTCGTTAACGTTTCCATGGAGCAGACTAGAGTCAAATTGAAGTGGCGCGAAAATGCGAAATTCCAATTCCAAATACGCTCTTTATGGTGCCGTTTAACCGGACCGCAATGTCGTTAACGCTTATAGGCTTAATAGAGGCAAATGGCAAATTGTAATAGAAAACCGCCTATATCAAATCCCTAAGCATGAAGCGAGGTTTTGTTGTACATTACACGTTACGCGGTACACGTTCGCGTACATTGCAGTTGAGTGATTTTATGAGCCAACTTTCGTACGATTAAGCTTATTATTTTATTCTATTCTCGGGCACGTCTTCCAACTGCATGATGCTCGCTTACAAGAGTAGTACTACCATCGACATTAAGTACAAGCTTTTAATGTTTCAATAGTCGGTGCACTCTATAATTATGGAATTGTATCGAGATACTCGTATTATGGTCGACCGAAAACAATATCCAGAACACACGGTACATTCTACACGATAACGGTAACGAATTAACGATGAATATTGAATACGAGTATTGGGGTAGTGGTCGAGCGAACTACGCTTCTATCGTAAGTTGTCTGCAGTGCTTAGGGTGCATGAGTAATGTAAGAACTAAGAACTAGAGTCGTAACAAGATTATAAGCGCGTTCGTGGTAAAATGGAAACGATGATAACGTGGTAACATTGTAGCTGCCCTCTGTCAATGCACATGTGTGATTTGTGATATGTACCAGCTACACGCAGACAGTAGGCAGTTAGACACATCAGCATACACTACGTATACGTATACACAGTAGACAGTAGACAGTACACAGCGTATAAATTCGGTTAAATTAGCATGTCGAATGCACGTGCGAGTACATCAAAAACTGCATCACTGAGATAGAAAATACAGGGTAGATATATACGAAGGTACTTCTACTAATGTAGAACGACAAAGTGACTGATAATGAGGCGCGTACACGGATTACAGGCTACAATACCGCTATCGCATTTGGAAGTCAAATGACCGCTGGTCAATTATGTACATCTGAAAATTACGCAAACGTTTCGCACAATACTCGAAATAATACCGCCAAGCTGCGATGCCATTTTTGTCAGCCAATTATTAAAACTCATCCGCGCGGATGCGTAATATTCCATTCGTAAAAATTACGAATTATCACTACGGCACCAGGTGAAAAGCGAAACAATTTTCTTTTACGATTGCATTGGTACAGTGCAGGATCTCGTCCACTTTTGCGAAGCTTACGTTTTCTTCGTATTTCATTCAGTTATCACGACGACACTCCGCCCTCACCGACACCAACACTAACATCAATATCGACACACGCGAGTCGTCATTTGCATACGAGAAATAAACGAATGAAAAAGTTACACACACGCGCGCACACAGGGCCAACAACGCGTCCGATTCAATTTTTGTCCAACATTTTTCGCAAGAAAATACGTGTCGAAAGTCGAACTCTCATTAAGTGACTGAATTAACACGTAATAAGGCTCATTCGGGGGCATATTCCATGATAAGGTACGATGAGCACGCCGCGCCGCCAGCATACCTACCTATCTGCTATCTATTTGTTGAAGTTCTAGCACATACTATAGAAGCTACCTGTATGGCTGTATATTGGTAGAAAGAGCGCCTTATGGGCTCACCTATATAATATGTATGTATGTGTATTAGCCGACTCAGCCGCGAGTGCACCCAACGTGAACATTTAAACTTCTCATTATAACAAGCGAATCTATTCGCTTGACGAGTTCCGTCCAGTGAAATTAGTTCATTTCGCGATATTCTTCCTATTATTATAATAATTTTATTTATTTATTTTTTCGTACGTACGGTTTTATTAATATTAATTGCGGTACGCGTGCATAAAGAGTACTCGAAAGAAAGTTTGCCTAGTGTTGTGTTTCCGGTTGTGCACAGCACACGTCAGCATAATACAGTATATTACGCTCGTATACTTCTTACGGTACGCGTACGCTGTGTAGCGTACGTATATATACGTTTCATACAGCGTAGATTCGCGCCAACGCGACATTGCCTAACATAAGTGTCAATAATACACGTATTCTGTATCTAGGCGATAGATTTTCGTAACTTCTTCGCCCTCTGTTGCTGCTCGATAATTACGGGTTTCACGTCCACCACACGAACTAGGCTCCTTCGACGATACGTCTTTTCCTTCGTTCTTCACCGAGCCGACTCTTTTGACGTCCAAATCTTCACGAATCGTATGTAATTACGCATTACATGTTCTTCCTTTCGTAGCAGAATACAGCTCGTAATTTTTATTAAATTTATTTAACGAAATTGCTCCTTTTTTTTCTTCTTCTTCTTCTTCGTGATAGTAAGCTTCATCCGTCAGCCAATGTACACGCTGCTTTAAACCCTATTTTCTGTAGGCCTCCCCAAAGCCCCTATATGACCTATATGTAGTATGTACCTATACGTATATGTATACGTATATATGCGACATTCGTGACTACGTTCGCTAATTTACGATCTACGATGTAAACTGTAAAGGACTTTTACGTAAACGTTAAATGTACATATACGTGTAAGTTACGCATGTATGTGTATTAGGGTGACAATGAAAAATCAATATTCGATTTCGGGGTCGCGCACCCGCTAAAAATGTTCATTTTTATGTAAAAATAATATTCCCAAAATTTCACCCCGATAGATTAATATTAACCCGTGCCGCAACGCCCTTGAATTTGTGAATAAGGGTACTCGACTTTATAGCGCGAACGCTGTGCTATCCAGCCGTTGCGCGTAACGGCGTTTTGTGCATAATCAGACCAAGTATGCGAAACGTTTTTCTATATCTTTATAGTTAATTGTTTCATGTAATTCATAATCTTCCGAAATTTTTAAGCGATGACTTGCCAGTAGGTCTGTCAAATTATTTGTAACATTAAAAATTTCCAACGATTTTATATTAACAAATCCAAACCAGTGGCATACAAATCCAGATTTCCTTTCCAGTAAATTATAGGTCGATTCGTAAAACTGATGGAGGAATTCAACGATAAGTTGAGGAAGAACGAAGCTTAGAAATAATTTCTGTTGCAAATTAGTTCGAAGTGTTTCTTTTTCCGATTTCACCTCAACTTTATGAAAGTACTTGAGTTATTAGATAAAAATATTTGATAAAATAATAACAAAACCTATTTTAAATAAGAAAACATCAGAATTTTAATAGAAATTTCGTGACTACGCTTTTTGTTTCCTTATTTTTACAAGTAGTTCAAATTTATTTTTAGTTTTAATTATGAGGAATATTAAATTATTAAGAATTTTTCAGGTGAAAGGGTGCCTCCATACATTTTTTCGCGTCTTTCGGGTAACTTGGTCAATATTTTTGAACTACTTGTAAAAATAGGGAAACAAAAAGCGTAAGTCACGAAATTTCTATTAAAATTCTGATATTTTCTTATTTAAAGTAGGTTTTGTTATTATTTTATTAAATATTTTTATCTAATAACTCAAGTACTTTCATAAAGTTGAGGTGAAATCGGAAAAAGAAATACTTCGAACTAATTTGCAACAGAAATTGTTTCTAGGCTTCGTTCTTCCTCAACTTATCGTTAAATTCCTCTATCAGTTTTACAAATCGACCTATAATTTACTGGAAATGAAATCTGGATTTGTATGCCACTGGTTTGGATTTGTTAATATAAAATCGTTGGAAATTTTTAATGTTACAAATAATTTGACAAACCTACTGGCAAGCCATCGCTTAAAAATTTTAGAAGATTATGAAGTTTTAAGTTTAATTTTTTTTTCTGATGTTAGATTTGCTTTGCAATCTTCAGAATTTTTAAAATCCAATAAAATTTTTGACATCCTCTCTTTTGTGTTGTTGGAAAGTCTATCGTCGAATAATGAGAGAACAACAGCCTCCTCGTTTAAATATCAAAGGTGAGGAATAAATTTTTTTAAACAAGCGTTCGCCATCGATTTATCATCTTCCTCAAACGATGATAGGGCACTTAAAAAATCAGTATCGCTCATTGGCACTTCACTAGCTTTCATTGCTGAACTCTATGGCCTTATGTAAATCTTGACGACGAATATCACGATACGAGTCACTGCATTTTCCCCTGGTTTTCTTAAAGGAAATTGTTTTCGAAATAAAAATAATTTAAGAAAATATAAAGCTTTTGCCATCCATTGCACTTGATGGAAACCACCTGGTTTACGAATAAAAATCTTCTCATTCGATGACTCGCCTCCTAATAAAATGATTACAAGTTGAAGAATGAGAAAAAAGTATAGCGCCTTATACACATTGTTACAATAAGCCCGAACACGCGAGATGAACTCTGTTATACACAGCGGTTAAGAAGTACGATGTTCGAACTATGGAATAAGATATTTGCGTTCACAACCTTGGAGGCGTTGCGGCACGGGTTAATATTAATTTATCGCGATGAAATTTTGGAAATATTATTTTTACATAAAAATGAACACTTTTACAGGGTGCGCAAAAAAAATTGCAGAAAAAAATTTTCTCCTATTACATTCATTGTCACCCTAATGTGTATGCTTGGCTACACTGTTTTAACCGCCAGCGCTTGGTTACACGTACGACTTGGTTCATTAATTTTTCGCCGCCGTTTCTACTATGTACTCTTCGCTGTAGCCTGTAAGCATACGCAGTTACGTACTGCACGCGCCCGTATTATTTGACCATCATCGAGAGTTCTAGCGGTAAGCCGGTTACCGTATCTACTATGCAGTACTCGCCCAGCGAAAAGTTTTTTATGAAAACAGGAAAAAAAAAACAGGAATGTGAGCAAATATCGCCAGTCACCACGTATCTCGCCACAACCATTTCAGCGTGTTCACAATGGACATTACGCTCGACAAGCACATGACTGCGTAATTTTTTGCCTTTCAAAGCTTTCCAAGAAGTTTGTATTTTATACCTACATTCTGTAGACGCTCGAACGGACATAATAGTGCCAATTTTTGTCATAATTTCAAATTTTTTTGGTTAATTACGTTAGGGTACTTATTATAACACACAGATGGTGCTACGAACATCCGCCATTTTCGAGAAATCTGTTTATATACATCGAACGATCGTAATATCTGCGTATTTTTTCAAAGTATTTTCTATACATATTCAACCCTCAAAGTTCGTTAATTATTTAATATTGTTAATCACCATTCTTATTGAAATGTTAAATTTTTGAGGAATACTTGGTACCGATTAATTAAGCTGATCGTGATCACTGATCACCAGGGACGGACCGAGCGGGGGGTGTGGGGGGTACTCACTCCCCAGAGGTTTTGCGCAGTCGGCAAAAGTCGACAAATCGACATCGGTGAGAAAAATTCGACAATTCCTGTTTCACTTGTCTCAGTAACGGCGAAAATTCAACAATAAATAAATAAATCAAACAAAAAAACATACGTATTTGCGCATTGTTTTGCTCACTCTGCTCGAAGCTTTTCTATTCCCGAATTTCGGCTACACTAGGAGGGGTAATGTCGCCGTCTGAGAAGGAGATACTGAATATCGGAAATGAACGAGATTAATGAAAACTGATGTTCCATTAAAATTAATATTGTTTTAGTTCAATTTCAGTTGATATTATATGGTTTAAATTTATCTCAAAATAATGCTGCGGAATTGGAAACTGGAGAAGTACCCAGTCCCTTGAGTGATAACAACTTTTTTCATTCTCAACAAAAAAAAAATCCTACTTGATATTTTTGAATTTTTTATTTTTTTTTATTAAATATATTTTTTTAATTAAAACTTATTGTTTTTTCATCATTTTAAATTTTTATTATTGTTTTGTTTTAAACTGTTGAATATTTTATCGCCTTGGTTTCATTTTTCTCTTATTTATTCGAATCTGGGTTTTCTCTAGTTTTTTAGTTTTTAGGTTTTCAATTTTTTTTTTTTTCGTTATACCGGGTGACTACTTGATTCGAGCACCCAAAGAGGCAAAATCAGGTAAAGGTGAAACAATTCAATACATTTATATGTATTTTTGACAACAAAAGCATAATTTAAAATTTTGCATTTTATTTAACGATCAGGTACGTACCGAAGGGGGGAGGGGGGAGCTTCCCCCCCTTGACGTTTGGAAAGTTGGTAAAAATGGGAGTTTTAGCGTAAAATTGTTAAACTTGACCACTTGCGCAGTATTATTACTGCTATTTTTAAATGTTTTGAAGACTAACAAGACTGTGACATACATCGTATTTAACATCTTATTTTCGTGGAGCAAAAAAAAAAAATAAATAAAAAAAAGTCAACAGTTGGTAAAATTGTAAAATTAGTTGGCAATTTTTGATTTTCTCCTCCCCCCCCCCCTGAAGAATGTCCTCGGTACGCCCCTGTTAACGATAGACGCTTTTAAGCATTAAATAAATTTTATTTATGCCATTTATTCTTGCTAATATCGTTCAAATATATAATTTATTTCTATGAGGGTAAGATTTTTGCGCTTGGGGTGTTCCAATCAAGTAATCACTCGGTATTTCAGCAATTACCTTCAGTTTGAAACATTACTCCA
Source organism: Phenacoccus solenopsis (assembly GCA_009761765.1). Taxonomy (NCBI): domain Eukaryota; kingdom Metazoa; phylum Arthropoda; class Insecta; order Hemiptera; family Pseudococcidae; genus Phenacoccus; species Phenacoccus solenopsis. The sequence goes on from CM019753.1 coordinate 50,852,585, forward strand.
TTTTTGCACATTTGTTTTCATCTTATAGTTTTTTCTTTTTTTCATGATATCTTTCATTGTTGCATTTTTTTAGTTTTTGGAATTTTTCATTTTTAACAATATTATTGTTTAGTTTTTAGACTTGCCAACTGGTTTGCTTTCTAATTTTTGGATTTTTTTTATTTATAAAACTTTTTCTATTTTATAACGTTGTTTTGTAATATGGACTTTTTTAATTTATCCATTTTCCCATCAATTCCTAATCTCATTAATTTTACTCAGTTTCTCTTCAATTTAACCTACCTAATTTTGTGTCGAAAGAAAAATTCTCTATCTTATCTTCGCAGCAATATCTATTTGCGAACTGATTTCTTCAAGATGACTTTGTATTAAGTTTTCTCAAAGGAAGGTGATCGAAGGATTTAATATCGTTGTTATGGGCTAAACCTCATTTGGAGAGTTAAAGACCAGCTCTTCTACGATATTATACGTTATTTCATCAATAGTTGTTTTTCTATACGAATCCAAACAATTTACCTACTGATAATGGACTTCGGTACTTCTGTCAAGCAGTGGCGGCGATACGATTTTGGCGTCCGTAAACAAAATGGAACTGGTGCGCCACTGAAAAAAAAGTTTGTACCAATTTCGTGATTTTCCTTCATTCTTCAAGAATATACTGGTTATAAAAAAAAAAACGAATTTTCAACTAAGAGTATTTTGGGGCTGGTGCATGGCGATGGCGCCCCCAGCCTTCGGTGTCCGTAAGCACTGCTTCTTCTGCTTCCGCCTATCGCCGGCACTGCTGTCAAGGGGTATTTCTGGACATAGTCATGGTTTCAATGCATTACTTTATCATTATTGGAAGTTGCCCTTTTTGCTAAGTTGGTTGAAATTCGATTCGAAGGTGTATTACGCGTTAGGTCCTACAGGGTGCTATTTATAACTACTTTTTGACTCCAAGAGTCCTATCCCCCTTATCGAGTTACTTATAGGTGTGTAATAGGATGCAGGGGCGTACCGAGGACATTCTTCGGGGGGGGGGGGGGAGAAAACCAAAAATTGCCAACTAATACCATAAAATTTTACCAACTGTTGACCTTTTTTTTAGTTTTCAAAAAATTTAAAAATAGCTGTAATAATACTGCGCAAGTGGTCAAGTTTACCAACTTTACGCTAAAACTCCAAATTTACCAACTTTCCAAAAGCCAAGGGGGCTACGTCCCTGGTTGTGCGCTATACATAATATAAATTGGCATCAGTTCGAATTTATTCGAGTTCTTATTTTCCCAAAAGAAATTCAAATTCCCAATTTCAGCGTTGAACAATTATAAATTTCCCAACTTTTCAAAACACCTGGGGGGAAGCTCCCCCTCATCCCCCCTTAGTTACGCCCCTGATAGGATGGATCGAATTTGTTTTTTGGTTTCAAAAAGTAAAGGATGCGGTCAATATAAATGCTAAATTACCTCATAAAAATTTTAGCCCTCAAAAAACTCAATTCTTAAATCGTCAAAATGAAGTCAAATTCTAAAAAATTTGAAATTTTCGCGAAATTAAAATTGTGGTAGTTTGTTATCCGAATATTGAAAAACATTTTAGCCACAATTTTTTTTTCATTTAATTGAGGAGATGAGCTCAATTTGGGCTATTTTGGATTCAACAAACTTTCCTAAAATATCAAATTATTGCTTATTTAAAATGACTTATTATGCATAATCCATACACATGTAAGAAATCGACAACTGTGTAAACATGTACGTATATATAAACCACTGTAAGATAAAACTCTAGCATATTTTGCTTATTGAGAACAAAGAAGCCTGAATTGAGCTCATACTGGGCGCACGAGAGATACGACGAATTATGACTTCGGAAGTAAATAATTTTTCTTTATACACACTACGAAAATGCAATATTACTCCCTCTCGACTACCTACGAAAATGAATGATTTCAAACAAGTATTATTTTTTATCACAGTATGACGAAAAGTTATTACTTTTCATCACAGTGTGACGAAAAGTATGATTCTTTAGTTCGTTACATCACACTACTTCTTTATCATACCTTACCACCACACTTATTACCAATTCTATAGCTGCAAGTTCATGAGATTGGGTTTAATTGATGAAGTGAAAATTAGTTATGATTATACCTCACTTGGTATTTAATTTTATATTCTACTGTTTCATAGTGTGTATAAAGAAAAATATCTTACAATACAGGAGGCGAAGTGAATATTTTTTGTCTTGTGCGATTGGCTTCACTCACCTTCGGCTCGTTCCGCCAACATTCGTACACGACAAAAAAACATCACTTTCGCCTCCTATATAGTAATATACTATTTCATTGCCGAAAAATTCGTTTTCTTGAAAATTTTATATTTTCCAAAAGTTTTATTTAATGTACGCAAATTTCAGGAGTAATAAGTGGTATGAAAAATTGTTAGAATAATGGATTGCGTAACTGTCCTATTAGTTTTTTGGGGCATAGAGGTAGCAGACACGAAGTAAATTCTTATCACTGTCGAACAGAAGCGATCAGTCATGCAAGTACAATAAACTAGAAAAACTGCACACACTGCACGACAGAACGGACGGTGGTTCGAGGATACTGTACCGCAATACACCTCGTGACGTCAAGACGGTGAGCTCCTGTTGAGTGCTCAAGTTAAGAATTAGATGACATCTCCATACCTCTCTATTGCGCAAAATCTGTCGTATACTTGTCTGTCTGAAGATTTAACACGATTACAGACGTTTGACGAATTTTTACCTTTTCCAATTCGCTGAGCGTTAAACCGCCAGGAGTCGCCATCTTGACAAATCTTCGTCGATGGTATTCAAGTTTTCATAATTCTGAAAAAATAAAATAAATAAATAAATAAAATGTTTGATGACAGAAAATAAAAATACGAGTAAATACTCTCGAAGCATTTTGACATTTCACGGATAGGTAAATGTTTACTTTCTTCAAAAGTCGTACTACGAAGGTAAACGTACGCCGCCCCGTACCTCGTCGCGTCCACGTTTTACGCTACATAATACACATAAAAACGAGGAGCATTCACAAGGCATAGGTCAACTGGAAAATTACAAGAGACACAAAGTTGCCGAATAATAATTGTTTTTCTTTTTCTTTCCTCATTTCTACAACTTGGTCGCTATTTTCGTCGAATCACAATGTAAAACCGTGCATAAATTACTCTTTTAACGAACGCCTAATAAATACAGCCAACGGTACATCGAACGACTAACTTCTTGTAATTTCATTATATCCGCGCTAGTATCATTCTATAGGCGAAAACTTTTTTTCGTTAATTTTTTTTCAATCAAATTAAAGCTATTACAGCGCTCTATAAATTATGTCCCCGAAGAGGCTGACGAAAAGCTGCATGATAATCGCCCAACATTATCTTTAAAAGTATATTTTTTAAATTTTAATTTATTCTCAAATGTTAAAAGAGAAGAGCCAGAGAGTGAGAGGAGGACGAGAATTCGGATCATTTAGGGCGCGTGAGCGCTATAAGCAGCATCGCTATTACGTGTTATACTCGTAAGACTATACGAGCCCGCATTTTTGTGAAATTTCCGACGAGATTCAACTTTTTTTTTTCACTCTACAATATAGAACTTTATTTTTCGTGAAACTTGGGAAAAATGATGGTTTCTATAATGACGGACACTTTACCACAAGAACTGGATAATATTATGATTTATGAGATAATAATTCGGTATAGTCGTACGAAGATAAAAAGAAGTTTTGATTTCGTGGAAAATATAGTTTTCAACTTTGAAAAAAGTTGGACAAAATAAATCATGTAAAAAATTTTCTCACATGTACGTAAAAGCTGGTTTTGCATCTCGAAGGTAAAAGGATTGAGACTTCGTCTCGGGTCAAGGTAGAATTTGAGCCGCTTTGATTTATATTAAATTAGGCGTTCTCCGCTCACGAAAAATCAGAACAGCGAATTCAGTCAAAGAAGAGTAGAGAATCATTCTTTCTCTTTCTTTCTTTCTTTTTTTTTGTATTGTTTTACTTTTGGACTCGTATAAATTTAAAACTACATACATAAAAAACAAAAATTCTCACAGATACACAATATTTATGAGTAAGTATAAAATATAATAAACAACACTAGGGAGAAACAGTGAACGAATGTGTGTACCTAGGTCAATTAATCAGCTTAGAAAAGAGTACAAAAAAGGAGGTTGATAGGAGGTTGGCGCTCTCTTGGAAAAAATACTGGAATTTGAAATCTATCTTCAAAGGCCCCTATAGCTTGAAGTCCAAAAGCGAAATATTTAATGCTTGCGTGGTACCCGTTGCATGTTACGGGACACAAACATGGGCTTTAAACAAAAGCGACGAAAAGAAGATAGCAGTGGCTCAAAACAAAATGGAAAGATCGATATTGAACCTAAAAATAAAAGATTAAATTCGTATTTTAGAAATTAAAAAAAAGTTAAGAAGCAATGTAGATATTACAAAAACAATTAAATAAAAAAAATGGGACTGGGCGGGCCATTTATCACGAATAAAAGAAACTAGATGGACTAATAAAACTACTTTTTGGCAAAACTTTGGCAAAAGAAAAAAAGGTAAGCAACATACCAGATGGGGCGACGCTTTTAAAAAATTACTAACCCATAACTTGTTTCACAGAATAGCCCAAAACAGGCAAGAATGGGCAAGATTTTAGGGCCAAAACTAATTGTTAACTTAATCTAGCATATTTAAGATGTAACATAATAGGCTGTAAATAAATAAATAAAATATAATATATAGTTGTTATATTTTTGGTAAAACGTTGTACGTGAATAAGGTTCATGCGAGTTCAAGTATACTCGTACATGTACGTATCTGGCGATGTGGCACACGCAGTAGGAATTCGATCTACTTTTACTTTCTGCAAAAATGTCCACCGGATGCTAAATCAAAGTTTGATGACCTAGCCCGTAGCCGAAGCGAAACGATTGATCCGTGATATACCTACTCGTAAAATAGGGTAAATATTCAGCGCGTCGTCGTTGTCGTCGAACACACCTTTGCACAAGTACACCCGGCTACCGCTACGATTGCGACCGTACGTGACTGCAATACCATTCGTATTTGCACACAATACCAGCGCGTATACGACCAACTGGACCCGTTGAAATGTTCTCGTCAGCGTCGAGCATACATCAGTACATTATCACCATTCCTCATTCAATACTCACAATCAGTACGATACTCAGTACGCAGTACTAAGCCTGTACTACTCTGCTCTTCGGTCTTGGCCCTCCACCTCCAGAAGCCGTCCGTCCGTCAGCCGTACCACTTTCACCCAATACGCGTCACTCTTTCGAACGTGAGAATGCATTCGTTTCGCGATGGAGAAAGAATGAGAGATGCATCATCGATGGACGATTTGCAAATACATATAAATACGAGACTAGTATTTCATTTCGCCTATACCTACCTACGTGTCAATAGTCAATACATAGGTACGTTCTCTACATCGCTGTCTATAGTACAATGTACAAAATATGTACATTTTGTTCGTCTACGTTTGTACGCAATACTCTAATTACACGCGCGTATTCGCTATTTTGGAGTTTTAGCACGTTCTTGCTTCAGGACCATAATGTTTTTCTTTCTTACTCGTTTCTCCGCCAGCTTCGTATTTAAGAGTATAATGGTCAGTACGAGGCTTGATGGTTTCAGATCACCGGCAATTATTTTCTTCTCGCCTTTTGCCCAAATAATAAGCCACATGTCATACGGGAACTTGGTAGACTCGTACACGGAACTAGTTGCGATTATAGCAGTTACGACATCGCATCTTTCTAACCGAGTTAGCTACGATAATTATGGCAGCGCCGAGAAAATAATATTCCAACGTTAGACATACGCATGTGAATTGTGTACGTGTAGCCTATACGTAGGTAATAATGGTAATAGTGTAATAGGTATATACATATACATACGTATGTAGATGTACCTACGAACTCTGAATGTAAGACTTGAGAGGAGGAAATAAAAACGCAATTATGATAATCTAGCGTGAGGATAATTTTTCTCTCTCGCAGATCGCGTTTCGTGTATGCGACCAACACTCCAACAGCATTTATGCATCAACGTATGTCCGTCTTGTAAATCTACGTATTACATATTACGTAGGTATATCGTGAGTATATACCTACGTAGTACCGAGTACAACTTCGAGACCAATTCATTCTGCTCGTTTCCGAGTCCCTGAGGGCGATTTATTTCCGGTACAGCTATAGAGATATACGCATTATACGAGTACGTAGAACGAATACGTAATCATTTAATTCAATTCTTCATTTACGAGTACAAAACAGTTAGACAATTTTACGACACAGTCAAGTGAACCCTTAAAACGAGTAAAAAGCGAGATCAGCCAGAATTATTTTATTCACGCTTCCAGAATGAGTATTCATGAAAAATGTAGACAAATGTAAAACAAATAAATAAATACACGAATACATATGTGACCTCTCAATCATGAAGGTACCAAAAGTCGGGATTTTTGAAATCGAGTTCTTCACGTTTTTAAAAAGTGGAGACCATTCTCGTTTGAATGAGCAGGGTTGCCAACCCTAAGAATAAATCCCAGGATCTAGGGATTTTTTAACATTTTTAGAAAACATGCTGGGATTTTCTGGGATTTCTTGATTTCTGGGATTTTTCTTATTTTTCTGGGATTTTTTCAACTTTATAGCGTTTTTACGCATAAAATTTGATTGAACAAATTGGATTTATGTTTTAAACTTTTAAATTTTCTTTTCGAATTTTTCCTGTTCAGCGTTCACCATTTAGTCAAGTCTCAGAGTTGGTAACAATGATGTTCTGTTGAACTGTTTACATTTTTACCGCTTACCTGGGAAAGCAAACTGCAAAGCCACGCAAGTAGTTAAGTTTGTTGAATTGAATTTTAGAATTATTTTTGCATTAATGTATTTTACTATTGTCCAAGGATAGAAATAATAATCTCTTGATTTTATCTTTAATTTATTTATTATTTTTTTATAATTTATATTAATCCAATATAAAGTATAAAGTAATTCCCCTAATTGCAGTAAGGTGTAATCTAAAATTAATAAAATTTTTCAATTATAATTTCAATTTAATGAATATATACTTCGAAAACGAAAAAAAAAAAAAAAAAAAAAAAAAGGTCGTTCATATTTTAAAAACACGATCTGGGATTTTTTCCCGTACCTGGGATTTTTTTTCGCCAAATTCGTGGATTTTTTTTCATTTGGGTTGGCAACACTGTGAATGAGACCAGAACGAGCCAGCTACTTCTAAAATTCATGATTTTATAAGCTTCAAGTTTTGAGTATTCAAAAAGTGAGTTTAAGTTACGTAAAAGAGCAAAAATCGCTATGTTTTTATGTTTTAATTTTCTTTTATTCGGCAAAAATATCAAAAATGATTACAATTAAGTTGAAATAAACATCTTCAACTATAATTAAGAAATTTTCTTCAAAATTACAAATATAAAAAATTTTGTAAGGATTAAAAAAGTTACAAAAATAGCGAGAATTTTTTTTTTTTTATAAAAAGTTTTATTAAAAAATCATCGAAATTCAATATTTTCACCACTTTCCGATCAAATTTCGATCTGTGACTTCGTCATCGTATAGCAGACATGTCAAACCTCCAGAATCCGCTGAAAACTGATTTTTCAATTTTTCATCCAAAATTCACATTTTTGTCCATAACTCGAAAAATTGTTTTCCAATTTGTGACCCCTTTGCGCTTGAGAGGTCACAATATTTATTATGAATAAACAGATGATTTTTCAAAATCTTATCAGTGAATTTGAAACCTTCCTAAATTCCCAATCCATGTGCCAAATACATTATATTTTCATTTTCATTTTCATTTTTGAAAATTCACAAAATTTGACGCTTTTCCAAATGCATAAAATGAAATATCAAGATCTCGTAAACTTTGAAAAAAATCGCGATTAAATTTTTTCATTCTTTAAACGACAATATCAAATTGTCCACAAATCATTTAACAAAAAAACCCTTTTATATAGCATTTGGAAACTTGACTTATTCATTCTGGCAGTTGTTCCCACCACATTAGAGGATTCATTTTTCTTCAGATTTTCTGTTTTTACCTCGCCATGTATAATTTTCAAAAGAAAAAAGATCAATTCGAGCCACACTAAAATACAAATCATGAATTTACAGAAGCATAGAATTGAAAAACTGTCTAGCCCTGCTGCTTTAACCTTCTTTCTGTTTATACGTAGTACCTATCTTGATAGTAACAATAAGTGCTATGAATGCAAAACGCCGATAGTTCGTGGATATGCAGTTTCATCTTATTTCCCCTATTCGAGATAATATTCTTATCTAGATGTAGTGGCACCCTAGTGAACAGCATAATATCCTTTTCTAGCATCTTCACAACGTGAATATTTATTAAATTTCATGTACGTGAGATGTTTTTCTAATCATTAGCAGAGATTTAATATAATCAAACAGTTGAAAAAAAAAAAATTAAAAGATACATCCATCTAATGACTACTTTTTGGCTTATTTTGCATCAGCAACATTGAGTAGGTCATTAGTTTTGTGCGAAAAATGGTTATACAAATTCAAAATTATTTTAATTCGTCTCGAATCACTTGAAGGTATTCATGTTGATGATAATGAAAAAAGATACGTACAAGATGTTTTCACTATTCGTATCGATAATGACTTCATCACTAATGCAACTACAAAAAAAAACCAAAAAAATTGAAAAAAAAAACGTATTGAGCTGTAAAAAAATGGCATACTATTCGGAAATATTGATTTCAAGTTGGAATATTCAAAATGAAGTAAAGCTTGGAAAACTTTTTTGTTACTTTTATCGTCAGAACAACTACTGTAAACATTCGAGTGAACATTTTGGGCGGCCCTAAACCATACTTAAGTCAGTTAACAGAAAATAGTCTCCAATCGTCATTGCAGCGTAGATTGACGCAAATTTTTTACGCCTACGTGTTCAGTTTCGTACGGATTTTGAAAATCCGACAATTCGCCGCCCAATTTCTCAACTTTCGCTCGTTTTAATCTAAAATTCCATCAATCCGTCTTGTCGAACCCAACGCCGCCGTCTATATATCCCTGTATCACCTTTCTTTCGAAACGCTAGCAAATTTCTTCACCGCGTCACAATATTCGTAAAATTAAAAGGCTCGATAATGTCGCTTCGCCCAGCCAGCTTTTCTTCTCCGTCACTTCATCCACATAGCATAGCATAGCATAACATTAGCACAAATGATTGATTAGAAATGTCGACGTTCGCGTATCCGATAAAACGCGTGTACGTGTACGAGATGACGCGACGCGAGCTCTAAAATTTCCGTGTCACTCGCATACACGTAGACTGTCGTTGGTATTCTTCTTCTTCTTCTTCTTCGCATTCTTCCTTTTTAATCATTTATTTATTTATTGCCGAGCCATTTCATTATTTAGGATTATAGGTTACGCGTTTTGTAACGGGTTCGGTACGTTCGTCCGTGACTATAATGCCGAATGTTGCTTAATTAATACGACGATTAGTTTCCGAAAAACATTACGCGCGACATAACGTAATTACCTATCGGCGATACCAACGCGCTAAAGCTGAACCAGCTTCTTGGCACGTCGCGTAATACGCTAAAAAGCTAGAGGATACCTCGTAACTATGTACGTAGTTAGATACTTCACCTCCAAAGCGCGACTTTTACACATTATACATATAGGTAATGCTAGCCCTAATTGCGAATTTACCCGTATTTACAAAATATTACCAGTTCGTCGATTTAATTTCGTTCACTTCTATAGATATAATTATTTTTGAATTTTGAATGATGCAGTTTGATAGTTTGATATTTTAGCCGCTTCCAATTCCAGTAAAATGCATTTCGCTAATAAGCAATTTACGAAGAGACTAACAACTTACAACTTACGAGCGAGATTAATGTCTCGCATTTCGTACTATTCGGAATGCTCGCGGTGTAGTCGAGTTTGACAAGCGTTTCGTCAAAGTACGTAATGAGCAAATTTTCCTCATCTATACCAAATACAGTATTTCAACGCGAATAATGAACTTTGGCGAAACTTTCAACTCTCTCATCAATTCGTCGACGTTTTACAGTACAAATAAATAAACCGATACCGAAATGATACCCCAATAACCGACGAGTGACGACGCGTAACTTTCCACCGTCAGCCTTACGCAAAAATATCTCTTCTTCGAGGTATACTCGAATTCTTGACTGTGACCACGTCACAGTCAACAGACAAAACAAATGATCTGCTCATTGTATGTTGCGTTGTCGTATTTTTTTTATTACTCCGCCAAGAATGCAGAAATGAGAACTTGATAAAGTGATTGCAAATTGACTCGAACTTACAATCCCTTGGTAATCCTTGGTCAAACCGAAGTATAAAGTTTCATCACTTACTAAAGCATTTCAGAATTAGACTGGGGTGTGTTCAGAGCTCTGGAGGCCAGGGTTGTAATAACGGATCGTGTTTCGTTCCGGTATCCGTTCTTGAGTCATTCTGTTACGTTCCCGTTACGTTACGTTCCAATTTTGGATGTTCTGTTACGTTCCGTTACGTTACGTTACGTTCCGTTCTATTCCGTTTCGTGGTTTACCCCTTTTTTTAGTACGAGTTGGAGTCTCGTCTTTTTTTATTTATTTAGTTTTATTGATGATAGTAATGGCAAAAAATTTAAATTTAAAAAACGTTGAAAATCAAACAATAAACATTTAAACAATGACTCAAAGGTGCAAATAACACAAAATGACACACATTGTATGAATCAACAACAATGCACTGAGCAGTTTTGCCATTTTTTTTCCTTTTTGAAGACTGATTGATAATTGATTGAGTTATCGGTTCAAGTCAGCTTACAAATTTGAAAACGTTTGAGTCATTTCAAGTTAAAGTTACTTAGAGCCTTTCAGACATTCAATCAGTTTAGGCTACAGTTAGGGTAAAAATACTCAGTCACTTTGTGGTTAACTAAAGTTAACGGTTAGTGATTAAGTTACCATACTCTGATTTTCTCAAATTCACAATTCTACTACATTACTAGGTATTGAAATTAATAAATGATCAAATTAGAATTTCACATATAAAAATGTTCATTGCATTGGGCTTAGAAAGTAGGAACAACTTTGCCAGCATTCAAATTTCAAAAAATGAAAACAATGTAAAATAACGGAACACTAACAAAATTGATCCGTTACATTCCGTTACGTTCAGTTCTAAAAAATTTTGTTCCGTTACGTTACGTTTTATTCCGTTACTAAAATTAAAAAATTGGCCGTTACGTTCCGTTATTCCGTTACGTTTCGTTACCGTTATTACAGCCCTGCTGGAGGCCCAAGTACGAAAGGTCCCCCTCCACAAATATTGGTATTTCTTAAATGAATCGTTTGCGAACGATTCGAATTCTGTATGAGTTTCAAATGAATATCAACATTGGGCATAATGAATTGTTCGCTAACAACTTACGTTCAGCGCGTTTCAAAAAGAAAAATCAGAGCTTTATAAGTGAATCGTTCATAAACAACAATTCGCATGTTTGATATAATCTATCGAAATCCAGGCAACTGGTACGTCACACGTGTAACAACCAACCAGCAAGTTGAAAAGTGGTAAATTACCTTTAATTGCGGTTAAAATGAAAATATGAATCAGCTGATAATTTAAATCACGAAGGAATTTCCAGTCGTTCAGTTCATCTTCAATTAAAACTGAAAAATATTAGATATTTAGGAAAAGTAGTAATTAAATAATTGTCCTGGATTTCGAATCACAAACTAACCTTATGATTGGATCAGAAAGCAGATCACTTATCTGCGGATTACTCTAAAGGGCATCATTCGTTTCTCTGGTTTCATATATACACATTACGTTTTCGAAGATAAAATAATGTTAATATCAGTTCACCAACGTACTGAAAGGATCAACGCCTCCCTAAGGCATCCCAATTATTTATTCTCTCAATTGCTCATTTCATTATTTCATTAATCCTTTTGCTAATATAATATGAATACATACATGTAACACTTTTTAATTCCATGCAGCATTTTAGTATCAGAGTAACATATTCGCGTGAAATGCGTATTAGCTTTTGAATCTTCTTAGGACATAGAAATAGGAAAATTTGAAATTTTATATCATACTTCTATGAAAATGCATGCGACTACATCGGAATTGACATTTAATTCTCGAGATAATGAAACCAAATATGATATTTTTTAAACCAAACTTTTAATGAAAAACTACATTTTCACAACCTGTTTGATTTGAGAAAAATGGATTGGGGAGAGTATGGGACATCAATATTTTTATGTTTTGGATTTTTTGTATTTGCTGGACTGGTACTCATCACAATATAAATATATGTATGTAACCACATACCATACATACATATATGCTTCATTCATTAACAATTTCAGATAGTAGATATAGTATAATAGAAATAGCTCAAAATTAATTAAAAGCAATGATGGTAACTGAATCATGAAATCTTCTAAACCTACCATACTTCCTCATCAAATGTAGTTTGGTTTAGAAGCGGAATATGATAGCTAAAATTTTAGCCAAAATGGAATCGAAATGACGAATTGCCAAAATTTGAAAAAGGCTTGAAAAGCCTCAAACAGCTCAAATTTCGTGTATATGGCCTCATATAATAATCGAGTCAAAGGAATGTATCATATCCCCAAACTAAATCTCACAGGTAACGTTCCATAGAATAGGTAATGATTTGAAAGTTCTGCGCTGTGTTTTGAAGAGATCAGCACCATCTAGAAATATGAATAAGCCCCTCATAAAAACTTTTTTTTTTTTAATATTGGCGTCTTTGTTGGAGTTGCAAAATCTGAAATTATAATCTATAGTTTCGTTTTTTAAGAAGTATGCATGTGTTTAGCAAAAAAAAAACAATCTTCATGAAAATAATTCAAAAATTCAAAATTTATAATTACCGAATCATTTTCCTATTTTAGAATAAGTTTTGCATAGCTTTAGTCAAAAATAAATTTCAAGTTCTTCCACGTTCCTCACGTTGAGTAAGCTTGAATGTTACTGAGCTTATTTACATGTTAACTTTTTTTTTTTTCAAGGAGGAAAGCATAAATCATAAGAATAAAAGGTATTTTTACTTTTAATTACTCGTTAGAAAATTGTAATTTTTTAGCACTTTTTTAGTATCTCATATTTCTTAGTTGGACTTGTATATCTGTTTTTGTGCGGTAGTTTTAGTACATTAAGATATTTGCTCCGGAAATATTTCATTTTTTGGTTGTTCAACAGAGAACATTGATTTTAAACGAGACACAACACAGGTAAATGAATATTAGTTGTACTTCTAAATTACGAAAAAGTTGGAAATTTCTTTTTTCTAGTTATGCGGTGTATTCTACTTTTATATGTTGACTACAAAATTGCTACATGAATTAGAATCACATGGTACGTAGTTCGAAGTGTGTTCAATAATTTTACGTGATTTAGTTCTCATTTTGCAAAGTTAGCAAAATCCATTTCATGCAACAGCATTTGTCATCAACATCACATGGCTGAACTTGGGTTTTTGGTTAAAAATAGTCAGTATTGAGTAATTAGAAGTGCTGAAGTAGATACGCGAGTCAAAGAACTCGTACGTATTGGCGGTCTACGTAGTACCTATACTATACTATACGCATTGCATCCAAGATACGTTTAACCATGGTTTACTTCCTTGAAAGTTGTAAAGCAGTAAGTAATCTTAGTAGTTTAAAGATGTCCTGTATGAAACTTTGACCATTATATACGCTGGATGAATATTCGCGAGTGATGCTCGTGTACGTTGCACATCATGTAGGTACCGTGATATGTGGATGTACACTATACCTAGTACCTACACTGATTTAGTGACACTCCCATGTACATAATATACAAATGAAACTCGAATTACCTTTTATAAAATACCTAAATAGGTACCCACTAATGAACCGAAACCGAGTGGAAAGCTAACATTACAATTAATTAATGATGCGAGTAAGCGACTTTCGCAACAGCCCAGTATGAATCATAAACGCGCCGGAGCAAATGACATACATGTAACTCATGACCATTTCTCATTCCTCGTAGCCCCTACTTGTTCTCAAACGATAAATCTATATTTCACCTCAAGCAGTTGATAACACGATACGTAGGGTTCTTTTCTAACTCGTTTAAGAAATGCCGAACAATTGCAAGTGACCAAGGAACGTACTACACATCACATATATTATACTCAGTTGTATTATATACTCAACTGCAGCCCGCAGGTAATAAAAATCAAGTTTCATTTTCCTCAACGCAATTGGAACTTGTATTGTATTGTATTGCATATAGTATACACGACAGTGGAATACAGATGCATACCGATAAGTGATGATCATAATGTAAATATACGACGATAACAACATCAACCCTGAGCTTGATATGCGATAACAAGTGCCGAAATCTTTATTGCAACACGCTATGGTACGAATATAACGCCGCATTCGAGAACACAATCATAACATACCTATCGGTAACAATGCATCATCGTATTCATCCGATCCGATGAACATGGGTAATCCGGTTCAAAGACATTTCATTGCACCTCGATCAAACACGCACCAACCGAAAATTTACGCGAAATACGCCGCTCGAAAAATATTAATAATACCAAACCGAAATCGGAATTTCGGCCACAACGAAACCTCGCAGCAAGAATTAACTATATCGAATTCGAGAATACCGTCACAAGCGGCCACAACTGAAAACACGCCCGTACAAAAAATGCAATAATAACACTGGATATTTGATCAACTGAGCATTGAAACCTGCTTTGTGGCAAACGCCAAACGGTATTAACAGGTATTGCGGCGTTGCCAGATCACTCGTCAACGTGTTTACCAGCTACACTGAATATTCGGTTGTGGTAATACCGTATACCGTATACCAATACCTCTGCCTGTACCTGTAGCTGTAGGCTGTAGACTGTGGCGTGTCGTGCATAGCCGTATAGGTATTTGAGGAGAAGTAAGGTGCCGCCAGTCGGTAACGGGTAAATGCATTAATAGCGTTAAATTTTTCATCAAAACGCCACCGACGCGATTTTCGCGCATAGAACGAGCGTTATTCGTTAAAAAATTCATTTCCGCGGCGGTGTTAATTTGTAACTTTGCCTTTCCATTTCAGCAAAGGCTCGTTTCAACTCCTTCAAGTGTTGAACTTCATTTACGGGCAGATTGAGGTTGATGATGGCGTGCCGCGACATGCTCGTTTAACATTCTGACACGATTTCATTCTTGTCACCAGTGTATCATTGCAGTTACGACCCAAAAAAGGCCTATCGAAAATACCTTTCGCATGTGCATAGGATGAAATAGGCCAGTTTTTATAATTATATTCTTCTAATAATACAGGTATTCACTATTCAGAAATCGCGTTCAATACTTGAATATTTTTTTGAATACATCACTTCATCCGCAGTCTCCGTACAGACAGAGAACTTTATGAAATGAATGCGCAAAGAATCGTAAATGAAGGTACGTTGGTACACATTTTCATCGTATACCCGATACATTATGCTCTTCCATCTAAACATTACCAAGTCTTTTTGAATGAAAATTGAGAATTATTTTTCACGAATTGACTTTGAAATCATCTATGGAATTTACTCCGACTCCAGAAATTCACTTTGGAGCACTTTATAAAATATCATTTCAGACTGTACTTTGACTCCAACTAGTTTTCAGAGTCATCTCCAACATGTAACTCGAACTCCACGCCTTGTCTGCGAAGCTATTCTCAAATCCGGACGCTTAACTTTACTCGATTTTTGAAATAAAATTGCATATTCGAAGTAGAAACAAGGAGCAGATGAAAAAACTTGCTCTAAAAAAATCTCAGAAAGTTTTAAGCAAATCCATATTCGGAATGAATTTTAATTTTTTCAGTTTCCAGTTGTACCTACGTATAGGAGAAGAGTTCTTACACATTTCTTTCATTAGCCGTGGCGATTTTAAACCTAACAGGCATAAATTAATGCTAATATCGACGGAAATACGGCATTCTTATTACCTACAGAACCGGTAATGATACGTGTACATTCCAAAAATAAGTATCAACGCGTGTACACTATAGCGGAAAAAATGACACGCTACACATCTCATAACCAATATCGTCGATACATGATGTTCATCACTTTCAACAGGCAGTCTTAAACATTACTGAAAGAGATATCGGCGCGGTGTCGGATTTATACTCTTTCCGCCTCAGGCAGTACGTAAGTAGAAAATTAAAAATGTCGCTCTCATGCCTCACCCCCAGGTTTGAAAACTTCCTGTTCTGTGCTTTTCCAATAAAAAATGTTTTCATAATTTGTCATGGTCTACTAAAACATTTCAAACGATTTTTATATTTCATTTTAGATACATAGGTACGTACTTTATAACATAACAATAATGAGCGCCTGTTAACAACGATTAAAATAAAAACAATTTGAAAAGAAAAATAAACTGATTATAAAAATTTGAAACATTTTTTTTCTAAGATTTTTATAATGGCAGGTACTTGGTGCTCTAACTAGTTACCAGCAATAACTTAAATTCAGTAATGAAAAGGTGAAAAAATTCAGGTAGCTGCCTGTACTAAGGTACTATAAACTATACATAGATATAGAATGGGAGGTTTGTCACCATATGTCCAACGTAGAATTTCAGCTATTCCGAAAATGTTATATTCGCGCCATCGCCACTTATTTGGAAATTTAAAAATGGAACAACGTATATTGCGATAAAAGATGTTGGTAATTTTTAGCTGTTTTCTTTTCTTTATTTTATTTTTATTTTTTCAAATTAAAATGACTGAATGTTCATATATATATTATAAAATTGATAATATATTTGCTGATTGTAATTTGAAATTTGAGAAGATTCAACGACGTACTGATAATGTTGGACACATCAGGACATCATTCTACCTCTTTGACTATACATATACCGGGTGACTACTTGATTCGAGCACACAAGCGAAAAAATTAGCTAAAATGTGAATAAATTCAAAACATATAGTATGTATTTTTGACAATGAAAGTATAAATTAAAATTGTGTATTTCATTGATAAACACTTTTAAGCATTAAATAAATATTATTTATGCCATTTATTGTTCTTAATATCATTCAAATATGTAATTTATTTCTATGAGGGAAAGATTTTTGCGCTAGGGCTGCTCGAATCAAGTAGTCACCCGGTATGGAGTATGGACTCCTACCACACATGTAAAAAATTACAATTTGGCATTTGGCACATACAACATTCTGTGATTTTCAATAAGAGCTAAATCGCGATTCACACTGCGTATGTGTCAATACTTGAAAAAATATGCTATCAGCCAATCAGCGGCTCAGCGGACTAATCACAAATTTTTTTTTACAGTGGGAACCAATGGGAACACTGTAAATCGCGATTTGCCTCTTATCATGTTGTATGTGCCGATTTACACTGCAAGTAGCAGTCCATATACCGTGCGCGCAAATGATTACTTACACGCCAGCGCAAAAATGTATTAAGATCAGTTTTTCAATATTTAAAAAATAATATCACACGTTTTAAAATGGTCTTTTATCCCTGTTTCTAATTTATTTATGTTACTAAATTATTTAAAAATATAAATAAACCCTCAATTTGCTGTTATAATATTTATTTCAAAATTGTATGAATTAGTTTTGGAACATTTTTGCGCTGGTGTGTAAGTAATTACTTGCGCGCACGGTATGTATGGTCAAAGTTCTACCTATACTTACCGTGACTTTTGGCTTATACAGCCTATATAACATGGGCTTCTCCAGTCATAACCCTTCTCCTCAAATACTGCGAATTAAGCCATTAAGTAATTACCACAAAGAAATAACAAAACTACAAACACGCTCACAAGCGTAATTTCACGCTGATTCCAAATCTATTCTCGTTTTGAAGTGTCCAAAAAATGAATTGAGTTCAAATAAACATTTCTCTGACCCGCATTCACATAATTATTCGCATGTAGATAGCTATATTGAAATTGTACAGTTTTTTTCAAAAAATTATTATAAATTATTGAGTAGAGTGATGTATTGATTGTCAAAACAGACTGAAAATACTTAAAAATTATAATTATTTAAAAAGCGTGGAAATAGTCGTGAGATATTGTTTTATTCACATTACAAAAATTTAAATATCTTGAATGGGATTAAATGTTTTGCGGTAGGTATTTGATTAGAAAAGTTATGCGACACTCGAGAAACCTATACTCTGAATGTAAATCCGGTACTGTATCAGTACGTATTACAAAGCAAAAAACCAAAAAAAAAAAAAAACGAGTAAAAAATGTAATTTATTAATAAGGTAAAAAGCCAGAATTTTTAACTTGACGTTTAATGTTGCAACTACAAGAGTTTAATTAATTATACCTTTACCCGCAATAGTGGACACGAGAATGTAGAACATAAATTTACGCTGCTTCTGTTGAACACATAGTTTCATGTAGGTAGTTATGGGTACATGGGTAGGGATACATAATATTATTATAGTAAGTATTTATATCATTTGAATACAAAAAAAAAAAAAAAAAAAAAAAAAAAACGATAAAAATTTTAATATTTCAGAAATTTTATGACAATTTATTTATTTCATTTTTTTTTTTTAAATCATAGCAAAAATTAAAACGACGGTAATTTGAATGTCATTAATCGTGATTTTAAATCTACACAAATTAAAATTATCAAAAGAAAACTTGTTTTACATTATTGCTCAATTTTAGTTGTTTAAAGGGGACGGTCAAGGGGCTTGAAAATAGCCGGAATAAAAAATAATTTCAAAATCGTATACAGCATACCCAAATATCATGCATCTATGTACTGACTTATTTCATTTTTTTTATTTTTTTGTTTTTTTCTTTTAATTTGGGGGTCATCATATACCTTCAAAAAGAAAAGATATAAACTCATTTGCGAAATGCTCTTCGAGAATTTAAATGGAAAGTTACCTAACTTGTACTTGATGGCAGTATACGTATTATTTAAATCTTACGTTTTCGTTTTAAATTTACGAATGGACTGCAAAGGGTGAAGTTTTGAAACGCTATTATCTAGTCCACGAGTAATGAGAACTGAAATTAGTAAACGTAATGAAATGATGAAACAACTTCATTCGACATTTTTGATGATAACTTTTTTCTTATTACAACGCTTTACCTTCAAATGAGAAACAATGCTACATGTTTTTTTTTAAATTTATTGAAATAAAAATTTTGTTCGAATTTAAAATCAAGGATTGCCCCTTCAATTAAAATAATAAGCAAAAGTGGCACATTGGCTTTTTTTTTCTTTTATCGAGAATTATTTGAGAGAACAGGGGATTACTTATTTCATTTACTATTACTCGGTGTTTCGAAATTCTACCCTTCCCTCCAGCTTTATAGACAAAACATGGAGATGACATATGAAGGGTGATATATATACTGCTACTAAGCACAACAAATTGCGCAGCTTATGAAGTTATAAATCAAATTTCCGAAGGTAAATGTTGTAAGTACTCATCAGCCGAGTAAATGTAACTGTTTTATTCTTAATGTGACCTTCATTACACTACAGTCTTCTTGGTTGACTATGCAGCTTCGTGAAAGGAATTCATAGCTCAGTTCTCCAAATGAAAATATGTATAACTTACTCATGCACGTTTATTTTACTGTATGCGTTCATATGCAGATTACAAAAATTATCTATACTGTGGAGTCATCTGGGCGAAAAGAATCACGGATATAT
This sequence comes from Phenacoccus solenopsis, assembly GCA_009761765.1. Lineage (NCBI taxonomy): Eukaryota > Metazoa > Arthropoda > Insecta > Hemiptera > Pseudococcidae > Phenacoccus > Phenacoccus solenopsis. The sequence continues at coordinate 50,872,403 of CM019753.1, forward strand.
CTTCATTTGTAAATAATATCTCAATTAAATGGCAATATCGTAATTTCATTATTAATCAACATGGAAGCATTCGGCAACAATAATGTTTTTAGTGGTTACTGAGAATTTTCTTAATTTGAAATGAAATTTAAAATCATGATGTTGGGGATTTCTTGAATCACGAACGAATTTTCAAATAATTTCATGTGTATGGAATCTACAAAATAGAATGTTCAGCACCTATATAAAATTAAAGCATAAATTAATTTCATTTTTCATTACAATTTCAAAATCATACGTACTATGGAGTGAAGCGAGAAAAATCACCGATACATTTTTTTTATGCAATACATTTTCTGTAAAATTTACACGCCAGTTATACCTTTAAAATACTAAATACATAATTATACGTACATTATTTTTAAACCATTTATTTTAATGGGATTCTTTTTGCCCTGATCGAAGATTCCATTTGACGGCTAAGCTTTTGCGAATGATTAAAAAAAAAGCATAGCCTATTTTGAAAATTAGCAAAATTAACGTTTGTGTAGGTACAAGCATAAAGTTTAAATGAGCAACCCATTTAATAGCTTATTATAGGTACTAAAGTACGTAGTTTTATTTGCTCGAGTTTTGCATAGTAGATAGCTAGATAACTTCCTATCAAAAGGTATATAATATATATATATATATACGTAAATCTATCAAGGTGAGATCCGATTAAAAACTGGGCAACCTGAGATCCGACTCAAAATTTACAAATTATGGAATATATAGGAAGGGTAATTGCTTATTTATAGCATCTGATACATAACCACCATAGAGGGGTAACAAATTCTTAAAATAAATTATTTGAGAAGTTTTGAACAAGGTGAGATCCGTAAGTAAAGTATGGAAAGCTGAGATCTTATACACATATACAACCATTTTTGACGATAACGTTTCGATAAGTCGAGATCCAGCAACGTTGCCATAAATATTGTATGGTAATTTCGTGTATTTTTTTTATTTTATTCAAATCTAATAAAGTATACTTTATTTGAGACAAATGTTCATGTGGACAGTAGGCTAGCAAGTATTTACGTATTAAATATCTATTTTTTTTTTTTTTTGAGCGATTATTGCATTTTGATGAACATGTGAAAAATTTTTATGCGTTCATTGTGAGAAGTGAATTTCGATGCAGCCTACTTTTGTAAAATTGAATAAACTATACATGTATAAAACATGGATTTGATGAAAGACGTAGGGAGGAAAGTGGAGAAGTGCACAGAAAGTGATTTACATGAATTTTGCTAAAAATACGGTTAGAGCCATTTTATGGAGTTTCTCAAATATCATTTTTTTTAATAACCTCAAAATAATGGTTCACAAATTTTGAGAGGAGCTGGAGAGAGGGCAAATTCCTTAAAATTTTCGTTTCTTTTTCAGACGAAAAAGTAAGTTGCGGACTTTAACATATCCAAATTTCAGCCTCTTAAGTATATTTTGAGGGGATCTAGGGCAAAAAACAGCTTTTTGAGGAAGTTTTGAGTTATGAAATTTCTTTAATATCTCATATTATCTCCTCATCAAATCAACCAAAAAGTTCAAATATTGTGTGTGGGGTTAGTTTGGCACTATGACCTTTTGAATTAGGGTCAAAATCAATCCAGAATGGCGGATTATCAAAATTTGAATAGAGCTTAAGGAGTCTCAAAAAACGAGGATTTGAAAAATATGAATTTGAATGATTAATAACGATGAGAAGTATGCTGTATGCTAATTTCACATGTGATTTTGAAGCGGAATGAGGAGGGTGGTTGTCCTCAACATTTTGTGGGAGTAAACGAAAAAACGAAAATAAACGGCTTTTGGAGGGGAAATCACAATGTGATATTTCATGAATCTCGCATATTTCCTCATCAAATTAACCTAGAAGGGTCAATCCTTGTGTGTAGATTTGATTGGTGTCAAAATATGAGCCCCTTGAATTTAAGTTGAAATCGATTGTAAATGGATCCCAAATAGCGTATGTCCAAAATTGAGTCAAGCTTGAGAAGCTTTAAGCAACTGAAAAGTATGAACTTTTCCAATTTTGGAGGACAAAAAATTCTACATATTTCAGATTAAACTTCTCGGTGTTTTTAGTACGGATAAGGGGTGATGAATATGGGCTATAAGTTTGAGAAGTTCACTTGACAATATTACCTCCAAATATAATCAAGCCCCGATTAAAAAGTGAGCTCCAGTGATGCGGCATGGCTGCTCACTTTTTTTTCATTTTCAAATAATCTAAGACAGTAGGAAGAGGTTCTCTGATTCAGATATTGAAGTTATATAGAAATGGAATTCACACCTCAATTTTTTTTTTTGGTCAAGTAGGTGTATCAAAATGAAATATATAATAAAATTTTGATTTTTCTGAAAAGAATTCTATATGAAGTTATCGAAAAAAATATAACAAATCAGCTACCTAAACAACCCAACAACAATAGAAAACCTGTTTAAATTCCTTAAAGCTACCAACCTCCTATCCAAAATCTAAACACCGCCTCTGGCCTTCGTTGCAGAATACGGCAAGTTAATGGAAAAAAGTAAAGTAAAGTTTTTAAAATAAAATAATTAAAAAATAAAACACAAAAGTTAAACTTTGTTCGTAAAGTAAATTCTTTAAAATTTGTATAGCATGGCAGTTTTCCCAGAATTATAATTCTATACATTTTTGCAAATTTTGAGGAAATACCTCTCTCCCCTCAGGGAATAAATGGGCATTTTAGAACAATTGCAGCTTTTATTTCAGGATTTATAGCGTAAATTATGTCAAGAAAAACAGCTAATAGTGAGTAATTTTTGAGACTTTAGAAAAGCATAAATACAAATGGGAAAACTTCAAGCTCCGCTCGACACGTGTTAATATTATTCTTAAGTTATGAAATTTTTAAAGGTTTATTTTGAGTCCAAAATGAATAACTTGAGGGGGAGTGAGCATGAAAATTCGACATCTTGAAATATGGTGCTACCTTAAGGGACAGTATAAATGTGTATTCGCTTTATGTATTTAAAACTTGATATTTAATTTTTTTCTTGTTTTTCTCCCTGGTTGTTAATTTTTTCCGGCAAAGTGAGCACGTGCTCTCGCAAATAATAACAGTTTTTAATTTTAAAGCTTTCGACACAAAAAAACTTTATTTTTAAATATCGATACATAACGCGTTTTCGGCAAACAGACCTTTTCAGTGCAATAATACAGTATCGATATTTAAAAATAAAGTGTTTTTGTGTCAAAAGTTTTTAAAATTAAATACGTAAAACAACACTGAAGAAAAACTTTTTTTCTTGAAAATAACAATTTTATGTGAATTTTAGCCATTCAAGAAGATTCGTTTTTTTTTTGCATCTAATTTTTTTATTCATAAGCTTGATTTTTCTACAATTTCTTCTTGTTTTTTTTTTTTCGAAAAATGATGATTTTTAGCATTAACCTCAAGGTTTGACATTTTTCTCGAATCTCATTTTATTTTTAGTTTTCTTAGAGATTACCTCAAAATTTGAAATATCCTGAATTTTGCTTCTCTTTTTCCTTTAGATTCAGCTTAAAGTTCGCGTTTTTTTTTTCGAATCTCAATTTATTTTTAGTTTTTCAAAGATTACCTTCAAGTTTAAAGACTTTCTGATTTTTTTTTCCATGAAGTCAGCTGGAAGTTCAAAATTTTTCTCGAATCTTGTTTTATTTTTATATTTAAAGTGCTTATTTTGTCAAAGTGTCTTAACAACATAAATAATTTTTACAAAATGATTTAAAATTTATTTTAAAGTATTTTACAGTTGGTAAACGGACTCTTGTTTCACACGATTATTTTCTCGTTGCTAACTGGAAGAGTTATCTTTAAGTAATTTAAGGTAGTGCAAAATAGACCTGTTTTTGATTTCATAACAAACACTTAATTTGATTTTATTTCAAAACGTCTTGCTGCCTAAAGTATAACGTATTCGTGATTCAATACCGAATATAAGGAACGGAAAGATGAGATCCGCGTTGTTGCCGAATGCGCGGATCTCATCTGTTTCGAAACGTAACACTTAGATATACTCTGGTAGAGCGCTCTCTGCAAAACAAACGTCGAACTGACTTCGTATATGTTGGCCGAAAAAGTGGAAAGATGAGATCCGGGCAAAAATTGGGCAATGCATTCCTGATGGTATCCTGATGTCAAAAAACTCGATATACACGCTAAGAAAGGTGAGATCCGATTTCGGATCTCACCTTTCCAAAACGGAGCTCACCTTTCCACGAAATGTATATTTTGGATCTCACCTTTCGGAAATATAAATCTATATATATATATACACTCGTATATACAGGTATGTAAAGGACGACGAGGAATAAAGAACTTGCCCGCGTTGCTAATTACCAATTTACAATTCCTCCCTTCATAACTCTTATTAACCGATTCATAATGGACAGACGTCAATGTCAATCGATGGTAATACTCTGTAACGTCAGCGAACTTGCTGGCTGACAAGCGATGTTGGCGTAAGATTTAAGCATATACCAATAGGCGAAATATCGAAATCAATTTCCTCGTCACATTTCCGTTAGTCTTTTATACAGTCGTGCATAATATTTCGTCGTCTTTACAACTTACAAGACGTCAACTGTCAACTCGACTCACGCGTTAATGCGCTCTTTAAAAGCCATTTATTTTCTTAAAATTATGGAAGATGAAAGCTTGACGACGTTTGCCCAGCGCAAATACGTATACGTGTATATGCTTAGGTTAGAGAGTCTCGTTCAAAATGAATTCTTGTCTTTTCTTTCTTTTCTCTCTGCTTGTTTCTTTCGTCATCTCTCTCTCTTTCGTTATGTTTTTGCTGCTATTTCTCACGTCTGTTTATTTATGTGGACGAAATTACGACGTTGTTGGAAAAAGTATGGTAACCTTACGTAGGAGATATTTTTGATTAGCTCTAGCACAAACAGCTAAACAAGAAACAAAAGAAAATATCCAGCGCCTTATCGTAGCTGTTTATTTATTTTATTTTTTGTTATCCTTTCATCGTTATCGAATGAATTTCGTCACTGTTTGCTGGGTAGACCCGATGCGACGCCGACCTAGTCCTACCTTCGACGAATGTACGTGGATGTGTGGATGTGTACAACTGTACATCTACATACGTGTAATTAAGTATTGAGATTTTTATTGTTAAAGTTTTCGTACGTAATTTAAGCGAAATCTGTAGCTATGTAATGTATAGTCAGAGTGTGATTGTATACTGCAGCAGGCGACTGGCTTTTAGGTCTGGTATTACTATACACTATACAGTATACAATATAAATGTACATAGGCGTGAGTCATATCGTAGGTAAATAAGTTCGGTATCCGGATCCGGTATTCTACGGGTATTGACAGCGGGCGAAACGGCGAAACAGGCGAAACAGGCGAAACAGGGCCGAAAAGATGTAAGAAGAAGCGCAAGCGTTAACGACGTTATTTCACTGATAAGCGAAATCCAGCAACTCGCTTGTCGTCGTCGTCGTGGTCGTCGGCGGTGCCGTTCTCATTCTCAGTTCACGCGGCTAGTGGTTGATGAACGCACGGTAAAATTGTTTCGGGGCGGCGCGCGAGTTATACGTCAGCCCAAAAATGACGAACACCAACGTTACCGGTATCGATAATCTACGTTACGAGATGTGCCAAAATTTAAGCTTAACCGAAAACGTCAGCGATATCGCGTTCTGCGATAATCTATCGATAACGGACCCGATCGCGGATAACGAATTCGGTCACATGGAACGTATGGTGACCATCGTGGTGATATTCCTGTTTAGCATAATCGTGATCGTCGGACTGATTGGTAACAGTATGGTTGTGATAGTGGTAGCTTTCAATCAGCAGATGCGCAGCACCACCAATTTGTTGATAATCAATTTGGCCGTCGCCGATTTGCTCTTCATCATATTTTGCGTTCCGTTTACCGCTACCGATTACGTGCTGCCGTACTGGCCGTTCGGCGATCTCTGGTGCAAAGGCGTGCAGTATCTGATCGTGGTGACCGCTTACGCCAGCGTTTACACCTTGGTCTTGATGTCTTTGGATAGATTCTTGGCTGTCGTACATCCAATCGCCTCGATGTACGTGAGGACCGAAAAAAACGCCAACACCGCTATCGTTATTATTTGGGCTGTTATTCTTATTTTAGCCGTGCCCGTCCTTTACCGTCACGGAGAAGTTACCTACACCTATTCCAGCAAAGTGCATACTGTCTGCGTATTCTTGGATCATGATCCTATTAGCCGACCTGATGGTTATAATCAACCCGTATATCAGGTAAGACATACATACCTATTATTGGCAAACACTCTCTCACATTTCAATCGAATTATCGTTGCAACGAATCGTTCTTTTATTTTACCTACCTACCTTTTTCGTATAGTTTTCTTCCCTAATAAAAGTTAACAAATAATCATGTTTAGCTACGTATATTAGAGTTGCTTATACTCGTACAAACTTCACTGTTTACGTAAGACAAATTCTTCATCTAAGTAAGTTGGTACACATATAATATGGTTACATCACTAAAAACGCTGTTGAAAAATATCAAAAGAAACTGTATCAGTTTTTTCAGAACATCACTGCTTTAGTTACTATATAGGATTTAGTAGCCAGCACTGGATTATCAGTTTACCAACGGTTTTTATAGGATGATTACCAACATTTAACCATCCCGATGGATGCGGTAATTGTTTACCTATTTATAGCATTGCAACTAGTATGCTGATACGCATAGTAATAGGCACTGTTAAGTACTGACCATCACTGATCATCGTTATCATCGTATTTTCAGAAGTTTAGCTTTATCTTACTTCGTTCACTATTAGGCTGAAAATATTTTGTCACACGGGAAAATCCGAATGTAGAAGCAGAGTTGTGAACAATACAATCTTTAGATCAAAGAATAACGGAAAAAATTTTAGCTCACAAAAAGTCAAGAACGAATACCAATAAAACAGAACTAATCATATTCTGAACGGAAAAATGAATATATTATTATGTACTAGTATTAAAATTGAGCAAATTTTTTTTTTTTTTTGAACGAATAATAAATACCAGAACAGAACAAATAACAAAGACTAGAACTTAAAAATCACTTTCAGAAATGAGTAACAGGAACAGAGAACACAAACAAAATTTATTCGTATTGAAAAAGATGTGATGTTTATGATGGCACAATTTTTCGTTGTCCTTTGATTGCGCGTTAGGTACCTGTTCGTTTAGTTTTAAATGTTAGTAACAATTTTGTTTTTACTGAATATTTCAAAATCGATAGTTTTCATTTACTTTTCATCGTGTTCAAATAGAAAAATGTAAGCGCGCCCTTGCAAAAAAAACACTACTAGTAACTAGAAATCACTACTAATAACTACTAGTAACTACAAGTAAACTAGTAGTTAAATAAACGAATAGTAGTGAATTGTTACTAGTTACTAGTAGTTCAGTTGCAGAATACTAATATCTCACTACTAGTAGTAGTTTGTGATTACAAGTTCATGAATAGAGTAGTAGTTTTTCACTACTTGTACTGTGATTACTAGTTCATCATTACTAGTAGTAGTAGTTTATGATTGCAAGTTCATGAATAGAGTAGTAGTTTTTCACTACTTGTACTGTGATAATTGGTTTCTTATTACTAGTAGTAGTTTGTGATTACAAGTTCATGAATAGAGTAGTAGTTTTTCACTACTTGTACTGTGATTATTAGTTTATTTTACCTAAGTTTAACAACAGAGTACTAGTTTACTACTACTACTAGCAGTCCAAATAAACACTAGTTCTTGAATAGAATAGTAGTTTGTTACTGCTAGTGCTTCTCCTGATAGCAAGTTGAAGAATCAAATGTATGTTATATAGTAATGAGAAACCATTATTTCATTCTTCAATTAGGTATAGTTTTCATGAAGAATAATAGTACTGAAGATAGCAACTGCTAGTTATACTAGTAATAAATAGAGCAACTAGTTAGTAGTTGTGCAATTGACTAGTAGTAGGTACTCAAGATATTAATGATTACTAGTGTTCTACTAGTAGTCTACGTATCACTTTGCTTCTCTTAGATGAAATGTGTTGCAGTAATGCATATAAGGAAGAGTTTCATTTAACTGTGATTGTAGTGCAAATACGCACTTCCATCAACAAACTTAAGGACTGTTTGCACCTTAATGCATCCTTAGGTGCATTGTAAAGTTTTCAAACCCATTTTCCATCTTGACGATAAGAAAATGAATGGTATTCAGGACTTCCAATTAAATATAAGTATTAATTACTACTAGTGTTTAGTAGTAGTGTTTTTCAATATTAATCGCTACAAGTTACTAGTAGTGGTCACTTCTAATAAGCACTTGTAGTGACCACTACTAGTAACTTGTAGTGATTAATATTGAAAAATACTACTACTAAGTACTAGTAGTGATCATTACTAGTTACTAGTAGTGTTTTTTTTGCAAGGCGCGTATTATTAAAAAAGTTACGTATACATCAAATCGGAAAAAATATACCGCAATAGAACAAAATTAATGAAAGAGAGCAAATAATAACAATAATAATAATAATAATAATAATAATAATAATAATAATAATAACAGAACACAACAAAACGAAATAAAACCGAAGAAATTTCGAATAGAACAAAACAGTTTAATAAAAAAAAATTACCTACAGATTCACTTTGAAAAAACCGAACAACAAATGAAAGAACAAAACAAATCGATTGTTTCTTTCAACAGCCTCGAAAAAATAGTATTAATAAAAATGTTTGGTATTCGCCTTTTAGAAATATTTGTATGCGTATGGATATGCTTATCGCTTTGTTCGAAAATATTGACGAAATAAGAAAAATAAAAAATTGTAAGACAATCACGTTAAAATTCAAGGGCTCTAGTTTTATTTCGAGTTTCATTTTTTCTCCACATGAAAAACATTCAAGAAACTTAATGGTGCTGGAAGAAGTTCAAAAAACGTCGCTCCTCTAGTGGGTATAGTGTTCTCTTATTAAAGGTGCTTGTATACTGAAAAGTTATTTAAAAAGTAAAACTATTGAATTACTGCTTGTCCTCATCCCCAGTATAAAGCATTCCAGCGTCAAAGCTCCCACGAAGTTCTTAAGCACGACTCACGAGTATTACATGTGTTTGAATTCGTAACATGAGCTTCGTCGTTAAAGGATTATTACTTTCAATTCGCAACGATACGATGGCGATTTTCTGCGACGTCGTAATTTACAAAAAAGAACCAATTTGTCGTAACCGATGAATTCAGCGTTTTTCTGATGAAATGAATAAACATGCGAAAAATATTTCAAAGCGATCTCAATCAAATAAGCGTTAATACGATAGAAAGACTTCGAAACAGAATTTTTCGACCAGTGAAGCAAAAAAAGAAGAAGAAGGTGAAAAAGGAAATGTTTCGAAACGCACAAAGAATGGAAGTTTTTCGATAAAGTCGCAGTAACAATCCGCCTTTGATTTTTAAAAGCATTTATACCTCGCAGCCTTGAGCATTTCAATTTCTTTCTCCGGCGTTTCCACTTTCTAACCAATACACTGGATGTATTAATATTGCGGTCTGAAAAATATAAATAAATAATAAAAAGTAAACCTAAATAAATATCCGCGCTTCATCGCGAAGGTCCCAATGGCGCGAACGAAATTGAAAATCATATTTAATATACACCTACAACTATAGGTATTACGTACATTTATTCCTCTTATCGTTTCTATCGAAATAGAAAAGCTTACCAACATAAATCATTCGCCATAAAAACTACGTTATTTTCTCTCTCTCTTTCTCTCTCGTCTATCTCATCAATATGTTCTCGAAATGTTGTTTTTCATCGACGCACATCCAATTGAGAGTTTATTAAAACTCCAGCCGGCGCCAACCAGGAAAAAATATCATTGTCGTGTCGTTTTTTCGTTTAATCTTTTAAACACTCGTAATCCTTTAAAATCACTTTCGCTACATCGTCATGATAGCCGTTTAAATTCTACGACGCCGAATCATAATATAGGTACAGCGTGTCCTGTCTCGATGTAACACCCTTTATTCTACATGTAGGTTTATTCATATGACATTCGTGTGTGGTAGTTTGTTTATCTTACCAGCTGAAGGGCTGGGTTTCGGATGTTTGAAAAATATTTGTTCTATCGATTTTTTTTCCTTCAAAAATCATTTGTGGAGCAGCTTCTATTCCCTTACATACTATATTCTGGGTGAATAGAGTTTTTCCGGCTCATTTAAGGCTTTCTCGATAAGAACTACTAAGAGCGTGTGATGGAAATTGGTATTCTGGTGCATAAAAAGTTTTCAAAATGTCCGATCAATAAGCATTTTCAAAGTGATGAGCAAAAAATATTTTAAAATTCAAACCAACATTTTCGCTCTTTTTTACACCGTTTCTTCGCGCTACATAAAATTAATTTAATTTTCCTAAATCAATTAATATTTATAAATTTATTAAATAAAATTAATTTAATATTTATTATAATAAATTTTATTAGCTTTCCTCCTTGTATTTTATTTATAATTAAATTATATTATTAACGATATTTTAATTATAAAAATTTTAATTTTAATTAATTTTATTCCATACTCAATTATATTTTATATCAGCAACTATGATTATTGCTATTCCTACAAGAATTAAAATTTTTAGATGATTAATAACATTAAATGGAAAAAAAATATTTAATTCATCAAATAATTTCTGATCAATTGAATTTATTATTATATTTACTGTAGGAGGATTAACATGAATTATTTTATCTAATTCAATTATTGAGACTTATTAATCTCCACGATACATATTTTGTTGTAGCCCATTAAGCTCTTTCACTGGCAACTACCACTAATATTACATTTCGTAGCGTACATTCTGGCATAAACAGCCATGCCTTGGATGATAAGATGATTTTTTTTTTTAATTTACTTCCTACCCAGCTGAGAAAATGATTAGATATTAAAAATTTCGTTTCTCTGCGCCTTCGGCAAGTATGGTATGAAACTGCCATACATGAGCGTTGCATAAGTGTTTGTATTGCAGGGAACTTTGCTTTAGTGCATAAAAATCAAATTATTAATTATTTTTATTCTGAATAAATTAAAGATATACACTTAAAATTTTAAAAAAGGGACCGCTAAAAATCGGTTGAAAGAAAAACTTATTAGCACCACTTAAATGCGCTCAGTTTATTAGTACCAATGCATTTATTCTTTAATGGTTATAAATTCCACAATCAGTCGAAATTAATCAACAAACAAAATTCACGAATTAAATGTAATAGATATTTTGAATTTTTCATTTCCATATAATATCGAGCGCTTTCATAAAATATACATATCATCGAATGTATCAACTGCTTCGATGTTCTTAAGTAGGCGCTATAGATAGGAAAGGTGTAAACATACACCGAAACGGAAAAATTATGCTTCGAACTTATCTCTTGAACTAAGTATTTGCTTTTCTCTTCATACTTCATCAAACTAAAGTACGTGAAAGTAAAGGTAATAAAGGTCGAAAAAAAATAATGATAATAAACACGAAGCTTTCTATTTCAGGTAGTTTTCAAAATAATAAAAAAATGTTTATGCGTTGCAAAAAATATTTAACGCGAAGAAAAATGAATGATAAATTTATTTACACCATAAGAGCAAATGTAGAAAGCAGATATATACGTATGTAATGTATAATGTATGATAATGCCGATCTATCTTCTTGAGCGTACCTATTTCTTAAATTTTTACACAAATCTCGCAAGTCTTTCGTATTGATGCGCATTGCGCATAACTTGACTGATAATTCGTAAAAAAATTCTAAAAAAATGAAAAAGTATGTGGGAATTTTTTATTTTTTTTTAGTTTCATCAGCACCCGTCGTGAGTTCATAAATAATTCCCATTCACATCGATATCGACTCGTATCTCATTCTCGTATATTACGTACAATATATAGGTACTAGGTAGTTATAGGTATTTGCTTATAAAATAATATACCATTGCGGCATCGTTTTACCCTTTTCTTTCTGAGAGTGTTTAATTTTAATTTTAATTTTTTTTTTTTCGATTAAAAAATTCCCAGAACGCTATGAAATATTAAGTGTACATACGTATCGCTGTTGCAAATTATTTGAAAATTAATCATCGCTGTTGCAAATTATTTGAAAATTAATCGCGTAAACTAAATACATAAGTTGAAAACAAAATTACTATTTATTGTTCTCAGCTCCGTTTTCTAATAAAGTAATTAAAATCGAATTTGTAAAAAAAAAAATTAAAAAATAAAAAATAAAAAAGGTTGCAGCAATTAGAAATGAAAAAAGCAAGAAAAAAATAGAAATTGCAGAGTTCAAAAAGAACCCTGCTAAATGTTCGTTTCTATATAATACCGAGTTCGTATAATTATACCGGTATACTATACATTAAACGTAAATGGCGAGAAAAAACGAAAGAACCCATTCATTATGTACTTATAAGCAATATGCAAGCTCAACGTTCTCGTTGAAATATATCTCAACCTTGACGTTTATTTTTGTTAGTTGTAGCGTGAATAAATTTTTGTTTTTGTCTTGGCGCATACGGCAAATAAAAGCCCCATTTAGCCTATATCTACCCGCATTACGTGCCTACATTTTTACAAGCTTCTTCCGAGCATATTTTCTTAATTACCAACAATCTTACGTTTTAGATTTGCTAGAGTAGAAAAATGTGCATCATCCATCTCTATGAACGAATTTCAACGACCAACCAAATGAGCGCGAATAGGTAATAGGTATCTGATAGTTGGGCAAAACTTTGGTCGTTACACAATATAGCGCATTGGGAACCATTTGTCTAACTTGATGTGCTATTCTATGGGGTCTTGCGTATATTACCCTACAGCCTACTTTGCTAATATATATTTGTACGATCGACTTTATACGCTTAGTTTTTATAAAAACAAAAACAAAAGCAAAAAATTCATCATCCAGTCGCATTTATGTCAACAAATAACCAAACTTTTTCACATTAACGTATAGGTAGACTGTTCATCACATGCACGAAGAAGAAATCTACTTTATACTCACTTATACTTACTTGAATATTCATCCAGTCCAATAACAAATAACCAGGCTTGCTAAAAAACTGTTTTTTATAATAAAAAACAAAAAACGGTTTTTTATTGTTTAAAAACAGGTTTTTCGTTTTAAAACAAAAAACCTCCATGAAAAAAAGAACGTGTTAAACAGTTTTAAATCTGTTTGTTTTTTTTTTTTTCTTTTTCAGTATTCAACTATTCTAAATTTATGATGTTTATGCTCCTCACCGCAACTTCATAATTGAATAAGAAAAAATTAAGAACCATAATTATTTAATTTTCGCTTGAGCCCTAAGCACTACGAGCATGGAGAATCCAGCAAGCATTCCCATTTGTTTAATAATATTATCGTCTAACACTTTTCGTGAGTCTTGACCAAATTATTCCATTCCATAAAAATTAAATTCAAAATTTCACATTTAGCTGGCCATTATACCCTTGATAACCTTGACTTCTCAAGTTCTCAAAAGTTCAAAACATTTGAAAATGGAAATTTGAAAAAAATTTTGAAATCTAGAAGATGCCTTCACAGCCTAGTAGGTAGAAAATTCTTCGTAATTAGCGTTTACTTGTATTTGTTTGGTTAAATACAGTAAATTTAAAGAAAAAATGAGGAAAACAAAAAACATGTTTAAAACAAAAAAAAACGTTTTAAACACATTTTGAACAGAATTTTGTTTTAAATTTCATTTTGTTTTTTTTAGTGTTTAAAACATGTTTTAAACGTATATGTTTTAAACATTTTGGTTTAAAACGCTCAACCCTGCAAATAACTGCTGCGCTTATTACGATTCGGCAAATCTTAGACTTGGAATGAACAATAATGAGTTGTTTTTGATAAAAATTAAGAAAATATTTAAAAAGATTATCGTTTCTTCGTTTCCGAACATATCTTTTTCGAATTTTCAATTTTTGAACATGCTATTTTTGATGTAAGTGTATATATTTATATCCATAGGAGAAAGTTGCCCAAATCGTACCACTTTTCACTTTTTTCATTCTGGGGGGGCTTTTAAATAAATTTTTCGAATTTTTTTTCATGTCATCATGTACCTTGAACCTTTGCGCATATTTTATTCTCAACTCTAAAAAGTTTAGGCCCTATTGAAGTTCGCGCAAAGGTCTTCACACGGTACGATTTAGGAACCACGAGATTTTCATATTTCTGTCAAATAAGGTAATTTTTTCTAACTGACTTTTCATCAATAAGAATAAAAGCAAATTCTTAGATAGTTGATCAAAAAAAAAATCACCAAAACAAGAAGGCACAGCGTAGGAAAACGTATTCGTAAAAGAATCGCGAGTCACGAATATACCTCGCATACTCCATTGGCTTATTGGCCTACAGAAAGACTGAAACGAGCTTTCAGCCCAAACAGATGAAAGAGAAATTCGTAAATTAACCGCGATGAGCAAAATAACGAGTACAAAGCGTTTTTAGCCTTTTACTTTGTAAGTTTTAGTATTTGAAGCCGTTAAAATTCAGTTTTTAATTCACCGTCGGCCGAGGTAACTTGATGAATACTGAAGAGAAAAAAATGTAGGTAATTTTGCTACGAACAATTTACTCGTGTAGAAACTGTGCAGTCAATTTCGAATTTTCGTTTTCCTCCAGCGAACACGATGAATATATGGTGTGTAAGAAGTAGAGGTACCTATTGTTTCCCTCTAGGCTAGAGGCGTTTTTATTTTGGATATCTTAAATTGTGGAATATAGTGAGACAGACTGTAAGAATTTAATTACGTTGATGATTTTTACCGGATCATTAGCAAGGATGATTTCCATTTGAGGTTGAGGACAATAAGTATTTATGATTATGGGTCGGTCATCATATAGCCACCTTCCATCCACTTCCATATGAACTCGAACAAAACAAAAAAACAACCATCATTATCTTTAACTGGTTTGAAAAATGAATTGATCATTGTACTTAGCGCTCTCGTATACTTACAAAGGGGATTGTGCATCGAAGTGATTTAGGTTCCAACAGCGCAAAAATCATTACTTTCGATAATATGGTAACACTTATTTATTACACTTTTTGAATCAGATTTGAAACAAAAATTATCTCCAATAGATGTGCTATTGAAGTATTGAATTGTGAAAAACTATTCATTCTTTCAAAGTTGACAATGGTTTGTGAAATCCAAAATTAATGTAAAAATGATTAGATAAAAAATTTTTAATTTTTTTTAATTTTTTTTTTTAATGCATTAAATTAATTTTTTTTATTAATTGATTTTCACGTTAACTTTTCTTTATTCATAAAACTTACTTTTTATTTGAATTTTTTTGTAACTTAATTTTTTTTAAATTTATTTATACTGGCGTATGTAATTGCCAAGATTATCACGCCAGTGTATCTGTTAATTACAGGACAGTAAGGGTGGATTTTGGATTTTAGTCCATAATTTTGAGATTTTAAGAAAGTGTATAATTTTGTGTTGTTGTTGAGGATTGTCTTCAATAATGGTGTTTTGAATTTTTAGGGTGGTTCGGATTAATCGAAAGGAGTTGCATTTAAGGAGTAAATGTTGGGAGGTTATAGGGGATTTATCACAAAAGGAACAATTTGGGGTTTCTCTAATTCTTTGGTATAGGTGGTTATGTGTAATTTTGGTGTGCCCTAAACGTAGTCTTGTAAATTTTTACTTCTTCTAATCGATTAAGTTGGGAGAGATATTGAAAATTTTATACAATAATATAAATTTTTAGTGGAGTTAAAAATTTAATTTTACAAATCAAAAATGTATAAGTATAAAAACTATTAAAGTTTATCACACTTTTTTCCTTTTGTATTTCTGCTATTCAAAACAAGGATGCGCGCGCATCTCGAAACCCATTTCATTCTGATTTTAATATATAGAGAAATAAAATGTTCGAAATAATATTTGATTCGTACCAGCACGAACGTATTATCGGTCATTATTTCAAAAAAGGCAACAGTCGCACACGACAGGAAGTCAACAGTAATGTATCTAGCGGGAAACTTTCGAAATGTCCTTCGTGTTAACTTACGCTCCGTCAAAATCACATACCCAAAACCATCCTAGCATTAACGCTCTACCTTCAGTAACGAGTTGGTAACTTTCTGAAAAAATTTAAATACCATATTTGAAACGTTATAATCCCTCTTCATCAAAAGTAACGAAAAACTTTCAAAAAGAAGAAAAAAACTTAAGCAGCCATGCCGCATTACTGGAGCTGAGTTTTTAATTAGGGCTAGTTCAGGTTAGCAAATACCATTGCCAATCTCCAAAATTTAAGAGGCCATATTCTGGTCATCAACCAACTCTACATACAAAGTTTGCCCTTTCTAGGTCGATTTGGTGAGGAGATACGGAAGATTGCTACAGCAACTTCCCCTCAAAAAACCGTTTTTCCCTCTAACTCCTCTCTAAATTCACTTAGTAAGCTAAAATTCGGGTACATTAGTATCCTTGACTCGCATTTTCATATAAAATCAAAAACAATAATTTTGAGTTATTTGCCTACCCTCCACCTCTCCTCAAAGTTCGAGTGCTCCGTCATTTTGAGGTGTATCGAAAAAATAAAAAAGCACCTTTTTTTTGTATTTTTAACAAAAGCCTCTTATAACAAATTTTGAGTGATTTTCATCAATATCGGCAGGCGCTACGCGAGAAAGGATTTAAGAAGTTGGACATTTGCCAAATGATTACAAACGGTCTGAAACGTAAAGATACGAAGTCCCCATTCTTCCCCGACCTCCCAAAACAGGTAGGCTGTAATAGCTAACGTTTTTATTAAAAACTCAGCTAAAAAAAAAAAAAACAAAATCACAGCGTTGGGAAGCCAGATTGCGCAAGCATTTTGCTAAAGCCAGCGGTCACGTTTGAATACTACAAGCCATTTGGTCAGTTAGCCACATGCCGACAAATGCGACCTGTGCGACTGCGACTGAACGAGCAAGGAACGCGATGTGGTGTGATTTTTTCAAACTTTTTCTGGCAAACGACTCGGAAATTCAACGAAAGCGTCGCTTGAACAGTTTCAGTTGAAATCGAGTCGATTTTTATTGTTTCACCGTGATTTGATTTGTTCGTCAAACTTGTCAATGTACGTGCAAAACGTGGAAAGAGGGCCTTAAAGGGGTACAAATTTTCGCTTTATTGTGTTCTCCAAATTCCTATAAGCTTTCCCAATACTGATTGAGACTTTTGCTCTAGTCTACGACACCAATTCCCAAAAGATTACATTTCCTTATTACTATTCCGGTTCCGACTTCGGTACCGCGGCCGCGTCCGCATGGAACAGTGCTCGCGTTTTCTTCGCGTCAACAGACACTTGTCTTTCGTTTCTTCCTTCTTTTTTTTTTCGCTTTTCGCTTTTCGCTTCGTGCTTTTTCTCGGGCTCAAATCTGTGAAATTTTGTTCGTATTCTTCGGCTGATCTCCGAAGGTGTACCACTTTCGCCTATTATCAGATTGTAAACAGGTGTTGTATTCGATCCTTTAGGGTTATATATTGTATGTATTATATGCGCATACGATGCTTCGATATTCCTAACACAAAACACATAGTGGCGGATGATTATAGTATTTTTCATAATTCGCTAATTTTAGCTCATAAATATTTTTTAACAAATACTACACGAATAGCAGATACAGGTGAATCCACTTATGCAGCCCTAACTTCTGCTATTCGAAATGCTTCGAGCTTCAGTCGAAGTAATTTTCGTACACATGTACAACGCACATATTACTCGTAAAAACGAAGGCACGATCTTCATTCGATTTTAAGAAGTACCTAGTATGAAAACGGCAAAATGTTTTCAGTTTATCTGCCAACCACACTCGACCTAGCATCTGTTGAAAATACTTTTATTTTTCACGTAATGGTTAAATTAGCGCGCAGTTTTAGTAAATTTTAATTCCGCTACAGCTTAACGTCCTCTTAAGGCTATTTTAACGTTTCTTTATTTTTTTATTTTTTGCTTTCGTGTTCGGCCTCAACTTTGTAAATTTAATTAAAACGACTCGCGTCAGCTCGCTCGACGTCTCGAGGCGTAAAAACATTTGTGCTTCGTATTTTTTGCAATATCGCGTCGTCGACTATTTTTTTTCTCATCAATCGCGCGAAAACGGCCAACTTCTACGATCCGCATACGCGTAAACGACTCGTCGAGACGTACTTTTCTCGCGAGCCGACAACGACGCTCTTAATTTTTATACATTTTCACGCGGCCCGCTTTTAATAAGGTTTCCTCGACGCTCTTTTGTACCGCACCGTACGCGTTTCATCCACAAAAACATTCATTAAAAGGTTTTATTTTCGGACCTAGCGACTTATTCAGCTCGCTCGGTTTCGGATTTTAATTACAAAACGACACGAGTATTCGTTTTCGGACAATTTCATCGCGCACAGAGGTGGCTTTCGAATACCAACACTTGAAATACCGTACTTTTCTGCGCTGCCTAATCGAACCATTTGATAATCGTCGAGTCACCGTCTCTTCTCGCCTCACGGTCTATTCACGCGACTATGCAGCCCAGTCTAACGCAATCTTTAGTTTCCTATAAAAGACAAAGGTGTAAAATTTTCAACCATACGTAATATACGCGTTACCCTAATCAATGAAGCGAAATTACCAGTAATGTCCATAAATTTTTCGAATGGATTAAACGTTATGGTAGAATTTATCTATTTGAGAAAAAAATATCTTTCATCTATCTATTTCCTGTCAGGTTTACTCATCAAGATATTCTCTTTGAATAATTGAGAGAAAAAAAAAACTATGCCGAAGAACTTCCGGTTCCGTCCCGACCATTATCCTCACTATGTTTCTGGGTTTTTTCTCTTTTTTTGATGGATAGTAAGGATTTGTTAAAAGTCGAGAGGTGTAAAAAATTCACACGAAAACAGGTGGCATCTATACATAATTATAACCTATTTCATTACAACATTTGAACGTTACCCCACCTCCCCCCAAACGTGAAATTCCTTTGCTCGATTTCCCATCGAAAAAAGTCTTTTGCTTGTCCCAATTCCTCTTCATATTCACTTAGAAAACTGAAGTTTGGTCTTGTTAGTGACCTCATTCTTTTCTACCAGAGAAAAAAGTTGGTATTTACTGTATGGTCATAAATGATCTGAAATGTAGGATATCAAGAATCTCTTTCCTTCGACTTTTCCTTCCAGGTGACGTCATTGGTTGTAATAACTATGGTTCGTATTTTTTGTTTTTTTTTTTTTTTTTTGAAAACTTTTCGCACTCTTATCATAAGAGAGGGGAAAAAATTGGTGACCTGCCATCCTTTTCAAAATTTAGAAAATCTGTTTTTTTTTTTTTTTTTTTTTTTTTTTTTTTATCAACGCCATGTACAGCAACTGCGGCTAGAGGCGTTCAATTTGTGGTTTATAGTAGGGATCGAAGATTGGTTTTGGTTAGGAAATTTGAAAGATTTTTTATGTTGTTAAAATCATCAGAGATATAAAAAAAAAACTTGATTTTTAGTTCTTCGAAAATAAATAATAAATGGAAAATTCATGATTCGAATGTATAGTATGGGCTCGATTTCAGCACTTCAGGAATTTCAGGACAAAGTAAGTTCCATTGTTACCCTTCAGGAGCTCCTAAATCATGATGTAATCGTTGGAAAGCACCAAAAATAGGTCATTTTAAAGTAAATTTATGATACTTCGGAAGTACCTGCACTTCAGAAGTCTGACTTATTTTATTCCCTCGATGCTAAGGTAAAGCTCAAACAATTTACTCGATTCATTAAGTTACCAATTCATTATTTATTTTTAAAAACATCTTAAATTGGCACTTTTTCAAAGAACAAAATTGCCCAAAAATCATTTTTTCAAGTTTTTTAACTAAAAAAAAAAAAATTACTTCCATTTTGGAAGATGGATTTTTTTGGTATGTTTAAGCGTTGAAATGTTTTATACTTTCTTTTAGATTTATTTAGCTACAAAGTATTATACCAGCAAATCCTGACAATTTTGATAAGATTGCGCAATTCGAGTCATCTCGGTACTGGTTGCCCTACTCTTTTTTTTTGGTTTCACGTGCAGCATGAATTTAACGCTAGTAATTAGGGATGGCGATACCGTATCGATATTTCCAGGTATCGATATTTTTCAAAAAATATCGAGTACTTTTTATCGATACTCAGCTGTTCGATACTTACTCGATATCGATATTTTAATTCTGGTATCGCTTTCGATACCTACTTAATAAAATTTGTTATTTCGCGTAAATACTGTAATAACCTTTGATTCCTATTTGACGATTATTGAGAGGTTAACATGTACTGACATAAAATCATTTTTGCTGGATTTTTAAATTGGTAAAAACTACCATTTTAAGATGAAAACTTTTGAAAAAACCATTGATGGATATAGATTTAGATTACAGACTTATATAATTATCTTCATCGATATTAATAAGATTAAAATGTTTTCTCTTGACTTCGTATAATATTTTCATTTTTCAAAAATTTACGATAATTATTACCAGTATCGGTATCGATATTAGAGGTATCGATATCTTAGGTGGTATCGATACCGCACATCGATATATGTGTCCCGATATTATCGATACTGAAATATCGATACTTTCGACGAGTATCGCCATCCCTGCTAGTAATGTTTTCAAAAAAAGAATTACACCGTTAGTTATTTGTAAAATAGTGGTTTTACTTACTGTTGTGATATTCTAGCTTTAGAATTATAGCGGTATCCGATGTTGAACCAGTAATCGCGGTAATTTAAATTCATACTTTGCGCTCGAATAAACCTCGCCACAATTTCGCCCTTTTATTTTAATTTGATTGCAAATTTGAGTTTTCCCTCGAGAGTGGTTTGCGTACAACGAAATACCTTATTGAAGCATTCAAATCGCGCCAACATCATCAAAATAGAAAATGCTGCCAACAAATCGAACATCTATGCGCTAAATAATGCGTACCACTGCTACCTTCGTCCACTAGTACAGGTACCAGCAAAGAGTAGCATCGTTAGAATAGCTATTTAACGCTAATTAATACTACTCCAAGGTTCCATCTCTCTTCTGTCGTTTCCTTTTCTATTTATTGAGGTATGCTTCGGTTGGATATTTTTCTCATTGCAAGACAATGAAGCAAGCACCACATAAAATGGTCAACTTCTGATAATATGGATTGTCGACTTGGAGATAATTACGCTACTCGACAAATTTTAGGTTATGTCTTTTTCCTGAAAAGTTTTCTATACATGATGTGATAGAGGGACCAATGAAATTTTTGTCGATACGTACCTTTTCAAAATACTCGTACTTATATATGAGAAAAAAAGACTTCTAAAAAGTACATAGTTTTTAAGTTTCTCACTCTCAGTCCGGAAACGGTATTTTTGGCCTTTGCCCCTTTGCACCGTCGGGATGGACCCCTGCTTTTTTAGTAGCGCTGTCAACTCGAATCGAAGTATCGGGAATATTCGATTCTTTATTCTCGAATATTCGTTAAAAAATCCGCAAGGAAAATTCGATTCGCCTCGTTCTCAGTATTCAGGATGGTTCCAATATTATATTTGGATTGAGTAGCGCCTTCGCAAGCATAATTTTTTTTCAGTTTCATAACTAAATCATATTAATAAATACTGCTTCTTTGGACAATTAAATATAGTTTTAGGTCTCTACTAAAGCGCTTTTTATTAACAACTTCTCTGAGGGCGGCAGGGAGATTGTTATAGGCAAGAGGGCAGTATAATATGCCTCTTGCAACCTGGAGTGGAATTTATTCCATCTCAGCAGAGAGTGAAAAGCTCAAAACATTCATTCGAATGCCATAGTGTGTTGAAACTTCAAATACTTATTCTATTACGTTCGAAATGCGATATTTCATTTTCGATCCGTTTCGAATAATGATTTGATATCGATTTTTAACGTGGCTATAATATTCTCAAATATTCATTTTTTTTCTCCCCAAGTCGACAGCTCTATTTTCTAGTATTTCTCTATCACATCACATAGAAAACTTAAAATTGGTCAAGTCAGGTAAGTATATGGAGTCATGTCGATTCACCATCTGAAGCATATTTTGATTTTGATTTCAATAAAGGGTCCTGGTGTTTTGGTGGCTGCGGACTGGTGACGACTGACTGCTGGTTGTCATAGCATAATCTTTCTGATTGCTGATTAATGATTCTTTCCTAAACCTGTAATTAGAACACTCATCATGGTGATTCGCGAAGGTATTTGTCGTGTTTATTACACTCGTATTTACTATCACGGATCTCGTACATCAGCGCAATAAACGTCAAATTGAACGCGCGCGAATATATTTTTGCTAATCTTTTATCTACCTTCGTAAATATTGACACTTGTACCATCAACCGTACTTCAAGTGCTTGCAAAAGAAATAGATACGACAGATGACAATGATACGCCTGTCAGCTGTGATATATTTAACCTATATCTAGCTGCTTATTATACGAGTATTGTACTTGAGCTATCTAAGTTACCTATCTACATCTGTTAGATTTCTCGTCTACTACCTATGGAGTACCTATCGAAGACCTGGTTACATTTTCATAGACAACGTTTTGTAGCTTTTTATTTTTTCATTCGTTTTTTCGTCCTTAGGTACATTTTTCTTTCTTACTTACTTACTCACTTACTCTGTTGGGAGTGCTCTTGAATCAGCGAATATGATGGTTTATCGTTATTTCGTGCGGTAATACCTATAATAAGAATTTCAGTTTTTGTCTTTGAAAGCATATTAAAGTATTCGGAGAATTTCTTTGACGAGAGGTATTAACGACGATCGATGACAAAGGCAGCAACTGTACTCGTACGTGTATAGTAGTTATCAGATATAGCTAGTAGCGTGTGAAAGCATAACGCAATCTGCGTTATTTCATCTTTTGAAAAGTTGATATCACTCGTATTACGCCGAAATCAGTCGAGTGTAACACGATCGCTAGATGGTAATGCTGGTGCACTATAGCCGCATCGATCGCTAAATAATCTCGACGCGAATACGTATATTAGATGTTTGTAATAATTATCCGCAATTCGCGTAAATTCTTGTAAATTCGCGCAAGGCCGAGTATTCTGTGTTGTGTCTTCTATAGCCTGCAGACGCGAGTACCTTATTGAGATGGCTCCAAGGGATAAACAGCAGAATGTAGAAAGCAGAGGTGTCGTCTTGATAACGCCGGCATAAGCTCGTTTATATCGAAATCGAACGAAAATTCACCACCGGCGCGCCGCGCCGCACCGCACCGCGTCCTGCTAACTCTTCAAAGGGTGCAGGAAATTCGAATCTAAATACACTTGAAAGCGTGCTCGTCTATCTAAAGCTCGTCTTGTCGCCAAACTTGTTTTTATACACGAATTTGAATCGACAACTGTGAAATCAATTTAATCTAATAATACCACTCGGCGCGCCGCGCGCCGCCGGATACAAACCCATTGAAACGTAAACTGCGCATATGAAAATTCAAATTTACACGAATTTATTTCAAGCTGTTGCTCATTTCCAACCGATCTACCCACTTTACATTCGCCGAGTAAAGCAAAGCCAAACGAGCCTGAAAAAAAAACACCTCGTCGCGAAGCATCGATTTTTCCAAATATGTATTACACGTTTTCGTTTCGTTCTTGTTTTAAGCATTCATACAGTATACGAGAGTATACCCAATAGATACGATACAACCAACAACAACCACTTTGACGCACATCTTTCTAAATGATGAGTTCTACGTAGGTACGTAGCACGATATTATAGTCTACGAGTAACTATATAGCTAATGCTATTGACGTTTTTTAGAGGCGCACTACGCTGTGCCGACATTACACGCGTTTATTACGATAACTCGTGCGAATCTTCTCGAGCCTTAAAATCCTGAGGCATTTACCAGACGAAGCGGTTCGATCTTTAGAGATACGAGATACGTCATCTATGCGACTTGTTGTTACTGTTACAACTCCCTTCGGCTGCGAAAACCAAAAACGACTTTTATTTATCGCAACACATGCCTACGCCTACGTTAACAATAAATCGTAAGAAAAAAAAAAAACAACAAAAACATAAGCAGCCAGCCATATTACAACGGAGCTGAGTTCATGAAGTTAAGTGTATCAGTACCAATTCTGATTAATTAAAGCTCCTTTCTTGTAACGAAGACCATTTTTCTTTCGTAGCTAGCTACTCCATGCGAACTTAACCTTGTATTTATGTTCTCAACTAATATGCTATTTACAAAATTTACGCTCTTTGTAGGTGCGCGCACTTGGTGAAGAATTGCGAACAATTCAAGAAAGGACTTTTACTCATAAAATATTAGTACAGGGAAATGAGGATTGAACCTGGAAAAAAATGGTAGTGAGCTGAATTTCACATTATATGTGCAGAATGGTGTCCTTAACAAGGTATAAAAAGTTGTCACCCCTAGGGGATGAGCTAATCCCAGGAGGGGGAAAAAACCGCCAAAAAACAGTTTTTCAACTGTTTTTTGCTAATATCTTCGAAAAAAAGGGTTCTACGTCAAAATAAGTTACATCAAAAAATGTTCCCCATTAAATTTCCTACAGAATGAGAGGAACAGTTTTCTGTAGGAAATTTAATGGGGAACATTTTTTGATATAACTTATTTTGACGTAGAACCCTTTTTTTCGAAGATATTAGCAAAAAACAGTTGAAAAACTGTTTTTTGGGGTTTTTTTTCCCCCTCCTGGGATTAGCTCATCCCCTAGGGGTGACAACTTTTTATACCTTGTTAAGGACACCATTCTGCACATATAATGTGAAATTCAGCTCACTACCATTTTTTTCCAGGTTTGGTCAAAAAATGAGCTCATTTCCCTGTACTATAATAGTGAAAAATGCTTTCAACTCAAATATGATCGGAAATGACCCACTGTGATGCTTATGATGCAAAACCACCTCAAAAAATGTTTGACCTCCCATCTCCACCCCTCTCAGATTTATTGGACCCCTCATACCGAAAATTCAATACACTAAATTTTCGGGTGGAGTAGATGAAATATTTTGAAATTTTCCAGTTCAAAACTACCATTTGGAGAGGGAGGGACTAAGAGTCCTTAAAGTAATGCTATTTTTGAACAAAATGACGTAGATATACAATTGTATAGTTTTAAAATGTTGGTAACATAGGCTATCTGTAACTCAGAAAACCGCTTTCAAATGAAAAAACTCATCAATAAAAAAAAAGGTATACTTGTCACAACAAAAAAATATATACGTTATAGGTATATTATATTTAAAAAAAAATTTAATTTATTATTTTCAACTATTTTATTTGTTTAAATATAAAGAGTATCCGCACTGGTCACACCATCCTCACTCATAAACACCTGTTTACCAAAGATGACCCTCCTATTTGTCCATCATGTAATTCAATACTATCTGTCCCCCACATTCTAACATCTTGCTCAAAATTTTCTAACACGCGTCGACTTTTGAACTTCCCAGACTCACTTCCAGATATCCTCAAAAATGCCCCTGTATTAATCTCTTTCTTACAACGCTCCAATCTTCTCTCCCAAATCTAACTAATAACTACAAAGACCCGTGCCTCTGGCCCAGTTGCAGGATACGGCACGGCTAAACATCAACAGGTAACAGGTAACAGGTAAAAATTACAATTATTAATACTTATGGAAAATAATATTATTGGTCATTCGAAACATTTATTTATTTTTTCGAAAAACTGGCCTTTTTAAAAAGTGGTTTCGAATCCGATGAAAATGGCATAGTCAGATTCAGTTTCTGAATTTGCATCTTTTTATTGTTAGGAGTTTACTCAGGCCCTAATTTTTTTTTTTTTTTTTCAAGAAAAACTAATGACGAAAAAGATAATTTTCTCAAAAATTCCAACTTTCAATACAATTATGGAGATCTAAAAGTGGTCTCGTATCCGCAAGGGAATTAAATATCTAGGCACGCTAATCCTGTCAAATCGCATCTTTTGAGTGTTAGGCATTTTCCTCAAACTTTTTTGGGGGGGAGGGGAGAAAGGATCGAAATAGTGAGAAATTGTGAATTTTCCAAAATTACATTACTTCGAGGACTCCTAGGTCCTCTCTCAAATGGTCGATTGTGGCTGAAAATTTGGCCAAAATTATTTCCACTCAAAGTGAACAACATTTTAAAAATTTATAAAAATCGAAGCATCTTTTTTTCACTCTATCCTAATGATGCATATTTAGTTCATAAAAAAACATGTTTTATACAGTATCATAACCACACATAGATAGCCCACTGGCGTATAGGAATTTATTAATCATGAATGTTGAAAACATATTAAGTTATTTCAAAAACTAACTCATTTTTTAGAACATCCTCTGTGAATGAGTTCCAGTACTGAAAATAAATTCGACTTTTTACTTAGTTTTTTGCGAATATTGAAAGAAAAAATATAGATGAAAAGTCTACAAGTAGCTCATTGATTCTTCCATGAAGATGCACCTAGCTTTGAATTTAAGGGTCCATTCTACACAGGGCCGGATTTAGGTTTCGTGGACCCCGTGGCCCAGTAAATGTGGGGGCCCTTATTTGAACATTTTTTGCAGTGGGTTGGAAGCCAAATATGACCGTCGCAGGGGCTTCCTTATTCGTACCTAATGGTCCTAATCTCGTAATGCACATATGCACTAATTATACCTTTATAAAAAATATAAATAACAGAACAGCAAGTACAATATTTGAAACGCAATCGCTAACAATCTAATAATAGTGACCGAATTATAAATCGGAGTGACGAACAAACACAAAACACAATTATTGATAAAAATTATAAACAGCACAAAAATTATAAATATAAACTTGACTTGTATGTTTGGTGGCCAGCAATTGGTCGTTTTTAATGAATAAAAGATGTTGCCTATTATTTTCTGTATAGGGGTTTCCGGTTTATGAAGAGAAGGAAAATCATTGTAACGTACCTCTTGGTTAAAAACTTTCTTACCTGTCATTTTAAGGGATACTTTTATGATTTTTTGATTGTAGGGGCCCCAAATTTGTGGGGGCCCGGGGCCCATGCCCCTTGGGCCCTGCCCTAAATCCGGCCCTGATTCTACATACACGATTGCATACTGGTTTGCCTGTCAAATGGCCATTTTCGTGCACTTTGATTATCAAATTTCACTTAAAATTTGAAATATACTCCAATAATAAGAATTTGAGAAACTTTACAGAAGGTTTTTTTGATTAAGCGATTATTTGTCTAGAAAAACGCAAAAATAAATTTGCTTTTGAGGAGGCTATATTTCACTGCTTATAACTTCCTTATAAATTGGAATTTGAATTTTTCATTCTGAACAAATTAAAGAGAAGTGCCTTATCTTCTTCATTTTCAAATTTCAAAAGTTTCCATAAAAAATTCACGAAGAATTTTACTCTCAAAAATGTCACTTTTTTAGTGTTATCAATTTTGCTTCCCATATAGATAACATATAGTGCCTGTGAAGTTCAGTTATACTAAGAAAAAGAACCGTGTATGTGAAATATACCCTTTAAAAAAAAGAATTTTTAATTCCCTTATACCCACACAAAAGAAAACAAAAAAACCGTTTGATTTGCCAGCTAGTTATTGCCCACAAATGTATGTCTACATATACTTATTCATTTATGACATTCCAAGTATAATAGTACATATATATTTACAAGATAAGGAAATGAATATACGAGATGCATAATACATTTATACTTATGTGTACTGTATAGTACCTATTGTAAGCGTGGAACGTCATAATAATAAAAGATAATCTTGAATTTATTCCAAGCAATGACCATCAAGGGTGCTACTATTTCTTTTCTCTTGGTGGAGCTGCCGCTCTGTCATTATTTCACCAAATGATTATCTATCTGTGTGAAATACTGAAAACCAAGCTTTAATATTTTATAATAAAGTCGCGAGCGTATCTTAGTGCGGACGGTTCATTCATAAACTGAAAAAATGTAAATTATAAATGTTTCGGGCCTAAAAAATCAAATTTTTGTAGTTTTTTTCTCGATTAATAATTTACGAGCCCAAGGGAAGGGCGCAAAATTCTAGCCATTTCTATTTATTTTAATTTTATTATTATTATTATTTATTTTTTATTTTTTTTGCATTTTTATTCAAAATAAATTTTCATTCTCATTTCATTTCATTATTTATTTAGTTTCCTGGAAGGTTAAGAAAAGTGTTTTTTGTTCGCATTTTCTGTACTTGTTTTTTATACTTTCCCTTCCTTTCATTACTCTTGTGTATGAATAAGAAAAGAAATTCGAATTTTAATTACAACTTACGTAAGAAGCATTGAAAAAATTGTCGGTAGATGTTTGCTTGGAACACGTAGGTACCTACAATTTTATAATGAAATGAAAGAAAAAAAACCATACTGATTTGCGTATTGCTTACATTCCATATTAACTTGTAAAAATATGGTTGACTCGAAGGTCATGACTAATCGGTTGGCGGGCTAGTTTATAGTAAATTCTTCGAGGGCTAACATGAGTAAATAAACGAAACGGTATCGTAGTATCGCTACGAATT
Organism: Phenacoccus solenopsis; assembly: GCA_009761765.1. Lineage (NCBI taxonomy): Eukaryota > Metazoa > Arthropoda > Insecta > Hemiptera > Pseudococcidae > Phenacoccus > Phenacoccus solenopsis. The sequence continues at coordinate 50,901,001 of CM019753.1, forward strand.
GAAATATTGCGGCAATAAAGCCCCAAGTTGAGAAACGATTCATTTTCGCGGCACGTAATATCTCATCCGTATTACTAGAACGTTGTTTATTTGTCGAATTAATATTCAAAATCGAGATAACTAGTTTCGGTTTTTGTTCGAATTTTCTCACCTGATATACCTAGTCGGAGTTCGTCGCACGACGACGAGCCGTTTACACGATACAAATACTGGTAGCGATGATATTTTACTAATTAGATGGCTAATGAAAAAGCAAATAAGAAGCTAAATCAGAAATATTTACATCACTGAGAACGGTTACCTTATTATACGATATATCTAACTATGACCATTATTTCAATTGTCTACAAATTCGCAATGCTAAGGAGAGTACAATTTTTTTCTTTTTCAGATATTTTTCTTTCTCACGTCGTACGCTATTCCATTAGCTCTGATATGCGGACTTTACCTATTTATGCTGATACGATTATGGAAAGGTGTAGCACCAGGAGGGCACGTATCGGCTGAAAGTAAAAGAGGCAAAAAACGTGTTACGAGAATGGTGGTAATAGTGGTCACCGTATTCGCCATATGTTGGTTCCCCATTCAGGTGAGTGGAGCTGTTTTTTTTTCTTTTTCATGCAGGTAATTATTCTATACGGTTAAAAATGGGTAATAGCATAACGGAGCCAGTAAATGCTCAGTTCTATAGTATTGGCAATAGAAGGATTATTATTCCTTCTGTAGCATAGAATAGATTCTGTTTCCTGCTTAAAATCAACGTAGTTAGATCCTGGAGGTCTCCATACCAGAGCTAAGCATGCCATACAACGTTCTTTATCTATTTGAACGAATACTCTTTGTAAAGTATTCGAATACTCGACTAATATTTAAATGATTATGTATTTTTTCTCGTTCACTCCTTTATGATGATCACGCAACGAATCCGCAATTCCATTCCATCGATAAAACAAGAATCAATATTGAATTCTACGATTTATTCACGTTTAATAAGTTACCGTGAATGTTCAAAACTAAAAAAAAGAATCACAATCGTTAGATAGAAATTGGCGAGAGTAGTTCAACCATTTAAGATCGATGGACTATTTGACTTAAGGGGAAGATGCCAAAAATGTGGAAAGACATGAAACAGTCACATTTCGTGGAATTTGGTGGTCGAGGAATGGATCCTTAAACGCCCTCTCATCTACATCACTGATGGTAGGCAAATCATGATTTTTCATTCAGAGCACAGCACATCATCGATTAAATCAAATCTTCAAACAACCATTCATCCATTCCAACATAATTTGAATTTCATCGATGTTCTTGTACAAAACAAAAAGTGGCGTAAAATCGTTCGTTCGCAGTTTGGTTAAAGCGAAAGGATCGCGAGGTATTTATCGTATTGTTCTGATGTTTCGAAGTGTACATCTGTGGCGCTATGAATTTCAAAAGAAAACGAAAATTTTGGTTGTTGTTTCTCCGCGTCACGGAGCGAAGGAATGCGCTTTTATTTTGTTAAACGCGACGCGACGCGATGATGCGCCACCGCGCCACTCAGCTTTTATCAAGAATCTAAAAATGTAGTATGAAATTATGTTCGAAGTACGAATTACATCCAAGCTCGGCATACCTACTCGAGTAACAAAAAAATTCGACGAACGCGGGAAAAATTAATGGAAATACCTTACCAGCTAACAGCTTTGGACGCGACGGCGCGGCCGCCTTAGCGTTGCTTCGTGTCGAACGAGCGGCAATTTCCAACGCTAAATTTCAAATTAGTTTCGCGGATAGCGAACGCGAACGTATTTTCTTCGTCGACTTTATGAAAATATTAAAATACATATTACGTAGTCTTTTTTCTTTCCTTTTTTTTTTTTTTTTTTTTTTTATGATAATCGCGTTATCTTTATTCGGGATATTTTGTTTACAGAAAATTCATCTAGGTATAAGACACCAAGACAACGCTCTGAGTATTTTAATCTTTACTTTGGCTTTCAAAATTCGCTTCAGAAATATCGCGAAGGTGATTTTTATCGTGGCGGAAATTAGATTCATGCCCTTAATTACCATCTAGTATGTAGTACTTACAATGTACATCGTACAGTATAGGTAATTAATGTAGAATACATTTCGAACACGATCTAAATTAATATTCAAATAAGAGTGCACGCATGTTTACGCTGTATGTACCAGTAAGTAGGTATAGCTGGATGAATAAATGTTGGAGTTGGAATTTTCCGTTATCTTCATCAAGTTTTCGGTATCTTTTGAGAAATGAATTTTGAATATCTTACCTAGATTCACTCATTTTTTTTTTCACGCATATGTATTATTCATCAGTTCATCAGCTCATCAGCATTCGACATACGATTGAATAAGAGAAACGCATACTAGCTAAGTACTAGCTAGGTACATAATATGCGTACGTAATAATGACTTCAAGTTTACACTGCATCGACATTTTAAATGCGAAATACGAAATACTATCGCATTGACGAATAAACGTACGAGTACAATCGTACAGTCAAGTATCTAAAAAGGGCGAACTTCAAGTTCACTCGCAGTCAGTCGAATACTTCACCGTCTGCCAGACTACTGGCAGTATTGTCAGAGTACTGCCTGTATTGCCGACTTCGCGAGTGTACCTGTATCCAATAATATCCATCGAAAAATCACTCACAACTACAGCGGCGTTACACTCGGCCACTTTATATTAATTTTAAACTTTTCAATTTAAACTTTTCGAGTTACCGTAAAGCCCGCTACACCGCTACACGCGTTATCGCGCAATCTGAGAAATACAACGATAACAGGCGCGTCAAGTAGGTATATTGATCGTACTGCGAAGCTTATTTACGATTTACCTTCAATCTACCTATATACGTGAATAATTTCATACCTTGCCAAACATTGGTGGTAATAAAGCGTGAAAATGAGCGGAAAAGGTTTCTCTTTTCGCCAAAAGCGCTTATTATAGATTCGTGGTACGTATATCACGATTTATGAAGCGTTTTTACGACCCTTATTTCGTATTATCACGCAATACCGAACAAGACCACGGCTGCGGCAATAGCTAATTTATGTAATTTAATAGCCGAATACGCCATATTTTAGCAATCCCTGAAACACAAAAAAAAATTGAACTAGCTCGCCTTCTCATTTTGAAAGTATTTCTGGAAATATTCTTATCTTGAATCACAAAGAACGTTCTGATCATACTTGTTTCATTTCAGCCAAAAAAATGGCTGCAAAAATTTCCTTTGATTTATAAGGAGAATGAAAAATCCAGAGTTATGAATTATTAATATTTATATATGGATATTCAAAATAGAAATTATAATTAAAAGAAAAAAAAATTGAAATTAAATTTATTATTTTAAATTAGATTACCATTTATTTTTCGAAATTTGATTTTTGGTGATGCCTCACCCCAAAAATTGTTTCTTTGGACATTGAATGAAACCGCAAAAAATTTAAACTCAAAAAAATAATTTTTGCTCCTAGCAACTTGAACTAAAAGTTTTTCAATATTTGAAATTTCCAACCTAAATGAAAAAATTGTCTAACATTATTCCTAAATAAATTGCTCAAAATTCAACAATATTCGTGACGCACTTTCATTGCGTAATACTTCTTTCAGTGACCTGCTGCTTCCTCTTCCAGACCACTAACCTACAATAGCTCAACTTTCTCTCTTCCTTAGACAAACTCACCTCCTCTGTGTAATCTAACTTAACTCTTCCACGTCTCTGCCCTTTGTAGAAGCTATATTCAAATGATTAGAGCAGGATTATAGAAATACTCATGTAATATTATTATAGGAAAGTACTTCTCCCATAGCGTTCCCACATGTATGCGGATTGTTTGAGATATTCTGCCGAACAACCCGTGGCGGAACGGTATGGTAACGGATCTCAAATGTTGGAGGTATAGAGTTGAATTTTTTCAACGATTTTTCGGTCAGTTTTTTTCCCCATTTTTTTTGTTGAATTTTTTTTTAATATTATTTTATTTTTATTCCTACAATTTTTACATTATTATCATTTTATTCCACCCTTCGAAGCTTCAGACCACCTTGGAACTTTCAGACCTACGTTCCTTACCTCAAAGTTAGGTTTGGTTGGGTTTAATTTATTTATTATTTTTTTCACCGTTCGAACTTTCATACATGGAACTTTCAGCTTCTGCAAACGAACACGTATTATTACCTTCATTATTGCAAACGTACGGGAAAAAATCCGGCTCTAATCAAAGTATTTTATTTTTATATTTTTTCTCCTGAGACGAAATTATAAACAAAAAATGACAAAAGATGATGATTATTATTATTTTTTGAGAACACAAAAAAATTATAAAAAAGAAAATTGTAAAAAATTCAATCATTTGGATATAGCTTTTTATAACAGTACATAGCAAGCGAGAAAAAAATATTTCATTGAAGGACATTTTTTTTTTTTTTAGTTCAAATTTAATAAGTATTTCGTGTTCTTTAGACCTCAAAAAACTGATAGAATATTTTTTCCCGAAATGAGAAGAGTTTCTTTCTTCGGTTTTATGGAAAAAAATGCTATTTAGAAATGTTTTCAAAGTGAATTGAAAAATTGATACATTATTTATGGATATGAGTCTTAATCATACAAGTCTAATTTCAGCACGCCGGTATCAAATGATTTCTTGCATTTCTTATGATATAATATTGTCGCATAAATTAGTAAATACTGTATAACATGCTCAATTTACGTAAATTACCAGTGTCTCAATTAATAAAAAAAAATAAATTTATACATTATATTTAATAGAGATTTTACAATAAAATTAATAAAAATTGTTCAGTCAGTTTGTTGGGGAGTTTTAAGGGCACAAAATATTAAATTTGAATGTAAAAAATGTTGACAGCAAAATAATTTTTTTCATTTTTTTTCACTTTTTTTTTTCGAAAAATTTCAAATCTATGAAAACTTTTAGCTCAAGTTGCCATGGATTACAATAATTATTTAATGCTAAAATTTTATGGGGTTCATTTAGGATTAAAAAGAACATTTTTGGAACAAGACACTGCTTAAAAGTTGAAAAAAATCTTTCACCTCTAAGTATACCTAAGATTGGTTCAAAAATACTGGGAAATTTGTTTTGTTGTTTTTTTCTCATAATGACTAAAAATTTTTCCTTTGCATTAAAAACACACTATAGAATTTTTTGTGTAAAAAAAATAATTAATATTAAATGGTGGCGCATTTAGGTTGAATAATACAACATTTTTTATAATATTATGTAATTTAAAAAAATATATACATATAAAAACCATACAAACCGAGATCATTTCTATATATACACAGTTATTGCGAGATCATGAGATCCGTTTGCCGGATCTCACAACGTTTTACATAGCACACGTTGTTTGCGAGGTCCAGTACATCGTGTAGGCAAGTTTTCAGCCGGATCTCGGTTTAGCTATGATTTACGTATGGATATATTTTATATATTTCTTATATGTTTGACAGTGAAAGGGAGATCCCCCCGATTTTCTACTCGCCTCTATAGCAACAGCGCAGAGAGAGATCCGGCGTTGATTCAAACGGTTACTTGGGCGTCTAATGAGCCTTTATTTTTTTGCTGTTCATCAACATTTTTGAAAAGCGCGCATCATACATAATTTAAACTTTTCATGTTCACATGCTTTTTTTTTGAAAATTTTTGCACCAAAAAACTGCATTTATCATCCTAATCACAAATCTGGCAAAATCTCAAATGGGATCTCGCAATAATACATTAACAACTATGTATATAGGTATACTACGGTAAAGGTAAGCCCGTTTATGGAAGCCCCTTTCTGGTCTCGCAACGTTTTGTGTGTATATTTGAACGTATATAGCTTTCAGTTTTATACAAACGTTGGGAAGCCCTGGATATGGTGCTATCTTGGGTAGACCCACCCGGGCCTGATAAGGATAGTAGTAAATCTGAAGTGTATCTTATAAGAACCACTGCATATCATTTGTATTCGTGAATTTTGAATTTTTCTTACCCCTCTAAAGGTTCCTAATATGCTATGTTCAAGTGGTTTCCAAAAAACTCACGGGAGCATCTTTAGCTCTTCAAATAAGGCCGGGTCTCTGAACGTCTGTTTGATATCTACGGTCCAGGGCCTGACAAGGATAGTAGCATATATATATATATTTCATTCTTTAGATAGACTCATTACACCCACTAAATATACGAGTATTCCAAAATTGCTTTCCTTTTTTATAATAACTCATTGCAATATCTTTCGTAGTTCTAGTATAATTATACGTAGTATCGATTGCGGTGCATTAAAATTTTTACCCACAAAAATCGATATTTTTCGTTCAACAACGCTTTACCGCGTAAAAATTTAAAATTCGTCGCTACATTTCTTCCAAATAGAGTTTCGACGACCGCTCGCTACGTGTTTTCAATGCTAATTAGCGACGTGCTGGCTTCATTTAAAATTCTGTACTCGCTAGCGTTCAAATAAATCCCGATACGTGGGGCCCTTTTCGTTTTGAATTAAGAAGTAGAAAAGGTTCTACTCGATGAAAAACCCGTTATAGGTATACCTTCAATTCTTAATACGCGATTCAATGTTCATACAATAGCGAGATCAATTTCGCATCGAACGTCGCAACGGGCTAGTCGCACTCTTCATCCTCAACGCAATGTTGGTATATTGGTACACTTGGATCAGTTGAAGGGTGGAAACTTATGGATATGCTACGAGCCACGTCGATCGTGTAGTTGCAATGAAATAGATATGAACGAGTTAATACCTGTACTCGTTCGAGTAATGCCAGTATACTGCTATTACCAGTGCTATGATGATGGCCTGCGACAAGGATAACATCCGTAGAACAGTGTTTTGTAAGAGAACTAGAGAAGCTGTCATTTACTTTACCACATATATGTAACGCTAATTCTAATGACTTGAATCCGATTTTGTGTTTCTTCTCTCAAGAATGCTCGTTGGTTTTTATTCATAAGTACAGTGGTACACGCTTTCATCTATATTTTTCATGGATATAATTTTTTAGGCGAATGGAAAAATTAGGACTTGTTTCTTTTTTTCTAAATTTCGTTATCATTTAAGACGTGTTGCCGAATAATTTTTTTAAATTTTTATGTTTGTACGATACTTAAGTTATTACGAGGTATGTTAGAATTTCCAAAATGGCTTCAACTATCGGTAATAAGTGCAATGCGAGTTTTAGTTTCAAGTCTACTCATGGGCGTCACGTAAAAAATGGCAAGTGCAGTGTGCATACAGTTGTGACGGTATACTCCTAGGATGATTAGTATTTTGCGCTTTTCAGCTGCGAAATTTATATGTGTCTTTTCAGCTGCAACAATACCAAAATAGAATTTACGCCTAGAAGCGTTAAAATCGACAAAAAATTAAAAAAAATTAAAATCGTGATAATTGAGAAATCCTATGATGAGAAAAAATTTATTTATTGAATCTTTTCAACACAGGGAGAAATATATATGTATATATATTATATAAGCTATGCAGCGATTTGCAGCGGCTACAACTAAGGTTACAATTAAGTAATTGCTACCTTACATAAATTAAATCACGCATATATCAAGTAATTATGCCACACGAAGTAATGGACCATTTAGGCGATTAATAATATAAAAACGTAGGCTTATATTTACATCGCAACACACATTGTGTGCGAGTTTTAACTCATACGCGTTATGGAGCTATCAGGTGCGTCGGAGAGCACCTATAACACAGTGGAGAGTGGAGTGAAAAAAATCATCGAGTTAAACGTGAATTTATATGTGACTACTGCGAAAAGTCTTTCATTTTGAAAAGCTCTGCTCGCCCCAAGAACGTAGTGGAAAAAGTTTATTTTAATGTCTTGGAGAAGAAATCAGAAACATACGTTTTAGATTTTGAGAGCACTGCACGTTTCTTTTCTGTTGCTGCAGTGATTACAATCGTATTATACTTAATCTGTTCTTTTACAAAGTTGAACATTTATTAGGCTCCGGGTATGTACAATAACACCTAATACTTTTTTTAACGCGTAAGATAGAGTGGAAGGCGCAATGTTACAAGTAATGATATTTTTTCACCATAAATCCATTCATATTTTAGACAATGTTTTGTAGCTTAACTCATAATTATATACACACTAATAATTATATTAAAAAACAAAAAGCACGCATACAAAAAAAAAAAAAACACTGAATTTTAAAAAATACGTAAAGATGGAACAAACATCCCATCAGCACTTGTTTTTTCGAATCATTCGAAAATGTTATAAATTCTAATATACCAACGTGTACTTACGTGCGATGAACTTATAAAATAAATGAACGCCCGTAAAAAAAAAGTTTACCCATATCCGAAAGTTTTTTGCGAGCTTAAATGAATCAAATCCTATGTGTTTGAGAATGAAAGCACATTATCGCCAACAACCAACTTGTTGAACGTTTGTAAAAATTTGATGCACTTTTAACGTGTAAACATAGCCCATTGTTGGTCTGGCACTCTGGCCAATTTCGATGCTTTTAAAAAGGGTTTTAAGCGAACTTGGATGGCGTGACGTACCGCCTTGAGTCATTATTCATCGTTTAAATGCCATTGTTGTTTATAAAATTCACAGCAAACAGGAATTTTAATTATTAAAGCAAATAACTAGAATAATCGAGAAGAGGTTGGTCTATACTACGGATAATTAACATTTCAAGATAACTTCGCATGATAGGTACAATTCGACTCGAAAGCAACCCGAACCCGTCCTAAGCCTGGTCATTAATCTTTTTTGACATTTTCATTTTTTTTGCCGCGGACGCTAACTTATTCATTTCCATTTTTCAAGGACCTACACCCATACGTACTGTATATACGTATACTTGTATAATATATTCGCTTTTAACTTCGCTAGGTATTATAGCTAGATTATACCCGGCGAATAACACAGCCATTCAAATTTTCAATTAGATTAAAATGCTACCAATATTTTTATACTTATTCGTTGAGAAAAACTACATTCGTTGAAATGTAAATAGATTACGTATAAATATGGAAGTTGTGCTGAAGCGGCGCGCCGTTCATCCGACGGTAGATGAAACTGATGAAAAAACGCCACACATGTAGTATAAGTTTACGTATTAGGCGATGATACAAATACGCAATGGTAATATCTTCGTCGTACATCGAGATACGTATAGTTACAAAATACATACATACATCTTATCTTGGTCGACGCATTTGCGCTCCAGCTTCAATCATTAAGTTATCCAATGATCCAAAATCCGAGTGAAATATGGTCGTAATTTGTTTCGGCTTAATCTCGTGGAAATTTTTTACAAGCGTAATATTTCACGCTACACGAGCGGATTACAATTTATTTGTCTTCATTGTACATCATATCTCTTATATATATAAATATACGGTATATAGCTACGTATTTTACGTAGGTACCTCTACGTTGCGTTGTACGCATACATCAACTCGTCGTACACGCGATTTTAATAAAGCTTTCTCTACACAAAACTATGCGCTTAATAAAATACAATAATACAACAACGTATACCAAAACGAAGACGAATAAGATTTCGAAATTGAAACTGCCTTACTCTGCTCGCTTATTGAATAAGTTCTTTATGTTAAGCATACCTGTCTATATGGGCAGGCTAAAGCCTATTTCTCGTATATTAAATGCTGCGTTGAATAAGCAACGAAAATCTTGGGAGATCATGCATCGATATTAACATCCAGAGAAGTTTAATAGTCTGTGTGATTATTGCGAGCGAATAATTCTCCCAAGTGTCCTGTCACTGAAATGCTATACCTGTGAAAGAAATGAAATGCAATAATTACATAGGAAGCTCTAACGTTAACAATGAAGCCAACAGAACGTATAGTGATTTTTTTGTTTTCCTCTTTAATTGTTTTGCAGTCATTATGATATAACAAATATGTCGATGTTTGATTCTATGGTAGGTAATGATGCATTGTTACATACTAACTATAACACAGATAAACTTTTTTCAGTGAAGCTATGTAAATTACGAATGTTTTTGCACAGTATGTTCCCTTTCTATGTAGCTCCCTTCATACTACATGTACGTCTTCTCATGTGTACTAGGTTGCTTAAAATTTTCAACATCGAATGTGAAGTATGAAAGAAATGGAAATAACCGTATTTCTGTGGTTTACGTATTTGAACAGTAGCGTAGTAAGGAAATTGCCGCCCCGGGCAATTCAAAATCTTGCCACCCCCTTCGAAAAAAAAATTAAAAATGCCATGATCACTTATTCAGAATGAAAATGAAAATATCTGTACTTGAGTATAATTTTTTATTGACGATGTAAGGTTACAACCAGGGACGTACTGAGCGAGGAGGTGTGTGGGTTCTCACCCTCCCAGAGGTTTTGCGCAGTCGGCAAAAGTCGGCAAATCGACATCGGTGAGAAAAATTCGACAATTCCTGCTTCACTTGTCTCAGTAACAGCGAAAATTCAACAATAAATAAATAAATCAAACAAAAAGACATATATTTGCGCATTGTTTTGCTCACTCTGCTCGAAGCTTTTCTATTCGCGAATTTCGGCTACACTAGGAGGGATAATGTCGTCATCTGAGAAGGAGATACTGAATATCGGAAATGAACGAGATTAATGAAAACTGATATTACAGCCTACCTGATTTCGGAAGGGAAGGTCGGGGGAGGGTGGGGTCTTCAAATCTTTGCGTTTCAGACCATTTGTAATCATCTGGCAGGTGTCCAACTTTTTGGTGTATATATATATTTTTTTTCCCCCACGCGTAGCGCCGACGAGTATTCATAAAATTCGCTCAAAATTTGGTGAAGAACTCTTCTTGAAAATGCGCAGAAGTACTTTTTTTGTTTTTTCGAAAAATTTCAAAATGGCGGATCACTCAAATTTTGAGGGGGGCTGGAGAAGAGGCAAATAGCTCAAATTTTTCGTTTTTGATCTCATATGAAAGAGTGAGTCACGGATACTAACATATCCAAATTTCAGCTTCTTAAGTGCATATTGAGAGGAGTTAGATCAAAAAACGGCTTTTTGAGGAAGTTTTGAGTCATGAAATTTCTTGAATCTTCCATATCTCCCCACCAAATCAAGTTAAAGAGGTCAAATTTTGTGTGTGAGGTTAGTTGGTGACCACAATATGACCTCTTGAATTTGGATCAAAATGGATTCAAAATGGCGGATTATCAAAATTTTGAGTAGAGCTTGAGGAGCCTCAAGTTGGTAAAAATGTAATTAATATGAATTCATATGGTTATTGGGAATAAGTTATATACTATATCCCGAATTCACTTCCATACATTATGTTGGAGGGGGAAGGCGGGGTTACCAACCTAAAATAGTGGTGGGGGTACAGGAGGGGTCGAAAATTTTTTATTGCTGTGTCATATGATAAAATGAGCCCAAGTGACAAACGTATTTTTATTTTAGCTTCTTCAGTGATTTTGGAGGGGAGTTAGAGCAAAAAACGGCTTTTGGAGGGGAAATTGCTGCAGGAAATTTCATGAATCTTCCATATCTCATCACCAAATCGGCCTAGAATGGTCAAACTTTGTGTGTAGGATTAGTTTGTGACCAGAATATAACCCCCTAAATTTGAGTCAAAATGGATCCAAAATGGCGGATTATCAAGATTTGAAGATAATTTGAGGACCCTCAAATAGTTATAATTTGAGAAATATGTGTTCGCATGATTATTTCATGACAAGAAATACAATTCAACTTCTTAAGTGTTTTTGGAAAGGATAAAGGTAGGGGTTTTCAGACTTGGTATTGGGTGTGGCCTGTAGTCATGAACGGTTAAGCAAGGTTATTAGTAAATCAAAACCAGCTCCAATTAAAAACTCAGCTCCAGTAAAGCGGCATGGCTGCTTACATTTTTTTTTTCTATTTTATTTTAGGTCGCTCTACATCAAAGGTCATTTGCGACCGCAATCACATATGCATATGTTAGATTAATGGCAGTAATTCAGTAGCCCGAAGGAACGAGGTTAGTTTCACGGTGATTTCTTCGTCATCTGAGAGGATGTCATTTAGTCGCACGTTTGTCCTTCCGAAGTGAACCTGGCGTTGATTTAGGTACGAACCGCATTCTGTTAGGAGGTGTTGAACAGAAACTTGGACATTACAGGAATCACAGAATGGAGGGTCAGATTTATTCAATAGGTGCGCATGGGTTAAATTACAGTGACCGATTGGTAACCGTGCGAGTGCAGTTTCCTCTCGACGATTCTCTCTATACGCTACCATCCAGTCTTTAACTTCCGGTTTTACGTTGAAAAGTTTAGAATTGCGGTGAAGTGAGCTCCATTCCTTCTGCCACTCTTCAATAACAGCTCTATTAAATTTAGTGAAGATACTTTTCATCTCGATTGGGTCTGGGATGTTTTGCGGATATTGGAAGTTTATTTTTTCAAATTCAATTTTGCAGCGTATTCCTGGCGACTTTGGAATGTGTTTTTTTTTTACAGAGTAAATTTGGTGATAACTAAGGTTTATTGTGTTTTTGAAAGTTGGATTGGTTGGACGGCAGTAATTGGAGTTGATATTTCATAGTGAGAAGCGATCTTCTGGATTTTAACGGCATGATATCTGCTTCGACGTGGAGACTGGGTATAGGGCTGATGTATAGAGCTCCTGTTATTAACCGAAGCGCTGAATTTTGGATGAGGTCAAGCTTTTTTAAAATAGATGGTTTGACGCTGCCATATAGAATGGAAGCATAGTCTAACTTGGACAAGGTGAGACTTTTGTAGAGATTTTTCAGTGTTTTTCTATCGGCTTCCCAATTTTTATGAGCTACCATTTTCAATACATCTAAGGATTTCAGTCCGTGAGTTGTAAGGTTTTCAATATGGTCTTTCCACAATAATTTCCGGTCAAGGGTTAACCTTAGAAGTTTGATGGAGGATGAATTTTCTATGATAGTGTCTCTTAATCTAATTTCGCAGACTGGCGGATCCCGTCGTTTATTACTGAAGACTATGCGTTTAGTTTCGCTGGGGGAAAAAGTTAAGTCTTGCTGGGTGGCCCAATTATATAACCTACATGTGGTTTTCTGTAGTTGTTCATTTAAAAGTTGAAGGTTGCTCGAAGTCACATAAATGGTCAAGTTTTGAATTTATTATTTTTTTAAATTATAACTCATTGTTTTTTCATCATTTTAAATTTTTTTTATTGTTTTGTTTTAAACTGTTGAATATTTTATCGCCTAGGTTTCATTTTTCCCTTATTTATTCGAATCTGATTTTCTCCAGTTTTTTAGTTTTTAAGCTTTCATTTTTTTTTTTTTTTCGTTATACCGGGTAACTACTTGATTCGAGCATTCAAAGAGATAAAATCAGCTAAAGGTGAAACAATTCAATACATTTATGTGTATTTTTGATAACAAAAGTATTATTTAAGATTTTGCATTTTATTTAACGATAGACGCTTTTAAGCATTAAATAAATTTAATTTATGCCATTTATTGTTGCTAATATCATTCAAATGTATTTATTTCTATGAGGGTAAGATTTTTGCGCTTGGGGTGTTCCAATCAAGTAATCACCCGGTATTTCAGCAATTATCTTCAGTTTGACACATTATTCCATTTTTGCACATTTGTTTTCATCTTATAATTTTTTTTTTTTTTCATGATATCTTTCATTGTAGCATTTTTTAGTTTTTGGAATTTTTCATTTTTAACAATATTATTGTTTAGTTTTTAAACTTCCCAACTGGTTTGCTTTCTAATTTTTGGATTTTTTTTATTTATAAAAATTTTTCTATTTTATTATGTTGTTTTGTAATATGGACTTTTTTAATTTATCCATTTTCTCATCAATGTTTTCATTAATTCTTGAATTTCCTTCCGTTTTTTTTTTAATTTGAAAAAAATCAATTTTCAGATATTCTTTATGTTTTTAGTTTTGCATTTAAAAAACATTTTTGTTCTTTTGTGATTTTTGTATTATCTTAAGAAATCACTTCGTGACTTTGAAGGGTATAATGTGTGTAGCAGTTTAAAGCCATCATCCCAAATTAATGATTTATAATTTGTAATAATTTTAAAAATTCAACATCCGTTTTTATTCACCAAAATTCAAAATGATGCAGAATATCCATTTTTGCATATCAAAATAATGAAACTTGTACAGTGTATCACCTTCTCAGGTAGTTCAAAAAACGGCTGCAGATGTTGGCGTCTTTGATTTTTTTAATTGCTTCTCTTTAGTGCCAAGGCTCGGACCGTGTCTGGTTACAACTTTATTTTCCTAGATGTTTTCCGCGAATTGATCGATTATGTCATCAAAATCGATACTTTTCACCAAATCTTTTTCATTGGAAAGTATCAAAAGATGACATAATCGATCTCGGCCTATGGTAAATTAACTTCAGCTTACTAAAGCTTCTTTCACATGATACTGATATTGGCGGTAAAATAAAAAAGAGCATTGGGATAAGCAACTCTTAAATTTAAATTTGTAAAATGCTTAAAAATCAAATAAACAGAATCTGATTTTAAATTTTTTTGAATTTTTCTTTACTGAATTTGATAGTGTTCAGACGCCTAATTTGATGTTTGGTATTTCAAATAAGCGAAAATAAAGATGAATTCATGATAATGAATCGTTAAAATTCAAAAATTTGTGTGACAAGTTTTTTAAAAATATAGGTACCACTCGAACAAATCTTCCTAACTACTACACATTTCACGAATTAATTATACAATAATTTCCCAATATTGTGATGTTATTTTGTTTTTAATCAGAAATATTTTGTTTTATAAAGACTTCTGAAAATTGTTTCATTTATTTTTAAAGTCGTTTTATATTTTTTCATTGAAATCATTCATTCAATCAATAAACGAATGAATATTCTTGCACGAAGATAGAATACTTTATTTTTATCCATTTATATTTTTCGATTTCAACATTTCCAGACAATGTTAACCTATTTCAAAATTTTTGAATGAATATCACCAAAGAAGAAACCGTGTAGATAAGTCGAGTTAAAATTATACTCGGCAATATTGAAGATTTTTTTATGTGACGATGCGACGCGATGTAGCGTAAAATTATATTTATTTTGCCACTCCTGAAAATTTGCCGCCCTGGGAATCTTCACCCTACCCCCCCCCTTACCTACGTCACTGTGTTCCATCGTATATTACTTATACATAAGGTTGATTGTCTACAGTGCCGGTTTTAGAATTGCTGCTTGAATGCGTTTCAGTTCCATAATGTCATAATGTCAAGCGGGAAAGATAATAAAACGTTTACATTACTTAGCAAAGTTCATTTAAACACCTAAAAAAAAAAAAAAAAAAAAAAAAAAAAAAAAAAAAAACAAGAAGCTCCCCATGACTATCTAATATTACGTATATTTTCGCATAAAGAAGTCAGTAAAAAATCCTGAAAAATGTTTTTCAAAGATGAATATCGACGTACAATATTCGTATCGTTAACGGTTGTATCATATATGTAGTTCAAATCTCCATCACTGATGTGTTCGTATCTCGATACGTTTCATTTGTCGAATTCCAATTTCGATTTTGGACATTCAACACAGCGGAGTTCGAGTAGCACGAGTACGCTCGAAGGATTTAAGATTGAAAAGTGAAAACTTTGGCTGGTATTTTCGACGTTACGGTTACGTCGTAACGACAGCGGCAGTCTGTTTAAATACCACCAGTCTGTTTTCTTTAATATAAAACCATATTGACTTTGGCGTCTCAACAGCAAAGCTAATAAATACGTAAAACCGACGAATTCATCATATTATCGATCGCGAGACCTACAACCTGCTCTCAAAATACGAAATTCGAGGCCCCGAACAATGGAATTTGGAATATTTCGCATATGTATAAATGTAATATGTTCGCAATATACATACGTACTCGTACCTACGTACAAAATAAAAATACGTCGTATACACGTAGTCGAGTTGCTATCTACACGCTACCTATACGTACATATACATACCTACATATTATCATTCGCAGATGTATGAAATTTCACTTATCCCGTATGCATTGCCATATACCACCATATGCCAACGCTACCGTTATTCCACAAACGCCTAATGAATTTTTCAACTTTGCTGAAATTAAGTTTACATTCTACGAAGCGAAGCGACGCGACGCAACGTGTCAACTCTTTTCCCTGCGAGACAACTTTTCTTCTACATACTACGAGTTGTGTATACCATGCAATGTACGTGTATGTTGGCTGAGACGAGCGAGCATCACGTACACTACCACACTTCTTTTCGTATTACATAAATCACATCATACGAGTATATCACGTACGTATTAATTACGTACGCAACGACAAAGTCGCAAATCAACGTCGGCGTTGTACGAAATCGAAATTTCTAAATTCTTCGTGGAATTTAGGCATACTACGAAAATTTATTCGTTGTTATAAGCAAATAAGTAGGTAACGAAATAGGTGCACAACTACACACGCCAACGCGCGCGCATATTTTAACACAGATGATCGGATACTAATATAGTGTATCTGTCTTTCAGGAAAGCAACTCTTTCAGAATTACTCGTAGTTTTCCGTGTTATTAACATTTCTTGACAAGCTTCAGCCCCCACGTTAATCAATTTATAGAAAACGCTCCGCTCCGTTCACAAATTTTTGATTTCCAGCATTTATAACATTTTGCTCTTATCTTATTTTCCAACGCCATCGTAGCTTTTTTTCCTTCACGTCTCCGCTATACTCGATAATTACAACGAATCAAATTACAGAATGTTTTCAGCCTCCTGATGTTCAGTTTTTGACCGACTTTTTTTCACATGCAAATACGTAAATGAATCGCGCAATAAAGTAAATATTTGCTTTTGCCGACTATACGAAAATTTTCGTTAAAAATAACAAGTTCTTGTTCTTCAACGAAATGGAAAAATCCTAAAATAACTTTCGCAAGCTATCGAATTAAAAAAGTACTTATTCGAAAGCAAATCGAAATTTATTAAAAAGCAAATTTCCATATTATAGTCTGCGAGCTTTCGGGCGAAACTATTTCTTAAATAAATCACTGCGATATTTTCAACAATTACGTCTACACGTGTACGAGTGGAATGGAAAGCATTGAAAACGTGTTATTTCATATTTCAGTTTCAAGTTATGCCGCTTCTTAATAAATTCCCATTACCTTTATGTTTGTATGTGAAATTACGAATTCGCATAACTTCGTTGTCTTATCAGTATAATAAGTAGATAACTCGGCATAGCAGTGTGTTGTAGGTACATTAGGCATGGAATGAATTTTGCATTTATTCAAAAATCCATAGCACTACTCGCTAAATAGTCGTTAAATTATCCATGTTCAACATTGTTCAGCAGTCTCTTACGTCAACGAATACGTTCAACATGATGGCATTAAATTTTGAATATTTTTTAGACCTTTAAAAAAATGAAAAATAGTTTCGGACGATTCCAATTCTCAGAACATGTGGCTGGTATTTTGTTGTACGTAACTACTTAATATACAAAGGAAAAAAATTGGTTGCCTTTTTTTTCGCATTTCATCGACTCTAATTTTTTTTAAGATTTAAAAAATAGCGTGCATATTTCACGAATTTCCGAAACAATTTCAGAATTTTTTAAAGTTTCGCTAATTTTGGTTCCAAGTGGCACGAAAATCAATAATACTTCGAGAATCCCTAAAAGGTAAAAATTAAGCACATCTTGTTTTTACAGGCTCTTAAGGCCGAAACCGAGTTCATACAGTCCATTCTAACGATAAATTTATACGTTTAGTACATTCTCTTTTCAACAATACATGAGATATGTTATTCCTCGAATTAAAAAAAAAACTTAAATCGTGAAAGAATTAGTTTTTGAATTTGGTTTACTCTTTGAACAATAGAATAACAACAACAAAAAAAAGTTCACCCTACAAGGGAAGCACTCGAACTTGTACTTGGACATCTATATTTCAATGAAACAAATTTTGTTGAAACATACACAAAATCTAGTCTGCGCTTGGTGATTTGGTATAATTACGATTTTTTTGAAATCTGAAATTGGCAGCTACTGATAGCAATATTTATGAAGAAATCAGCAAATTGAAAACATTAGTCTTACGTCAACTTTTCTGGTACACTGTTTCGTCAAAACAATACGTTCGTAATTTCTCGATCGTACGAAAATATTTCTACGCCCTTTCCCCAACGAGGAGCAGGGGGCACTGCAAAGGGCCTGGGCTAAATTACTACGACCACATAAGCTCATATTATTGTTTATGTTTCCGAAGCTCCCGCTTTTGCGTGAGATGGACTCGAATTTAAAAATTGAAATGAAACCCCGAAGAAAATAAATCATGAATAAAAGAAATCCATGTAACATTAGGGTAGTTTGAATTTTATTATAATTTTTTTTTTATCTCAGGTTCCTAATCTCTAATATTATTCATTTTCACAGAAAAAAATTCTAGTTTAAAAATTAAGTGTAAAAAATCAGCGTTTCATTTTACGTAAAAATTACGCTAAAAATGTTTAAAGCTAATTTATTATAGAAAAGAAAAGCAATTTTGGAATACATTTGGTACGTATAATTTATTTCTAAATGTAAAAAATGAAAAATAAACGTATTTCATTCAACTCGCGTAGTAAGTCAGTAATTATTCAAACACTTTCACTCGTATAACATAGGGTCTTATTGGCGACTTATTTAAGGGGGAATAATGACTTTTTATGAGGGAATAATGAGATTGTTATGAGTAACAACAATGTGTACAGTCCGCGAGAAAATGTTTTTTGGTTTAATGGACCTCTTACGATTCGTATTCTTAAATTTATTCAGCTTTGTTTAGGAGTTTTAGCATAACTGTGTGATGAGTTGAATAAAATAGTATACTATTTTTCATACTTGTGAGAGGAAAACGCTACTTTACCTCCCGCTCGCTAATCACTCGAGTCTCAAACGAGCGCTTTTCTACCGCATTTAAGAAAAATGTCGTTCACTACTCGGGAGAAAAATTGATTCTTGACTCGTGTGACTGATCACCCTCGCTTCGTTTGTGTCACAAACCTGACACTCGTCAAGAATCACTTTTACCTCCCTAGTTGTGAAATATACTATTGCAGTTACCTATAAGAAATTGCATTGCTATTATACCTCAATGGGCCACCATTTAATTTTATTTTTAATACGAAAATTTGTGTAACGTGTTCATAATGTAAAAGGAACATTTTTTGAAATTATGACTACAAAAAAAATTTTTTCATGTGGTTTTGAACTATGTTAATGTAACGTACCGAACTGTTTACAAATAAGCAATGAATGTACATATTGCCCGTCGCTTTTAATTTATAAATTAAGTCGTAACAAAGTAAATATATTGGAAAATGTATTTTTATTAAATATTAAATTTTGATTATAATTATAATTCATATTAATATTTTACATTATTTTAAATCAAATAATCCTTTAGGTATTAATAATAATATTGATATAATTAATCTTAATCCTTATTCTTTAATTAAAGATTTAATTTTTTTTTTTTTTGTAATTTTTTTTTTTTTAAATTTAACTTTATTATTTCCTATTTTTTTAAATAATTATGATAATTTTAATGAAATAAATTAATCTTGCTAATGGGTAAATATAATTCCTTAATTCTAACGTACGTTGTTCACTTCATCTGCTTATGCGAGTATATGTAGATGATACATTATACGAAACACGTATCGCGAACTGCTCGCTGTCGCAGAAATGGCGAAGAATGAAAAATAAAGTAAAGAAATTATTCGTACAAGAATTACGGAGGAAAATGAAAATATTTCTAAAAAGAAAAGGATTGATCGCGAAATAAAGCACAAATGCTCGTTAAGTTTTTTTTCTTTTTTTTTTCTCGATAAAATATGCATACTACCACATAAGTATAGAGCAATTTAAATATCACGTAGCAGCGCATACAAAATGTAGGTACTGAAGAATTCCACTTCTCTCGGATACGTAATTTTCCAAAAGTTATTTTAGTACACGCCTGTGGTCGAACAAAAACAAGAAAAAGTAACAAAAAAAAAATCTTTTCCAGCTAGCCAAGCGGTTATACAAACATTAATTAGGAAAGCTCGTTTCGGCCGGACGTAAGGATCGGTGTACCTCGAAAAGACATTCTTTACATTAATTTGAGGGAAAAAACGCTTTTTCATTTCTAACGGCGAAATAAAAGTAAAAGCGAGAGAAAATGAGAAGGATGAAGTGCACTGAAGTATGAAATACGTGTTACACAACCTATAATAACTTTTCGATAGTCCACGCTACGTATTACCGCAGTGCGTGTTGTAAATAGTAATAGGTATTTTTTTTTCTCCGTCTTCTTGTTTTTACGTCGGCAAAAATACGTACTTTTTTCGTTGATAGAAATCGAATGGGCGTACCAGCGTTGTAAAAGTGTTTAATACTCTCACTCAATCTGATTATAGCGTGGTAACACAAATAAATCCTCAAGTAATGTTTAAGTCGTTGATTCAGCAGCGTTTTAAACGCTCAACTCTGTTTGGCCGTCCTTTTACATTTACCCAAAACAAATCTCTCTTCTGATCTGACCTTTAAGGAAATCACTAAGAAATCAAGTCATTCGTGAAATGTGAATTTTGGCTACGAAGTCGATCCATATGGAACGATTACGGATAATTTCGAACGATAATATTCAGAAATTTCGAGTCTTTTTTCTCGCAAATTAAAAAGCTTCAAATCAAATTTCCTCCAAAGGCTCAGCCTACTCTATAGCCCTGATTTGAAGTCTGTTTTTTTCGTATAAATAGCGCAGCACTTCGAGATGACCATACTTGAAAAGCATTCGTACGATACTGTGATATGAAAGACCGCTTCGTCACTTTGATATGCGTCTACCTACATAATACGGTACCCCTATCTTATACGTACGCAAATTCATTGCGCATTTACGGCAAACTGAGTATGCAATTTATTTAACACCTTATGAAATGGTAAGCAAATGTATACGTGCTCGTAGGTGCGTACACGTAAGAAGGCTAATGATTTGGGAATCGGTTTTCTTGGCTCTTCGATCGTGGTTTTTGATCGGAAAACAATTTATGCTATTCGTTTACATAGCTTCTCCGCACATTTGAGTGCGAGCATTTATTATGTTCGTGAACATCGGCGTTACTGTATCTCCATCGCAGATTTGAAACATAATTACCACGAAATCGCGTAACACTCGTAGATTTATCACACAGATCATTGCTCATCGCTCGTTTATAGTCAAACATTTGCTTTCTGTCAACATAAAATGTGTAGAGATGAAAACAAAATGTTGCGCTATCAAACAAAGAGAATTTTACACCCTCCTACACGCTATTAATAGATGCAGGATATTGAGTCATGTCATGATATCGCTTTTATCTTTATAATATGTATTATTTTGTATATCGCGAATACATTGTTTTGGCGTTTCCACTGAGGGAGAGGAAGAAAGTAGGAGCCACGTAGGATGTTCCAGAGAAATCCTACGAGACACATTTACGGCAAATTGAATAGGCAATTTCTTATACACGGTCAAAAATTTCTTCTGTATTATTAAGGCAAAACTTCATACGTTGCGTGTTAGTTTTTTTTTTCTGTCATTCTTAGTGTAACTAACGTAGGATAGACAAAAAAAATCATATCATCTAATTCAGTTTTTAACCTATTTTTTCATTCATTACGTAATGTAACCAATTTTTTTTAAAATTTAAGCAAGTTGAGATCGAATCTCGTATTTTATAGCCGAACAAATGATGATGCTGTCTACCAAACGCCCTAATATCATTCCTTCCCCCGCGTAGCGCCCGCGGATATTGATGAAAATCACTCAAAATTTGTTGAGAGAGTTCTCATAAAAAACACTAAAGATATTATTTTGTTTTTTCAATACACCTCAAAATGGGGAACCTCCTAAATTTTTAGAAGGGCTGGAGGATGGGCAAATAACTCAAAATTTTTGTTTTTGATTTTGATTTTATACGAAATAATGAGTTACGGACAATAATGTGCCCAAACTTTAGTTTTCCAAGTGCATTTAGACAGGAATTAGAGGAAGAAACGGGTTTTGAGTAAGTTTTGAGTTATGAAATTTCTTGAATCTTTCATATATTCTCATCAAATCAATGTAGAAAGATCAAACTTCGTACGTGGGGTTAGTTGACGACCAGTATACGGCATCATGAATTTGGGTCAAAATCTATTCAAAATGGCGGATTATCAAATTTTGAGCGGAGCTTGAGGAGCCTCAAATTATTAAAAATATAATTAATATGAACTCATATTATTGTTGCGGATAAGAAGTGTATTATATCTCTAATTCAACTTCATACGTGATATTGGGGGGGGGGAGGGAAAGGGAAAGGTTATCAACCTTAAAATGTGGCAGGAATACACGAGAGGTTGAAAATTTTTCATTGCGGTGTCATATGATAAAATGAATCCAACTGACTAATAGGGTGGAGTGAAAAAAAAAGTTCTTCAATTTTGATGGAATTTAAGGAGGTGGTTTTTTTGAGTTGAAAGTCCCATATACATAATTTCAAAAACCACGGACCATTTGGGGGGGGAAATAGGGGTCCTCAAAGTAGGGTCACTTTCGAAAAAAAAAAAAAAAACGTGGTCAACCACACAAGGCTAAAAAGCTGCAATATGAATTTTTACATCTCCCTAGCACATCGGAAGATCCAATGGAGGCCATCTTGATCGCCCTATCTAGGATTGAAAAGTTGTAGATTGAGGATATTTACATGAAAATTTCTCAAAGATTTTGTTTTCTCGTATATTTTTTGCTGTTATGATGGGAACAATGTATGAATACATCTGTTATAATGGAAGTCATGCGGAATGAAAATTTTACAATGCAATGTTGCCAATTTTTCACCATCAGAATTGCCAATTTTTGTTTTTTTTTTTATACTGAAAATCGTTCTAAGACGTTACAAAAAAAAATTGTAATTTCATATGCGTGAATTTCAATTTTTTCCCAATTTTCGTGATACAGTGTTATCAACTTCTTTTTATCTTTCTTTTCTATGAAAGAAATTGATGTTATACTTCATAGAGGAAGCGAGAAAAAATTAAAATACCTTTGTATTGTACCGTGTAACATTTATAGGGCGATCAAGATGGCCTCCAGTCGTTCTGCCGATGGGCTAGGAGATGTAAAAACTCAAATTGCATCTTTCTAGCCCTGTGTGGTTATCATTACGTATCGATACGAAGGCTACAGAGGCGAAAAACCACGTTTTTTCGAAAATGGCCCTACTTTGAGGATTCCTATCTCCCCCCCCCCAAATGGTCCCTGGGTTTTGAAATTATGTATTTGGGACTTTCAACTTAAAGTAAACCATCTCCTGAAGTTTGATCAAAATGGAAGAACATTTTTTTTTTCACTCCATCCTAGTAACAAATCTATTCTGATTCTACCTTCTTAAATGAAGTTGAAAAGGAGTTTGAGCAAAAAAGAACATTTTCTAAAATCAAAGATAAAACACCTCCTAATAACGAGAGTAATTTAGTCTATAAAATCGACTGTTTAAATTGTGACCATTCTTATATAGGTGAGACCAGCCAATACCTATATAAGAGAATTAACCAACATAAAAATGATGTAAAAAACAAAAAAACTGCCACCGCTCTTTGTCAACACGTCATATGTAATAACCATACATTTGATTTCGATAATGCTAAAATTTTAGATGGAGAAAAAAATACATTCAAAAGAAAAATTCGTGAAATGACTCATACCTATCCAGCAAAATAAAAACAACATTAATTTTAAGACCGATGTTGACAACTTATCTACTTATTACGCGTGTGTTTTGCGAGTGACGTATTTTCATTCAATTGAAAATGCTGTCCATTCATGAAATACACGAGATTATCATTGTCGTACTTTATCTTACTTCGCATGTATTCATTATGCCTGAGGATGCCGTCGATGACGGCGAAACGTCGCGTTATATTTCATAAATAGTAAATACGAGTTTTGTGTTTTTGTAAATTATCAGTATTAAAAAAAAAAAAAAAATCTGTTTTTGGAGGGGAAATCGCTGAAGGAAATGGCAAGAAAGCAAAAACTACAGCATTTATTCTAAATTAAACTCCTTAAGTGATGTGTGGCATGTAGATTAGCGAACCTGAACAAGCACAATTAAAAACTTACCTCCAAAAATGCGACATGTTTGCTTAAGTTTTTTTAAGTTGATTTTTTTTTTAAATTGTTGCGGTTGTATAAGATTTTCGATGGAAAATTAATTAATTTTTTCTTAATGTAACACTGTGAGAGGAAGGTGTAACCTAGCGTAAAAATTAAAAATAATAAGCATTCCTCTCGTAAACTTATTGAAATCACGTTTTTTCGATAATTCACGCTCTCATTGATCTTGCGAAGTTTCCTGTTATCGGATACATTAAAACAAGTATCTAATTAGAGCTTAGAAAGCGAAAGGAAAAATACGTAGCTCGTAAAAAATGTTACTCGAAATCATCGAGCGTATACTGTCTCAACTCTTAACGCGTACCCACATTTCGCATACTCACGTGTATCGTGCGAATATACGATAGTACACAACTGCACGTACATACAAACAATATACCTACATTATTTCCGCTCGCTGCTTGGCGCTTTGACGAATAAAAAAAGTAAATAGGAAAAAGTCAAGTTTGAAAAAAAAATCACGCACCAAGACGTCACAAATCAATGTTGAGAAGAAGCAGTCTTGCTTCCTTCTATGTAGTTTCTACATCAGTACAGAGTTGACCTTTACATTCGCGCTGACTGTTCCAATTGACACTATGTTACTGATGGTAGGTATTATGTATTTCTTTCCAGAAAGGTGTTATAACGTCGTTTATTTCGCTCGGACGAACGGAGCTATACAATGGTGTATGTAATGTGCGTGGCATCTCTTTTCGGGCGAAAATATATATAAAAAAAAAGGAACAGTTTAAAAACGGTTTTTCGTTCATTTTTCATTCGTTTACGCCTCGGTTCTTCTTCTGCTTTTTTTTTCTTCTTATTCCTCTTTTTCCTTTTCCAAACGTTGAAATCTTAAGTTCAGTTTTTCTTTGAAATTTCAAGTAAGCTTTTAAATACCTACAACAAAATAAATAAACGTAGGTACATGTACATACATCTATATACGTATCTGCAATACGGTATACATTCGTAGCTATGTGTGTGTGAGTAGGTTAATGCGTTAACATTTTATCTGATGGCAACGAAGAGGACTTCATTTGCGACTTTATAGGTTAGAGTAATTAGTAAGCTAAGATGAAAAAAAAAATTATGCATCCATGCTGGAGTTTTCCTTCTCGTTCACAGACTGAACTACCTGAAATATGCCATTCTATTTTCCTTATTTTTTTTCATTCAGTTCTCCGAATAAATGGCTAAAGATAGGTATGTGTTACGTACGAGTATGCATTGAACAAACGTCGCATTTGCGTTAGGAATGGGCGATGGGTATACATACACGTACCTAGTCCTAGTCGTAAATCAATGTCTACGCGTGGTGCATAGAGCGTATGAAAATATCTTTTTATCTGCGACTGGATGAGTTTTTGTTTTCATTTCTTCACATTTACGCTCGATTAATAATACAATTATTGTAGTGGTGATACTGGAACAAGCACGTACGTCGTGTATTCATATTTTAATGAAAATTCGATCTCCATCTCCGCATTCCCATCGTTCCGCCTCACACATCGTTAATTTTACCGTCATTAGATGAAATCGATATTTCAGCAATTCGACGAGAAGGTGGCACACGCGGTACAATTTTTAATTTCATTTCTCGTCCATATCTGTTTGAAATGGCATTTTGATTACCAATCTTTTTTCATTTTGCCGTTTTAATCAAATAATTATATGTATATACCTACGCACTCGAATGACCGAATCGACCACCCCATCAGGTAACGAGGAAAGTCGTTCTAGTATTTTTCTCTCTTTCTATCAAAACATCGTATTTAGATAGTCGCCTCAAACAATTACTTCATTAAAATTTGCATATGAATTCCCTTCACGCTAATCTTATTTTCAATAGATTTCTTTTATGTATTTTCGAAGCTTTATCTGCGGAGGCGAATTTACGCTTTTGCCGTTTATGGGCAGTATTTTTGCTATCGCCTTAAAAGGATTTTTTACGCAATATTTTCAAAATGGGAGTCAGGACTTTCCGAATTTTGAAGAAAGAAAAAAATAAATAACTCAAAAAATGAGCATAAAAAATTGTACCATATCATTTTCTAAGAATTCGACAATACGTAGTATAATAATCAACCTATTCTCGCATATATTATAGTTTTATTTATTCGCACAGGTGATAAAACGCTTTTTTCGAAATCGGTGTTCCAAATAATCATTGTGTTGCATCAATATCGAATACTCGTTGGATGATTGGATCACTTGTGCGCCAACAACAACATCGATCATACTCGTACAGAAAAAAGACCAGATGAAAAAATAAAAATGTCGCGATACATCACATTGTTGTCGTTCGGTCGCCTTTTATCCTTACAACAGGCGAATTCCTTTAAATCCCGAAAATAAAACGCATTTCATCGAGTTGGTTTCGATGAAATAAAGCTCTTTGACAAAGTAAATTCTACGCTGAAAAATGGATTTCGCAAATAATAAACGCGAACGGAAATACCGTTAGGTTATCTATTATTGGAAAATTTTATTTCTCGTCCCTTTTTTTTTTATTCATTTCATCCTGACGTTCGTTCAGGTAATACCCATAGCCATCGCGCTTTTGCTCGATGAAATATCGTCAAATAATGAAACATCAATACCCGTTCGTGTATAATATATACTATCTGTATTTACAAACTAAACGATTTTATTCTATGGCGTGAATTTCAATCGTAAACGACGCACGCTTTTCCAAAGCTGTTTTCACACTTTCCCGAACGTAGGTAACTATTACATCAATGGCTTAGCGGAAGAAGGGTCAAATTGTAATTTCACGTGAACTCGCAAAACTTCAGTTTATGGCAGGTTGGCGCAACGAGGATACAAAAAAAAAACAGACTGGCTCTAAATCACTTGTAAAAATAGTTTTGTTCGGAGTTAAACCTTTATATCGTAAGAAGTTCATGTGGAATTGTAGTTTGATCCTTCTTCCGCCAAGCCATCGATATGTTCTTCGCACATGCATCCGTACACGGACACATTATTCAACGAACACGGGTTTGGCAGAGCCGAGGCATTATAACTACCTCGAACATCATTTTTCAGCTTTACGAGCTGGAATTATACCTCATTAAATTCTGTAGGAAATCCAGGCTGCATCCTATCTTAGAGTAGTGTGATGAGACTCGGGTCGAATTAATTCAAGACTCAAAAATACTTTCAATATAATAACTTTATTTTAAAAACACACAAATGTACAACGCGAACAAACTTTAACATTAAGTGATACAATTGACTGCTAAGCAAATACTGAACCGAAGCCTTAAGGCGGCATCTGGTTATATAGTAAAATATTAAGTGAGCGTGTCTGTGGTAGTAATAAATTTAAGGTTGTGTGCTTGTGTTGGTAAAATATCTGCGTTGGTGTGTTTGTGGTAGTGAGATATTTGCATTAGTGTGCTTGTGGTAGTAGTTGGCGTGAGACTGTGTCTTTGTGTTAGTTTGTTGTTGTGAGATTGTGTTAGTGAGCCATCTGGTTATTCTAAAGGGGATGGCGCCAGTCTGTCGGTTAAGGTAATCTGATGCAATATTTGAGGCGATTTTTCGTTATACCACGATAGCTAATTAGCCATGGTTGCGAGCGAACTTTGCAACCGTGGTAAATGCCAGTTCCAACTGGAGAAGTTGGTTCAAAGCACATTAGCAACTCATTAGTTTATAAAATAATATAGAAATAAAAAAGTTCTACACGGTTTTGAGTACTTTATCCGGGAGCCTCGGAAGTCGCGTATAATCCAAAGATGAAAGTTGATTGGTGACGCGTAGGTTAGCGCTCCAAAAGGGGAACCTTACTGGCACCATTTCATTAGCGCGAGTACAAACCTGATGAGGTGATGATGAGTTGTGGCATCTAATGAGCTATGAATGAACAAAATACAGGGTTCTTGCACTACCTAGTTAAACCTAAACCTGAACCTATATATCGATAGAGATACTTGTGTACGTACTTCTAATAGCCTTAGCATCTCAACTTTTGGAATGACTACGTGTAGATATGTTATGTTCGCTTATGATATGCCCATATTCAATATTACAACCTATTTCCTTTTAAAGGAGGGATCTTCGAATTAGTACAAAAAAATACGACAAGAACGCTATGTAACAGTACAAAGTGCGCGAAACTCGTAATTCTAATACGATACGGTTTTGTCTCGAGAGAAACAAAAAAAAAAGACGAATAACGAAGAAAAACCGCAAAGGGAATTAACATTACTCGAAAGTTGTCCGCTAAAAAGGCTTCTCATGTTAATATCGTGTGTCCTATTAATTTCACCACAGCCGCAGCCGCATTCAAACCGAAGGTTTCTGTTTCATCCTATGTCACGCGCGTAGCCAATAAACTTCTTGAAATTTTCTTCGCTATTACCATTTATGCAACGTAACGTAGATACATAACATCACTTGTGTCGCGCTCTCCATATATTTTTCAGTTCTCAAGTAATATACGTAATGCAATAGTACGTACATATTTTGTGATTGTTTGATCACGAATAATAATTCATTATCGTGCCAAGATTGAGTTTCACCTTTCATTCGGGGCATTATAAATTGTTCAATTCATGTAGAAATCGCTGATCGTACTTCATTACCTACTTGAAGATAGTTGATGTTAGTGTTCTTTTAAAATTGATCACTAGTTCATGCAGGCCAAGCAACATACTCTATATCATTTTTCAGGATTTTTATTCTCTTCAATTCAGATTGTCGTCCCGAATTACCACAATAAAAGCATACGTAAGCCCTCATTAATTCCTTCGATATCCACTCCAACGGCGATACACCGGGATTCTCCTCACAGTTTTATTGCAGTGCAATTTTACGAAATTATTACTATGAAATCATTACAGCTTACTTAATTTGAGAAGGGGGTTGGGGAGGGTAGGATCTTCAAATTATTGCGTTTCAGACATTTGTAATCATACGGCTAATGTCCAACTTCTTAGTACATTATATACTCGTACATAATTATATATCACTACTCGCGTAGCGCCGGCTGATATTCATGAAAATCACTCAAAATTTGTGGCACCAAAATATCTATCACTTTTTGAGGAAGTTCTGAGTCATTTAACTTCTTGAATCTTTCACATCTCATCACCAAATCAATGTAGAAAGATCAAACTTTGTGTGTGGTATCAGCTAATAACCAGAATATGACATTTTAAATTTGAGTCGAAATCAATTGAAAATGGCCGATTATTAAAATTTGAGCAGAGTTTGAAGAACCTCAAATTGGTAAAAAATGCAATTAATATGAACTCATAATACATGTACTTATCATGATTATTGTGGATGAGAATCATACTATATCCCAAATTCACCTTCGCAGATGATATTGGAAGGGAGAAGGACGGGATATCCACCTCAAAATGTAGGGGAAGCGCACGAAAAGTCAAATAGTTTTTACTGTGGTATCATAGAATAAAATGAGCGCAAGTGACTAACTTATCCTTATTTTAGCTCTCGAAGTGAGTTTGAAGGCTTTTGCAGGGTATTAAATTGCTATAGGAAATTTCATGAGTGTTCCATATCTCCTCACCGAATGGGCGTAGAAAGGTCAAACTTTGTATGTAGGGTTAGTTGATGAGTACAATATAATCGATGGATCGTAGAAATTTGAGGATAATTTGAAAAATATGCGTTCAAATGATTCTTACATGGCAAGAAATACCGTGTGCGTAATACGTATATGTTTTGAATTTAATTTCTTGAACGGATATGGAAGGGATATAGTAAGGGGTTTTCAAGCTTGGCACTGGTATGACCTGCAGGCGGAAGGGGATAGCAACGTTATTTTTGCAAACCTGAACAAACCCCAATGAAAAACTCAGCTCCAGCAATGCAGTATGGTTGCCTACCTTTTCATTGTGAATTTTTCGTATCTGCATGACATTGTACGTATAAATGGTATAAATGTATATGATATTACTTTTTGTATAAGTTTATGCTATAGGTATGTAGGTAGGTACATATAGAATTTAAGTACAGGTAGTAATCATCAATAACATCATAAAGACTTCAGTGCTATTTTTACAATGCACTAGAATGGTCATCTTCTCAATTTCCTACTCCTCCGCTACGACGATAAGTGTGAAATTATTTTTTATAACGCTTGTATGTATACACGTTATTTACGAATGCACACGTCTTCTTCTATTGTATTATAAAAAAACTAGTAATCTATACCCATCCTTCGGACGGGGTGTTTAAGCATGTGCTTCTTTATTTACTGAAAGGGATTTTTTTATCTTTATTGTCAACTTCTTCGATGGTAATAGTTCTTCTTTGCTTTGTTTTGCGAATTATTAAAGGAAAAAAAATTTTGAAATCACGATGGTAGATTCTATCATTTCTTTAACCAAAATTTTTAAAAATTAAAAACTAAATTTTTGTCAATGTTATTTTTAATTTTTTTTCAAAATTTGTTATCACGTTCAAAAAATAACTTTTTGCTTACTACTTGTTTAATGAAAGGAGCAATTGAAAAATTAAATCGATATACAAAATTTCATATATATACATGAGTAATGTTATTATTCATTTAAAAAAATTCTATTCATTCAAATTATATTCACGACGTTAAAATTTTTTTTTTTCTTTAATCTCAGTTAGCCACAAATTAAAATTACTTCAAACAACAAAATAAAAAACATTGATACATCTACATCGACATTCGTTGAATTATTTCAAAGTATAGACAGTGAAAAAATGTCTAAAATAATAATTTCGTTAGTCAACCATTCGGCATAAGATGCCATTCGAATTCATAAGTTGAGCTTTTATTTCGTTCGCTAACCATTCAACGTGAGGTACCATGAGGAGGGATCCTTATGCTTTTTACTCCATATTACAAATGACCACGCCACTACTTTATTACAACTCCAGCTGGTTCAATTAAAGTGCACTCCATATTAGAACATGAGCTGGTTGAATGAAACTTGAGGACATCCTCTCATCCCCTGCTACATTTACCAAATTTTGCTTCATTTATCACGTGGGAACTAAAATACCTCCACTCATGCTCCGTCACACCAACTCACAGTTCAATGAAACGTGAGGTCAGGCAAACTCACGTTTCTGCAACACTAAAAAACTGCGAACTAAAAGACCTTGACTCATGCCCCGTCACGCTAATTCACGGTTCAATTTTTCCGTGAGCTCACACAAACTCACATTCCTGCTACATATATAAAATTTTACTCCACAATATTAAAACGTGAGCTGGTTCAATGAAACGTGAGGTCACATAATCTCACGTTCCAAGTCCAAAATTTAAAAATTGCGAACATCATAGGGAGATCCTGGTGGATAATTTATTAACTACTTTTCGGGGTTATGGAATGACGTTTGGTCGAGCGTCATAGATATGTGTACAACTTCTTCGGCCCATTTACTGGACGTTTCTTTAAAGCTTTTTTTCGAGCTTCATGGAGCTTTTCGTGAGTTGCCTGAGGCGTTACGAATGATCTCCTCGTTCAGCCCTATCACATGAAACCATTCGCAACTTTCATCGTTGGGTGTATCCCGACCTTACCTCGGACAAAGTTTTACCCTCCTCAATTATATAGTAGATTCAAAATATGTATTCAAAAACG
Organism: Phenacoccus solenopsis; assembly: GCA_009761765.1. Classification (NCBI taxonomy): domain Eukaryota; kingdom Metazoa; phylum Arthropoda; class Insecta; order Hemiptera; family Pseudococcidae; genus Phenacoccus; species Phenacoccus solenopsis. The sequence continues at coordinate 50,932,804 of CM019753.1, forward strand.
ATATAATTATTGCGTTGTCAACTCTTAGAGAGGCACGATCTTACCGTTTAGCATTATTTCAGTATTTAAGTACTAAGACCATTTTTTCCTGCTATTCTGCGTACAGTACTCGTATTACGTCGATGAAAAATGAAAAGAAATTTTCCATCATTACATCTTGCCTGCGCGTCTTAATCGGAAAAATACTATTGCGTAATGATAATGAAAAATAAAAGGGTACCAGGTATTTTCGTTTGCGTTTAAACCTTTTTACGCGTAAAAGCGCGAAAATTATATTAAATTACTTAATGAACGAAAATAAAAGCGTAAATTTCGGTACCATTTGGTAATTTCAAAAGCTTTGAAAGTTCGAAAAAACCGAAGCATAAAATTCAGCTTCTCTTCGACAAAATAATATTTAAGCTTATCAAACGAAGAAGTTGGCGCTTAAAATTTGGTATTTCTAGAAACTTTATTCCTTTGACTTGTGGTAGCTGAATTCCATTACTAACCGCTTTAATCAACGTGCCAAGCCATACCGAACCATTATAAAATTCTAATTCATTACTCAAATAACCTATAGTGGTGTAGCTACTCGTTTTAACTTTACCAACTTCTGCTCTTATTCTTAGTTGGCTCATTTCGATCGTTTATCCACAACGAATATACTCGCAAAAGGTGAAAAAAAACATTGGTTTTTGCGAAAGAGAGTTTGTTTTCTTGATTTACGATGAAAATGAGCGGTTTTGTGTTAAATTTATAATTACTGAATTTATACGTCACAAAAAATCGTCGAAATGATCATATGAAGTGATCATTTTCCTTCCATAAAAATGTATTTTTACCTACGCAAAAAATCACTTTATGCAAGAATAATATGTTGAAATCATTTTATTTAATATCAGTCAACTGAAATTTCGGTATTATAGTTGACAATCAGAAAAATGGTATTGGGTAATTCTCCAAAAAGTGTCATTTTTCAGTCACCCGTATATTTTTTGTATTTTAAATTGTTAAATATTGAATTTTTTTTTTGCGATGTTGTGTAGTACCATTCCCCGAACTTTTCCATTCGTAAAACATCTATGAACCCCCTCTCTTTCAGTACACACTGCTCAGTAAACACCAAAATCTTCCACGTCGTGGTCTGTCACTAGGTACGTTTACAATTATTTGACTCAATAATTAGTAAAAAAAAACTCGATTTATTTGGAAATGAAGTACACAATGTTGATAAGATGGCTTCAGGGTATAAGCTATTACCAGAAATGATGCCTAAGGAAGCTTAAAGCGGCATTTAAATGGCCTGAAACTCTTGTCACCAGGTTTTTTTTCCACGTCGTGGTGTATTTTTTGTTTTGCCATCCTGGTGCACTGGTTCAATACTTCGCGCTCAAAAGTGGCTGCACTGCTTCAGCCATGCTATCAGAACACTATGCTGATCTTAAATCCTGGATCCCAGTAAACCTGCTCTGTGTGGTACTTCATATCTGTGAAATTTTCACATTCTCCACTTATCAAATTCCTCGTCGTGTCGGTGGTTTAATCAGCGGCAAATGTAGACCTGTCATCTGAAGAACAGAAAAAAATTGTGGTTCGTAAATATACAATACAAGAATAAATTCTGGACTCTTGAAAATAATTTCTACGATTATTAAAGGTGAGAAATCAACTGTTCTTCCTTATCCTTCTGTCTCAATATTCTTTCCACGTCGTGGAATTGATAAAATGTCTTCTAACAGTTCATATCATTTCACATCATAAACAAAACATTTCATCAATCCCACGATGTGGAAAGAATATTGAGACAGAAGGATAAGGAAAAACAGTTGATTTCTCCTCTTTAATAATTGTAGAAACTATTTTCAAGAGTCCAGAATTTATTCTTGCATATTTACGAACCACAATTTTTTTCTAGCAATTAAATGGACTTACCTGATGTCCTAGATTATCACAACATCCCGGGCAGCTTGTCATAACTGGAAGAAACACAAGATAAATCGAAAATTTGCCTCATTCCTACCAGCCACGATGTGGAATTTTCAGCAATTTTCAGCGTCTTGGCTCACTAAACTTTCAGGACTCCCCACCTCCTCCCTTATCATACATGACTTGGGCCAAATGATGGAATACATTTTAGGGAAAGGTACTTAAAGCGTTCGCACTGAAAATTCAAAAAAAATAAACACTTTGCGCGGTCATTTTTATAATGTCGAAATTTGTCACTTTCTGGAGAATTACCCATTTACTGATTGTTTGAATCAGGAGTGTGATCAGTTCTTTGCGGGCTCCAGGATACGTGGAGTGGAGATATGAGATATCAAAAACTGATACATTATGCTATACACGCAGAACCAAGTGCGAAAAAATATTTTTACAATTTTTTAAGTAATAACAGACATCGAAATGCTTACCTATCTTATACCATAACAAGTTCTCACAATTCAAGAGATCTCCGTCGCAAAGTTGAGGTGAGCCCCTTCAGCCCATAAGAAATTAGCACCTATAAAATAAAAATAAAAATAGTCCCGCAAATAGTCAAAACATATTATTTTTTTTTTTTTAACTGCAAAAAAATTACTCTTGGAAATTACGTAATATTACGTTTATTTACGGTGCTGTTTCTTTCCTTCAATGTTGAAAAGTAGGCGATAATGTGGGCTGAATTTATGTTTTTAACTGAGTTTTTAATAAAAACGATGGCTATTATAGTCTTGCTGATTTGCGAAGGCGGTTCGGAGCAGGGTAGGGTCTTAAAATCTTTACTTTTTAGACCATTTGTAATCATCTGGCAAATGTCCAAATTTTTGGCATACATATATAAGAGTATATTTTCCCCCACGCGTACCACCAGCGGGTACTCATGAAATTCGCTCAAAATTTGGTGAGAGGCTCTAGCTGCTCCCCTCTAAATTCAGGTAGAAAGCCGTCGAGCATTCGAGTCGTAAACTCGCTAATTAGTAAATACGAGACGTCGAGGGCAGCTGATGTCAAAATAAAAAACATGGTCTGGCGGTATCGCGTAGCTTTTAATTAACGTTATGTTTTTATCATGGAAAAATCTAGTCGTAGCCAAGTCCAGCAACAGCTTTTATTATAACGTGGGCAATTTAATAACGCGGCTTGTCTTCGTGTTTTGTTATAATATTATCAAGCGACGCGACGATGGCGCGAAACGCGACAATAGTGTAATATAAACTCAAGTAGATAGCACGAGTAGAGAAGCACACGCACGGATTGTACTTAATTAAAACGACGCTTATCCTTTTGTTTCGCAGATAAAACAGACAAGCTGAAATGTTAATAGTATAAAATAGCCTAATGTGAATGTTAACCCAAGCTTGCTAATGTACGTCTACGACTACACCTACCTACCGACCCGTTCGCTAGCCGTAATTTAACGACTCGAAAAATCTGCCACTAAGTATATTTTACGTGCATACACCTACCTCCGCCCCTTTTTTTGCTCGCCTGTCGCCTCTTTCCGTTCTTGCTTTTTGCGTACTGTCTTCAAGTCCAGCGCTCCAGCAGGAAATCGAACCGACACCGAGTCGAAATTTACAAAATACCTACGAGCGAGTATTTCCTTTTGAATGCTCTGAAAACTTGGCGACCGAGGGCAAAATTATTTATATTAATAACAACCTAAATGCTAGATAGTTAGGTATGGTATAGATACCTCTGTAGCCACACTATCGCATACCTAAGCTATTAAATACGTATCAAACTTTACTTTCCTGCTGTTAGTGGTAAGTGGTAGGCTGATTCCGGATCGATTTATAACAGGCGGCGATGTTTAACCTCGAACCTTGCGTCGAGCTTATTTAAAAATTAAAATTGAAAAAACAAACTTGAAGATGACGAACTAATTTCGGCACTTCTATCGCTTTTGTCATTCATATAATTATTTTCTTCAATAATGTTACCATAAGGCTCGAATATCGTAATTATTCTTTAACAAACAATATTCAATTGTTCGAAATTTTGAACTTCTAAACTTAGTAGATAACTGATACGCGTATGTTTAGGAGAGATTTTTCTTTCCAGTCTTTTGCATGTTACCGGTCGTTGTCGTATCTTCTTTGCAATAACAAACATATTATTAAAAGTATTTTACTAGATACGAGGATTTTACACGAGTATGTATTGACACGCTACCTACTCGTATATATCTCACAGGAAATGTCAATACGATGATAAATTGACTCGTCTTCTGTTCGCCGTTGCAATTGTACGCAACAGTTTACGTATATACATCCTCATTTTCATGAAAGAAACTGAATATGTAAAAATAAAAACTGCAGTCTAACGACGAAGTAATCTCGATTCGCGAGAAAATTCACAAGTAGGTACTTTCATTTTGATCATTCGACGAGTGTCTACGGCGTGAATTCAATAAATAGCTCGAAAAACGAGTTTATTTCTTTCGACAAACAAATTTCGCAATTTATACGTCTGCGTTTCAATAAAACGAAAACTAAGTTACTCGCATCAAGTACCCGTTAGCCTTTGCTAATGATATAATTATCAATTCAAGAGCGTGAACTTCTTTCGCTCAACTTTTTACCAAGAATTTGGGAAAACGTGGCGGCGTAATTCCGTTTTAATTTCGTTTACTCAGCTGATCGAACCGAGACAACATTCCGAACAGTTTACGAACCGAGTGCGACTATTGTTCGCACGAGCTAAACAATAATTTTTTTTTTCGTTCGAAAACACTAGTACACCGGCACTGTGTATCCGTAAGTTGTAAGTCGTACCGTTCTCCGGAGACGTACACCAAATAAACGCCAGCTAGATAAGGAGTGAGGACGAGCTGCTGCTTAGAAATACGTAGCTTTAAGGGTATAAAATCTATAAAATCCGACGTTACTTTTAATTGCGAGACGACGCGACGTACAGTAATTCGTAGATGGTGAGACCGTTTCGTCGAAAATGAAGTAATTCACTTCACCGATATACCTTCTTATTTGATATTACATGCACTTTATACAGCGCATTAATACATCTTGGCCACGAGGTGGCAACTACTTTTTCAACAACTTTAATAACCAATCGGTAATTTTGAATTTTTGACAGTGATCTATCCTATCGAAAAAATAAATCTACTAGAGTAAACGAACAGCTACTCGTTCACTGTTTACACCAGAATGGATAGAGTGCAAAGTTTATTGGCCTATAACAGGTTACACAATATGAAATCGAGTGAAAAATTTTAACTTAATTTTTTCAAGTGCATTGTTTACTGATGACCTAATTATATTAATATACGAATGTCTGTGCCCCTCTCACGCCTGCATAAGTTATAAGTACACGTGAACATTTAGCTGCTCATATTGACGTCAATCAGAACCAAATATTTACTTTTTCATGATCGGAACTTTTTTTCATTAGTTGTAGTTCTTATATTATTATGGCTGGGGGAAATGGAGGAAACAATAGAAATTTATTCAGATATCTCGATGGCCAGCCGATATGATTCAATCTGTTGTAGGTCTATAAATTTTAGATATAGAGTGTATAAAAGCAAATTCATAATTTGCTAGTACTAAAGATTCTTAAAAATACATGTTTTTTGTGACGTAATTTTAAGAATGATAAGTGATAAGGAACATTGAAATTGAAGAAGGCGATGTAATGTTTACATTAATAGTGATAATTGCAGAATTCGAATCTGTAATGTTCGTTATCATTCTTAAAATGAGGTTACAAAGAACTATGTATTTTCGAGACTTTTTATTGATCAGCAAATATCTTATGGAACCTGCTTTCATAATTATACTCTCTGACAAAAATAGCTTTTGCATGGTTTCAAACACATTGCATCATTTATTTATCAAATATGTGCGTCGAGGATCGGCAGAGGGGGAAAGGAATAAAAAAATTTGATAACACGTCTCTTTTTGACGTCATAAGATGGCGGACACAATTTAGATTTTTTACCACGAGCTCAAATGGTGTAACCTGTTATTTATACTTATATGTATATGTATATGTATAACTTTTTTTTTCTCTCTTTCGCGGGAATCTCTTCTACCGCACGCGACTCTGCTTGGCCGGGAACTGCTTGTGATATTACTTCCAGCCAAGCAGGAGCACCTTGGCAACCAGCCTACATCTCCCCTGGGTTTCCCTTAGGCAAGGATCCGAACCCCGGAGATCGGGACCGGGTAGTAGTGTGGGTTTGAGGGACGAGGGAGACGGCCAGCATCACCCCTGCCGCACACGTTACGACATGAGGCGGTAGGTTATTAATGTGATGCGGGTAGCGCGCACTTGGGCAGTGGGTGAACGACTCTAGCCAACTGTCTGAGTGGGTGTCATGGCCCCAATGCTCATGCGGTGGATCAAGTAGCTGCATGAGTGGGGTCACGTCGACCAGATCCCATGGCCGAGGCACCGAACTGATTGCGGACCACCCATACCTTGCTTCACGGCTTGGAGTAGGGTGGAATGACGCAGACAGAAGTAGGCCTCATAGAGTGTACCTCTGGCTCGCCTACGGGCTTAGTAGGCCATAAGAGGCAGAACGGCAACCAGCGGGGAACCTCCGAAAGGAGGGGAGTCGCGGCGCGGGGTGAGGGCCGGAGACCACCATACACTTGAGAAGAGCGCATTGCGCAGACATGGCCGAGGAGCAAATACTGGTACGGAAACCCACCAGAGGGAAGTACGGTGTACCAAGGAAAGGACGAAGCGACAGCTGAACTTCCGATGAGGAGGGCTCCTGGTGTGCAAGCCAGCACATCAGGGGGAAACTCCCGGGGGAGACGTAGGCCAGTCCCAAAAGTGCCCCTACTTGGTTGGAAGTAATGCTACAAGCGGTTCCCAATCAAGTAGCGTCGTGTGCGGTAGAAGAAATTCCCGCAAAAAAAAAGGTGTGCGCCCGCACCTAAGTTCCACCACATCGGAAGTTCAGCTATTGCTTCATCCTTCCTTCTGGCACTATACTCCACTCTGGTGGGTTTCAGTGCCCATTGCTATCATTGGCCTTATCTGTGCTGTGCACATATCTTCACAGTGGGCTGATACCCACCACCTCCTACTTCGGGAGTACTATGTACCTGGGTGCTTGATTCTTGAACCTTACCTTTTCAGAGTGTGGTGGTCGCCTGCACTTAGGGGCCTACTTCTATCTGCGTAATCCCGCCTTACTCCAAGCTGTGAAGCAAGGTAGGGGTGGTCCGCAATCAGTTCAGTACCTCTGCCATGGGATCTGGTGAACGTAGCCCCACCCATGCAGCTACTCAATCCACCGCATAGGACTTGAGGCCATGACACATACCCAGTCATCTGGCTAGAGTCGTTCACCATCTGACCAGGCATGCGCTACTCATGTTACATCAAGAACCTACCACATCAAGTCAAAACGTGTGTGATAAGGATGCCATGGGCCGCTCCTCTCGCCCCTATAGTCCTCACTACTACCTGGTCCCGATCTCCAGGGTTCGGATCCTTGGACTTAGGTGCCACTCGCGTGACTGACCTCCTATGTATAACCTGGGCTTGAGACTTTTTGACAGCCCACGGTTAAGCGACAATTTACAAGGGTTACTCAAAGTATCTATACATTTTATTGTAAAGTAAGTTGATACGTTGATAAGTCTACTTTTTTTTATCATTATCGATCGTTTCTTCATTTTTTATCGGATTTAGCGATGAATTTAAGAACAAAGTGTAGAAATTGTTGAAAAATGAGTTCACATTCTAAACATTAAAAAAAAAAAACACAGTTTTGTTGGTGTTTTGCTATCTTACTTGAAGCGTTATTTTACGTAAATTTTGAGTGCATTTTGGGAAGTTATGAAACCGTAAAAATTGTTACGCTTTTTGCCTAACTTTTCGCTGTCAAAAAGTACCAAGCTATTTTTGACAGACAGTACTCTATCCGCTTTCGGGTGTAGGCAGATCAGTTCAGATAAGACTGACATGAGATACCTAACAATAGATGTTGTTTCGATAAGATAGTCGATACCCTAATGGTGACCGTAATAGGCTCCCTCAACATAGGTTAAACGCTTTACATTTTAGATTTTAGATGTAATTCGATCATGTTTAGCGGATAGATTTCGATATTCCACTACTTGGATTTTACATTTTTGATATTTTGAGGTTACTTAGAAATGCATTTGAATTCTAATAATTAAATCGAGCTGTTTCATTTGTTTCTGCAATGTTTGTTTATATACGTCCTTCAAATCTCGGATGACTTGTTGGCTGCCAAATGTATATCTTTTTTGTGTTGAAACACTTTTCTAAAAATGCCTGAAAATGGTACCACTTTCATTACCTTTAACTTCCTACAAAATGGCCGCATGGGGGTAAAAATTTGTTTCAATTCAAAGAATATTTCGTGTTCAGAGTACGATTGCATACTGGTTTGCTGCCAAATGACCATTTTCGTACAACTTTCATTTTCAAGTACTACTCATCTGTTTCACTTGACATTTGAAATATACACCTACGATAAGAATTTGAGAAACTTCACAGAAGGTTTTTTTGATTGATTGATTATTTGTCGAGAAAAACGCAAAAATAAATTTGCTTTTGAGGAAGCCATATTTCACAGCTTATAACTTTCTTATAAATTGGAATTTGAATTTTTCGTTCTGAACGAATTAAAGAGATGTGTCTCATCCTCTTCATTTTCAAGTTTCAAAAGTTTTCATGAGAAACTCACGAAGAATTTTAGTCTCAAAAATGTCACTTTTTTTAGTTTTTATCAATTTTGGTTCCCATATAGATAACATACAGTGCCTGCAAAGTTTAGGTATACTAAAGAAAAGAACCGTGTATGTGAAATATACGGTCATCAAAAATTTTTTTTTCACTCCAGCTTACATTAGTGTACCTTATATAGGTAGTTAGTAGTCAAGTTATGTATGAATATGTTGCGTTCTAATTTTACGACTTTAACACCAGAATGAACGATAATTATTTTTTTCGTAAACAATAAATTGAAATATGACTTCAAAAATTAGATAAAATATCGCTATTAAACATGCAAGTTCGTCCATATTAGATATATACAGGGTAAGGCAAAATATGCTTTTGCATATTTTTCTAGTTGTAGATTATCGAGCATATAAATAATTTCTTTACGAATTGGAACATTCTGATTAAAATAAGCCCAACATGTTAGCGCATATTTTCGCATATTTTGGTAAAAATCCCGCATTTTCGCATAAAATGACTTTTTTAGGGAATATTTGAGAATAATTTGCTACTTTTCCTTAAATTTGGCCCTTCTTCGGGAATATTTCGATTATCAATTAATTTTCAGTATTTACCAAGATCAAAAATTTTCTGTTCTAAAAAACAATCTAAAAAAAAAATTGAATATTGAATATATAAATTTTCTATTTTAAACTTTTCTTCAGTGGTTTACAAAGCAAAAAATCTTTGTTGGTATTCTAATCTGCGCACGAATTTGTGATATTTATTTTCTACCTGGTTATTTAGTTGAATTACAATTTTACGAAACTGCTTCAAAAATCCTATATTTTGATACCCATATTGTATGGGAATATTTTCGCATATTTCCCTTTTTTAGGGAATATTTAGTGCATATTTTATCTCTTTTAGCGCATATTCTGCCTTGCCCTGGATATATATTATGCAAACGACAAGAAATGAAGTTTTTAAATCGAGTGCGAGGAATAACGATGCGCAACAAAATGGTTTTTATGGGCTAAATCTTGTGTACCTAGCTCGAAAAAGTCTGAAAAAATTCTAAAAATGTAAAACATGTTGAGAAACATACATTTCTTTTTTTACATTTTCCTCTCAAAATGGCGACTTATAGAGCAGTTTGAAAATTTTAAAAATCATTTTAAAAATTTGGCGTGTAGTATTAAGTGAGGTGTTCGCAGCAACCATATTTCGAATTCGATTAAAACAATTTAACTCGACACCAAGAATCATTTATTTTATCACGCATACATTCGACGTAAGCAATTACACACGAAAACATAGTTACGAAAAAGAAAGCACTGCAGCCCCTCCGACCCGAGGGGGCTAGGTCGTAAAAACGTTAGAACGACATAATTTAAACTATGTACGACCTGAACTATCGTATTGTCTCATGCGAGTGTCGAAACGGATCTGACTGGCTTAAGAGACAGTGCCAGCCGGAGCAACGCTATCTCAAGCATCGGGTTTTTCCAGGTTTCCCTACGTCGTCGAAACCTTACACGCTACAGGCGAGTATACTTATCGCGGGTACTTTCACGTAGGTACATACTGAATTCTCCAAGTTATTCACTAAGAATATGCCAAAGATACGATTTTTACGATGTAAATCACGTTTTTCGACGCACCATCCACCGGGGACGCCGAGAAAATCAATCATTGGTATAAAAATCATAATTGTGTCGTGCGCGAATCTTTTAATTAATGTAGGCTGTTCAAACTTTACTTACTTTAGTCATAAATATTCATATTACAGTCAGAAAATAATCTTACGTATAGGTATATTAATTATTAGGGCTTTAATCGACGCTTACAGGTTGTTCGACAAGTGCAAAAACACGCGCATTAAAAACTCAGCTCTAGTAATGGAGCAAAGCTGATTATTTACATAGGTAGGTAATCATTTATATTTTCTCTTTTCATTTGTCTCAAGTAGACGTGCCTAATTCTAGATTTTTGCTATCAAGCAATGATTAATCGCAAATCAACTTATTCTTTGGAATGGATATTCAATTTTTTGCGGCTATAGAAAAATGCGAGTATAACAAAGGCTGTGTAACTCAACTTAAAACTTTTGCGTCTAATCGAGACAGTTAACCGCACGACACGAAAATGAGGAAAATAAAAATTAAATCGTCCGCCCTCTAACGTAAATTGCGCTGTCGCTTTGTTATTCTTATTTCAACTCCTTCGCAGCAGACTGCGGCAGCCTGTACCCACGCCCACGGCATCCGAGTTTTCAAAATCGAAATCCCGATACTTCCGGCTGAACGTTGAAAGGCGACGCGACGCGGCGCGACACGGCGCATATTTTCATTAAGAATCTGTCACAGCGATTTAATTATCACGCAATTGCGCTCGTGAAATCGAGTAAATTAATGCGCTGTTTATCGATATCCTCGACGATTAATTTAAGCGGAGGAAACGTTCGCGCCAAAACAAACAGATTCCGTATTAATTATCCGAGATAACGAAGTGCAACTGACGGGTTCATTTTCACCAAAACTAACTCTGTCTATTTTTGTTTTTTTTTTTTCGTTATTATTTTATTTTTTGTTTTTATATCCACAAGTACGAATATTTTATTTTATTTTAAATTAAAAACGAACGACAATCAGCTCGAAGCGAAGAAAAATGGAAAGGGCTATGCTTAGATGGGTGGTGTTACTGTGATATTCCTTTTTTTATTTATTTAATTACACTTACTAGACAAATAATGGGAAGTAGGTACCTATACGTAAAGAAAACAGATGAATCAACGAATCAACAAATAAGATATCGCTCGTTGTCCTCTTGGCTCTCTGTAATGGGGACAGTTTGCATCAACAACTTTTATCGCAAAATATACGAAGAATATAATTCGAAAATGCTTAGTACACATCTAAAACTGTTCGCTGCTCATCCAGCAGCTAATGGTACAAAACTTACGCTACATAAGTACACGGATGAGTACGAAAAAAGCATACCTAATTTTACGCAAAATAAATTTTATGTTAAGGGGATACTTCATGTTTACATTTTGATGAGACGTTTTTGAACGAACTTGTGCGATTTTAATGATTGTTCAAGATCTGAATACATCAAAGAGTTGTACTTATAGCGAACGATTTCGACCAATTTTTGATCAGTTTTTTCTTGATGGAAATTCAACTTTCCAATTTATTTTTTTAAATACCTTCTTTAGAATTAGATTAAGACTTGTATTCCGAGAAATTTTCGATATGTCATTTCTATAACGAATGATTAACGTTTAAAATTTTGCCATATCTCGCGAATTCTCACCTACTTAACTCTTCTTAAATCAAAAGGAAATGAAATATTCGAAAATATCTCAGAAGTCAGGTCTTTTTAAAAGATTAATAAATAAAATAAAACTGGTCTGAATAAATTATATCGCGTTTTCAGGGAGAAATAACCGATTGAAGTTGACGTTCAAAACGAACCTCTTCTTGTCAAAATGTAAACAAAGAGTATAGCCTTAATACGCTCGCAATGCATACGCCTTCTATTGCTAATAAACGCTTCACGTTGTACCGCACCTTCTCCTCCGATCTTTATATTATTTTTCGTGAAATTTTTCATCGAAAACGAGAAAACACCGAACCGAGTACCAAAAAACGATTCGACGTGAAAAATGGCCGCGTATATTAGGCGCGCCATTCGATGCACGCCGCGCCGCGGCCGTACAAATGTTCTCTTTTTCTCATTCTTCATTTAGAAGGTAACATAGGTAGGTACCTACCTACCTACCTATGGATTTCTCTTTTATACGTGCTGCAAACTTCAGCATTTATCGAAGCGTAGATCTCCTTTTTCGAGTAAATTTTTTTAGAAATGAAAGCGAATATCAGTTGACTGACTTTCCAAATGCTCATGACATTTCAAATAAATAAGCGATAACGTCAAAACCACCGAAACCATTATCTACTTATTCTTGAATGCAGTACTGTGTACATACATTACCAAGTAGATCTACTTTGTGAGAAATTCAAGAAAAAATTACTAGCTTACGTATTTATAATGGAAGATAATCTGGATCGACAACTTGTGAGGCGAAACATATCCGAAAATACTGATAAGATTTCACCACATAGCTGAATCCGTTTCGCTCATTAAATACTTTTTTTGCCTGAATTTTTCTCTACATTTTGAATGGGAGTAACCCAGTGGCGTAATCAAGGGGGGGCTAGCGGGCTAAAGCCCCCCCCCCCAAAAAAAAATTATTCGAAATTTCAAAAATCAATTATTAAACGTATACGCGTAAATTGTGGGATAAACATTTAGACGCTTTATCTTGGGTGTCTTTATAGATTTGAATTCCTGTAACAACAAGTACACCGGAAAGGTCTTTTTCAACCTTGAGACGACTTAAGACACAATTCATTTTGCAATTTTTTCAAAAAAAATTTTACATTTCATGAAAGTAGGTGGATATCAACTGGAGTTCGAGCGTTCTTTTTTTTTAGACCCCTCCAAAAAAAATTCTGGTTACGCCTCTGAAGTAACCAATCTAGTTAATTATAAGACTATACGTATCAACGATTATCGCTTAAGTTTTTCAGTCGATTATTCTCCTTTTTCGTACGCTTTACATAAAGTTGTACCTAGTCGTAATTCATAAACGAGGATTAATATTTTAATACTCGTGAAAAATAAATTACGAAAAGGTATTAAAAAATGAAAAGTGAAAACTATACGTAAGTGAATCTACATATTATGAGTAGAACGTGTAAAATATAATTAAGCGTCCTTAAGTGTGATAAAGCGACTATTATTCGAACGTCGCATCGATTGTTCGGAGGGCTCCAGAAAAAGCTCATTGTCATTACATTACGTGTTTTTTTGTTTGTTTTTATCATAACTTACGCAAGTTTCATATTATTCATAATAATATTGTAAATTTTAGGTAGGCCAAAAATTTGGGAACCCTGTCGAGGGTTCTTACATATGTAAAAAGAGAGTTACACTACAAGCATAATTTTTATTTTTACACAATAACAGGTATTTATATCTTAATTAATAAAGCAAATCGAGTTTCCGAGGAGAGGAGAGGGTAGGAGCCAGCTCGCGGAAACCACCTGTAACATAAATTACGCGCACCTGAGTACCTTCTCTTTTCTAATACCAAACCAGGCTAACTATATACCGACTCTCTACGTAAGAGCAGTCGGTCACCTGTCCCGTGATGCGGTACCAAACTAACATACCGTCCTCACACTGTCGTTTAGGCAGGGTAACTGACCCTCCATGACGACCAGTGCTGGGTATTGTTTGGGAATACTGGATCCCAGTCATAGACCAGCTTTAGTATCACGACGCCTAATATATAGGCCATACGTCACATCATCGCCTGAGCCCTAGGCCCTGCACAGTGTCCGTACAACAATACCAGGCGAGACAGTCAGGTTGCGCAACCCTCAAACTACACTATTAAATAATTCACAACATAAATAATCATAAACTACACGGAGAGGTATCCCGTGAGCAAACCATAGCAGATTTAACTCACCAATTTCTTCTACAGCTTCTAACCGCGTACTTCACTACACTTGTTCGTTTGGCTTGGCACAAGACAGCAATTACACGTCAACATTCACAATATAAGTGAAATGCAGCAATATAAGGCTAGTCTCGTCACTCAACCAAACACCCCTCTATCGGCGCAGGTAGAGATATCAAACCGGTACATGGGTACGAGTACGCGGGGCTAAATGTCGCTGGAGCAGAAGGGGGTGAAAGGAGTCATGTGTACTACACACGTGTTCCATATCTCACCCGGGTAGTCTTTCTCCATCAAATAGTGAGCCGAACAGGGTTTCGCAGAATTTATATAGCTAAGGGGATACCAAAAATAGCACACAAGAAATTTACCTTTATTTATAATATATAATTATGAATTGAAACCTAAACAAAAAGGTAGTACATTATTATATACCTTCGTATTCAAGGAGCCTAGACTTTTTTTTAAATTGCAGTTTTTTTGATTATTCAGGGAATTCTTATCCAGAAAACTTTTAGTTCTGTTCCAAACAGCGCGTATAATCGATGATCTTCTATTGTAGTTGCGTTTGAAAATTCCAGAAAAAAATAAGATTACTAGTTTTTTCACGTTTCTTAAACACCAACTAATTTTTTTTTTAAATTATTTCTCACATTGCATGATAAGGTATGGAAATCTGAAATTCTAAAATTTAACATTAACAATAACGTTAGAATTACCAAAATTATGATTCCATTGAAATCGATATAGGAAAATCAAACAACACAAACGAAATTGCAATAAATAGGTATTTCATTAGCGACAAGTCAACTACAGTTATAGAGAGATGTGCTTAATTAGATCTTTGCAGACAGCATTTCTTTACGAATTAATTACTTCGTTTTGAAAGTAAGAATTGTTTTAAATCTGCGCCAAAAGAGTGGTTTATGTTTTCGATTAAGAATGAGTGATACTTCCGCATATGACTGTGTAGACCTATACGTTACGTATTATAAACGCACATAGGCCTACGATTATTATGTAGGTAAATAGGTATACCCGTATGCGTACACGGAACGAAGTACCTACCACGTACCTCTTCACGTCCCATCATTCAGAAGGGTTAGAAACAAATTGGCCTAATTAATAATGAAAAAGAATAATTATTCGCGTTCCGTATATCGCCTTTAATCCTCTAAATATGTACCTAACGTACGTACCTTCGACGCTGTAGAGAAATGCGAGACGTTGAAAATTAACGACCTATTTGTTTACCGAGAATAACAAGACGGTCGATGAAGCATGAATAAATTATCTATTTTATCATTAATATTAATCGCCTTAAATTCGATACTTATTTAGTTTTAAAAATCGAACCAAATAAATGACTTGAAAAAAAAAAAAGAGAAACTTATTTCAATGCGATAATATTTAGGGAAGCAATAACCAAGGACGATTTTTGAAATTGCTGTACAATAATTGAAAATAAAAAACTAATATAACCTTTTTATTGAAAAATGAAAACTACTCAATTTTGTATGATTATTTTTCTCGTAAATGCCATGCTCGTACAATGGTAAAAATGCGAAAGTATTTGTATGAAATTATAAATGCGTTGCTACACCATTACGAAGCGATAAATCAAGAACATTTTTCGCATTTCAGTGCATCGTACACAAAAAATAAATAGCATCTTTTCTGTTGGAAAATAAAAATTAATGTAATCATATTTCTAGTAAGCGTCGCGTCGTGTATGCAGAGATGAATGGAAAAAACTTATCAAAATGAACGCATGTTGAAACAACGTTTTTTACAAATAAGCCACCAAACTGACTTTTTTGACCATAGGAAACATATTATTCGTAAAATAAATGGGTACGTGTCGTATTTACCAAGATAATGTCAAAAACCGAATTTTGGGTGGCGAACTGGCGATATTCTCGGAATTGTAATAAATTATTTACGATCGTAATTTTGACAAATATTAGATGGGGTTGAGGACATTGCATCCAAAAAGTACTGACGAAAACGTATTTTAATCCTTCAAAAGCCTGGACCCATTATCATCCACACTTGATGTTGCAAATATTGCATATTATTCAGCTTAGGGCTTCCTGGGAATTCTTTTTTTGCGTATTACTTTTTAACCACTTTTTTAAAACTTGTGGTGAACGGATATTGGTTGCAGAAAGTGAACTATATTAATGCTTTCTGTCAATGCAACACGTTTATCTGTCAAGTTATCTTTTTTCGAGGAAATTTATTTTATATTCCGTGGAAATCCTGATACTCAACAACCATAAGTTTATTAATTTCATTATCTCTCCGCGTGAAACAATAGGTATTCTAGTGACCATAAATGAATACGGCATAAAGCTACCTACTCGAACGGACAAACGTATGTACAAAAGTGCTCGTATACATTTGTGTAGCCATCACCAATAAGTCTACACGTACGAGTATTCGAGCAAGCATCGCAACGCTGTGAAACGAGAGAAAGCTGTTCAAATTTTAAGTTTAAGGAAAAACGTCGTTAAATGCTGCAAATAACAAAAGAACGCTTATTTAATCTTAGAAAATTGATTCAACTTTTACCGAGCAACATTTCCAGCGCTGAGACGACATAACGCGACGCGATGTATAATTTAATAACGCAGATCTTCATCGTTTTTCGTCTTTCTTCTTGGAAGTCGCGATGCGAGTTCAACTGACAAAAAAAAGGCATAATTTTGGTATAAAGTGCGGAGATGACAAGAATTTTTCATCTTACCCGTATTCTGAGCTAGGCTGCGTATGAACATACCTACATATTTGCATAATACTTACTTAGCCCAAACTTATAACAAGTTGAGATTACTAATGTTTTCTTTTTATTTTCTTTTTGATTACAGATAATTTTACTACTAAAAAGCGTAGACTACTACGAAATTTCTACTTTCAATGTGATGTTACAAATAGGAAGTCAAGTGCTGGCTTATATGAATTCTTGTTTAAATCCAATTTTGTACGCCTTCCTGTCAGAAAATTTTCGAAAAGCATTTCGCAAAGTAATGTATTGCGGGCCGGATCCAAACTTACAGCATCGACTCGCCAATGGAAGGCAAGAGGATCGATCTGTTAACCAAACAAGAACCACCAGAATAAACAACGACATCGTCTAAGCGACTCTGGTAAGTTGGCCATTTACCATTGATCACCTTTTTAGTAATATTTTATCGATGCGACGTTACAGCCCAAACCTAAGAGGCTCCAATTAACCTTCGAATTGCATACCGTCCGTGAAAATATGACATTCTAGCGTAAGGTCTCTCCCTCAATATGCTTCGGTTCATAATTGAGAAAATTTTAGTTTATCATGATAATAGCTTTCCAGGTAAATCATTTTACTACGAATGAAAAGCATACTCCATGTTTTAGTTCGCCCGAAAATTCGCTCATCATGATTGTACCACAAACCACAATGTAGCGAAAACTTCTTATTGAGGGAGGGGGAAGGAACGTAGGCATGCATCATCTAACGAACCGAGGAAAATTCCTCATTATCGTACCTACGTAATTAAAACACCGTCAAAGAAAATACGCACGAGTAGTAACCTATTTCATCGCTGACCTTTTTTTCACGTCCAAAGTGTTACCGCGAGAGTTTTCGAAAGTTACTTGTTACAGCTCTTTGATAACTTCCACTTTCGTAATCTAATATTACAGCAGCCACTTTTTGTTAACGAATAAACACGAACTCGATACTGGCAGTCGACTCCTTCGGAGTCAAATTTCAAAATTTGCTCAAGACTCAAAATAGAATAATACTTTGTTTTAAAGAATTGCTTCGAAAGCAAATTGCAGAACATTAGAAATTACTCCAGTGTTGGAGTCACATTTTTGATTGACTATGGATCCTTGTTTTTTTATTATCGTTTGGACATAAGCGTGGACTAGCTCCAAAAAGCCTACCAGAAAATGTACTCAACGAGGACATCAGTCTTTGTCCCCGCACTCCCTTTATTTTCTTTACAATAAGCACCTACATCAACATCCTAGTTTTCAATACATTTCGTTATTATTATCATGGCTGGCAACTTTTGTGATGCCTCAAGATACGTGTTTTTCGCCACATGGGAAAAATTCTTACAACACTCGAAAAAAATTAAGGCTTTGTAAATTTACCCTCATTACTCAGCTGCGAAAAAAATGATTTGATGAAGAATGGTAGCGCATTTAAATTTTTATGGCAAAGTACTAAAATTTACCCGGACCAATGCAGTTTTCAGCATTGTACCATGCTCGTTGAAAATTTTTATTTTTGTACCACAATGTAAAATTAAGAATTGCTCGCTTATTATCATTGTTTATTTATTCGCGCATATTTTTTCTTCCTTTTTTCCATCATCGAGGCTAAATTTTCTACGATAATTGCTCAGCTTTAAAAACACCATAAAAATATATAATTACAATAATTATATATTTTTTCAAGTCATTTTCATCATTAGGTTGGTAGTGTAACTTCAAAAAATGAAAAACATGGAGGTTTCTGTATTTTGAAACATGTTTTTAAATCGCTCCCAACGTGGATTTCCTCTTTTCTCAATCACTTAACCATGTTTTAATTCGAAATAACTCCTATTATGGAGGGAAAAAATAAAATAAAAATCATTCGATGACTAATTTGATTAAGCATGTGGAAGAAATTAATATTATGGCCGATGTACAACCGAATATCTCATAATGAAAGCCGCAGCCATCGTCAAGCGTTAGCACCCAATATCACTTGACAAATGGTTTATACTTCAGCGAAGCAATGCATTCATTCGGCATTTACATAAGCCAATAATCAAACATGAAATAAACGAGCACAAACTAACTTTCACTTTTATCTTTAAAAACGTTAATGTTACGAAGCAGTGTTGTAGGAATAGGTAAACCCAAGAACGAGAATGAAGAACAACAAGAACGGAGAATTTTCATTGTTCCTGAGGAACAGAACCAAGAACGAGAGAACATGAAACTTGAATAACAAAGAACTGAACGAGAACAGAATATTTTCAAACTGAAAAATCCAAGAACGAAACGAGAACCAGCTAATGTAAAATGTTGATGAATGAGGATAGGAACAAGAACGATGTAATTTTTGGTTGTTCTTCGTTCCTTTGAAAGTTCGTGGTTCATCATAAAACATGAAAATAATAGACATCACGAGGAGAAATAGAAAATGAAAAACTTGAAAAAGCGCGCAAGTGCTACACCCATATCACTCATTTTTTTTTTAAATTAGCTTCAATATAATCCCGCTCCTATAAATAAAATCCTTACTTTCCTTTTCCTTACAAAATTGACGTCCTTAATCTAAAATAATTTTCTTGCCTCTAGCCTCGCAGCTGTACATAGCATGTTAAAGAAAAAACGTAAAACAAAAAAGTAAAATAATTTTCAATTTCAACAACAACATAAACAGTAAACACGTTATCAAAAAAAAAAAAAGTTGAATAACGAGAACAGAACAAAGAATAAAGGACGAGATCATAAAGGGTTGAAAGAATGAAGAATAGAACGAGAACGAGATTGTAAAGAATTGAAAGAACAAAGAACGGAACGAGAAGCCGAGAACAGTTGTTGAAGCATTGAGAACAAGAACGAGTGATGAACAGGATCAAATGACAGGATCTTTCCAGGAACGAGAACAGGAACAAGAACAGATATAAATGTTTGTTCCTACAACACTGTCTCGAAAAACAAACATGAACTGCACTGCTGTAGAGAGGGTAGCTGGCGAGTTTCAGGGTGAATGAAATGAACGCTTCTGATTGTTTGATATACGAGGGAATGGTCAGAACTGTCCATCGCCAATTTCTTTGGTAGGTAGCCTATCTTGTAGTACTTGAAGAGTAAACCAACGTGTCATATTCAGTTTCTCGGAAACGAAGCTTATTTGGAGAAGCAGGGTTGCCAAATGTTGAAAATCAAAAATTCCTTATTATTTGAAAAAATATTTCTTAATGTTAATCATTGGAAATTGTAGAAGTATTTAATAGAAAGTCATGTCATGTTTTCATATCGAAGGAAGAAAAGTGTACTTATAAAGGTATACCTATAATTTTGATCATTATTTACTTTTTTGGCGGGTAAATGGTAATTTGAATTTTTCGTTTCTTTTTTATTTGTTGTTGTTCATTTGTATTTTTTTAATGTTAATTTAGATGATAAATTGAAGAAATAGTTCACTTCTATGTTTAAACAATTGATGAAGTTATATATTTTACATAAAATTAAATAATGTGAAAATGATGATTTATATCAAGGAAATGATACGCACACAATACTTTTTCATAGTTTTCCCACGCGCATTGATTTCATAATTATATGATGCCGCCCTTCTATACATTAATTGGTTTCCTCAAATATGAAGCAGACATCGCAGTTATAAATTTATTATAGATATGTTTAACAGTTATAATCAACAAATGAACGTAAAAATAAATAATTCGTTCATCTGATGTATCAATTTTAAAAGAATGCTTAGCACATGTAAATGTAAAAATATTGTTTTATCGATTGTTTAAACATAGAAATGAATTATTTCTTTAATTTATCACCTGAATTAGCATTAAAAAAATAAAAATTAACAACAACAAATAAAAAAGAAACGAAAAATTCAAATTACCATTTACCCGCCAAAAAAGTAAATAATGATCAAAATTATAGGTATACCTTTATAAGTACACTTTTCTTCCTCCGATATGAAAACATGACATGACTTTTTATTAAATAGTTCAACAATTTCCAATGATTAACATTAAGAAATATTTTTTCAAATAATAAGGAATTTTTGATTTTCAACATTTGGCAACCCTGCTTCTCCAAATAAGCTTCGTTTCCGAGAAACTGAATATGGCGCGTTGGTTTACTCCTCAAGTACTACAAGATAGGCTACCTACCAAAGAGATTGGCGATGGACAGTTCTGACCATTCCCTCGATAGTATAACATATTTAGCACCCGCATGACGTAACTCGGGGGTTTTGGCACGTGAAATTGATGTGATGTGACCAAGACTTCTCTAAACGAACCCATATCACATAGTGTTTACAATTTTATCGCTCGCACAAAACTAACTAATCTTATTGAAGATTTTTGAAATACCAGAAGGAAAGAGAAAAAATATACCTTCTATAGTACAACGTCATTTTTCTATAATAACTAGTATAGCGTGGATGGGGGTGACATGGTGTAGAATTCCATGCTTCGTTAGTTTCCAAGTAACCAAGTAAGTGTTTATGTAGATTTCTTACCACTTCATTCTCGCATCTAATAACGATAACATTTACGCGTAAGGTACATACGAGTATGTAAAAGAAAATTGTACGTTATTGAAAAAGGGACTAATGAAGCGTCTGTATTTCAAATATAAACTTGAAACATGTCGGTAGCTTCGTTACTGCCACAGCGTCCCATATAAGTGTACTAATAATTTATGTACAATTTTCGAATTCTGAAAAAATAACTAATGGAAAGGCATATACTATACACGTTACACATACAGATGTGTCTTGCGCCTACCTAATACATATACGTAACAATGAAGAGAGGAAAAGAAAACAAATTCCCTCGTGTGAATTCAATTGTAATTTCACATTCAAAATGTACCTAGCTGTAGCCTTCAATGCTTCAACCGTCCCCTCGTACCATCCTTCGCGCATATTATAAACATAATGAACCTGCTTGTGACTGCCACTTGCCAAATAAAGATGTAAATTTTTCGTACAGAACACAGTGAACACACACTCTTCTCACATTGGCAGAGTGAGAATAAAAAAAGCCGAAAAACTTTCCACAAAAGACTCTTTAACGAGAAAAGTGTACACATTCGGTATTCTTTTACCTTTTAGTTTCACGTATACAGTAGGAACTCGTAAATATTGAGTAAAAAGCTGAAAATAAGGCAACGCGTGAAAAAGATATAAAAAATACATTAAAAAAGGAAGCAGAGCAGCCAGGCGTTAGGTAGAGTGACCAGGCGTCGCGTCGTTGGCAAAGGCAAACCGCTATTATTCGCGAAGAAAATAGCGAAATAAGATTTGGTAAGCTCTGCTCGGTAAAATCTTGTGAAAAGGCGTCCAAATGAAAACATAACACCGATATTATGTGACGGTCATCTCGAAATCGATTATGTCAACAAATATTAAACGTATTACGGCCCATTCTTTTCGGCTACTTTTCCATTACTCAACCCATTCTTGTTCCGTGCTCCGTGCTCCGTGCCGGCTGAAATTCTTTTCATATATGGTACCGCGTTAATGTACGTATTTCCTCCTCTGCGCTTCGCCTCACCAACGGCACCGTGCTTGCCGTATCTCGGCCGGTCGCGGTATTCATCAAAACAAACGATAGCTCGCCGTGCCACGCCGCAGCATTAGATAAAAGCCGTATTTTCTAAAACAATAGCGCCATTTTTCCCTTCGTTCGGAAAACCTTTGCTGTGCGTTCGCGTGCGTACGACGAAAAAACATCAGCGACGAATACACGTCGCATCCTATCCCATGTGTTCGCGTATTTACTCCTATGTACATATTATACGACAGTTTGGCCGTAAAACTTATCCGTTGAATATTTATGAAAGTAGAAAAACGGAGACGAGGACGCATGGTGTTGTGTACCACTTTGGTGACGATGACAACGATAACGAGAATCAAGAATAGATAACAAACGCCTCATCCGCACACGACGAGTGGTTCTTTGTTTTTAGCGAATTACAAATCACCTTCCTCCCTCCGCTACAAGCATCATACGTACACGGTACTATACTACCTGGCGTCTAGCTCTCTACCAACCCACTCATTATCAATCGTCGTCACCTGTCCGCGTTTTTCCTCGAGCGATTTTTTTGTAAAGCCCCCCTCCCCTCCCCCCCATCATATTCGCGAATTTTCCGTTTTAATTCGAATGAAAATTAAAATCTCAGTCGTATCTGATGCTTTAAAAGAACGCAAAAAAGAACACCGAAATCTAGAATTAAAATTTCATCGTCGACGATATAGATATATACTACATTTTTTTTTGTTTTGGTTTTCAATTTTTACCGCGTCGCTTACTTCAAAAAGCCGTATTTTCTTCGGTAATTTTATTTCTCATTCCAAAACTACGAATATTTTTCGAAATAATGGCAACACGAGAGAATATTTCTTTATATAAAATTTACATTCATTTAAAACGTTAATGAAAAGAACTCTTACCTCGGACAACTTTTCTTAATTTAAATTTTACTTTTTTACTCGTGAAAATACTAAATAGCTTCGAAACCGCGAGGCTATTAATAATAGCGAGTTAGGGACTATTTTAAAGAACACCTACCCGAACCCTTAGTTCTACGTTTTTGGGTTTTCATTAGGAATTTTACCAGCTACGCAACCTCCTAATTTACCCACTTTGATTAAAACAAGAATTTTTCCAACCCTACGAAAGCATAACATTTCCCGTCAGCAGTACTACAGCAGCGCATTCGACTGCAAAACTGTAGAATATTTATACATAAATTATACATTCCGTTTACGACTGTACGTCTACGTATACTGCCAGCTAACAGTTACAACATCGGTGAAGATGTGTCAAAATCAAATTCCCTAGATGGTTCTGATCGTATGTACTTAATGCACGTCTTTCACCTTATTCATACAGTATGTACGATACACTATTTCAAAATAGACGTGATACCTAACATTACAGATTGCAGTGATGATGGCTGTCGGAGTTAACGGTTAGCACCGTATTTATAATTGCTACACTCGTCGTTATTAGTGCAACGCACCTAACACATCTATCTGAAATTATTTTGGAGTACTAGAAACCGTTCAAGATTGAAATGATGACAGGAGGTTCGGCTACATGAAACTAAACGTTGGTTTTCAAGCACGTAGTGTATGTCTATTGTGTATGTACTTCACCAGAGGTGGTGAACGAGGGAATTGACTTGTTCTGTTTTGTTATTTGTCTCATTCTCTTATCAAAGCGAATTGTTTTGTTATTCTTCTGATCGCTTATGATTCATTTTGTTTCCTTTTGTGCTGTTCTATTATGTTTCAACTTTGTTCCGTCTAGTTCCGTTCAATGCTGTTATTCTCTCCTGTTTTATACTGTTCTAGTTTTTTTTTTTTTTTTTTTTCGCTCTTACACACGCAAATACATAATTTTTCTAATTAAGTGACCTACTCGACAAATTTCAGATCATGTCTTGTTTCTGAAACGTGTTCTACCAGTACATGATGTGGTAGAGAGGTGCCAGAAAATCAAGTTTCCGTGGTCAAACTGCCTATAATACTGTTTCCAGGGAGAGAGAGAAGAGGCAAAGTTTTGGTCGATCTGTGCTTTTTCAGGAAAAAAATATATATATATATTATATACTTCTAGCGTTCAGATCGAAATGGAGATTGAAAAACTGCAAAGAGAATCTCCAAGACTACATCTCTCTTACGTTAGTTTCCACGTAATAAAATTAAACCCCTCAAAAATCTACCAAGTACCTATTTATTATATAGGTACCTATTTTTCAAATTTATGCGATTCAACGATTATGCGGGAAAACGTGCCAACTTTAAATCCGATTACAAATTTTCACTCAAGCTGAATAAGTATACCTAGTTGTATTTTGTTTTCGAATGTTTGATTTTTCATCGCATTATAGGCCTTACATAATCTAGTACGTTAAATCTTCGGCTCCAGATTATTCTGCAAATTTCTTCAAAAATAATACTTTGAAAAGTTACCAAAGTAATTCTTCAATCCTTGTAGAAATATCTATTGAGATTCACTACGAGTACTAAGAAATTGAAATTAATGAAACTTCATACGGCAAGCTAGTTTCGAATTTATTGGCTTCTTAGCTCTCAGCTGCATATAATCTGAATCGTAGGGAAAGGGGAGTTGGGTAATTTTTTTCTGATAGTGAGCCTATAAATTTTCTGAATGTACAAGTGTTGTAACTCAGCAAATGATTTAAGCTTATTCTCTATGTTCGTAGGTACATATTTTGGTAAAAGAAATGTTCATTTTGGGTGGCATTTTAGATGTGATATTCTTTGATGAATAATTGATAAACTTGACCGGAGTTTTTTTTTTAAATATATATATATATATCGAGTTACGTATAAAAGTTGGATCCGTTGAAAAACAGTGAAAGTTGGATCCACCTTAAAAAATGGCTGTAAAAGGTATTAGCCTCCAGGAAACAGTTGATTGTTATTTGTTCATCTTATAAATGGAAGAAATATACTAAATCTATTATTAGAACGAAAATTATAAGGGAAAATTCAATTAGAAGTACATGTGAGAGTCGACTCCATCCTTCAAAAAGACAGTTATAAGTTGGTTCCATGAGAAAGTGGATACCGTATATGGAGTTGTATATTAAAATATACATTTATAGAGAAAGTTGGCTCCTCCTGGCGAGTACGCCATAGGATAGAGCGCGCCTTGGCGAAACTAATGCATGATTTGTGAAAGTCAGCTCCATATACGGTATTCACTTTTACATGGAACCAACTTATAACTGCATTTTTACATAGCGGGAGCTGACTTTCATATGTAACCATAATTATATATATATATATTATTATTGATAATATTTATACACGCATACATTTTTTAAATTGCTTTATCACATGAAGCGGGTTACAGTATGATTAGCAATTTTTGGATGTGAATACATCAACTTGGAAATTATTAAATGAAAATTAATTTCATATTCGTATATTTTTATGCCGAAAAATAAGGTGTGGCATTGGCCCAGACGGGTTAATTCCACATATATGCTCGCCGCGCAGAAGCGAGCGATCTCAGGGGGTTCATATTTTCGCGAGGCTAAGTTTTGAAGTTGGCTTCAGCCACATGAGGCGGCTTGGTGTAGTTACCTGCATCACACTACGCCGTCAAAGTGTTTCGCTAACTATAGAAAAATCCGAAAAAGATTACAATTAAAATTTAATTTTCTATTATGAACTAGGAAAGACAGAACAAGTCGGACGGTGGCGACGCTAGTAAAAATAAGACATG
Source organism: Phenacoccus solenopsis (assembly GCA_009761765.1). NCBI lineage: Eukaryota > Metazoa > Arthropoda > Insecta > Hemiptera > Pseudococcidae > Phenacoccus > Phenacoccus solenopsis. Next base: position 50,958,988 of record CM019753.1, read on the forward strand.
AAGCTCACGAATTACTTATCTTTTGAATGTTCTTGAACAGCAGCAAATAACATACACGCGGTCACATTGTTGCGAGAGATACACGCGAGTATTTCAAATTAAAAATGTAACAATAAATTGTTTTTGAGAAACGCGAATAGTATATAAACTAAATCACATCGCGATCATGTCGAATCTAAATTACAAAATATAAATTTAATCGAAAATCGAACTTTGAAGATTCGAATATCTCTCTTTTGCGAAATTAAAAACGTACCATCTTAATACGAAAAAGAATGAATGAACAACTGTGCATACACGCAGTGCATGAATTACATGCGACATGCAACACATTGCCAACATCGTTGTTACCGGGTTTAATCTTTAAATGATGCGTCCACGTGGTTTTTACACAATTATTGTCAAGTAAATAACCGAGAATTACGCGTAAACGTAATTTATTTTTAATTTTGTTGGATACCCCGAATTTCTATATCACAAAGGTATATCATATAAAAAACTTTGAGTAAAATAATAAATTCAAATCGCATCCGAAATTGTCCTAAAAGAGCAAATTTCGACAAGAAGGGTCAATTTTTATGTAGGTATTTTTTACTATTTTTAGCATTTTTAACGATTTTTCATTCATGGTTTGTAAAAATGTATTAAAACAGCTTATCTACTCATTCATGTTTATAAACATTTACTTTATTATTCATTAATGTTACTTCTCATTACTGAAATAGATCGCGAAATATTTGTAAATCTTTTATTAGTAGATACTTCTATTTCAAGTTCGGTATATTTGTAAAAGGTGCAATCTCACTAATCGTTTGGATTTAGGTATAGAATAGCATAAAGCGAATGAAAAATATAAATTCGTAGCATAAATAAGGGTAGTAGGTATACTCGATTAATTACCAACAACTTAATTTTTTTTAAACTTTGAGTATTTCAGTGTTGTAGATTTATGCTACAACCGTTAAAATATACGTAGAAGAATTTCACAAATTTTATACTCGTATGCTATTTACTGTACATTAATATTGGTGCAATCATAACTTTTTTGTCGATTATTAGGCTAAAATTTGAAAGAGAAGTAATAGGACTCGGACTCGCTTTTGTATTTAGGTGTAGCTATTTTCATGGGCTGCAAAAATTTGAAAAAAAAAAATACAGAAACCAATTTATCGAAAACAACTTAGTACTTATATCCTAATACTTTTGCTTATTATGTACATACATAAATAGCATATAATTTTAGAAAATTACCATCTCCCCCACGCCGAATGCTGAAAATCTGAATATTTTCCTGAGTGAGGTACTCAAGAGTTTGAAGTTGCAAGGGATTAAAAAAATATATTCTTGAAAAGAATTTTCAGCTACCGATGAAACGTTCAATCAATTTCTGAAGTTTAACGTATACTTGTGCATTACAATTCTTAAAATGAAACGACGGAGGTAGTGTAAACGCCAAGGAATTTATCACGAACAATGTTTTCAGGCTATTTGATGACATTTTAGATTTTAACGTCTCAAGTTTTTGAAAACAATTTTTTTGTGGCAGTATACAGCGCGTATAGTAAAAAAAAAATTATTCAAATTAAGTTATTGGATAGTAATAAAAAAATATATACAAATAAGTTTCAGTATCCGGAAATTTAGACCATTCATCGAATTATTTTTACATGTAAACTGAGCCATGGAGAAGTCAGCTATGGCCTACTGTTTTACGAAACAGTTTTTATTTTACATTTGAAACCAACCATACACTAATGTACGCGTAAGAAAAAGAAAACTTGGTTCGCCTTGCGCTATAAAAACATATATAGCAGTGACGAAGGCTTTCTTTCTAATCAAATGGTTATCTATAAGTGTGGCACATCGAAAAGTATGGAAAACACTTAATGACTTCAAAATTTTTGTATTTTACGGGCTGAGAAGAAAATAAATGAAAAATAAAAATGTGCCACATCTGAGAGAATAAAAGCAATGGGACTTCCTAGATTAATTTATTTACCCCATTTCCCCAATACTGTATTTTATTCGAAAGAAAATTAATGAATAGCTGGTGGCTCGAATTTTTCAGCATTACTCCATCAAAAATTACCTACTATCTATATTCGTATAATAACAATATGTAGCCAAGTCTTTGCTTATTCTCTAAATAAAATTGCTGATGCCAAATTTCAAAACTTTAAGATAATGATTCACTCGTGAATAAGTATGTAAGATGGACAGATACGTTATTAAACCTAGAACACATCATACGTGTACAAATGTACACATCAAGGTTGGTGCGACCGTTCTCGTATCTGTTTCTTATTGAATGATGAATAAGCGCGTGCAACGATGATTGCCTATTGGCCTATTTGCAGGGGCAACCAATATTTTTCAAATGACAAAACATTGAATTTTACAACAAAAAAAAATATATATATATATAGTGATCTATGGTCAAAGTGGCATCACTTTGCACATTCCTCAGAAGTGCATCTAATGTCACGTTAACGACACCACAATGGCGAACGGAATGTATAATTTCATAGGTTTTCTTAGAAACAAATTTTTAAAATGATGCCACTTTACCTGAAAACATCAAAAAAATGAGGCTACTACGACCGTAGACCGAAAAAAATTTTTTTGTATGAAAAATAGAATATTAGTGGTAAAGTGGCATCACCCAAATAACCACACCAGTGACGTCATGACATATAGCTGAATCGATGAGCAATGTGATGGTAAAGTGGCATCAAAAAAAAGATGCCACTTTGTAAAAAAGATGCCACTTTACCTGTAGACGACGAAAAATGATGCCACTTTATCCATAGATAAATCTATATATATATATTAATTGCATATAATTATTTACATATCAAATACATGCTATTTTTTATTTTGAGATAGTTTCATTCATATATATATATACTGATACGAACTAACTCACTTTTAGATGACACTAAGCCTTTTCATGAAAAATATTTTGCTGAGTAAAATAAATTGTTATTGACTGACTAGCTCCTGCTAATGGATGACAAACTTCATAGGCAACCCTAATAACTACACTAATTTTTTTCCATCAATTACGGCACAGCAGGAGCAACATTCACCACAAAAAAAATTATTTCGTGTGTTTTCTTCAAAATTTTGTATTTTTACTTTTCTATACAATTTAGGTGCTCCTTCGAAGCGGAGAATAGGCAACTAGCACATATTCGTTGCAAAACACTTCAAATAATAATAATTTAACCCAACAAGCTGAACTTAATTAAATAATAATGGATGTGTACATTGGTACACATGTGGTGTGTTAGGCATCAAAAAAATTTGAGATGTATTCTAGGGTTAAGTTAATTTTTCCTCTTGTAAGGTAATTAAAGTTACTATGAACATATTATGCCCTGAATAAGTCAATTATCGTTAAGTATCTTATGTATTTATACTGTTTGAAAATGCTATTAATTTTCAAATTATTATTTTTATTTCGTTATTTTGTGTGTCTTTATTGTTTAATTCAGTACGTCCGCCCTAGGGATCACATAATGCGAACTAAAAAAAATGAAAGCCGAATCCGATGTGTTGCCAAACAAATAAATAAACAAAATAAAAATAATAGGTGTCCTTTATGAATAAAGTTTGCGATCAAATTTGTACGTAACATAGATATATATATACGTATACTCGTATATCTAGCGCTAGGCACAAAATGATGAAAATTCAAATGCTTAAATAAATTATAGTCGAATAGTTGGCTGAGGGCGCGGTTAACCTGATTGTCAGATTTACGATACTTTATTAACCTAAATTTTCATTCGCTTTTAGGAAATATATCTTATCTGCGTTCTATAGATATAAAGTCAATTGATATATTGTGAGCGTGGTCGTATAGGTTGAGGAAAAATGCCAACGAGAAACGACACTCAGCTACTTTATTGCCTCGGTAACTTATACTTATTAACGCGATGCGAAGCAAACCAAACCAAAGAAAGAAGGAAAGAGAGAAACGTAGCACGCGAACAAGTTAAGAAAAACGAAAACGTCTTAGTTCGATTTATAGCACTTTTGCGAATTTTTTTTTTTATTTATTCGTCGATTGCCTTATTATACGTGTAATTATCTGCTTGACTGCGACTGCAACTGCGTAGACATATATAGAGAGACCAATTTCCAATTTGGATAGATATTTACGAATAACTAGTACGTACGTATTTCGATACTAAGTAATAACTTTCATACATAATGTAACATAATATGTACGATTGTATACACGTACATGAATTGCATTTCATTAGTACACTTACCGATTACTCGTATTAACAGTAGGCCAAGGTACATGTTTGTAGATGATCGATGTTTACATGAGCCATACCAAATGACAATTTACTTATTGACAATCGAACCTTCTGTATTCAGTTTCCTATCAATACGAGTATTTTATACGAATATTTTATACGAATATGTATTTTCGTATACTTACCTAATTAAATCGTGATTTTCACGTAAAATATATCTCCCTTTTAGGAGCTTCTAATAATGACCTATGAAAAGAGAATACTTATTGTGAGACAAAGGACTCGTCATCATTCATCCATTCATTCGAAACATCACTGGTCAGTTTTGAAATAAACTGATGCGAAAATTTAAAAGTATATAACGCTTTCTTACGATGTTGGAGAGGGCGAAAGTGATTTTTCCTATTTTCAGAAGTATAGGATTTCGCTGACAAAAAATATTTGTGAATGAGAGTGAAAGGAAGAAGAGATAGAAAAAATCGAAAAACGGCTTTTAAAAGACTCTTAGTAATCGTATAAGTATGTTGTGTACTTAGTCATACGCCTAAGTATCAAGCGCGCCGTATCAAATGAACGACAAATTTACGCTCATTTGTCAAGATAACGATGTCGTTAAAATTTGATTTATCGAAACGATTCCGATCTTCATATCCGCGACTTGAAGTTCCGTTGCCAAAAGCCGCATAAAATTTTCAACTCGTCTCGCCCTAAATTACCATGAAAATGTAGTCAAGCAGGCCGCATGGCTCGATTGCGACTGTAATCTCGCGAATAATTGTCTCTCTATTATTGATTAATTTCCGATGCGGGGGCGAAGCTATTATAAACACATTAATAGCGATTACAGATTATACCATTCGTGAACGATGATAAATAACTTACTGTTACTGTAAAGTCGAATGTGAGACAACTTTCAAAGTGAAAGTACCTACCTCACTTGGCCCTTTAATCTGCAGTCGAGACGCGTTCACGCCCTCTTATTTTCTTCGCAATGACGATGTTCAAAATACTCGACCAAAATCTCAGCGAGCTTTCCCCTTAACGCAACGCGACCAAGCGTAAACCGTTTTAAATGAAAATCAAAGTGAAAATAATTTGCTCTTTCGTTGTTCGTCGTAACAAAGTTTTGCAGCGCAAAGAATCCTCTCTAAACGAGCCGTCCTTTTGTTTTCTATCATTTACTCGACCTTTTAATCTAATTCTCTTTCGCGTAGTGACGGTAAAGTCGTTGTCGTCGATGTCGAAATGCCGAGCTACGTAAATTTTAATTATGTTTTTGCATCAAATTGTTATTTTTAATTCGAAAAATATCGAATTACTAATAACAACAAAACCACGCTGCAGTTTAATAATAACTAATAAGTAAGTAAATTTATAACATATAGGTGCGCGGGTAATATAGTTGATGGCCGAAGGATGTGAATTACGCTGACTTCGAAAGGTACGTACCTAATATGAAAGAGGCCGTTGATTCTAAATTGTTGCTTTCAAACCTCTCCTCCACTTCCACCCTTACCGCATCTCTGGAGCCAAATCTCTTCGAGTATACTTCAGCTTTAACATAGGTAGAGATGGAACGTGATATGGACGATTCGTGAAATTTCTAGTCGTGATTTCCCTTCAAATACCTACTCGTTTATTGCTCCAATTTGAATGAAAATTCTCGACCTCTCGTTCACTCCGACCACATTTTGAGGATAATAACCCCCTACTCTTTACCCCTTCAAAATAACGCGTCAAACTGATATTTACACGTAACATACATTCTCATTATTATAGAAATATCGTGAAAAAATCAGTATTCTTGAAGAACGGCGCGCGTATGTAATAAAACCAAAAAGCTAGACTTTTCTAGATGTTTTAAACTAGCTATCTTAGCGTCTGTTAAATTTCAAAACACACCCTAAACCAATGAGTAAACCGTATACGGGTACTTAGGCGCGATCGTCGGTCGCAATCGGACAATAAACCAGAAAGCTCTTCGGTGTAGCTTTAAAACCACCGCTAATAAGTTGTTCTCGCAGCCCATGTTTAATTCACGAATTTTAAACCAAAGTAGCAGATACCTCCAATTAGGTGGGATTTTGTGCGCAATCGTTTAAGGATTATACCGTAGCTTGTAAAAAAGTATCACGTTCGGGTATAATTAAACGCTTAAACACCAAAAGGCCGCAAAGTAAAGCAAAATTCAGCCTATTCGAAATTTTCTTAAGCGCCTTAAATTACCTTTGTAACGTTGTACAGCTTTGGTAAATCAAATCAAATCAATTGAGGTAGATATTTGTTAAAGTTGTAGTGAAAAAAAAATGAAAATAAAAATTCCTCGCAACTCTCATTTTCAAAAAGCATAATTTGCTTTCAATATTGAAACAAAAAAAAAAAAAAGAAAATGAAAAAAATGAAAGGAGAAAAGAAAAAAATGGTTAAAATTATTCCATCGTTGCCGTTTTAAAAACTTTTTCAAAGTATCGAATCAAATGAAAATCGATAGAATTGTAGCGGGAGTATATTTAGCTAGTACATAATATAAGAGATAAGAAGATAAGAGAACTAGTCTGTAGTCAGTTAATAAAGAGCCTTACATTAGTGCATATATGTACGTATTTTCTCGCTACATTGGCGACCGTGACAGTTCTAAACTTGAAACGTATAAAAGTAAACCAATTTTTCGCGCATTAAAAAAAATTAAAAATGGGTGAAGAAAATAATATTAACATGCCAAAATTGAAGTTAAGTGACTTCACAGAAGAGTCGCCAGATTTGTGGTTTAAAATGGCCGAAGTTTTGTTCCCAGCATTTGCAGTCGAAACGGAAGTTCAAAAGTTTGCCTACCTACTTCAATGTCTAAAGATGCAGCAAATGGAACGAATTCGTTCTATTATTGAAAATCCAGGTGATGCACCATATTCAACAGCGAAAACAAAACTCTTAGATGTTTATGGGGAATCACCGGAAAGAAAGGTCCGTCGTTTAATCGAATCAAATGCAGCTATGATGGTAAACTTAAAACCTACTTTAATCTTAGATAAAATAAAATCACTTGGTGGTGACATGATTACCGAGCCGCTACGTAAAGAATTTTGGTTAGAAAGAATCTCGCCTGAAGTAAGATTACTAATCACGCCATCCATAAATCTACCAATAGATGATTTAGCTAAGCAAGCTGATTCAATTGCGGAGCTTTTGCTTAAAAACAAGACTAACTTATCTACAGCGGCTCTAAACCTATCAAACTCATTTAATCAACCTACACCTAATGTTTCTGTTCAGCCTCAAACTTCCATGTCGCAACCTGTAGAAAATGCTATTTTATTATGTATGCAAGAAATGACCAAGGAACTCGCAGCTATAAGAGCTGAACGTAATACAAGATCGCGTTCAAGAACACCAAATTATCGTAGATATCGATCAAAATCAAGGGAAAGGCGAGATGCCACACCAGCTACAAAAGGTAAGCCAGAACTTTATAACGGGCTTTGCTGGTATCATCATACGTTTGGCGATCGTAGTTATAAATGTAAAATTGGCTGTAAAGAATACAACGAATCCGAATTTGGTAGAAAGTCGGAAAACTAATTTCTGACTCGGTAACAGCAGCGGCATCAGAGTCAGCAAAAAAATCGCTGCGTTTATTTGTGAAAGATTTAAAAACTGATCTGCATTTTTTAGTTGATACAGGTTCAGAAATTTCTGTATTGCCGCCAAAAAAGAAGAAAAAAAGTTACTTGATTTACGTTACGAATTAATAGCAGCCAATGGCTCAAAAATACAAACTTATGGAATGAAAAAATTGTCCTTAGATATAGGTATGGCCAAAGATTATAATTGGAATTTTTTAATAGCCGATGTTACCGTGCCTATATTAGGTGCTGATATAATAGTTGCTTATGGTCTAATCCCAGATTTAAAAGAAAAACGAATCTATGATAAGCGTACACTTATTAGTACAGCATGTAGTGAACTTCAATGTGATCAACCTAGTGTTCACATGCTTGCGCAGAATTTAGGTATAGAAAAAGTTGTCGAAAAAATGTTATTAGAATTCCCAAGTTTATTAAAACCTCCTCAATATCTCAACGAAGCCCCGCATGAAGTCGAACATTATATAGAAACCGCTGACGCAGCGCCATATATGATAAACCTCGTCGATTGAAGCCGCAAACGAGCATGAAAGTAAAAAATGCGTTCAAGAAAATGGAAGCAAACGGATTGGTAACACAGTCAAAATCACAGTGGTCATCGCCAATTGTGGTACAGGAAAGGGAAAATGATGAAGTTCGAATAATAGGCGATTATCGTAAATTAAATCGTATTACTGTACCAGATAGGTATCCCTTACCAAATATGACTGATATTAGTTGTTTTTTACATAGTTGTGAATATTTTAGTAATATTGATATCATTAGGGCTTATCATAATATACCAGTGTGGAAAGGTCATAGGTGTAAAACGGCTTTAATATCTCCTGCAGGTCTTTTTGAATATAATAGGATGCCTTTTGGGTTGCGTAATGCCCCTGCTACTTTTCAGCGTTTCATAAATAATATATTAGGCGATATAGATAACATCTTTATTTATATGGATGATATACTAATTTACACACGTACGTTGGAAGAGCACTATGCTATTCTACGCGTAATATTTGATCGCTTAAATAAGCATGGTTTAAGTATTAATTTAAAAAAGTCGAAATTTTGTTGTTCTAATTTAGATTTTCTAGGTTTTCACATTTCGAAAGAAGGATATAAGCCAAGAGAGGATCGCGTCGAAAGAATTAAAAAACTACAAAAACCGAAAACTATTGTAGCACTTCGTAGAGTTCTGGGAATGTTCAACCATTATCGAATCTTCAAAAAAGAAGCCGCAAAAACCCTGGCACCTTTAAACGACTTACTTAAAGGAAGAACAAAAAAAAACGATAAAACAATGATAAAATGGACTTCGGAGCTGGAAGAGTCGTTCGAAAGTGCAAAAAAATTATTTTCACAATTTACCCTCCTTCATTACCCGAGAAACGATTCGGTGTTGTATTTAGTAGCGATGCATCGGATGAAGCGGTTGGCGCAGTTTTGGAGCAGAATAATGAACGAGGAGAACGTGAGCCGATTGGTTATTTTTCGGAAAAACTGGATGCTACGAAGAAGAAATGGCCGACATACGATCGAGAATTATATGCATTATACGCGGGCACGTTGGCGTTCGAACACCTCATCGAAGGACGGGAAGTCGTATATGTTACCGATCATCGATCCTTAATACACATGTTTTCAACGAATAAAACATGCAAAGTTCAACGGAGAGCAAGATATATTGAGTATTTGGCGCAATTTTCCAGTAAAATTCAGCACATAACTGGAGAAGAAAATGTCGTGGCGGATAATCTCAGTAGACCTGAAGAAGAGGAGTCCGTGGCAGCGGTAGAAATCCAGATGAGCATCGAGAAAATCGCAGATCTACAGAAAGATGATCCTGATATCGCAGCATATAAACGTGATGATCTACAGAAAGTCAACATAAATGGTCATGAGGTAGTGTGCGTGGTTTCTGGAGAAACAAAACGGCCTTTCGTCCCGAAAGCGCTCCGGTATGCTGTGTTCAAAACATTACATGATATCTCTCATCCAGGAAGAAGAGCTACTCAAAGGGTGATCAACGCGCGATATTATTGGCCAAAAATGAATTCAGACATCGTAAAATGGACCAGAGCGTGTGATAAATGCCAGAGATCAAAAATTCAACGTCATACACGCACCCAACCTGGAAAATTTTCACCCACCAACAAATTCGAACACGTACATATGGATATAGTTATATTATCGGAGTCAAATGGTTATAATTATGCATGTACAATGGTGGATAGAGCAACGCGCTGGGTTGAAGTAGTTCCACTCAAAAACATGACTGCGGAGATAGTAGCTGATGCTTTCATGCGTCATTGGATTGCGAAATACGGAGTACCACTGAAATTAACCACGGATCGAGGCGGTCAATTCAACTCCAAACTGTTACTTCAATTAAACCGGATATTAGGCGTGCATCAGATTACAACAACGAGTTATAATCCAAAGGCAAATGGATTAATAGAAAGACAACATCGAAGGTTAAAACAGGCCTTAAAATGCCAGGATCGAGAATGGTTTTATAGTTTACCCGTGGTGCTGTTGGGAATCCGTTCCACACCTAGAGATGAGGATGGTATAACGAGTGCTGAATTGGTTTATGGCGAAAAGCTTCGGTTACCGGGGAATTTTTCTCAGAAGGCGATAGTATACAAAATCCTCATGAATACGTTCAGCGCATTCGAGAAGCTTTCAAAAATAATCGTCCAGTACGCTACAATTCATCAAAGAAAACCATATTCGTGCATCCAGAATTGGAAAAATGTAAGCGGGTTTACGTACGAGTGGATCGAGTCAGGGAGCCGCTGGAAATGCCTTACGAGGGACCATATGAGGTCATTAAGCGGACGAAAAAGTGGTACGAATTAGACATAAAAGGAAAAAGAGATGCAGTAAGTGTTGATCGGCTAAAGCCGGCTCATGAGTTCGTTAACCAAGAGGTAAGTGGGGGAAGGGTAGAAATAGATAATGATATGAAACCTATCTTAATAAATAATGATAAAGGTAGAGTAAAAGGTAAGAAAAAGGTAAGATTCGCTTCAATTCCTCCACGTTTTCGCCCTAGATTACGTCCAATAAATCCTGCCGATGTTCCACTCCCTCCATCGCCAGCTGAAGTTCCGCTTCCTCCTTCACCTCTAGAAGTTAGACCAGGGGTAGTACGCAGGCCTAGGGGTGGATTAGTAAACTTACCTAGCAGTACGAGAACTGGTAGACGAATAATTTTACCAAGTCGTTACCGATAAAAAAAAAAAAATAAATAAATAAAAATAAAATAAAAAAAAAAATAATAAAAAATAAAAAAATAAAATAAAATAAAAAAATAATAAAATTTAGTCGATTTGTAATATTTATGATTAATTTCCATGCTGGTATCGAGAGGGTGGTTTTATGTTTCAAATTTTACTCATTTTGTTATACCTATTATTGTATGTCTTTGCATTTCTGTTTTTCGTTACTTATATTGATGTGTATTGTATGTGTGGTATTGTACGTCTTTATATTTCTGTTTTTGTAATTTATACCAATATGTATTGTATGTGAAAAAAAAAAAAATTCAAAATTTTAAAGGGGGGAAAACCTGTAGCGGGAGTATATTTAGCTAGTACATAATATAAGAGATAAGAAGGAGAACTAGTCTGTAGTCAGTTAATAAAGAGCCTTACATTAGTGCATATATGTACGTATTTTCTCGCTACAGAATTACCGAAACTTTAATTTAAGCTCAATAGCGATATTACTCACATTTTCAGAGTAACATTATCACATTAATAAAAAAAAAAAAAAAAAAAAGTACAAAAAAGTAAAAATCAGAGGAATTAGGCGAGGTATTTCAAAAGAAAATTAAAGAAAACTTCAGTAATTATTTCCCCATTCACAGGAACCTCGTAGTTATGAGTAAAAATCCAGCTTTATACTTTTTTCAAATAAACTGATATATTTGAAGATATAGCAAAGTTTTTTCATACTTATTTATACTGACGTCTGTAATTTCTGAGACTATTACGCCAGCGTACCCGTTATGATGTGTTTATTGCACGATGCTAAAGAGACTTTAAATTTTGGTTCATAGTTTCGAGTTTCTAAGGAAAAGTAAGATTTCTTGTAATTGATTAAAACGGTCTTCGATTGTGGATTTTTTAGCTGAGTTTTTAACAAAACGATAGCTATTACAGCCTGCCTGATTTGGGAAGGGATGGTCGGGTGAGGGTGTTGTCTTCAAATCTTTGCGTTTCAGACCATTTGTAATCATCTGGCAAATGTCCAACTTTTTGGTATATATATATATTTTTTCCCCCACGCGTAGCGCCGGCGAGTATTCATAAAATTCGCTCAAAATTTGGTGAGGAACTCTTCTTGAAAATACGCAGAAACGGTTTTTTTGTTTTTTCGAAAAATTTCAAAATGGCGGATCACTCAAATTTTGAGGGGGCTGGAGAAGGGGCAAATAGCTCAAATTTTTCGTTTTTGATTTCATATGAAAGAGTGAGTCACGGATACTAACATATCCAAATTTCAGCTTCTTAAGTGCATATTGAGAGGAGTTAGATCAAAAAACGGCTTTTTGAGGAAGTTTTGAGTCATGAAATTTCTTGAATCTTCCATATCTCCCACCAAATCAAGTTAAAAGGTCAAATTTTGTGTGTGAGGTTAGTTGGTGACCACAATATGACCTCTTGAATTTGGATCAAAATGGATTCAAAATGGCGGATTATCAAAATTTTGAGTAGAGCTTGAGGAGCCTCAAGTTGGTAAAAATGTAATTAATATGAATTCATATGGTTATTGGGGATAAGTTGTATACTATATCCCGAATTCACTTCCATACATGATGTTGGAGGGGGAAGGCGGGGTTATCAACCTAAAATAGTGGTGGGGGTACAGGAGGGGTCGAAAATTTTTTATTGCTGTGTCATATGATAAAATGAGCCCAAGTGACAAACATTTTGATTTTAGCTTCCTCAGTGATTTTGGAGGGGAGTTAGAGCAAAAAACGGCTTTTGGAGGGGAAATTGCTGCAGGAAATTTCATGAATCTTCCATATCTCATCACCAAATCGGCCTAGAATGGTCAAACTTTGTGTGTAGGATTAGTTTGTGACCAGAATATAACCTTAAATTTGAGTCAAAATGGATCCAAAATGGCGGATTATCAAGATTTGAAGATAATTTGAGCACCCTCAAATAGTTATAATTTGAGAAATATGTGTTCGCATGATTATTTCATGGCAAGAAATACTACATTTGTGCCAAATTCAACTTCTTAAGTGTTTTTGAAAAGGATAGGGTAGGGGTTTTCAGAATTGGTATTGGGTGTGGCCTGTAGTCATGAACCGTTAAGCAAGGTTATTAGTAAATCAAAACAAGCTCCAATTAAAAACTCAGCTCCAGTAATGCAGCATGGCTGCTTACATTTTTATTTTTATTTGTAATGTTGATGTTGTGCGAATTGTCCGAAAGGAATTGCAGTTAAAAAGTAGATGTGGAATATTTATTGAAAAAGTTCCACGAAAGAAACAACTGAGTACGTAATTTTAGAATGCCCAACACGTAGATGAGTAATTTTGTTACTTCTTCTATATTCGATTTAGCTGCGATAGGTGCTTCCAAAGAGTAGTTTGTTTTTCATGGAGAAAAAGTTTGTTCGATAAATTTCGGGACTATAAATATTGGCATGATTTATAGAAAATAATTTCGATGCAGTTTTGGATGTCTTGGCGCTCGAATGAATTTTGGAGGCATTATTACTGCATGTTTGGCTAATTAATGAATTTCATCATTTCCAGATATACCGGAGTGACTATTAGAAACATACGTATATGAATTTGACTTCGATGTTTATTGTTTCGAGTGCATACAATATTTTGAGAATTTTCTGTATAATAGGGTTTTCGTTGAAGGTGTTTCGGGCTTCACATCTGTTTTGCTTGTATTCGATCACATCGCCACCAGTAGTTAGGTTGAGGTACCTAGTTACCTACACGTATGTACACCTATGTTCTTGCATTTTCTTCTGCAAACTCCATTTATCACGTGTGAAAGCACTGACACAAGATTGGATAGTTTTAAAAATATTACGTTCATTTATTTATTCGCGTTTAGCGCGAACGAGGCGATATTTCACCAAATGACACGCTTATTTAGTCGAACTGTTTGGCTTCTAGTCGTACCTAAATTTTCAATATATAGCTGAGCAAGTTTGGCTAAATCCCAGAGCCCAGATTTCTTCCATCTGAAGCAATAAGAAGGTGCCGCAAGGTGCATAGGCTTACCTATAAACCACAAGAAAGTACGAATTTCACATTTTCGTGCGGCGGGCTATTTTGCCACTAAGTATTATTTACGAGGTGAAATAAATTCGAACGAATTTCTTTACACGGCACACATAAGGTATCCACCCAACTCGGCAAATTCGTGCCAGCTTTTAGAGCCTATCTTTTATGGCAAAATGAGCATAAAAGTTTAAGTATTGGTGCGCCCAATTTACGTTTAAGTCATCAAGTATACCTGCGCGGGACGCAAAGTATTCGCTAAAATTAAATCTACGAGAAATCCTTAATCCGAAGAATTTCCACCCAAACTTTATCGTCCAAGCTAATGAAATTTCCGTTTAGTTTTATTAAATTTTAAAGAAAAAGGTATAGGTTGGTATATGGTGTATGATGCTGTGTACCTACTGAGTACTACCGCATGCGCATGAACTGTTATCTCATTATACATCTTGTTAAAGTGTAGAGTATCTACTTGAATTGATTATATTCGTCTTTCCTTCCGCACCATGTATGAAATGGTGACTAAATCTCAAGATCAACTGTGCCTCTTCCTAATGATACACCTTACATTTAACCTTAAACCTGATATCTATGCTGACCAATAGGCTCGCATGTATAAAATACTCATCTCTAAATGGTCGAAAATAAAATTGCTTGAAAATAACGATATCATAAGTTTTTTGAAAATAACGATCAACAGTCCATCTTTCTTCATTTAATCGTTTGCTAACGACTCGATTTTGAAGTTTTGAACTTGTAAAGATCGCACCAGGATTCCCATACATTACCTGCTTTCAAAAGTCTCAGAATTATAGTCTGCTGGCATTGTAACTAAACTTACCGCAGAAAAAATGAATTAGCTTACTAAAAGATTGAAATCACTTCCTCAATACTTTGAACTTTGAAAACTAGATCGATGATGAATACATTTATTGAAAAATTTGTCAACACTCGAGTTTCTTTTACGTTACCTTTGCTCCAACTTTCCAGTTAGTTTGTCGACACCCACTCAAGTTATGCCAAGAGAAAGAAATTAGGTATCTTCTCAAAAATTTGAACGTCGAAAATTTGACTCAAAATGTACGTTACAGGATATTTTAATATTCGAAAATCCAATCATATCTTTCTTCTTCATATTCGTATTCTTGAAATTTCGAAACGATCCGTTAAAGTTAACTAAGGTTATTATCGAAGAAAAGAATTCTTCTCATAACCATGAACTTTGAAACGCAACTCTACAGATATATATATTTATTAAAAAATCAATAAATTCCCTTGCAAAAAAAACACTACTAGTAACTAGAAATCACTACTAATAACTACTAGTAACTACAAGTAAACTAGTAGTTAAATAAACGAATAGTAGTGAATTGTTACTAGTTACCAGTAGTTCAGTAGCAGAATACTAATATCTCACTACTAGTAGTAGTTTGTGATTACAAGTTCATGAATAGAGTAGTAGTTTTTCACTACTTTTACTGTGATTACTAGTTCATCATTACTAGTAGTAGTAGTTTATGATTGCAAGTTCGTGAATAGAGTAGTAGTTTTTCACTACTTGAACTGTGATAATTGGTTTCTTATTACTAGTAGTAGTTTGTGATTACAAGTTCATGAATAAAGTAGTAGTTTTTCACTACTTGTACTATGATGATTAGTTTATTTTACTACTGGTTGTAGTTCTTGATTATAAATTTAACAATAGAGAACTAGTTTACCACTACTAGCAATCCAAATAAACATTAGTTCTTGAATAGAATAGTAGTTTGTTACTGCTAGTGCTTCTCCTGATTGCAAGTTGAAGAATGAAATGTAAGTTATAGTAGTGAGAAACCATTATTTCATTCTTCAATTAGGTATAGTTTTCATGAGGAATAATAGTACTCAAGATAGCAACTCTGCTAGTTATACTAGTAATAAATAGAGCAACTAGTAGTTTTGCAGTTGACTAGTAGTAGGTACTTAAGATATTAATGATTACTAGTATTCTACTAGTAGTCTACGTATCACTTTGCTTCTCTTAGATGAAATGTGTTGCAGTAATGCATATAAGGAAGAGTTTAATTTAACTGTAATTGAAGCACTTCCACCAACAAACTTAAGGACTGTTTGCACATGTTGTGTGAACCAATGGTTTGAATGCATCCTTGGGTGCGTTGTAAAGTTTTGAAAACCATTTTCCATCTTGGACGATAAGAAAATGAATGGTAATCAGGACTTCCAGTTAAATATAAGTATTAATTACTACTAGTATTTAGTAGTAGTGTTTTTCAATATTAATCACTACAAGTTACTAGTAGTGGTCACTTCTAATAAGCACTTGTAGTGACCACTACTAGTAATTTATAGTGATTAATATTGAAAAATACTACTACTAAGTACTGGTAGTGATCATTTCTAGTTACTAGTAGTGTTTTTTTTGCAAGGGTTACCTCAGAAGTTTCATTCGCTCTACTATTTCCAAAATTTTTAGAATCATTTCGCCATTTTGAAATCGAAGTATTCATCTTCAATGCAAAAAATAACGAAATAAACAAAGTCCATTGTATCACTCAATGTCAGTTTGAAATTTAAAATAAATGCAAAGTGCGTCCAATAATGATTCATAAATTAATACAGAAGTTAGTCGTACGAAGGATTTCCATTTGAAGATTATATCTGCACCCGAAAAACACTAGTGGACTTTAGTGTCTATTCATATGGACTTCTTTTATGTCATTCTAGCGCAGGTCTGTCGGCTTGTGAAATCTAATGCGATAATTGTGATTACCTATCAAGTTGCATTGTAAGGAGTTCTTAGAATTTAGTTATACCACACACCGAACCTGAATATTTAATCTCCTCTACCTAAACCATAGCTTTATCTTACTACCTAGTAAATGACTATTCCATAGATGATGAATGGAATTTAATCGTCGAATCCGTTAAGAGTAAAGCCCTGTTCGTACAAACCGTTGCAATGAGCAGCTTATGAATTATATATTGACAAGATGATGAATGAGTTTCGTAAACAACTTTTAATGTCTTTCTTTTATTCGAATTGGATTTTTTTCAACGTTTTATTTTCTTACGTCAAAGTTCCCAAACCGCATGCTGCCTATATCGAAATGTATACATTATACCTAAGCTAATTTGAAATGAATTTTTTTTTTCTGACAAACTTCAAGTTCGTGATTCTAATCAAGTCCCACAGGCCTCTCGTAAATTATGAAAATAATGAAATTTTTCAAACGACTATAATAAATTACAACCATGAGCGTCGCAATTACAGCTTAAGAAGTAAAACACTGTTTAGAAGAACTTTCAAATGCGCATAAACGTTTATACGAAATGTATAATTGTATGCTATTTAACTGAAAGTAACTTATCGTAGATACCAAGGTAGTTTGGAAACTCTATTATAAAAACCAATTTCCCAGTCCTAAAAGACTAATGTAAATGTGCTTCTATCGAGTTCTTAACCCATGTAATTTAGGTCTCTCTTCAGTACGAATAAATCTTTATAAAATGTTCGCATCCGCGTTTTTTAGAATTTGAATTAAACGTGTGATCAATACCTGCTATGAAAAAAGTGACGTAATAAAAAAAAAAACAAAAAAACAAAAAAAGAAAAAAAACACTGATTTCCTGGAGGCTGTTCTTCCAGATATAACCAAACAGAGTGAAATAGAATGCAGTAAATCACTGATACGTTGCTCTTTAGGATCATACCTATAGAATACCGAGACCTTTTTTCGATTTTTCGTTCTAAAATTTGGTAAATTGTTATTAAAATTATTAGTCATTTTTGGAAGTCAGTCATTATCAAAAACCAATAAGCGTGAGAACTTTCAATAGTTTATTTTTAAATTTCAAAACAAAAATTCCAACAAAAAAGGCGTTCTGAAAAACAACATATCAATGATGCCTGTATTCAATTTGGTTTCAATGGAATTTTCGATTTTGCGCCTGATCACTAGTTATGCAACATCGCAATACTCCAAGTCTCGTCTCAGTGTACGGTTGCTTGAAGCTATTATTGTCGTACCTATAATTAATCTCTCTCCGCCTTCTTTCATTTCGAATTGAGTTCTCTATAGTTTCGTATAGGAATTTTTTGGTAAGAGCAATGTGTCCGCGTGGAATTACCGAAATAAAATTGAATTTTACCATACTATTATGATAGATATGTTTAGGATTCAGCTTGAAATACGACCGACAGTAGTTATTCAAGAGATTCCGATTCTCCTTCAAATACGCTGCGTGTTGTTCTCGACATTAGTTTTTATGGTAAAAAACTTTTTATTGTGACAAAAAATTTTTTTATACGTTAACCTTTCTTCTTTGTAATTACGAGTATTATAGAGAACGACGATGAATAATTGAAACGTATTTGCGGTAAATAGCGATTAATCGAAATACCCTCTTGTAGCTCACATTCACTTTTTTTCAAGTAGGTATTATTAACATTGAAGTTTACGTGCAAAATTTCAGAAACCAAAACGACACTTCGTGCGAATTCTTCGTCAGCCGCGCGCGACTATGCGATCAATTGTAAAATTTCATTTGTAAGTTGCAGCGAAAGCTAAAAACTTGGAAGCGAAACCACGTCTAATCCTCTATCGCGTAGGTCAATTTATTGTTGCACCTACTTTGATATACACGTTAAGCTCGGATTTTTTATCGTCTCTTTCTCACAACTTGCGACTATTAATAGTGCTCTTAAGTATATGAAGAAAGTTTAAACGTCTCTTAGTTTACGACGAGTAGGTTCAATAAGCGCATGTGTTTGTGTTACTGTTGTTAGTTGTGTATACTCGTTTGTACGTGTCAAAATTTCTTTAAAAATACGCGTGTAACCGAAGAAACAATGAACTGATCCCTTATTTATCGTATTTGGCCAAACTTTTAACTAACTTTATCGTTTTCGTGTGCTACACACTTGTACAATTTGAAGGGTGGAAAACATTTTTTCTCTTTCAGATATACTCTTAATAACCTATCCAAGTATATGCAGGGTATTCTGAAAGTGGATGACTGGAATAAGAGAGCGTTTCGCAGAAGCAAAAAATATTAATTTTCATTTTTGCAACGCGATGTTTTGATCCTTCCTCGATAACTTTTTCGAAAAATAGCTTTAAATACAATGTCTTAGTCTTAAATTAAGGACATTACTTTATCGAGCAAAATTGAAATCAATAAAGTAATAATTCGGTTGAGGAGGAGAGACATAGTAAATTGAAGAAAAAAATGAGTGAAATTTCAAAAATTCTAATTAAATTTAATTTTAAAAATTCAATAACTTTTATTGCGAAAAGAAAATAAAGATATTATTTTAATGATTTAATGAAAGTGATTAATGTATTGGTTAAATAATTTTTTTTTTACAATAATTTTTACAGCTTATTTCATGATCTCGCATAAAAAATAAATTGAAATCGATCAGTCATGACATAGAACCCTGGAATTATTATCCGACTCTGTCACGTAAAAACGAAGTAATTTCCATCCGGGTCCACACGTGACATTCGCTCTTGACCCACGGTTACCTGCTTAATAGGCAGCCCATTCCTCTATGCGATCGCTGCAATTCACCGATCTCTTTTTCACATTAGTTGAATGCCCTAATTTCTCGCTCAGCGAAATACACATTTCCAACAAAATGAAATTAAGTTCAACCTTCATAACAATCCTACCAACGTATCGTACTTTGCATATAACTTCACCCACTTATTTAAAAAAACGTAAGCAGCCATGCTGTATTACTGGAGCTGAGTTTTTTAATTGGAGCTTGTTTTGATTTACTAATAACCTTGCTTAACCGTTCATGACTACAGGCCACGCCCAATACCAAGTCTGAAAACCCCTACCCTATCATTTCCAAAAACACTTAAGAAGTTGAATTTGGCGCAAATGTAGTATTTCTTGCCATGAAATAATCATGCGAACACATATTTCTCACAATTATAACTATTTGAGGGTGCTCAAATTATCTTCAAAACTTGATAATCCGCCATTTTGGATCCATTTTGACTCAAATTTGAGAGGTTATATTCTGGTCACAAACTAATCCTACACACAAAGTTTGACCATTCTAGGCCGATTTGGTGATGAGATATGGAAGATTCATGAAATTTCCTGCAGCAATTTCCCCTCCAAAAGCCGTTTTTTGCTCTAACTCCCCTCCAAAATCACTGAGGAAGCTAAAATCAAAATACGTTTGTCACTTGGGCTCATTTTATCATATGACACAGCAATAAAAAATTTTCGACCCCTCCTGTACCCCACCACTATTTTAGGTTGATAACCCCGCCTTCCCCCTCCAACATCATGTATGGAAGTGAATTCGGGATATAGTACAACTTATCCCAATAACCATATGAATTCATATTAATTACATTTTTACCAACTTGAGGCTCCTCAAGCTCTACTCAAAATTTTGATAATCCGCCATTTTGAATCCATTTTGATCCAAATTCAAGAGGTCATATTGTGGTCACCAACTAACCTCACACACAAAATTTGACCTCTTTAACTTGATTTGGTGGGGAGATATGGAAGATTCAAGAAATTTCATGACTCAAAACTTCCTCAAAAAGCCGTTTTTTGATCTAACTCCTCTCAATATGCACTTAGAAGCTGAAATTTGGATATGTTAGTATCCGTGACTCACTCTTTCATATGAAATCAAAAACGAAAAATTTGAGCTATTTGCCCCTTCTCCAGCCCCCTCAAAATTTGAGTGATCCGCCATTTTGAAATTTATCGAAAAAACAAAAAAACTTTTTTGCGTATTTGCAAGAAGAGTTCCTCACCGAATTTTGAGCGAATTTTATCCACACCCGCCTGCGCAAGTGAGTGACACAAAAAACGCAATTTTCTCAAAAACAGGTTTTTGCTAACTCGCCTCAAAATGCACTTAGGAAGCTGAAATTTAAATATGTTGGTGTTCGTGACTCACTCTTTCATATGAGATCAAAAACGAAAAATTTGAGCTATTTGCCTCTTCTCCAGCCCCCCTCAAAATTTGAGTGATCCGCCATTTTGAAAGTTTTCGAAAAAACGAAAAAAGCACTTCTACGCATTTTCAAGAAGAGTTCCTCACCAAATTTTGAGCGAATTTTATGAATACTCGCCGGCGCTACGCGTGGGGGAAAAAGTATACATATACATACCAAAAAGTTGGACATTTGCCAGATGATTACAAATGGTCTGAAACGCAAAGATTTGAAGACCACACCCTCACCCGACCTTCCCTTCCCAAATCAGGTAGGCTGTAATAGCTATCGTTTTTATTAAAAACTCAGCTAAAAACTGAAATGTATAAAATAAACTCGTCTCTAGCCCTGGGCTGTACACGGCGTATCATAAAAAAGAATCATAAGTTTTTCAGTTGTCATCAGTTTTTCATTTTTCTAATCCTTAGATATTAACTTTGAAGCATTTTTTAAATGTCATTAAGAGAGTTGATGATCCTATATAAAAGTAATAAACGTTAAAAAATGTTGCTAAAAATTAGAAAGAAATATAATTATAAATTTCATCCTTAACTATCGAGATCCAGAAATACCTGTGTTCTAAAACATAACAAGGATAATAATTTAAAAGATTTCCAATCTCGTAATCATTAAATGAAATGAAAAATCACTTGCCCACTGAATCATCAAATATCTTCGAAGTAGAGATGCAACCTTGATGAATAGGACTTTTCTGAAGCAGAAATCTCCCCGATATTTTCTTCCCAAAACAAAATTATAGTTATTCTTTTTTTTTCTTTTTTTTTTTTTTTTTTGAATATTTGAAGTAGGTAATGAGAAGTTTTCTCAAATTTTTAACGACATTTCTCATATTTGTCTTCAGTTTATCTCCTTTTAATCACCAGATTATCCCGTTACTGGTTTCAACATAATTACAATAAGATTTCGTTTTTAATTTGAAATCACAAGTTATTAAAAAGAATACAAAGATTTTTGTGGTACCTATTACATTTAACAATGACTAAATATTGTTTTGTTACGGTTTCTGCTTCCATCAAGTACCTATATACACGTACTCGTATTATTTGAAAAAGTGATTCTTTATGTTCTGGTATTTGTTATTTGCTCAAAAAATGGGGTTATATTTTATTGTTCTGTTGTAGTGTTGTATGTATAGGTATACTGTATAGTATTGTTCAGTGTTCACCACGCAGGATAGGAATCTCTCGAAATCACACGACTTCCACGCTGATACAGACTCGAGTCCAAATATTTAAATTAAATAGTTTATTTTATTACATATTTTCGAATGTAATGCAGTGAAAAAAACGATGATGATAAATTCGCTACGCTGTACGTGTTTTAGCATTCGATAAAATCATTTTTCTCGCTTATTTTGTTTACACGAATTTTAGTAGTTAAAAGTATACCTATCTAATAGCTATACAAAGCGGACATTTATTTTGAAGCAAGTAAAAAGTGAACATTTTTAAAAGCGAAGCGACCCATTAAATTTAATAGGCATAGGGATACAAAAGCGGAAAAATTTGAAGGGTAAAAACACTTTTTTTAGATAAAGTGCTGCAAAACATGATTATCAAACAGCATTTCATCCAGTAGCGTCGCGTCGCCATGCCACGCCACGTAGCCCGATTTTAAATAAGAAAATAATAATTTTCATCAGCGCGGCTCGGCTTATTCGTTGAAAAACGATATTTTCATCGATTCTATATTTACGCACAACGTATTCGAAGGACAACTTCGGTTTTAGTTTAAAAAAAAAAATAATAATAAAAAAATAGGTATTTTTTATGCCCAACTTTATAAACTAGCGCTAATGTAAACACGAGTCGATCGAAACGCGATTTTCTCGTAGGAATAAAAATTTCCGTTATTTGTTGGCAGCGTCGTGCACAAAAAAGTTTCGTACGAAAGTTGAGAAAATTTCATTAAAATAACGTAGATAGATGTAAGTCTAAGTATACGTATAGCGCACAAGGGCGAAGCGATTTCGTCAACAACTTTTTGACTTTTGATCGTGTACGCTGCGCGTTCGACATAATAATAATATAATGACGACTCTTACATATTTCATTATTATCCGCTACAATATCCATTATCGTCAATATTTAATAACCTTGGGGCGGCAAATGTTTTCTTTAACCGCGAGTCGCCAAAATTTTTCCGTTAACCGCGACGCCGCGCCGCTGCAGCTGCAGATGGCGTGTATAGTTTATGTTGTACGCGTCGCGAGATTTTAGCGCGGTAATTCGACACTCATTCTTTTGTAAGTGTTGATCACATTTTTAAAATGAAAAACGTAAATGGGTTTCTTCGCTGTATCGTCGCCACGCTACGCTACACCACGCCACGCCACGCCGCGCAGCGCAGCGCAGCGCCACCTCATGTCAACATCATCCTACGACAAACTACGTATAAGATGTCTAACCTTTTTCGTTTCGCATTAATCCGAGAAGTTGAATCGTTACGAGGTAAGGCAGCGCGGCCAAGAGCGAGGACGCGGGCGTCTTCTACGTCGCGTCGTGTCGTGTCGTTTTTTAGACAGTTTTCAGAATAGGCAACTTTTACGCAAAGAAAATAATTACGTTAAGTACGTTCGTTAGGAATTAATTATAAATTTATTAGAAAGCTAATTCGCAACCTCAGCATGTTCGGTATAAGTGGTATCGTAGCTCGCAATTCGCAGATATAGGTAGTTAGGTACATAGTTTACAAGCCAACCTCATTACTTATGATAATTACACTCAGCGGTGGCCTCAGTCACATCCGCAACCATACGGCCCACGGCACGTATAAAATTCGCTAGACGCTGAAAAATTCCACGTTGCGTCGAATTATCATCAAAATAATCAGGTAAAAAAATTAGCACCGCCAGCACGCAAGAAATCTGCTCGCATCTCGTATGAACCTCGAATACCGAAAAATATTTCTTCGTTCCCTCGAGAGATGGATGAATTTCGACTTTAGCGCTTTTTAAATTAAAGCCGCGTATTTTTCCAGCCTTTTACTCCGCTTATATAGCACACGCCAGCGTTTCCATTTTCCACTCTTCCACCACAAACATCGCTTTTCGTATGCGAGCTGGATACCGACGAGTAATTTGATAAAGTGGCGAGTTTTGAAGGTTTCTCTCTTTTTCGCCTTTATTCTATCAATTTTCGCGTTTACTTCTTGCCCTCGATAAAAGATAAAAAAATAACGTATATTTTCATCGACGTTCCGAAAATAGGCTATTTATTACCAACGAAATATGTATCTACATTTACGTAGCCTTTACTCTTCATCCTTTATCGTACCCGTGTACCTAATTGTAAGTACCTACATAACGTGATTACCAGAATAAATTTGAAGCAAAATTTTTTTCCACCAAACTGTAGCTTAAGGTGTTTGGTTGAACGTACAAAAGGTTCCCTAAAATCCGCACTGTACTACTCCCTCGTCCCATCTACGTATATTTTGGTTCCCTCACATAGCTGGTTTGTTTTTAAACTTATCTTCATGCAAATTAATCTACCAATAAATAGCAGAGCTGAAAATACCTCATACGTTCTTAATGTTTATTCGTGTTTGCACATTAAATATTATAAATCTCTTCATCGCTGTAATACTCTCATAGTAATTCTCAGGGGTTGTTGTTATCATCCTTATTCCTAAAGTCATGTACGATGCATGCAAAAACATACATTCGTACAGGCTTTTTTTTAATTAATTTATTTATTTATATTTTTTATTAATTAACGTACCAGCCATAGCTCCACACTCGTTCTTCCTTGAAAAATGGTTTATGGCTCATTTTATAGGGAATTGAAAGGAGAGTAAATTTTATTGAGACCTTTTTGCGCTAGGACCAAATGCGAAGGAGATAGGGGCCAAAAACTGATTTTGGGGGGACATGGGGATACGCTCCACACCTAGGGGTCAGGACTTTTAGTATGTTGTTTAGAATGGTGTTCCTAACAACCATACCAAAAATCGCTTTGATGGGAATTTTTCCTACCTCAATGTCTTAATGCACTGGACTAATAATTATTATTTCGTTGCGTTATTTTTGAAATTGCGATGAAAAAAAAAAAACTGAAAATGAATCTAAACTTCGAAAGTTTTTATAATAAAATTAATCACAAAATTATAAATAAAAAATAAGTTCTATCGTAAATCACATACACAGATACCTGAACCTGAAACCTGAACCAGGCCCGTAGCCAGGATTTTTTCTAGAGGGGGCAAAGGGGGGGGGGCAGATTTTTTTTCAACACCAAAAAAAATTTTCAAATTCAAAATGCACTTATGAATATAATTTTTTATTTTTTTAAAAGTAAATTTCAAATTAAAATACGAGTCCAAAATTTAATATTAATTATTAATACAATTGCAATTTTCTATTTTTTCGTGAATTAAATATATATATTAATTTATCAATGTGAATATCGATTTGAAACACATTTATGTGGATTTATTAATTTTTGTGCCAATGACCAAATTAAAAAGTAAAAAGGGGTATTTGGGTAATTTTTCTAAGGGGGACAAAAATTCTTCTAGTGGGGCAACGTCGCCCCCTGCCCCCCTGGCTACGGGCCTGACCTGAACAAATGAACACTGTTCACCGAATCGAGCGTAACACGAAAATTTGTGGATTTCAAAATAAAGAGTAATCAAAATCTAAACTCGGTTGCAAAAATGAATTTGAAATCAAAAATCAAAAATCCGGATTTTGAGATTTTTTTGGATTTTAAATCCTGTCCGACCCTGAGCAGTATCGTGCTCTCAAAATAATACTTTGCAACTTTCAAATAAAAATTCTAGATTGTTATCATTGCTTCCTGCGCAAGATGAAGAAATAAAAGAATATAAATACTTGGTTACAATCATCAGTGTCTAATGGCATTTTGGAGCTTACTGCATTGTTCCATTCATTTAGTCGTCAAACCTTTCATGAAGCTATTGAAACGTAAAAATTTTTATTTGGAATTTACAAGAGCATCAGTCTTAGGAGTTAATAGTTTTTTGCATGAATTGAAAAATGAGAATACTACGAACTTCTTCATTCTCGGTAGGAGGGCTGGCAAAACTGTAGGTATTCTGTCAATATGTATATTTCCGAACGTTCCTAACGAGTGCCAGACGGAGAGAGATGACGATACAATATCACTCTTCCATTTCTCGAAACACTATCGTGTGAATCTCACATTTCGATCATTAATGCGTTTTCAAGCCGGGCAAAAAATTCGCCACTTCGTTCTTTTCCGCAATAAGGTTTTTTTCTCTATTCTTGACTTTATCTTCAACTTCGCACTAAGTTGTTATACGCCTTTAAACGTGTCTTATGCCTTGATTAAAGGTTTACTCGACGAAAACGTAAAGGTACCTAAATGGGTAAATGGTAAATGACTATAGCGCATAGGTGCTGGGCACGTAGCATCGCGTCCCAAGATAATCGCGTGTATAGCCGTTATGACCGACCGTTATCCAACAAGCGTGAAGAATCAAATCGTTCTCTCGAATTGAACGTATAATCTGATTCGACGGCCACTAAGCTTCGCAATGTTCCTCAGTATAGGTAGGACCTAATGACGTTTTATTCTACGTAGTATTCCGCATTGAGGGGAATTTTTAATGAAGTATAAGGAAAAAAATCGTGATCGCATTTCAGAGGAAATTTCCTATATTAACGTACAGATATCAGATATGAATGAGCAAATACTCGTACCTACGTATACCTACTGCTCGTATATGCTTGGTAAAATGATCGTTAACGCTAACGCAAACAAAAGCCAAGGTAAACATTTAGGTAAACAATGCGATGATATGAAATTAAATTTAACTTTCGCTGCGAAATAAACTTTTTCATTAGGTAGGTAAACCGTGGTTGAATTTTCTTCCGTTTTTGCAAAAATCGCTAGATGGTATTATACACTACGTACAAAGAAGAACAAATGTTCGGGAATTGGCGAAGTTTTGAGAGATTATTGTTCGTCGATGTTAAACACAACAGATCATAATAAAATTCAGCCTCCGGCGAAAAAACGTGCAACGCTAAAATCCCATAAACCCTTTTCGGTTCACCAGTCTGCGTTAAATTCGATATAACTTACACGTTTTTTTTTTTTTTGGTTTTTTTTTTGGTTTTTTTTTTAACGATACGATGCAGGAACTTTTTCAAGCGTATAATGTTTCATGACTGGAATAATATCATTTCACAACCAACGTGGTTTTGTATGCAAGTAGAGAGGTATACAAAAGGGAAACAAAATACAGAAAAACACCGGAGAAAAAAGAATCAGTCGCCTTTCGATGCGATTATACGTAATTACTTTTTTAAGTAAGCAACCCAATCGGTTACACAGAAAAATTTTTGAATGTTAAAAAGTACATAATATGGAGTACCTATATAAGTCTATGAGGTCCAGATTTACAATCGATACTTAATTATAATTCACGCTTACTAGGTTGAATCGATTTTGGAAGAAAAGTTCTGAAAGAATACAGAAAGCATGCCCAAGAAAATCATTCCTCTACGTCAATATTTGTAATAAACCGTGCTATAACCGTCGGCCATAATAAAAAAAAAAATCAGATAATAACGTAATTAGTCAAATGTCAAAATGAATCCATGATCACAAATGATCGGAATTTAAGAAAGACTCGAAAAGCATCAAATAGCTAAAATTTCATAAATATGAGTTCGCATGATTTGTAGTAGAAAATAATTTCGAGGAGAAAATTGAGTCAGGGAATTTCTTGAGTCGTTCATGCCTCCTCACCAAATGTAGATATCTAGAAAGCTCAAATAGTACACATAATATGGATGTGAAGAGGTTAACAATATTATCTGCAAGTTTCAGTAATGCTACATGGCTGCTCACATTTTTAGCTGAGTTTTTAACAAAACGATAGCTATTACAGCCTACCTGATTTGGGAAGGGAAGGTCAGGGGAGGGTGGGGTCTTCAAATCTTTGCGTTTCAGACTATTTGTAATCATATGGCAAATGTCCAACTTTTTGGTATATATATATATAGGTATACTACGGTAAAGGTAAGCCCGTTTATGGAAATGCTACTATCCTTCCGAGAGCCGATCCGACGTTGCGAGACCCCGAGACCCCTTTCGGGTCTCGCAACGTTTTGTGTGTATATTTGAACGTATATAGCTTTCAATTTTATACAAACGTTGGGAAGCCCTGGATATGGTGCTATCTTGGGTAGACCCACCTGGGCCTGACAAGGATAGTAGTAAATCTGAAGTGTATCTTATAAGAACCATTGCATATCATTTGTATTCGTGAATTTTGAATTTTTCTTACCCCTCTAAAGGTTCCTAATATGTTATGTTCAAGTGGTTTCCAAAAAGCTCACGGGAGCATCTTTAGCTCTTCAAATAGAGCCGGGTCTCTGAACGTCTGTTTGATATCTACGGTCCAGGGCCTGACAAGGATAGTAGCATATATATATATTTTTTTCCCCCACGCGTAGCGCCGGCGAGTATTCATAAAATTCGCTCAAAATTTGGTGAGGAACTCTTCTTGAAAATGCGCAGAAGTGCTTTTTTCGTTTTTTCGAAAAATTTCAAAATGGCGGATCACTCAAATTTTGAGGGGAGCTGGAGAAGAGGCAGGATAGCTCAAATTTTTCGTTTTTGATCTCATATGAAAGAGTGAGTCACGGACACAAACATATTTAAATTTCAGCTTCCTAAGTGCATATTAAGAGGAGTTAGATCAAAAAACGGCTTTTTGAGGAAGTTTTGAGTCATGAGATTTCTTGAATCTTCCATATCTCCACACCAAATCAAGTTAAAGAGATCAAATTTTGTGTGTGATTAGTTGGTGACCAGAATATGACCTCTTGAATTTGGATCAAAATGGATCCAAAATGGCGGATTATCAAAATTTTGAGTAGAGCTTGAGGAACCTCAAGTTCGTAAAAATGTAATTAATATGAATTCATATGGTCATTGGGAATAAGTTGCATACTATATCCCGAATTCACTTCCATACATGATGTTGGAGGGGGAAGGCGGGGTTACCAACCTAAAATAGTGGTGGGGTACAGGAGGGGTCGAAAATTTTTTATTGCTGTGTCATATGATAAAATGAGCCCAAGTGACAAACGTATTTTGATTTTAGCTTCCTCAGTGATTTTGGAGGGGAGTTAGAGCAAAAAACGGCTTTTGGAGGAGAAATTGCTGCAGGAAATTTCATGAATCTTCCATATCTCATCACCAAATCGGCCTAGAATGGTCAAACTTTGTGTGTAGGATTAGTTTGTGACCAGAATATAACCTCTCAAATTTGAGTCAAAATGGATCCAAAATGGCGGATTATCAAGATTTGAAGATAATTTGAGGACCCTCAAATAGTTATAATTTGAGAAATATGTGTTCGCATGATTATTTCATGGCAAGAAATACTACATTTGTGCCAACTTGAACTTCTTAAGTGTTTTTGGAAAGGATGATAGGGGTTTTCAGACTTGGTATTGGGTGTGGCCTGTAGTGATGAACGGTTAAGCAAGGTTATTACTAAATCAAAACAAGCCCCAGTTAAAAACTCAGCTCCAGTAATGCGGCATGGCTGCTTATTTTTTTTTTTTCGCTGAATAACCGCTCATTCTTCTTACTGCAGAGTAATGGTTGGTACGGTCGTTAGTTATGGTATAGTTGAAAAGTTTATCGCAAGTTTCAGCAAATCTTACGCTTTCGCTCCCTTTTATATATGATGGGAGTTTGCTAACTGCATAAACTATTCGTATCGGTATTCGGTACCACGACCGCCAAGAAATCTTCATTTCGATAGTGATGAAATACATAAATGTACGATAGAATGCGACCAAAGCGGCCTTGTAAGCTATGAACGATATTTTCTGGCGCGAGAGTAATGATGTAAATGGCGAAATTTTGGAATTTCATTATCACATTACCATAAGGCAGATTGCGAAATATTTTCTACTCCATACATCAGTCTCCACTTTGCTCCGCTGTTAAGCTCTGCCAGGAACTAGGAAATTAATTAATAAGAGAGCGTCAAGCTTTCAAGGACTATTTCGAAGTTTCGAATGACGACGAAAACGACGAAACAATTCAACCATAGTGCAATACGTTATTACGAAGTTTACGAAGCGATTTAGAGGCTTCCGGTGTATAGCTGACGTTATAAAAACTAAATATTTTGCCGGCTAATTATTCGGATTAAACTTATCCCCTAATCGTTTTTATTTCTGAGAACACTCAACTCAGCCTAAAAGTTGAGAAAAAGAAATTCGTAACAAAAAACACTTACCTATTTTTGCAAGAAAACAGCCTGATTTCGCATCAATCTCATGTCATTTTCGCATTACATCTAATACCATTTTTTTTTTCTTTGCAATTCATTTTTTCCCTTAAAACCACAAAAATCATCATAAATTTCCTTCTCGTTCATCACAGAGTCTGTTGGGAAAAAAGCAACGCCATGTTGATATATCTATACAGTGGCGTAGCCAAGCGGAGGGGCAACTGGGGCGATTGGCCCCCCATGACCTTTTTTTCTTTTTTTAATTTTTAAATCACAAAAAATTTCGCAAGCTAGGTGCTACTTTGTTCTATAATACATAATAAATGAACCGGTGTGACTGGTATCGTAAACATGTGCAGTTGTACTAGTACAAACGAATAACCGACGCGACGGGTCAAACGTGTTCGGACAATCGAACTCGAACCTGACAAACAGCATTTCATCGCTTGTTGATGTAATTATGTACATTACCTACGCTACAAAATACGCCATGAAAAAATATTTACTATGTTTCAACCCCCCCCCACCCAGCAAGGCATGTTAGGCCACAGAAAATTTAACAAAAAACACCTATTTTTTGTTCAGGAGTTCTTGCCCCCCCCCCCCCCCCTCGACAAAATCCTGGCTACGCCACTGTATCTATAACTTGACCGTTCTATGTCTCACCAATATTTTAACTGGAGTCAAACTTCAAAAATAAATGTATAAATTAGAATGCAACATGAGAAAACATTGAAACGTATTTTCGTACCTTTTTTCGAGAATTTCAGTCCCCCGCTCCTCTGGATTCTACGCGATTATATGTAGTTAGCGAAAATGTAATTTCTATTTCTAAAAATATTAAAATAACTTTACTCGGGAATTTTCGCTTTTTAGCACTCACGTGGCTATGAGGGTTTTTTTTTTAACAAACCAGGAATGATTTTAACTCGAGTAGAAAGACGAGTGGAGAACTGAATCTTTGCTTGGAGACTTCTGCATTGATGTAGTTTCATTTAGAAGACTGCAACCTGTGACGATTTCCTTGTCAACTTTGTGAACATTCAAATAACTGCCAACTGCGGTCAAAATGAAAATCAAGGGTGTAATTGGCATCGGGCATTGCTGTCAAAGCTTTAACCAAAAATTTAGTGCCATTAAAAATTCGCGTTTTCCAAAAACACGAGCGAGGTGATGAGAACATATCAACTTGAGGAAAACATTAGAATAACGGTATTTCTATATCGTATTCAGACAAAATACATCATACATAGTTCAAGGATAAAGACAAAAATGCACGTTACAAGACTGCAGCAATTTGAACTGGCGCTTGCGCATGGAAACCAATCACGTGTTTTTCTTGGCCAAAATCACACGCCTTGCTAAACCTAATTAAATCGATACCTAAATAAATTACACGCTTATTTCATCGATCCGATGGTCATAAATTACAGACGGTTGAAAAAAACATAATAAGGGTGGAAAGCACTGAACCACCGTTGCCGATACCGAATAGGTACTGACGTCCGAATGAAAAAAATTTCATCTCGTTAATTCTAATTCCCCGACCAAAAAGGTTAAGTATTTCGTTACCGCTACCGAAGTTTGAAAAAAAAAAAAATGATGTTCAACATATTATTTAAAAGGGCACCGTAAATCTCAGTAACTACCTAAAAAACCACTGAAATATCGGTTAACGAGTACCCGACTTTCTTCTCACGTTCTCACATTCAAAAGTACCCAAACCTAAAAATGCAAACTGGAAATATACCATCCAGCATCCTTACATTGTATCGTCTGTATAAGTTATATAGCATATACGTATAGACTATAAACTCGCTTTGCAATAAGTTTCTTTTTCCTTTTTTTTTTCTTTTTTTTTTTTGAAAAAGGCGCAGGACAGAAAATTTATGATGGCCGTCTTTTTTGCTGCTCAAAAAGTAGTTTCCTTTTCCTGTTAGTTAATAGGTATATACCACTTCGTTATAAATTTTCAACCTATTGTGTTGGCACAATTCCAAAATACCTATATGGATACAAACCTAATTGAGAAGCTACAAGTTACACAACCTACAATGAGTCAAACGAATAAATCACTGGAATGATAAATTTCGTTGCCAACTTAATATTTGTATCCTACAGCTCCAGCCATATATGCTAAACAGAATATCCCGCATTCATGTAACTCCCTGCCTCCTTTTTTTGCACATGTAGATTTACTCATGTGACAATGTGCGTCAGTATGCCTAACGTCTTCACTACAGAGGTGAAAAGTGAACACAAACGTTTGAAATTTTTTATTTAAACATTCAAGGCAAATAAAAGCATGCTTTTTGCCCTAAAATATGGAGTATTTGAAATAGTATTACTAAAAAAAATATTGGTAGCAATAAAGGTGATAGGTGGGGAGAAATAATGGGAAAGGTGTGAAAAGCGATGAAAAAAATTTGTTTTTCTTCTTCTTTTTTTCTCTCTTTTTTCTACAAACTAACACCATTCTCCACACCACACAATCTGAGTAGATGTTACCGAGAAATCCTCGGATGACGAGAAGAAAATCAGGTTTTTTTTTTTCAAATCAATAAAAATAGGTAACGATAATTTTAAAACTTTAAATCTCAAATCCATGTAATGTAGAAAGGGGATATTTACGTATAAATACTGATGAAATGACAAAATTTGTTACTGTCAAAATATTAACAAATTCTTCCATGGCCAAGAGGCTCTTCGTAATTTTTATGAGATTCTTCTACACTTCATTTTTCATCAATGCCACTTAGCATAATTTTTATATTTATTTTCAAATCCTCTGCCATCGGTATAGCCTATAGCTATGGCCCAGCTTCAAGCATTTTTTTGGTTCATTCAAAGTTATATAGATGATATCTACTGATTTATGTAGGATTTGCGGGAGAGAGGAGAGAGGTGTGCTAGTCTATGAAGTATTTTCTTCAAACATGTGGTCAATGAAGAATTTTTCCACGTTATCTCAAAAAATATGAAGAAATGACTAATATTTTCGTATTGTTTCTTTACACTACTTTTCATCATTTCTTTTCCACTGCGGGCCTAAACAACGACAGGATTTTTGTTAGTAATATTGATTTTATAAATTTATGTACTTCACATTTTTGTGAAAATTATATATTTCTACCTAACTTGAATTTTGAAATAAAAATTTCAATGAAATATTTTAATCCAAAATTTATAAAAAAAAATGAAAAAATTCTTCTTCAGCATTTTAAGCTACCCAGAAGGTATTCACTCAAGGTATGTGATGAAAGATACAATGCAAATTTATAAAATATTTTAAAAAAATGTCCGCATTACTGGAGCTGAGTTTTCAACTGGAGCTTGTTTTGTTTTAGTAATAACTTTGCTTAATCGTTCATGACTACAGGCCACACCCAATACCAAGTCTGAAAACCCCTACCCTATCCTTTCTAAAAACACTTAAGAAGTTGAATTTGGCACAAATGTAGTATTTCTTGCCATGAAATAATCATGCGAACACATATTTCTCAAATTATAACTATTTGAGGGTCCTCAAATTATCTTCAAATCTTGATAATCCGCCATTTTGGATGCATTTTGACTCAAATTTAAGTGGTTATATTCTGGTCACAAACTAATCCTACACACAAAGTTTGACCATTCTAGGCCGATTTGGTGATGAGATATGGAAGATTCATGAAATTTCCTGCAGCAATTTCCCCTCCAAAAGCCGTTTTTTGCTCTAACTCCCCTCCAAAATCACTGAGGAAGCTAAAATCAAAATACGTTTGTCACTTGGGCTCATTTTATCATATGACACAGCAATAAAAAATTTTCGACCCCTCCTGTACCCCCACCACTATTTTAGGTTGATAACCCCGCCTTCCCCCTCCAACATCATGTATGGAAGTGAATTCGGGATATAGTATACAACTTATCCCAATAACCATATGAATTCATATTAATTACATTTTTACCAACTTGAGGCTCCTCAAGCTCTACTCAAAATTTTGATAATCCGCCATTTTGAATCCATTTTGATCCAAATTCAAGAGGTCATATTGTGGTCACCAACTAACCTCACACACAAAATTTGACCTCTTTAACTTGATTTGGTGGGGAGATATGGAAGATTCAAGAAATTTCATGACTCAAAACTTCCTCAAAAAGCCGTTTTTTGATCTAACTCCTCTCAATATGCACTTAGGAAGCTGAAATTTGGGTATGTTAGTATCCGTGACTCACTCTTTTATATGAAATCAAAAACAAAAATTTGAGCTATTTGCTTCTTCTCCAGCCCCCCTCAAAATTTGAGTGATCCGTCATTTTGAAATTTTTCGAAAAAACAAAAAAAGCATTTCTGCGCATTTTCAAGAAAAATTCCTCACCAAATTTTGAGCGAATTTTATGAATACTCGCCGGGCTACGCGTGGGGGAAAAATAATTATATATATATATTGAGTTACGTATAAAAGTTGGATCCCTCGAAAAACAGTGAAAGTTGGATCCACCTTAAAAAATAGTTGTAAGAGCTATTTGCCTCCAGCAAACAATTAAATGTTATTTTTCCGTTTTATGAGTGAAAAAAACACATTAAATCGATAATTAGAATAGAAGTTATGATAAAAAATTTAATTGGAAGTATATGTGAGAGTTGACTCCATGCTTCAAAAAGGCAGTTATAAGTTGGCTCCATGAGAAAGTGAATACCGTATACGGAGCTGTATATTTAAATATACATTTACAGAGAAAGTCGGCTCCTCCTGCCAGGTATGCCACTGGATAGAGGGCGCCTAGGCGAAACTAATGCATGATTTGTGAAAGTCAGCTCCATATACGGTATTCACTTTCACATGGAGCCAACTTATAACTGCTTTTTTACATAGCGGGAGCTGACTTTCATATGTAACCATAATTATATATATATATATACCAAAAAGTTGGACATTTGCCAGATGATTACAAATGGTCTGAAACGCAAAGATTTGAAGACCGCACCCTCCCCCGACCTTTCCTTCCCAAATCAGGTAGGCTGTAATAGCTATCGTTTTTATTAAAAACTCAGCTAAAAAGAAAAAACATGCTTAATATAGGGATGATTTGAAAATTTTTATTATGTTCAACCTTTTTTCATAATTTCTCCGTAAGCACCCCCCTACTATCTCCAATCCAGATTTTCGCGCAAACAGCATATTCTCATGCGCTTTGGAACAGTGTATGATGAAATAAAGATTTTAAAATTTGCTCGAGACCAATAAAATACAAAAAAATACTACTCCTACGATCAAACCTACGCATTTTCATGCTTTCAGCAAGTAGACTAGGCAAAGTAATGTGCACAAGTGTCACATAAGTGAAGCTACGTGTGGTATGAAGGAATTACATCAATTGAAGACGTAACACATTACACACTTACACAGTGTTAGTATGTATACCATACAACTTGTATTGCAGCCGAGTATTCTGATTGCTATCGTTGTACTGGTGCTCGTATTATTGACATAACTTCCCAACGAAAAGCTGTGAAAACAAAAGATAATGGAAATTCTAATATTTTAAAAGCGTATTCATAAATAGAGTTTTATACTGGTATTTCGCTAATGGAAATTTTTATTGTATTTTATATTCACTCGAGTTTTATATTATGGGCAATTATGAATATTTCAAAAAAGGCCAGCATCGTGATTTCCATCGTGGCACATTGTATGTACGACTGTACGCACACAATAATATTTATACTCGTACATTATGGCAATGGCAGACGAAATATCGGCATCCTATAGGCTATACGTACGTAGTGTGCATATTCTTTTTTGCACCAATACAGTAACGTAAAATACCAAGCGATTAGCTCTTATTTCTTCAATACTTGACCTCAAAAGGTGTACTGTGGTAAAGTGTCCTCGAATTTCCCATCCCTTCCGTAGCATCTATGGTAGTGTCGTGCAGTGGCGCCTAGAAGTTTGAAAGGTAGAGAGGCGAAACTTATAAAGGGCCCCAAATTTTTGTTAAAAGGGCCCCAATTTTTTTTTTTTTAAGTCTTACATACTTCTACTGAGTGTGAAAAATTTTTACAGGCTTGTTTTCTCAGCCTAGTCCTTCACGTCACTTTCAACATCATTAAATTGTCTGCTGTACTTCTCTTTTTATGAAAGGGTCTTTCCTGATAAGATAGTGAAAATGGCCTAAATGTTGCCCTCGATGAAAAAACTTCCAAAAAAAATTTTGACCCCCACCCCTCCCTGAGCAATCGCCCCCGTATGTCAAAATTCGATATTTTTTTACTCCGAATCGGATGGATGAAAAATTTTGGAAATTTTCCCTGTTGGTGGAAACTATATAGGTAGTAGGTACATATGTGGAAATCGCAGCCCCGCATCACGTCTATGGGCGCCCCTAGTGTCTTGTGATTTCTGTTGGACGCTGTGAAATGTGAACGTTAATAAAGCAGTGATACGAATTTATCCCACATACCCAGTCCTAGCAAAACGAACAGGGCAGTTATGCAATCCACGATAATTTGGTAAACTACCTACATCAAAAATCGTCTGTTCAACTAGATGGAAAAATTTATTCACGATTCGCAAATGAGAAATAGGCATGCACTTAAGATAATCACTATGGAAAATAGACCCATTGAGAAGACTCCAAAGGACTCCATTCAATCAATGCTACGCTAGTTCAACTTTCGTCAGTCTTATTGCGAGAAGAATGACGACATCGGCGAAAGGATTTTTGCGTTATCAAATAAATCACCTCGACCTCCCTTACTACTAAAATATTACGCAGCAACGACCATCCGTTTATAGTTGCTTGGCTGGTGTTAGTCTTTGGATGCTTGCAAACGAGTATAAATTTAGCGATTTGGGTTTCTATCGTCCGTAAAATTTGTGTAGTGAAAGTTCTTTCGCGTATACGAACATGAAAAAAAGAAAACATCAAGTTAGGCGTGAATTTTTCTGTTCCTCTTTCTTTTTTCGTAACTTTTCGCACCCCCAAAAACTTACCACGCATTTCAGCCCATAAATAACGCGCTATTCGTGTTTTTTATTGTATATGTCAAGCCGCATGCGATTTTCATTGTTTGCTTTCTGCTTCTTCCTTTCTTTCTTTCGAAGTTTCACATTTTTTTTCTTTGTTAACTCGATAAAAATATTTATAGGATTTAATTTCGCGAATAATTTCCATATTGAACTCCCGAAATGCTTAATTCACTATCGAATCGTGTTCGTCGACTACCACATTAAAAAATGGTGTTTCGTCAGCAAGAAGTTGTTTCCTTTCCTTTCCATGTCATTTTTATTTTTATTCATTAATTTCATTATTATTATTATATTTTATTTATTTTTTTTTTTATAATTATACAATTATGAATTTTATTTTACTAAGAAATATTTCATAATTTTGTTGATATTTTTCTTCTTTTTAAAATTATTTTTGATGAATTTTTTGTTTTGTCATAGCTTTCTACCTAAATGCAAAACTCATAGACTGTAGTTGAGGACGAAGGGTAAGGAAAGGAGTTGGGTTCAACATCCCTTCTGCCCTCTGAGGTCAGTTTCATGGCATTGAAACATTCTTAAATGGAATATTTCTTCAATATTGACAGTCGTCTTGCAAACATTTGTACTAAAATACATTTCTTAAATTAAAAAAAAAAAATTTGCTATGAATCATTACAAAAAATGTTTCACTTCCTTACATTATGTCCTGAAGTCCATTTATAAAATTTATATCGCTTAAAAAATTCCTCTTCCTCGTCCCCTTCATTTCTGTGGCTGTAAACCTGGAAAAGGTATGTTCTGAAAAAAATTTTCAAAATCTCTTTCATTGATATACGAGTAGTAGGAATGTTTTGGAAACAGTCCCGACTAAATCGTATCAATTTAAACGACCCAACATTGCTTAGAATGGTAGGAAAATTATAAATATAGTAAAAGTAAGATAAACAGAAAAGAAAAAGGTTTAAAAAAAAACTCGAAAAAGTATTTACGTATATTCGAGAAGTTTCTTCAAATTCTCGTGTAGGTAGATAAGGGGTATAGAAGACTAGAAAAAAATATTAGAAGGTAGGATGGAGCGAGCGTGCAAAGCCAAGCGCC
Organism: Phenacoccus solenopsis; assembly: GCA_009761765.1. Lineage (NCBI taxonomy): Eukaryota > Metazoa > Arthropoda > Insecta > Hemiptera > Pseudococcidae > Phenacoccus > Phenacoccus solenopsis. The sequence goes on from CM019753.1 coordinate 50,997,472, forward strand.
TACGGAGTTTTCCAATTTTGCCAACTTCTCTCGACTGTTGTTTTAGTCAGCGTTGTTTTTCTATCGGTATTTAATTTTTTTTTTTTTTCAAAATTGTCGGCAATGAGTTTTTTTTCTTTTCTTATTCGTATCGTGACTGAATTCAGTTTGAATTTTCCTTAGCATTTTTTGCGAAGGGATAGGTATAGTTGAGTACCGACTACGAAAAAAAAAATAGAAGAATAAGGAATTAATAAAGAGAAACATCAACTTGAGCGCCAAAGTAAAAGAAAATTACTTCGGAAAAAAATATTAATAAGAATGGAAACTGTGTAAAGTTCTCGCCTAACTTTCAAACCCCTCGACTCGATCCAGACTTAATAATCAAGTTGGCCGAATTCCACGCGGAAATCGATATACCAAACTTACAGACTGCAAAGTAGAAACTAGGTATACCTGCTATATATACGTACATCTATACCTATTATCTACAGGCACATATTATATAATATAGGTAAATAATATTAATTAAATATGAAATTCGCTCTCGAAACCATTCGCATCGTCGCCGAATCACCAACAGTAAGTCAACATAAACGAGACGAGTAAAGAAGACTGAAAAATGTATTTGTACGATCGTACGTGTAATATTTATTCGCATTTAATTAAAGTTAGCAAACTTGTCACAATAAACACTTTAAAATACATAATGGAATACGTGAATTCAATATCAATACTGTCTACGCGTATTAGGTAGAAGAAGTCAACGTACCACCTAAGCGTATAAATTCGAACATTATTCAGTCGTTTTTCATATATGTATCCGCCCGAATCCGATACCCATATCTCGAGAGATTGCTATGCCATGGCGAGGCAAGTTTGTAACACTTGCCGGATTTACGCTGTGTGAGCCAATAAGCGTTGCCGAATTTCTTTCAAATTTCGATACGAATCTATGAATCACATAACTCAGCCAAAATTAGATTGAACAATAATTTTTTTTTTTTTTTGTTCAATCCTTAAACGTAAACATTGTAGTATATTGTATATGCACTACCAGCACAATTAACCGTCGCAGAAATTTTAAAATTTTATCTTCGACTTTATAACATAACAAACGACTTTGTGGATCGGCAATAAAAAAGAGTTAATTAAAATTATAGCGTGCGTATCTTAGGTACCTACGTAGGTATAATTATGTACGTACACTTATACAAGTACATAAGTATAACAACTAAATCTAACGGAGAATTTTTGTTGTTTTTCACAGGTTGAAATGTGTGGCTGTGAACAATAATGTATATAGATAACGGATATTAATAAGAAAGAAAAAAGAAAAACCTATACACGTCTAATATGTGTACTGTGTACCTCCAAATGTAACAAATGTAAATAATTTTCTAGAAAAAGTCAGTCCATCGTAATTATGATGAAGGTTCTTCACAAACGACTTCGAAAACAAGTGAGTACCACATAATTAGGTATCGTATATGGCCCACGATTCACCAACAAAACACTTAATCTTAATTACTTGAAGCCAAACATGTAATGGTAACTTTTTAAATATTGAATGAAAATGGTCAACCAATTTCCACAATCAAAATCCACTACCTCGTGTATTTACGTAAAATAAGTCGCTACTTACACCAGGTTCAACTTCACTCAAATCGCTCTCCAATCAATTCTTGCGATACTTAACGCTATCTGTTCGAGCTCATTTTTGACGCATTAAATCTCTCATGGAAACCTCGCATTATCACATTATTCATCTCGAATCTAAATAGGTATCATAAATGAACTCGATATTCTCCAAAAATCATCCCACACACGCTTCAGCCAGTGTTGTAGGAACAAACCAAAGAACGAGAACGAAGAACAATAAGAACGGAGAATTTTCGTTGTTTCTGAGGAACAGGACCAAGAACGAGAACATAAAAGTGATATATCTGAAGAACAAAGAACAGAACGAGAACAGAATATTTTCAAGCTGAAAGATCGAAGAATAAAACGAGAACCAACTAATGAACAATGTTGAGTTATAACAACAAGAACAAGAACAATGTAATTTTTTGTTGTTCTTCGTTCCTTTGTAAGTTCATGATTTATTATAAAATTAATAGATATCATGAGGGGAAAGAGAAAATAAGAAACTTATACTTGAAAGCGAGCAAGTGCTACATATACCCATATAAGTAATTTTTTTTTTAATTATTAGCTTCAATTTATTAATTTTCAGTTTCAACAACAACGTAAACTGTAAACGGTATCAAAAAAAAGAAAGAGAGAAAGAAAGAAAGAAAGAAAGAAAGTAATGAAGAAAGGAAGAAAAAAGGAAAAAAAGAAGAAAGAAAGAAAAAAAGAAAGAAAGAAAAAAAGAAAGAAAGAAAAAAAGAAAAAGTTGAAGAACGAGAACAGAATGAAGAACGAACACGAACGAGACCATAAAGGATTGAAAGAACGAAGAACAGAACGGGAACAACATTGTAAAGAATTAAAAGAACGAAGAACGTAACGAGAACAGTTGAAACATTGAGAATAATAACGAGTCAGGAACAGGATCAAATGACTGGGTCTTTCCAGGAACGAGAACAGGAACAAGAACAGACATCTATTCGTTCTTACAACACTGGCTTCAGCTATTATCGGTTCACATTTCTAAAATCATACCTATAATATAAACTAAATAACAACTCATCCACTTATAGCTGTGCGCATACAAACATTCCACAGTTTTCAACACCATCCATCATCCATCATGATTGTAGCCATTAGGCTGGCCGTGGCCACTGGAGCTTTTCAAAACTTAATACTCAGCTAATGAAGCCCCGCTCGAATCACAGGAAAATATCAATATACTTTAATCTTCGACATACCTCAAATCAAACACTCATCTTTCATATATGAACTGCGAGTTGATTGGCGTGAATTTATTATTACCAATTGTAAATGTCGTTCGTCGTGTCGTGGATATTGTCGGTTGTTTTGTGTGAAATTTTCGACTCCTAATCGACGAGAAAATCGTGGTTGAAGAGAGTTGTAGCGATGAAGTCCACTCTAATAAGGCTTCATGCGACGCCAATCGTCGAATCAGTTTTTCGGTGAACAGGACGAATAAGAAAGATGCGAAGTAAGCGCAGTAAAAAATTTCGAAATAAAGTGAACGGCTTTCAAATCACCTCTCGCAGATTATCTCTATAGATAGTACCAGCAAAAACTTTTAAAGACTGTTCGTGGCTTAATGCCAATCTATTATTTAGTAAAATCAATCGTTATGGTTGAATTCAGTCTTCGCTGTGCGGACGCGGAGGGAACGTCGTCGCGCCGGACTCCAAGAACTGGAATAAAAATGTTTGGAAAACGTAAAAATAAATTTACCTGCTACAACGCTGCGCTGAAAGAAAAGAATAAATGAAAAGCGCGCTACTAAATTTTTATATCGAATCGGTAACGGGCGAAACTTGCAATTTCTACGTATAATCTATTGACTATTATGCTCTCGCATTAATCTCCGTAAATGTTTCCCTTTTTCTAACTAAAAAAAAAAAAAAAAAAAAAAAGTGTACCTCGTATTTTGATCTCTCGTACAAAGTACGTAGACGAATAGGTAGACGAACGGATACCCGATGAATTGTTAAAACGCTGTAAACGGAAGCCGGAGGCGGTAATCGCTCCAGCGAATTGTATTTGTGTTAAAAAAGTAAGTATTAAAATTTCCCGCAGGACCGAAAAATTTCCCGATAGCGTAGACTATCGTATTGAAAACTTTTTTTGGACGATGAATAATGAATGGCAATGTGATCAATGTTTTAAAAAGCGCTTTTCGCCAACTTCATCAAACATTTATACCAAACCAGCGGAAAAATAACGTTTTACACAGCAAAACTCATCACTTCAAGTAGAACTGAAAATGGTTCACAATTCACAGAAGCGTAAAAGTTATTTAAGTACCATAAAGGGCGCGCAAATGCCCGTTTACATTTGTATGCAGCCGCAGCGTATTTTTATGTACTCGTACCGAAGATATAATATTTGCATAATTTCTTATTGGAAGGAGCACTTATAGATGCGATCGTGATACATTTTTGTAGAGGCGAATAGAGAGCGGGTGATAGCGCAGTGCGTGACTACTGACTAGGAACTACCTACGCGTACAGTCATGTGCCTTTAACACGTACAATAGATGAAATACATAACAAAATTATCATTCACGAATAAAATGAATACATACCTACGTATTATAAACTAAAAGATAAAAAAAAATGTAGGCAGCCATGCCGCATTACTGGAGCTGAGTTTTTAACTGGAGCTTGTTTTGATTTAGTAATAACTTTGTTTAATCGTTCATGACTACAGGCCACACCCAATACCAAGTCTGAAAACCCCTACCCTATCCTTTCTAAAAACACTTAAGAAGTTGAATTTGGCACAAATGTAGTATTTCTTGCCATGAAATAATCATGTGACACATATTTCCCAAATTATAACTATTTGAGGGTCCTCAAATTATCTTCAAATCTTGATAATCCGCCATTTTGGATCCATTTTGACTCAAATTTAAGTGGTTATATTCTGGTCACAAACTAATCCTACACACAAAGTTTGACCATTCTAGGCCGATTTGGTGATGAGATATGGAAGATTCATGAAATTTCCTGCAGCAATTTCCCCTCCAAAAGCCGTTTTTTGCTCTAACTCCCCTCCAAAATCACTGAGGAAGCTAAAATCAAAATACGTTTGTCACTTGGGCTCATTTTATCATATGACACAGCAATAAAAAATTTTCCCCTCCTGTACCCCCACCACTATTTTAGGTTGATAACCCCCTTCCCCCTCCAACATCATGTATGGAAGTGAATTCGGGATATAGTATACAACTTATCCCAATAACCATATGAATTCATATTAATTACATTTTTACCAACTTGAGGCTCCTCAAGCTCTACTCAAAATTTTGATAATCCGCCATTTTGAATCCATTTTGATCCAAATTCAAGAGGTCATATTGTGGTCACCAACTAACCTCACACACAAAATTTGACCTCTTTAACTTGATTTGGTGGGGAGATATGGAAGATTCAAGAAATTTCATGACTCAAAACTTCCTCAAAAAGCCGTTTTTTGATCTAACTCCTCTCAATATGCACTTAGGAAGCTGAAATTTGGATATGTTAGTATCCGTGACTCACTCTTTCATATGAAATCAAAAACGAAAAATTTGAGCTATTTGCCCCTTCTCCAGCCCCCTCAAAATTTGAGTGATCCGCCATTTTGAAATTTTCGAAAAAACAAAAAAACACTTTGCGCATTTTCAAGAAGAGTTCCTCACCAAATTTTGAGCGAATTCTATGAATACTCGCCGACGCTACGCGTGGGGGAAAAAAATACATATATACCAAAAAGTTGGAAATTTGCCAGATGATTACAAATGGTCTGAAACGCAAAGATTTGAAGACCTCACCCTCCCCCGACCTTCCCTTCCCAAATCAGGTAGGCTGTAAAAGCTATCGTTTTGTTAAAAACTCAGCTAAAAAAAAAATTAATTTAGTGAACAAATTTTTTTTCAACTTAAAATGATCTCGTTCGTACATTAGGATGGCATTTATTCAGCAACTATCCTTAGAAGTATTCATTTAGTCTTTAAATGGGCTGGAAGGGTTATTACTTATCTACGTTGAGACTATCCTCTCTGCTCAAAGAGATTTTCATCTCTCGTCTTCTTCACTCTCTCTTCATCTAGGGAGGTTCAGTGTGTTGTTCGAACGAATGCACTGTGATACGTATATGTTTTGTTGTAATTAATTTTACACGAACAACAATATAAGGTTTACAAAGCACATAAACGTTATTATTTTTTTAAACACAAAAGTTAATCTCAAATCACTTATCGACGTAGTTACGAGCCCGAGTATATTGAGATGATTGTACCTAACTGTATATAGCTTAAATCTCGACTCCCGTTCTACTACATAAAGAGACTACTAATTGTAAGTTGCTAAATCAACTGAATCGCTCGCTTTATAGCAAGAAATGACAGAAATGAGTTGTTTGAAAATTTGAAAAATACACAGCTCCCCCTTCCCTCCCCAATCATTTAAAGCAAGTGCAATTTTGGATATGAAGTACCTATAGGCATGTATGTAGTTTCTAATGATTTTAGTTCAGTCGAAATCGAAGGGTTACACCTCGAGCTCTTTCCTTATTGGTATAAGGGTAATTTTTTTGAAACATCAATATTTCTAAATCACAAGTAAATAATTCGGTATGAATGAAGTTGAAATTATTATAGTATACCTAATTGCCTACGAATAAAATATTAATGTTTATACGTAATTTAATCATATAGAGATTTCGCCCATGAAGTTCATTATCAAGATTCTCGCTTTCTCAGCAGATAAATTAACGTGCGATAACTACTTATTTTGTCTTAGGTGTTATTGAGTTTCTTTCCCAATTTTTCAAATTCATTATTTTTTTTCAAGATGCTGCTAACTGTTTTCAGTTTGCCAAATTCAAAACTTTGAGCAAAGTAAGAGAAAGGGAGACCTGTATTACAAATGTAGCGTGCAACCCATCAAACCTCGAGCACAAAAGCGTTAAATTCCCTAAGTTGGTAAAAAACCGTTGCGACTAGTTACTGGTAACACTATTTTTTTTATTTATTGTTCTTTGCCATGAAAAAGGGTTACCAACATATAATCACAACATTTTTTTTAACCGTAATAGGGAATTTGAAGCTCTAATGCTCGAGTTCCCATGGGTGGCACGGTATATTATTTCGTTGATTTTTTATACTTGTGTAAGTATTTTATTAATATAATAAGTCTTTTGTACTCGATTAATATAAAACTTATTCTTCTATCCATTCTATGTTGCATGAAAAGTTAACTAAAAGACAGCAAAATATATGGGAAATTAGTAGCTGATATTCGTTAAAAAAAAAAAAAATTAATATATTATGTACTTACAAAGTTGAAGAATTTAGACACTGGTCGTCGCGGGTAGAAATGAATTTTTGAGCAGAACTTCTTCCTAAATGAACACTTCTAAGAATATTGAACGAAAAAGATGTGCGCTAATGCATTGTAAAAAGGACTAATAATGTTGCTATTAGTAAGAAAATATTTCAGAAAAAATTTATGAAGCATTCTTTACGCACTTTAAAAGCGCAAAAATGCGCCAACTTTCGTTTAGAACACTTTTATATTAGTGCAATACTTACCTATCGTACATAAGTGTACATCAGTTAGTTACAAAAAATAAGCTTATTTTTACGCTTCATCACGTTTCATCGAAGGTTTTATTCGTTTATTTTTTGTCAACAACTTCAAAATCAACTACGAATTCGACATCACTTGGAACTATGCGCTGAACTAAATGAAATGTCAATAAATAGAAAATTTCCTAAGCGTTTTACATCCGTTACTTAGCCATTAGGAACGTGCATTCAATAAATCCCATTGCTTCCATTACGTTTCCATTCGTAGTTTTTATTCCGACAACACATACTGCTCACGTATCGGCTTCGAAAATCGGCAAAACCTCAAATTCCATTAAATCAACTCGTCGACTAAAGCGTATTTATGGTCATTTTTTGTTTCAGGCTAAAAAACTGACTTTCAAAAGCTCATCAATGTAGCAACGTGTGGAATTAACGTGTTCCGGATGTCCATAAAAACAGGGAAGCGGTGACCCTCTAAGCCTGTAAGGATGATTTGCTCTTTCAAAGTCTAAAGTCTAGATAGTTCCTCTCTTCTTTCCTTACCAAATACGCTACTGTTTTCCATTTTTTTACTTTTTGTCGTAAATAATTCTAAAGTTGGAACCTATTCGTAGTAGATATATGTATTTGACTTGAAGCTTAAAATTAATATTTTTTATTTTTCACTCTTTACTTGGGAAAAGGGGCGAAACAAATTACTCTAGATTCTCATCGACTGAACCTTAAATTCAAAATTTCAACAAAAACAAACCGATTGTATAAATCTGAATCGCGGTATAAGAAAAAAAAATCAAACTTGTTCGTTTCCTACTGGATAAATCGGATGATTTTTTAATGCAAAAAAAGAAATAATATTTTGTAAAATACCAACAATTATCTGGAAAGAGTTTCCCTCGCTCAGTTCATCAATAAGAGGTTGCTTGTGGCCACAGCAAAATGCTCACCGCATCCCTGCGTTAAAAGCGTTGATTGCTCATTATTATTCGTAACGTGACTTGTTCGCTCTTTTTTTTTTTCTTTATTCTTTACAGCATGTTGCTTTTTATCGCAAATCATTTCTAACTGAACGAATGTAAGAACTAAACGAATATCGAAGCGTAAAACTGTTACAAATTTATCGTATTATATCTATAGATCAGGTTTCAATTTTACACCCCACTGGAAGTGGAAACAGAGTATCAGTTCAACCTAGCTAGCAAAAAATTTCTAATTATGAGTGACGTCAAAAGGGTAGTATGAAAAATATCCCATAAAATTTTTTACATGTTACTTTTTGACATCACAATATGGCGGGCAAAAAAATTAAAACTTTTAGGAACGTTAAAGCAATTTAAGGTGCTTTAAATATTTTTTTATCCATCTTGAATATATACCGTACCCTAAAGGGACGCTTTTTTTTTGTAATCAAATTATTTTTAAAGTTTCGTTTTTCTCCTTTATAATTGGTCACGTAGATGAAACATTTACTGCTTCTTAGAATTCAAAAGAAAGAAGAAAGTTTATTTCGGAAAACAATTACGAATCGTATTAATAACACATCTCATTTATTGAAGAGTGCAAGCTGAATGTGAATGGGTACAACATTATCAGCTCTAGCTCTTTGGGCAGGTGTATTAATCTCGGATTTTTCATGAGTACTTGTATCTCTTTACTCTTATCGTAGAAAAATTAAATTTACACATTTCAAAATAAAATGAATTCTGCCACAAAGAATTTGAAAATTTAATTTATTTGCTTTTACATTAAAATTTGATGGAATATAATCGGAATCACATAAATTCTGAATTATCGGTATTTATGCGACAGTGGTGGGGCCATTAAGAGAAACGTGACACAGCATTGAAAATTGGTTATTCGACGTTGTATCGAATAACTTACTTAAAAAGAAATAACTGAAGAGACTGCTACGCCTATTTTTTTAGTATTTACAAAATTGAAAAAAAAAATTCAAAAAGTAGGTATTTATGAATATGCTAGTATATATTTGAAAAAAAAGGGAGTTATAAAGTTTATTACGTACTTTTTTATTCGTTTATTTTTTGTTTTTTAATAATATTTTATATCGACATATTTTTTGCTCAACTCGACTAGGTACCCAATTGATACGAGTTTGTCAAAAATAGAGGCCTACTTTTTAATATTTAGGCGTGATATTTTTAATTTAAAATTTCTCATTCATTCTATAACGAAATTTTACCAATTTATACGATAGGTCTTCCATACCACTATTTTGTTTTGTTTTCTAATCTGCTAAAAAGTCGTCTTCAATTCTTCATATCTTTCAACTATACCTATTAGAGTCTGTCTAATATGGAATATCTTATGTTTAAGTACGCAAGCTTATGTATAATAACTACGCATATGTACACTATTGGTTACCTATGTTAAGAAAGTCGATGTCGCGTTTCATTGTATATAGATCTATGTACGAATACGTCTACTTACCTGTGTACTGTGTAGCATGTACCATACTTGTTTGTGATATAAAATTATTACCGCATTTTGGATAATTGTGATTTTGGTTGAATAGCGACGATGAGCCCGTTGCTTTTCAACTAATATCTCAATTTACTCTAATATACCTTTGTATTTATGATAATTTTAATTAAATTAATAAGTATTATGTGTTTACTGTTTATAGTCTATATTGTATTTCAAGTGAGTTTTTTACTTTGTCTAGTTTTTTTTTTTTTTTTGTTTTTTCTTTTTCTTTGGCTGTTTCAATACATTAAATGAAGTTTGTTTTTTGTCGCGATTCATTTATTGCTCGAGGATGAAAAAGAGGATTATTTGCGCGTACGTGAATTTAAATCAGTACTAAGTACATAGGTAATTAGATACGCGTAATTTAGTGAGCGTAATCGCGGTTAGGTACGTATAGCTAGTCGATACTTCGTAGCTAATACGCGTGTGGACTCGGTGTAAACTCTTCCTTCCGCTTGAAATTTTGGCCTTTTGACTGGCTAATTACCAATATAAACATAACCTAAGTACGAGTTATTTATTAGATATACGTATTACATTGGCTAGAGCGAGGCAGTTACAATGTATCTACAGCATATCGTACAATACATCGATATGAAATTCACCGCATTTAAAAAAAGGAATACGAAAACACGCAGCTAGATCGTTATTAAATTATCTACGCAAATTGTCGAATTCACGATCACAATCAAAACTTTAGACGCGCTTATAACTTCGAAACAAAACAAGGATAACGGAGAAAATGAGTATAGCTTTTACGCAGGCCAACGGTTCACCTGCAACTTGTCCCCCCCCCCATTGACCATTATATTTATCAGAACATTTTACAAATTGCGAAAATAAATCGAATTTGTAAAACCGGCGCGTAACGTTGAATTCTACTTCGGATTTTTCATTTTTGATGTCGGATAGCGTGATACGACACGACGCGACGCAACGTAACGCAACGCAACGCGGCCGAACGAAATGCGACGAGGCGCTAAATAACTGGACCAATTTAAAATGTTATCTGATAGTCGGCGATAAATTATAAATTCATTCTGTTCGACGGTATTAGGCTACGCCGCGCCAGCATACCGAGGTTTTTAAATTTTAATATTATCTCACGATAAATTAACGCAGACGGCGAGCTGCGAGCTACGCGTCGCCGCGTCGCTAAAAACGTTCCACGTTACAGTAAGAACTTTTTATACTCTTAATACGAAGGCGAAATTGACTTTATAGCGAAAGCTTGAAAGAAGTAAAACTTATCGTAAAAACCTTTTCCCTCGTAAATACTCGGTAAAACAAGTTTCGGTATAATTTTTCCATATTACCTGCTGGCTTGCCTTTCACGCTTTAAATTACCTCAGTCCTCACGCCTGCCGACCTGCGCCTGTACCCAGTTGCAACTCGGATAAAAATATGAATAATGGTATTTTCAGAAATTAAATATTTTCTTTACTGCGACGAGTGAGTAGGTGAAAGTATGTGCATATACCATTTTATACGTAGGTCCACAGCTCTATACGCATACACGTATAGGTATACGTACACGTACACGTAGGTTATATTGTAATTTATTATTAACGTAGTACGTCGTAAATATACTGCACGTTTCATTTTAATATGAGCTCTTTCACAGCCCATGTAGGGCTACTCATGTGACACTCGTGTATGATGGGCTGCCTTTCTTAATCGGTGAAGGCGCAGAGATACAAAAGTTTGATCAACTTCAACATTACTCTCGTTTCGATAGTGAGAAACTTGTTCATCGACATAAGCAAAGGCAAGGTGGTATGGGGGGGGACTAAACCCTCTCTCAATGGCAGCCAATATTTTTCAGCGTACACGTAACTAAATTCGTATAATTAGCTGAGTTTTTAACAAAACGATAGCTATTACAGCCTACCTGATTTGAGAAGGGTAGGTCGGAGGAGGGTGGGTTCTTCAAATCTTTGCGTTTCAGACCATTTGTAATCATCTGGCAAATGTCCAACTTTTTGGTATATATATTTTTTTCCCCCCCCACGCGTAGCGCCGGCGAGTATTCATAAAATTCGCTCAAAATTTGGTGAGGAACTCTTCTTGAAAATGCGCAGAAGTGTTATTTTTGTTTTTTCGAAAACTTTCAAAATGGCGGATCACTCAAATTTTGAGGGGGCTGGAGAAGAGGCAAATAGCTCAAATTTTTCGTTTTTGATCTCATATGAAAGAGTGAGTCACGGACACCAACATATTTAAATTTCAGCTTCCTAAGTGCATTTTGAGGCGAGTTAGCAAAAACCTGTTTTTGAGAAAATTGCGTTTTTTGTGTCACTCACTTGCGCAGGCGGGTGTGGATAAAATTCGCTCAAAATTCGGTGAGGAACTCTTCTTGCAAATACGCAAAAATAGTTTTTTTGTTTTTTCGATAAATTTCAAAATGGCGGATCACTCAAATTTTGAGGGGGCTGGAGAAGGGGCAAATAGCTCAAATTTTTCGTTTTTGATTTCATATGAAAGAGTGAGTCACGGATACTAACATATCCAAATTTCAGCTTCTAAGTGCATATTGAGAGGAGTTAGATCAAAAAACGGCTTTTTGAGGAAGTTTTGAGTCATGAAATTTCTTGAATCTTCCATATCTCCCCACCAAATCAAGTTAAAGAGGTCAAATTTTGTGTGTGAGGTTAGTTGGTGACCACAATATGACCTCTTGAATTTGGATCAAAATGGATTCAAAATGGCGGATTATCAAAATTTTGAGTAGAGCTTGAGGAGCCTCAAGTTGGTAAAAATGTAATTAATATGAATTCATATGGTTATTGGGGATAAGTTGTATACTATATCCCGAATTCACTTCCATACATGATGTTGGAGGGGGAAGGCGGGGTTATCAACCTAAAATAGTGGTGGGGTACAGGAGGGGTCGAAAATTTTTTATTGCTGTGTCATATGATAAAATGAGCCCAAGTGACAAACGTATTTTGATTTTAGCTTCCTCAGTGATTTTGGAGGGGAGTTAGAGCAAAAAACGGCTTTTGGAGGGGAAATTGCTGCAGGAAATTTCATGAATCTTCCATATCTCATCACCAAATCGGCCTAGAATGGTCAAACTTTGTGTGTAGGATTAGTTTGTGACCAGAATATAACCTCTTAAATTTGAGTCAAAATGGATCCAAAATGGCGGATTATCAAGATTTGAAGATAATTTGAGGACCCTCAAATAGTTATAATTTGAGAAATATGTGTTCGCATGATTATTTCATGGCAAGAAATACTACATTTGTGCCAAATTGAACTTCTTAAGTGTTTTTGGAAAGGATAGGGTAGGGGTTTTCAGACTTGGTATTGGGTGTGGCCTGTAGTCATGAACGGTTAAGCAAGGTTATTAGTAAATCAAAACAAGCTCCAATTAAAAACTCAGCTCCAGTAATGCGGCATGGCTGCTTACGTGTTTTTTTTTCATCTTGGTATCGCCCATTATACATTTTATCATATCTACAAGCGAGGTAAAAATATACTGCCCTGAAATGTAATGTAATTCAAAGAATAATAGTGATACCAGTGGACAGGGTTGATGCGAATGAGCAACGGAATGATTATAATAACCATTGGAAAAATAAGTCATTTTATCGTATTTTTTGCAGCTAAGTTGGCAAAATGCTCCTTGAACCCATGTTTTGAAAATTTTGCATGGACCATCACAGCACACCACACCACACCATATTCTGGGCATCAACCAAACCTACGTACAAAGTTTGATCTTTCTAGGTTAATTTTGTCTCCCTCTTTTCTGTCTAAGTAGTTAGATTAAGGTCCCTCCCCGTAGGTGCTGTGTTTCTTAAAAACCAATGCTGGTACAAGAACACAGTTACCTACGCTGCAGATGTGACCCCCATATTCGAAATAAATTTCCCCCACCGGGTGAGTCAGGATTGGGTGCCCCCCCCCCCTAAAAAAAAGGTTAATTTTGTCTCACAAAACCTGAGTTTTGCTTTAACTCCCTTCCAAATGCACTTGAGAAACCAAAATCAGAATAAGTTATTATTGTACCCTCACCACATTTTGAGGTCGATATTCGATAACCCATCTTCTTCCATCAAACATTATGTGAGGAGATAAATTCGAGTTATATGTAATACGTATATTTCTTATACTCGATTACCATATATGACTTCATATTAATTACATTTTTGTTACTTTTAGGCTCCTCAAGCTCTACTCAAATTTTGATAAATCGCCATTTTTTATTGATATTGGCTCCAATTTAAGGCTTCACATTCCCGGATCAAACTAGCCTCATGCACAAAGTTTTGATTTTGTGAGGAGACATTGAAGATTTAGAAAATTTCATAACTCAAAACTTGCTTAAAACGTCGCTTTTTTGCTTCAGGTCTCCTACAAATGCGCTTGGCAAGCTAAAATTTGGAAATTCTGGTGTCCGTGACTCACTTCTTCATATTAGATCGAAAAAGAAAATTCCGAGTTATTTGCCCCTCCCTCCAACTCCCCTCGAAGTTTGAGTGATATGTCATTTTTAGGTGTAACGAAAAAACAAATTCGGATTTTCAAGAAGGGTCTCTCACCAAATTTTGAGCCAATTTCATCAATACCCACCGGCGCAAATATATAATTTTTACGTATATACTATATACTATATATACGAAAAAGTTGGACATTTGCCAAATGATTACAAATGGTCTGAAACGTAAATACATGAAAACCATACCCTCTCCCGACTATCTCTTCCTAAATCAGGTGGGCTGTAATAGCTATCGTTTTTATTAAAAATTCACCTAAAAAATGCCCGAAAATCCAATTTTTTTCTCGTTTACTCGACAATATTCCAGGAAATTATTGTTTAGAAATTTTTTTCAACATTTAGAATCATCTTCAAAAAATATTTACCCAGAATATGAGGTGAGAGATAAAGTGGGTAACTGATAAATATAGTTTTTAAATAATGATATCTACTTAATCGTTCAAATTAGAATAAATAAAAATAATTCATAAATTAAAAAAACTAAAAGTAAATTATTAATAAAAAATTAATTTATTATTAAAAAAATCAATAATAAAAATAAAATACAACACTTCCCCAATTTATCAGCAAAAATATGAAAAAATGAATTACTCTATTATTATTATTATTATTATTATTATTTTTTTACTTCTTTCCATCTACCTCCTCCATTGCTACAAACCTTGGGTTAGCAACAATGCAAACTGTACATTCCTATCAGGTTTAAACACGGAGACAAAAATTCCAAAAAATCCAAAGAACATTCACTCAGAGTACCTATGTGATTAGAAACATATTTACCTTAGCACTGCAGAAAATGAATGAATATTGAAAGAAATTTTATTGAGTTAAATTGATGAGATCCATTAATCTTCTATATAACGCATAACTCGCCTACGTCTTGATAATACAAAATTACCCACAACCAGCTATACGAAAGCATTGAAAAAACCATTATAAGTTCATTTTACAATACCTCCCCCATCGAATCCCAACCTCTCATTTTGGTATGCAAAAACTTTGAAACCATCCGCAACTGTTTACAAATGGAAGAAACGAAAATTAAAAACGATCCCCCGGGCCTTTTGGATAAAATTATAAACCTCCTACAAAAAGGCAAATTAGCAAATTAGATATAAATAAGAAAATTCAAAGCTATAACAATGCCGTTAATACCCTTAATAATTAAAGACGTCAATAAAGAAAGAAAAAAAAAAGTAAATCGAATATTAAAAAAATATTAAAACAAAACCTATTCGCAATAACTCGATAACCGACAACGGTCTATAACTGCCCTACCTAAGAATCAATGACGTATGAAAATGGCGCTGCACTTTCAATTTTTATATTTACTTATGCACCATAGACGAATGAGAAAGGGCGAAACATCAGACATTAGCAGTCGTAATGCGTCGACATTGAAAATAAAGGAACGACGAAAATAATCGACCTACTTAAACACTGCCAAGGAACAAAAAATATTCGCAACTTTTGAACATTCTTTGCACAGTAAACAATTCGGAAAAAAATGCCAACTTTCTTTTAATATTTACACGTTAATACTTGCTCGCAGTAATTCAAAATTGATAGATTCTTTCGATACATTCGAATATGTATTTACTTTATTTACCGTTTTTGAAAATTATTTTGTACGTTCTAAACGTAAATTTTTATACGAGCGTATTAGCTATTCTCGCGTATTCGAAAAACCGCACTATTTCTCCTTTTCGCAATAATCTTCGTTTGCATTATTGAACGTCGAATAATATCGTAATTCATACTTAACCAAACCTAACGCGTTCAGATATGAAGATATACGATGTACTCAAGAGTTGGCGATGTCAAGCGGCTGATTGTAAATGTCGTACTTTAAGGTAAATAAAATTATCGATTTTTATTACTGTCTTGCTTTCTCGTGGGCAGAAATTGATTCTTCATTTTTTATGAAATTATACGAAAAGGTTAAAAGTGGCCTAAAATTGCTTACACAGCAATTAAATATTCTAACAACGCACAATCATTAAGCAGCGAAACCAGCCTATTAATAGTTTAATAACTAACATTTCGATCTCATTGAACATTATCACAAGAACAAAAAAACCGAGGTAGATGAGCAGGTAAGAATTATATTTGTCAAAACCAATTCAGCATTGTATAGGTGGGTAATGAAAATAGCTTTATTGCGCACGAAGGTGTCTTTTTCTTCAGATATTGCTGCTACCTACGTATAGCACCTAACTACCTATTATAGCTTGTAAAAAATATTCGATTTTCTTTTGACTATCTTTTTCATGCTTCTAACGTGTAAGTATTTACTAATACTTTTATGGTACGAATTTATCATTCGATGACGTCTTCGCTTTTTTACAAAATAACTTACCTACCTACCGTAACAACCAAGTTGGCGGAATCACGGCAGATATAATATTTATGTCAAAAACAGAGGACGCCTTGAAGGGGAAAGTAAGACATCTACTGCGGTTATTCTGCATCATTAGAAATGCGGGGAAAATCCGTTTTGAGGATTCGTTGTACACGATTTAATGTTATTTCGCGCATCAAAAAGTACACACTGTTTAACCTTGTAACTGATGGCAAATTACCGGGAAGTTCCATTATATTTCCTAGCTATCTGATTACAGGAACGATTCCAATAAGTATAAATCTTTCATCGATGCGTTATTCTTGTTTATTCAGCTCAGCATGTTAATAGGATGGATTTAAATATAATATATACCTATGCATAAGTATAGGTACAGCTATACACGTACTTAATTACTCGTAATCGAATCCAACCAACTTTCCTATTTGTTGAATGTACATAGTACATAGACGTTGGCGTATATCAGCCCAATTATTCATCTATACTCGAAGGCATACTTCACATAGAGTATTTTAATCGGTGGTATCATATACGCATGTGAACTCAGTAAGTATAGGTACATTAAATTCAATCATTTTTCAGCAGAGAAAGTCACTGTCAAAGCAAGTATAAGATTTCTTGAAGTACATACGTAAAATTCGCATTTTAATCAAAATCATTAGACCAACCATTTGGCCCAAAACCAAATACAAATACTCGTACAATTCAGCCATAACCTTAATCATCGTATTGAGACAATAGCAGGAAAAATACATTGATTTTTGACGATTATTTTCAAGTAATAAATCAAATACGTTGTAATAGTTGCTACGTACAATGATTAAAAAAAAAACGGAAAAGAGCAATAAATTCATATTTTACACGCTGGTATTACCTCCTCGATGAAATAACCTGAAGGAACAAAAAGTTGAAAATATATTTTTGAATACGTCAAAATGATTGAACTTGTCTCTTACATACTTGGTAAAATATTGATATTCGCTTTCAACGATTTTTCAGCTATGGAGGTAGAAATGAAGCTTAAAATAAAAAAAAATTTAACAGCCTCATTTTAACTGGTAGATAAGAAAAATGAAACCAAAACGATCTTCAGCACAACATAATGTACTATAAAAGATGCATTCGCATCACATTTTGCTAATATACGTAATTTAGACGCAATTATTGTCATATGACTGCAAATTATCTTGAACACAAATTGACGAAATTTTTCCCTCAAATTAGGAGAGCTGTAGTAGCTTTTTCTTTCGATACAAATTCGGCTAAAAAGAATGAGAAAGTGTACCAAAAAAATTATACCCTATAAAAATAGAAACGAAAAATTCATATCGTTCGTATAGGCGTATACATGCGGGGAAATGTGGGAAAATATAGGTATTCTTCAAATAAATGCCCATTATAATTTACTCGGCACCATTTTCGAATTACAATGCAATCCACTCTTTACTTTGGTTCTCCAAAAGTTTGTTGAATATATTAACATAAACAGTCATCAAAAACCCATTGGCTTTTCCTAAATTTACCACAAAAATCTATGTTTTTCAAAGTGTAGGTAGACCTATTGGTACACGTGGGATACGAAAATCGCAACCATCAGTGGCGAAGTTGCTTAATATGAAAAGTTTATACATTTAATAGGTACTCGTAGTTTGCGGATGATATTCGAATAACTACGTATTTCGCGTATTTTACGCTTTAATACGAATATTTCAACGCGTGAAAATATCGCGTTATGATAAAATTCTATAGAATCATAAATCATAGGTACCTAGTTCTTTACTATTGTTTATAGCAAATGGCACCAAATTTTGCATCTACATAGAACATATGAAACGAATGATTTCTAATTCTACAACGAACGAGTAAAAAATACGTAGCGCTTTCAGCTAAGCTCTTCAAAATGTTGGAAAAAAAAATTCACGTTCTAGGTAAAATATTACATACACTATGTAGGTAGTGTAAATGCTCCTTGCTACCGGTACAAATATTATTGCGTATACATACCTACATGAATCCAAAGAAGAGATTAAAAGTTTTATCCAAGGGCAATTTGACGCATAAAAAAACAAATAATTATGTTAATAAGATAAAAATATACAGCGTTTAGAATACCCTGCAATGCATAATTTACGTACAATGTACCTTGCGAGTGTGACCCCAAAAACGTCAATTTCTCTTTACTGGTAAAACATAAAAAGTTGCGATTAGGCGATGGTAATACTGTCTTATAGCAAAGACCAATAAACAATATAGGTAATAATGCCTAATCTGTAATCTATCGATAGTGTACGCTTTCAAAATGTCGCCAATTTTCGATATTATCGATGGTTCATATAAAAATGTCGATATTTTTTCGATTTGATAAAAATCACGTAATTATATGTCAACAAAAAAACTTTAAAATTGAATATTTCAATAATTATATTTTCATCCTTCAGATATTTGATTTTTTAAAAATAAAGTCTGCAGAAACATCTATATATATATTAGGCATAACTAATGAACAGAAGCATAATTTTTTTTTTAGCTGAGTTTTTAATAAAAACTATAGCTATTACAGCCTACCTGATTTGGAAAGGTGGGGGGAGGGTGGGGTCTTCAAATCTTTGCGTTTCAGACCATTTGTAATCATCTGGCAAATGTCCAACTTTTTAGTATATATTTTTTTCCCCCCACGCTAGCGC
This sequence comes from Phenacoccus solenopsis, assembly GCA_009761765.1. Taxonomy (NCBI): domain Eukaryota; kingdom Metazoa; phylum Arthropoda; class Insecta; order Hemiptera; family Pseudococcidae; genus Phenacoccus; species Phenacoccus solenopsis. The sequence goes on from CM019753.1 coordinate 51,016,707, forward strand.
CGGCGAGTATTCATAAAATTAGCTCAAAATTTGGTGAGGAACTCTTCTTGAAAATGCGCAGAAGCGCTTTTTTTGTTTTTTCGAAAAATTTCAAAATGGCGGATCACTCAAACTTTGAGGAGGGCTGGAGAAGAGGCAAATAGCTCAAATTTTTCGTTTTTGATCTCATATGAAAGTGTGAGTCACGGACACCAACATATTTAAATTTCAGCTTCCTAAGTGCATTTTGAGGAGAGTTAGAAAACCTGTTTTTGAGGAAATTCGTTTTTTGTGTCACTCGCCTTGCGCAGGCGGGTGTGGATAAAATTCGCTCAAAATTCGGTGAGGAACTCTTCTTGAAAATACGCAAAAATGTTTTTTTGTTTTTTCGAAAATTTCAAAATGGCGGATCACTCAAATTTTGGGGGGCTGGAGAAGGGGCAAATAGCTCAAATTTTTCGTTTTTGATTTCATATGAAAGAGTGAGTCACGGATACTAACATATCCAAATTTCAGCTTCCTAAGTGCATATTGAGAGGAGTTAGATCAAAAAACGGCTTTTTGAGGAAGTTTTGAGTCATGAAATTTCTTGAATCTTCCATATCTCCCCACCAAATCAAGTTAAAGAGGTCAAATTTTGTGTGTGAGGTTAGTTGGTGACCACAATATGACCTCTTGAATTTGGATCAAAATGGATTCAAAATGGCGGATTATCAAAATTTTGAGTAGAGCTTGAGGAGCCTCAAGTTGGTAAAAATGTAATTAATATGAATTCATATGGTTATTGGGGATAAGTTGTATACTATATCCCGAATTCACTTCCATACATGATGTTGGAGGGGGAAGGCGGGGTTATCAACCTAAAATAGTGGTGGGGGTACAGGAGGGTCGAAAATTTTTTATTGCTGTGTCATATGATAAAATGAGCCCAAGTGACAAACGTATTTTGATTTTAGCTTCCTCAGTGATTTTGGAGGGGAGTTAGAGCAAAAAACGGCTTTTGGAGGGGAAATTGCTGCAGGAAAATTTCATGAATCTTCCATACCTCATCACCAAATCGGCGTAGAATGGTCAAACTTTGTGTGTAGGATTAGTTTGTGACCAGAATATAACCACTGAAATTTGAGTCAAAATGGATCCAAAATGGCGGATTTACAAAATTTGAAGATAATTTGAGGACCCTCAAATAGTTATAATTTGAGAAATATGTGTTCACATGATTATTTCATGGTAAGAAATACTACATTTGTACCAAATTCAACTTCCCAAGTGTTTTTGGAAAGGATAGGGTAGGGGTTTTCAGACTTGGTATTGGGTGTGGCCTGTATTGAATTTCATTTTTGCTCATTTCTCTTTGCTATTTTAAAACATTGTTTCCAATATCTAATCACATTTGTTTACCAAAATAAGGAATTTAACGCTTCCATATACGGAGTTCGATGGGTCGCATAGTGTGTAAACAACGTCAACATTGTGTCTAACTGATTTTAACACCCCTAAGCGCCAAATTCTCTTCATTCGCAAAAAAGTATTCGTTATTTCATTTATTTTCATTTATTTTTACGGAATTAAGAAATTAACACATAAATAATTGTTTGTCTATGATTTCAATCCATAATTTACAAGATTATGAATATTTTTAAGCTTTCAACGTTTCATTCCAGTTGATTTTGCAACACTGATTTCGGATGAAATGAATTTAAATCAATCAAATAACCGGTAACAAATCATTTAAATTATGAAATTTTGAGTTATCAGAGTCCTAAATTATTCATTATGCCTTAATGAAGTCAAATAAAATGAAATATGTGATTTTTTTTTTTCATGAAAGGGAATTCCACGCTCGAGGGTGTTAAAATCAGTTAGACACAATGTATATATATGTTAGACGATCAGAACTCAGAAGTAGGCACCCGATAGCTCCTACTGTTGATCAGTGATCACACTTACAAAATTCTTCTATATCGCTACGAGCATTGTTCAATTTTTCACGTTAGTTATAATAATGAACATCCCCATTCGCTCTTCTCCCTCATCAACTGACGCTTACGCGAGATTATTAACCTCATCTAACGTAAGTGTACGTACATACGTGCGACAACCTTGCAAAAGTCACAGGTTTAACGGTTTATCTTACGTTAAGTTATCCACGCGGTAGAGAAGGGCAAATAGGTAAAGATAAGGAATAACAAACCAGAATGTTTATCAGTCATTTCTCACTGGGTTAGTCACGTTTAAAACCAATCACTCGAACGGACGTAGCGCGTAGGTAGTTGCGCGTAACGCTAAACATTTCGTATTCGAAAACGTAACCAGTTGTTAGAATTTGCAAATCGTTTTTAAACCGGTTTATTAGCGTTGTCGCGTAATAATTTTCAAGTTCATCGTTTCTGTGGTAAATGAAGCGGTTAAACAAAAACCGTTCATTATGTGATAAGTGTTGAAATTTTTTTTGCTCATTAAGTTCGCAAATTTGAAACGTACCATATAAATCGATGTTTCCGGTAATCGGTAAGTATTCGAAAAACAGAATACCTGAATAAAATTCCCTCATCGCCGTCATACAGTGTTGATGTTACACATCACAGGTCAACCAATGTTTGCAAATATTTATTCCAACTTGAAGATATGCTAGAAAAGCTTCTTCTTCGAACAAAGGTACATATTTTTGTAACAATTCATCGGACACCTATCGTTAAAGAATGCACGTATCTATCTCGAAGTAATCTTAATGCTGGTCTTACAAGATAGGAAGTACATATACGAACGTAGATCGTAGGACGTACGTGGTATATAGTATGTACGTACAGTATACCTATGTGGGTATGCAATATACTCAATCCATCCATTTTATATCGAAAAATAGATTGGGGAATAGCTATCTCTTTTCTTACGATATCTCACCCAAGCATGTAAAAATAATTATAAAAAATTACAAAATCTATCCAATCGCCATCAAGCAATAATAAATTACAATATATCGAACTTTTTTCCTTCTTTACCTTCGACTACAATTATGACGTTTATCAATGGTGGATATTTTTCGATAAAAGTGGATATTATTTCTTCATTGGGCACCTATTATACTCAACAAAACAGATTTAATTTTGATACCTAAATAATTACATACGTACTTAGCTATTACATATTTTTTGTTTATGAAGAAAAGAAACAGAAAAAAAAAATTTTTTTGAATAAGAGAAATAAGAAATTTATTGTTTATAATCTTTTATTATTCATCAGTTCATCATGTACTTAGGTATAAATACCTAGCGCATGCGTACATTAAAACTTAAAGGTAATAAGGTACTTTGAATTCATGGTGAAAATGCAGAAGCAATGTCAATATAAAGCTCGTAATAATTGAAAATGACGCAACATTTTAATGCAATATAATATAAACATCTGAAAAAAAATGAGGAAAAACAAGAAAAATGATTCTATCATTTTGAACAGTATCTGTTTCAGTTTCAGCTTCCATTATAACCGTAGTATAACTATAGACTGAAATGTCTTCCTTTTTATTGAGAGCGTGAGAGCACGTTTCTGATGTTGAAATTATTTTCTTTAAATTAACACGCCCAACTACATACAAAAATGAGCGAGATTTCTTACTCATTTTCCGCTATAAAATACGAAAATAGGAATATTTTCCTTGTTTCTTCGATGAAAAAAAAAAAATTTCCTCGTATCTTATGTCGTAGTTACGAATTCTGGCAAAATTTTCGGCTACGTGAGAGCGTATTTTATGATTTAAAAAATGTTGAAGAAGATGAAAAAGATTTTAGACTTGTGCTCCTAGCCATACCCTTTTCCGTATACTTTAAAACGTAATCAAATTTAAACTTAGTCTTCGTTCGCTCCTAGGGTCAACTTATTTGATGACATACTTAATTGCTTACATAGCACGAGGAAAAAAATAGTAAACTTTGCAGCACGAACGGCAATAGACAGGGCTGGAACTAAGGAGAACATGCGGGTTGACTCACGCTCCTTCTTCACAAGAATCAGTAAGTCCCAAGTCACCAAATAAAAATCAAACCTACAAGTTATCAGTTAGCAGAGATGGGACTTCTTAGTCTTATGCGCAGCTATTTTCTAAATTACCAAGAACTAAACGTTCACGTTTGTCTTTTGTCCAGGCTTTTTTGACTTTCATTCCTTTTCAGTTACTCAATTTTTCAACATTGTACAACAACATATTCAAATTCAGCCCCCACTCCGAACGAATTTAAAAACTAAAACATAATGATAAAAATACTTTTTTAATAAAATTAATTTTTTGAATAAACGCGACAATTTTTTTTCAAGTCCACTTGAACTGATCTTTTTTTTTAAAATAAATTGAAATGAAGAAATTAATGAACTTGAAAATTTTTTGGAACTCAACTTCAGTTTTTCATAAGTGAACTTCATGTATATTTGAAATTCCTCTACTTTCAGTAAGATTGTTTTGCATTGATTTTATTGAGTTGAGAATGTCCCAATCAAATTTATATCCTCCAATAACTATTTAAGGGAATTAGAGGAGTTGAAGGAATTTACAAGGTGCTTTCATTTTCGAATTTTTTTTTTTTTTTTGATAAAATCTACCTCAAAAAGCTTTGGGCTTTGAACAAGCCGGAATTCAGAAAATCATTTGGGAAAGAATGAGACTTTCATTCTCAGCTATTGTGGTGAGAACTTTGAGCTGAAATTAATTGGATCGAAATTCGTATTCGAGGGATTTAGCATTTTGAAAATTTTCAAAACTTATCTCGATAAAAATTACTATGTTGATTCAGTATCTCATATTCATATTTTTCGAATCCTACATTCTGTATAGCTCACAAACCTTTAATAACTGATGAGTATTTAAATGAGTTTTACTTCAATCCCAAGTTGCGCGAGCTATTTCATTCGACGAATTTTTAATTTACATACAAAATAATGTACCTTTAACCTGAAGCGAAAATGAGAATGCGTAAAGGTGCGCGCACACGAGTCACTTTACAGGATGGTGAAGTAACAGATATTTCCGAGTCGCCGAAAGTAATACCTTTTCCACTCTAAAAATGATAATGTAATAATGGAATTACCCAGTTAAGTTGAATGAAAAAAAATTACACCGTTGAAATGTAACAGGCTAGACGAAGTTAAAAGTTCAACATTAAATGGATAGGCAAGTTGTATATCCAGAATATAAAGTTCTGCACTTTGAAAACTAAACAAAAATTCTATTGTTTAATATGCGGACCTTGCTATTCTCTAGACGCAAATTTCAATTCTAATTGGTTGTTTTGAATTATTCAGAGATGCGTATCGGAGATCTCTGTGAATCTAGCGATCATTTCTGAAATACGAGAAATTACATTGCTCTAATGAAAGTGCAGTAATTTTTTATTCTGTATAACTTGGCGTACAGGTCTATAGCGCTGCAGAGAGCATGCTACAGTTGAGAGATGCTTTGCCACTTTCAGTATTTTTCATGTTGTCTTTTTTCTCGGTTTATGAAAAAATTAATTAGATCGTTCATTTTTGAAGATATTAGAGCATGAAATTTGTTGCTTATCCTGAACAAAAAAAAAACTGGTTTAAATTTTGAAAAATTCTGAGGTAACAATTTTTTCAGTCTTTAGACGATAAAATAAAACTTTTAAATGGGAAAACTTTCAAAATGATGCAAAAATCAATTTAAAAAAAATTTATAAAATTATTTGGGCAGATGTTCCCTCAACTGGAATTTTCTCATGTTTTTGGAGCGTAATAACGCTACAAGGAGAATGACTTCTTAAATTTTGGGTCAAAATGAATCCAAAATAAAATTTTAGGATAACTTGAGGAGCCCCAAACAAGCTCCAATTAAGAACTCCGTTCTAGTAATGCTGCATGGCTGCTTAATCTTTTTTTTTTTTTTTAAATTTTAATTATTAAAAAAAATAGGTTCTCGAGCCATTAAAAAAAGTATGAAATAATCCTCACATAAAATTTTGTTTGTGCTCCCTACTCAGATAATATAAACAGGTTGCTAAGGGTCTGAAAACATACGCATGAAATTTTACTTGTATCTACTTTGAAAAAAACGTATCTCGGTATCTGTAGATTTGTTGGCTTGTACATCAAACGCGATTGCATGAATTTTGATTTTAATGAACGTCTTTCGCATTTCGCTTTTCTAATACGAACAGAACAAAAACGTCGTTCAGCTAGCTGTCACGGATCAGCTGTCACGTGATTTGAAGTGTAAAAATGAACGTTCTCGAATCAATCATGTTGGTGGCCGTTACAACAGCTTCAGTAGTTTCAATTCCTTTGCAAAGGTATGGCGACCATTACGAAACGTTTAAAGAGACTACTAATCGATGCCCGCAGGACTGCCAAAGGTATGATCACCATATTTCGCTTATAATTTATTAGCGCTGCTAAGTATACTATTCCTCGATAGATATACTCGTACACTAATGAAACGCTTGATTTTATTTTCTGCGAATTTCAGTTCTTACCCACGCCTACGCATATGCGTATTTTTCAAGATAGAAGCTACGTTCACGTACCGATAATATCCTTACCCACACCATCGCTAACATTTAATACACCTACTCGCAAAAGCTAATAGTCGAAATGTAAATGCCCTACAACGGTGATTACGTGCAATGTGCATACTCGTATTATACGCGTGTACTTAAAAACGTGCTGGTTGTCTCGAATTAAAATATCAATAGAACCTCTTATTACGTTTTCAACTGACAGGTAATGTACGTTTCACGGAAATCCTTCATTCAGTCCCTTCATCACCATTCATAATATGCGAGTAGGTACTGGGTACAAATAAAAGCTCTAAGAGCGCGCGCAACGTTCCACCATTTGACGGATATTACGGTTTTTCTTAAACCGAATAACGACGAAAAAGCAATCGTGTTTTGAATATAAATCAGACTATCGCATTATGTGCCCTGTAGGTACAATATTAAGGATATCCGGTTTACCAAATACAAATACCGCCGTAGGTAACATCTAACATAATTTTATTTTCGATATCGAAACGAATTTTCAATCTTTTAAAAGCCCATCCCAAGTACTTACATATCGCAAATTAGCTTCACTTATGGAAAAAAAAAAGGTGAAGAATTGCTGAATTCGTAATGAGTCTTATGGTTAATTACCTATCTATTGTATACGCGTTATTTTCATTATCGCTTCAATAATCCATATATACGACATACGTAGATGTTTCTGTTATTATAACGAATAACAGGTGCTTAACATAATAATGAGCGAGTAATTTATTCTAAAAATCCTCAATAATTTCCCCGTTACAAGTAGGTAGGTGCTAGGTGAGTCTAATTACTTATATACCTTTTCATTGATATTCCGTTTATAATGTATATGGTCGTACTGCCACAGCTGAAAATATACTTATTTACTAAATGAAATCGCACTTGGTAAAATACTCGTAAGTACATCACGTACATCACATGTTCTCAACATCAAAACGTCAGGCACCCAAATTTTCAAATTATAACGTGGAACTGCGTTAGGTACTTGGACTTAACGTATTTCCACATATCACACGTACCAAGTGATAAAAATTCAACTAGCCGTTGAAAACAATTCTTATTTAGTACCAAACGATTATGGTAATGACCTATGACGCAAACCAAAAAAAAGATAACAAAGGAATATTTGGTTCACGTTAAGGAAGTACTGACGACGTGATAATGACGACAAAAAAAAACCCACAAACACTGAAACACATAGATACTCATTGGTATTTGAATTTGATACCAACTATCATCCGCCTACATAAGGAAAGTTTTACGGGAATTTTTTCATCTGCTTAGCAACATTTCAACATTTTCTTTTAATCAGAGTAGAACGAACGTTAATTCAACATCGGACGATTGTAAATAACGGGCACGAATTACGTAGGAAGAACGATCGCCGAGTTGAAGGAAATTTTATTATTCTTTCCTGACTGTTATCATTGTTATTCTTTGATAAGAAAAATCGACGAAAGAATAAAAAATTCCACATTTACGTACAGTTGTATTTAAGATTAAAAAAAAAAAAAAAACCAACTGAAATACTTTAAGGTTAATTTAGAAGAAAAAAAAAATTTATCAAAAAATAAAGCAACTAATATTCGCTTATGTTTCCTTCTGTTTCAGTAAAATATTCTGCGGTGGCGAATTACTACACGATGTGCAAATGGCGCGGATTTATCCGGACTCAAAAACGTTCGTAGATAAGAAATTACGATTTTCCGAGGCTACAATTTTAAGTAATTACGAAAAATTAAAAAATCAAACCGGTCATCCGAATGTGCAACAGTTGAAGAAATTCATTGACGAAAATTTCGAAGAGGAACACTTGGAAGACTGGCTTCCTCTAGATTTCAAAGAGGCGCCGAGTATCGTGAATAACATCGAAGATCCCATATTCAAGGAATGGATTTTGGACATAAATAAAATATGGAAGCAGTTAGGAATGAAGGTACCGGAAGAAGTTAAATTTCATCCGGAACTGCACTCTATTTTATACGTGCCGAACGGTTTCATCAAAGTGAGTACTAGACAAAAGATACAAAAGTAGATTTATAGAAACGCAATCACCGCGCAAGTTATTATTTTTTCAATACAGGCAGGAGGCAGATTCCGCGAAATGTATTACTGGGATTCGTACTGGATCGTTCGCGGCTTACTTCTATGCGACATGCACGACACAGCTCGCGGAATAATTGAAAATATCATTTGGCTGGTTAGATTATACGGGCATATGCCGAACGGCGCTCGCAAGTATTATCTACCCAGGTCTCAGCCTCCACTACTCATACAAATGGCGGCTACATACCATTCTTGGACGAAAGATGACAATTTTATTAAAAATAACCTTAAGGTAAGAAATGTTGGTATTTGATTTTTATTTTTACAGCCTCTCGATGAAAGTTTCTCATATTAATCGTACTCGTTTGTGGCTCTGTATGGATAATGTTTACATTACATATACATCTACGTCTGTGCTCGGTAAAGCCTGCCACTGATACACCGAGACAACAGTTACGCACTAAATCTAAATGTAGCGAAGTGTACGGTGCAACATACGTATATCACAATATAAGAAGTTAACATTTAAACAATAATAACTGTTGAGAAAATATTTCACGGACAGAACTGTTCCTATATTCATGATTATACAAGCGAGACTATTTCATCGTTTTTATTTACATTTATATTTTTATACACGAATATAAAACCGTGTAGAGTTTATACGTAGGTACTTGATGCCGTTATTTAAAAAGGCGTACCTACTTAAACTACGTTTTTAAATAGGAATAAATAAATATCTGAGAGTCGGAGTCGAGGCTGCGGTGAGTGTAATATTTCGAGAAACCACTCCTCGAGGTTAATTCAGAAGATAAGATTATTTTATACCGAAAATGATGAACAAATTAAATCGCATTTAAAACCCCAAATTCACACTGAAATACCGCATCTTCAATTTAAGTTTCGATGCTTGAAAATTTGTAGTATCTGTATCACAAAAACATTTCAAATTGAGAAAATTTCTTTAATGCGATCACTTAATTCGATTCCTAATGTATACGTGCCAGCAGTCTAACACTCGCTATTCTTTTTTTTGAATTAAAGTTCACTGTGATCAAATAAACAACTCGATTCGAAAAAATGAAATAAGTTATTCTGTCAAAAAAGAAAATAAGGGCTTTGGTCATGTTGACTAGATACTTCCCAGTTCTCACAGTCTCAGAAAAGCACTGCAAACCTAGTCCAGAGTTAATTAAAAATTAGATGTACACACGTAGGTCTAGGTATAGGATAGAAGGTTGCTAAATTAGCAATTTTAGCTTCAAGTTGCCAAATTGAGCAAATGAAGCGATAAAACTTTTTGCATATAAAATTTACAAGTTGACAAAATTGGTATAATCGAGTTGATAATTTTTTTTTGTCCTCCCTTCAAATGTCCCTTTTAAAAAGCCTATTATTGAAAAAAAATACTCTTGAAAAATCTCAAATTATAATATTGAGTTTTATTCCTCGTGAAGCAGAAAAAATTTAAAAACCAATAAAACGGTGTTTTGTCAATTATTTAATATTAAAATTAATTAGGAAAAATTTTAAAAACTCACCAGTTTATTTTGAACGAGCACGTTTTTATTCTACAAAAAGCAACTCTCAAACCATGAAAAAAGGTAATTTTTTTGGCAAAATGATCGATTTCAAAATGATTCGACATTTTTCACGAATAACAGCAAAAGCTGACGATTTTCAACGTACCTCAGATTTGGGTATACTCTCGCTTTTAAAATAAAAGGCCAGACCGAAGCAACAAGTTCCAGTTCACGACATGGGCCCGCATAACACCTGAAATATAGAGGTTACCGTATCTACATCCCCCGTTTCTCTACTCAAATGTTTCGACAAGTTTTGTACATTGAATTCAACGCGATATCAGTGAAAAAAAAAATGGAAATATTAAATGATTCTATTTTTTATTTTTTTCACAGTACTTGGACAACGAATTCCAATGGTGGTACACAAATCGTATGGTGGATGTAGTCAAAGATGGTAAAATTTACAAAATGGCCAGATACAACGCTTCCAGTTGTACTCCTCGACCAGAATCGTACTAGTGCGTATATTATTTCTGCAGATTCGACGAACAAAAAAATTAAATTATATTTTTGTGTTTAATTTTTAGAAACACCTTTTATGTAGCTACATATTTATTAACAATTTATATAAAATGTAGCTTTACACAGACACTCATCTGATCGATACTTTCCTCTTTTTCAGCGAAGATTACCTCTTATCTGTAAATTTAACAGACCCTGATGCGAAAAAAAGACTGTTCACGGGTATTAAATCAGCCGCCGAATCAGGATGGGATTTTTCCAGTCGACACGTCAGGAGTTCGGACAATACGAATCAGGGTTAGTATTTGGAGTATAGTTTTTGAAGTTTGTATAAAATCGCAAACGAAACGAACGTAGTAATGGAGACAATTCATTGGGATTTTTTTCAGGTACATTATTGGATTTAGATACGCCAAATCTCATATTCGTAGATTTAAACTGTATACTACACGCTAACGCGATTGTACTCAGCGAATGGTACCGATATTTTGGAAACCAAGTTAGATCTCAATACTACAAGAATATTGCTAACAAATTATTAAACGCTATAGAAAGCGTAAGTATACGTTACGACTGTTCTGAATTAGCCGTATAGAAAGGATGAGTGAAATTTTCACTTCTAATACGAAAAAAAGTACACACTGATGCGAATATTATTAATTTATTAAATTACACAGGTACTGTGGAACGAGGAGGTCGGTATTTGGTTGGATTGGGACAAGGAAACCAGTAAAAGTCGCAATTACTTCTACGCTAGTAATTTAACGCCATTGTGGACCGGATCGTACTCGAAGAAATCGTCGTACGTTGACAAAGCGCTTATTTATTTGTTAACCCAAGGCATCATCAAATTCGATTTTTCACCCGTATATTACGGTAAGCGAAAAAAAAAAAAAATTATTTTCAAATTACTCGAAATAACAATATGCCAACATTATCAACGCACCTTCGAAGGTTGACGTAATTAGTAGTAGCTAATCTTATGTTTAGTCTTAAACGTAGCATCGCTGCGCGTATAATTGCGTTGTGTTTCGCCTCATTAAACAAATATGTTGCAATAATGAGTCCGCGAGACGATCTATAGAAGTTACGAATTAATTAAATGGTTTCGTTTTCGTTTAAGGTGTTCCAACATCGAAAGAGAATACTACACAACAATGGGATTATCCGAATTGCTGGGCGCCTTTGCAAGCCATTGTCATCCAAGGTCTGGAAAGAACGAAACATCCTATTGCGCAATACGCGGCATTTAAATTAGCTCAAAATTGGGTGAAAACAACGTACGCTGGATTTTCGCAACACGGTCACATGTACGAGAAAGTACGTCGATTTTATTTCGTTTATTTTTCAAGTAGCCATTGCAACTAAGTGCTGATTTTTAATGGACATTTTTTCATTACAGTACAGCGCGATAGAATTAGGTGTGACCGGAACGGGCGGCGAATACAATCCACAAACCGGTTTCGGTTGGACAAACGGTTTTTTGATAGAAATATTCAATACGTGGGGTAAATTTTTGAAATCCAACGAAGTTATCTCTTGAGAGCAGAAAATCAAATAATCGAATATGTATTACACGAATTGCTGTAATAAGTTCCTAAAAATTGTAAAGACTGTCTCGTTATTATTATAATTTTTATCATTATCATTGCTACTTTACATGTATTGTTACTATTCTAAGACCCCCCCCCCCCTTTTATTTTTTAATCGAAATCTGTGATTTACTGATAAATCTACGCATATCATTCCACGTTGGATTGGAGGCATCTTTATTTATCACATTTTTATAGAATATTAAAACTAGGTAATGAAATATTCGCGAGTTCCCGTAGTGGTCAACTCGTCGAATAACTCAATTCTCAAAAGATTAGATGAATCGTATTTTAGGAAAAGAGGTATCCAAATCCAGTACTCAAAATGCTTTTTCCATGCTAAGACTACACTATATTGAACGATGCGCCATATAAGTACATAATGTGTAACTTTTCAATCGCAGTCGCAATCATCTACGAACGTATGAAATACAAATACATATCGCTGTAAATGTAAAGAAACAGTTTCGCTTCGCATAGTATTACTTTGTTCACAAGTATATATTTTTAGTGAATGACTGAAAAATGTTTTGTATAACCAGAAATATACATGTTTTTGAAGTCCATCTCTAGATTATTATAGTTTTTTGCAAATATCTCGAGAATGAAGTGTCGTGAAGAAAAGATGTACAGAAGCAAAGTGGTAGGGAATTTTCTTCTCTACAACTTTGGTTCTCATACATTTTCCATCAAAGCTCATAAAAAGTTGAGTTTTTCAACTTTGAATTCTATTTTTATTCCTTATTACCACTTCTACGCACACAGCAGTTATTGTTCAACGTTATCGTAAAGTCCACTGTTTAAGTATAGGCGTACGGCCGTACTTAGTTATTAAATTCTTCATCATAGAATATGCCTACCTATCTATACCGCTACGAGTAATACCTGCTGTAACAAATCTTTACAAAAACAATCTTTAACCGATATTTTGAACGATTTTCATCCACACACCTTTAGTCAATTAGGTAGAGGTGAAATATATTATGTAAGAACCCATATAAAGAGAAAAGTTGTGACATTTACCGCAAAATAGCTTGAATTACAAAGATATGAAGAATTTCCTAGCTATCTTCGACGCCTCCTTCCAAAATCAGGTAGGGCATAATAACTATCATTTTTAGTGAAAAATCGTAATGAAATAAAATTTAATTATTTTATTTTACCACAGTTGATTAAATGACGAAATGGGAAAATTAATGTAAAAATGAAGATTCAAAAGCTATAATTTTTGACTTATTCATCATGAAGTAAATTTCTACATTTTGAAATTTTTTCACCGAGTCAACAGCTAGCTTTCATTAAAAAATAAAAATAAAAAAAAGAACAAGCCATTCAATTATCGAAATCAGGGGCGTACCGAAGACCTTTTTCAGGGGGGGGAGAAAACCAAAAATTGCCACCTAATACCATGAAATTTTACCAACTGTTGACCTTTTTTTTTCTTTTCTTTTTTTTTTTTTTTGCTCCACGAAAAAATACGATGTTACAGTCTTGTTAGTCTTCAAAAAATTTAAATACTGCGCAAGTGGTCAAATTTACCAACTTTCCAAAAGCCAAGGGGGGAAGCTCCCCCCCCTTTCGGTACGTCCCTGATCGAAATGTGCTTTCAAAATTGCCCAGTCTTAATTTTAAACATAACCGCAATGAGAGACGATAAAATATCTTAAGAGAGACTAATCTCTCTATATATTAACTCTCTGATGGCACACATAAAAGTAATTTAAATTAGAAAATAAAAATTGTGCTGAGTCACTCAAGAAATTGAAATATAATATGTTATTGTGCTCCCTGAAATGCGGAATTTCATTACAAAAAAATTGCATAATATCAAAATTGAAGGGGCAGCATACATAGGATAGAATAGAACAATTTTTGAAAATTTATAGCTCCTTCAATATTGAAGATAGGCAATTTGTTCTTCTATGTTTTTTTCTTGCAAATCGTTCGAACTACAACATAGCATGGTTTTATTTTCAATTTTTGCGACCTGAAAAATGCAATGAATAATTTACATAAAAATTCAGAAGTAAACCTGCCCCTTCAAAAATTGATGTATGCAACTAACACAGATTCCCAAACTGAAGAAATTGTGGCGACGTTCAACTGTTATGAAGGGTGCACAGGGATGAGCAGCCGGTTACGCCGGAGCGCAGCGAGTTTGTATTACCAATGGGTGAAATTCACCCATGTGTGCCAATTAAGGGTTAAAATCAAAATGAAATCGGTTTTGAGATGCGCGTGCATCCTTGTTTTGAATAGCAGGTATAAAAGGTATATAAAGGATAGCAGGTATACAAAGAAAAAAAAGGTTGTAAATTTTAATAAAATCCTTGTACATGCACAAGGGTAAGTCATAAAATTGTTTCGAGTAGCAGGTATAAAAAGTATAAAGGATAGCAGCTATACAAAAGGAAAAAAAGGTAATAAATTTCAATGAAAGCTTTGTACATAGGCAAGAGTAAGGGTAAAGTTGTAAAATTGTTTAAAATGGCAGGTATACAAAGGTATAAAGGGGCGAGCCCATCCTGAAAGGAATAACTCTTGGTGAGGGTAACAAATAAGAATAAACTGAGTTGTGCAGTGAGGAATGTCGCAGTACTTGTCTGATAAATAACTGTTTTTTCTTCATTTAACTTTTATTGCGAGCCCCGAAGGGGCGAGGAGGCACTAGTTTTACCTGAAAATTCAATTTGAAAGGTTTCACTTCCAACACGTGTCACCTCGTTTGCACATTAAACTTATTGGAATCACAATGAAATACTTAATTCATTTCGACAAAAAAATATTCAGTTTGAGCATTAAACTTATAAAATTTAGGTTACTAAGAAATACTACAGCAAAATTTATGTGGGCGAAGGGGCGAGCCGCGAGCGAAAACAATAAGTATTTAGCTATTTACTGTTGACAACGGCAAAATGCTAAAATCTGAGCATGCACCTGCCTATATTCAGGTCAAATATCTTACATATGATACGTATTACGTACCTATCAAAGTATCATACTTAGTTACGTACCAACGTATGATTCGAATTAACATTGATTGAACAAGCCGTGCTGTCGTCAATACACAATGATACAATATTTATTCAATTAGAATTTCATGTACCTGCACTGCTGTTCAAACTGAAATTAAATGTGAATTGAAAAAAATTTCCAACAGATTGAAAAACTTCGAATTTGAAAGGTTTGTTTCATTATTTGAAGGTTCGCTCATGATTGTTCGGAAATACTTATGTAGTACTTACATACGCTAAAAATATTAACTCGTTACGTTGGTAATGTATCTTATGACAAGAAAACACACACACTCGCGCACATTTTACACGCCAAAAAATTCTTATCAACTTTAATTCGTAGGTACCTACGTTTTTTACTTTTTAAACGGTTGTAATACGTAAACGGTGATAAATTTATTCTGTTAACGGGATGTACAAAACAAAAGTATTGACAATACTCAGTAATTGCAGTTAACGGCTGCATCATTTATTAACACAAATGCGTGAATAATATTTCTCGATCATTATTCATGTGGGTTGAAAATTTTCAAAAAAAACGTAGCTGTACGACAGTACGTTCATTCGCGAATGTGAACGCTTAACTTACTATCGTTTTTGTCGAACAGGTTGCGACATGATTTTGGTATTTTTGACGGTTTTCACAATTGCTTTTGCAGACAGTATTAACGCTTTGACGATTCCAACACAATTAGAATGCAAAACCGGTTGTAAAAGGTAAAGAAAATCGAGTCGATTTAATTCTTATTACGTAAAAATGATTCTCAATTTATAATTCATAATTTTTTCTTTGCAGCGAAGTATACTGTCGCGGAGATTTACTTAAAGATGTTCAACTCGCTGAAATATACGACGATTCGAAACATTTCGTCGACCTGAAACTGTTAAATTCGGAAAACATCATTCTATCTGAATACGAGAAATTCAAAAAGGAAAATCCAAATCCGACGAAGAAACAATGGAAGGCATTTTTAAACCAATATTTCGCCGAAGATCCGTTAGAAACATGCGAACTTGCTGATTTTAGCGATAGTCCAGTTTTCGTAAAAAATATCGCAGACGACAATTATCAAGAACTGGTGTTAGCAGTGAATAAGATTTGGAAGGAACTAGCGTCAAAAGTTCCCGCTGATGCGGAAAAACATCCAGAAAATCATTCTTATTTGTACGTTCCCAATTGCTTCATTAAGGTACGTATACGTACGTCTACGTATTAATGCGAGACAGTTGGTGGCCCATAATACGCGCAGATAAATGAATTCGAAGATGTGTTCAAATTTTCAGGCTGGCGGATTTTTTACCGAAATGTACTACTGGGATTCTTATTGGATCATAGAAGGATTACTGCTTTGCGATATGCACACCACAGCTAGGGGAATAATAGAAAATTTTTTCCACTTGATCAACACATTAGGTTACATGCCGAACGCGAATCGAAAATATTATCTTGGTAGATCACAACCTCCTTTATTGACTAGAATGGTCGATGCTTACTACACCGCCACTAAAGACGAGCAATTTTTGATACAAAGCCTCGAGGTAATTTTAATACGAATTTCTAGTACGTGCCCAGGTATCTGGTATCCACTGGCTAGTGGCCACTGCAATCCGCTTGATAAAAGAATATATATACGAACTTTCGCTCCTAGGTATTGGAAAAAGAATTCGAGTGGTGGCAGAATAATCGCATGGTGGATGTAGTGAAAGATGGCCAAACCTACAAACTGGCGAGGTACAACAGCGAAATTTGCGAACCACGACCCGAAGGATTCATGTAAGTCTAAGTGGTCGGACAATTTCAATAATAACGCTATACATCGCTTAAATAGAATTTATGTATTTTATCGCTTTACAGTAACGATTATAAATTAGCGGAACAAGCGAAAAACACTTTGGATAAGCAAAACTTAATGGTCTCAACGAGATCATCCGCTGAATCTGGTTGGGACTTCTCTACCAAACAAATGAGGAAAGATTATCGAACTTCAAACGAAAGTAGGATATTAAACATTAGGTAAATGGCGAGTGTTTGATAATATTTCATGCCAAGATGTACCTTATTCTTAAAGTGCAAAAAAACAATAAGGTGTAAAAGCAAGTTTTAATGAAAAATTGAAAACATACAGATATTGAGATTTGCTCTTTTAGTTGGTATCAGGGCATCTAACACAATCCAAACCAAATGACCCATTAAAAAAAATACAAAAAAAATCATCTCTCAAACTTACATCTGGGAACATTCCCAAAAATGGCAGAAAATTTTTCAAAAATGTAAAAATTGAACAAAAAAATTTTTAAGGCAATTTGACTTTTATTGGGTCCAAAAGTTTTATTTAATCATATTAAGATTGAAGTAATTCGTTGCTCCTATTTTTTTTTTATTTATCGCTTCTGGCTTTTTTCAGTTTTTTTTTTCTTTTTTTCAAGTACCAAATTTTAATATTTTCAAAAATGAATAATAAATTGGTAGGGTTTGATTTCAGCTCTGTAATATTACTGAGACAATACACATACGATTTTTACCTTGCAGAGGTACGTAAGTATCGTAACTTGGCTTTAAAATGACATATTCTTCATATTTAATATCTATCAAATAATTCGTACTTTGAGAAGACCTGCGAGGTAAACACTGGGCATATTTTGTCTCTAAAATCATAAAAAACTAAAATCAAGTCCACATCATGTAAGCGACTCACTAATTACAAATCTCTCATTTGTTTTTAAAAATACCCAAGACTGATGCTTCTTCAAAAAAAAAAAAAAAAAAAAAAAAATGAAAAAACTTTTTCGTGTTTAAAAATGTATAAGTATAAAACTTTTGAATAAAAAAAATTAAAATTGCTTAAAAAAATTTTTTGGCAATTTTTTCAATTTACCCACATTTTTGTGATGCAACCAGGCCTGAAATTTGTTGTGCGTTCTTTAGGCGTCATCTGGTCACTACTACACTAGATGATCTGAAACGTCAAAAAAACACGAAATCCTGCAAATCCCAGTAAGGAGGAACCACTACCTGCCATAAAAAAGAATGGTTTGAAAAAAATCTCGTATTCGCTAGTGAAAAAAAAAATGATTATTCACATTTTTTGTCAACATGAATAAAAAATTGGGGAATATCTATAGGTATAATTGATGAGTATAGTAAACAAATAATATGCAGCAATATCCTATCTTCTAATAGTAGAAAAGTACAATGAACTTGTTACATTTTTTTTTTTTATCTTCCTTCCATATGCAAATGCGAGATCTTGAACTTACCATGTTCTACCACATACCTTCATAACACCATCGCTGTTGATATAATAATGTTTATCAGTGATACCTCATTGCAAAAAATTACAAAATATTGTCAACCGCTCGTCAAATACTCGACTATCTACAAATATTACGTACATTTCCGCAATCGATATTTCTGATATGTAATTAATTAAATCCTTCATGTAGCTTCACTATTGAATTTGGACACTCAAAATATAGTCATGGTTGACCTTAACTCTTTCATACATTTTAACGTGGCCAAACTAGCGGAATGGTACGCATATTTGAATAAGACAGAAAAAGCATCTCGATATGCAAAAATAGCTGACCAGTTGTTTGAAGCTATTCAACAAGTAAGCGCCATAACATACTAGAGTGATACGACGGTACATTGACGCCCATATTTCATAATCGTAGGTATTATGGAACGAAGAAGATGGTGTTTGGTATGACTGGGATTTAGTAAAAAGGACACAGAGAAAACATTTCTACCCTAGCAATTTAACACCTCTATGGACAGGATCGTTCAAAAAATGCGATGTCAAGCCGGAACGTATTTTACAATATTTAGCAAAAGAAGGAATCATATCGAAGGATTTCCAACCTTTATATTACGGTAAGGTTAAATTTAGCCGCTCTGATAAATCATTTCATAATTAATAACGAATACGCGAATCGCATTTCAATAAAGGAATACCTACATCTAAATGCAATTCCACTCAACAATGGGACTTCGTCAACGAATGGCCTCCCACGCAATCTATTGTAATCGAGGGTTTGCGCAATTTGAATCATCCAGAAACCGACATTCTAGCTTTTGCTTTAAGCGCTCTATGGATAAAAACAAATTACGTCGGATTCCAAAAAACCGGAAATATGTACGAAAAGGTAAGCTCGATTATTTGGTCACCGCATGCCGAAAACAGACAAGTATCGAGTTAATAATGCACCACCGACCGCTTTTTGTTTTTGGTTACAGTACAACGCAATTTTAGTCGGGGAAAGCGGAAACGGCGGAGAATACACGCCACAAATAGGCTTCGGCTGGTCAAACGGCTTCCTAATGGTTTTACTGAATTTATACGGTGATCTGGTCACATCCACCGATTACAGTGATTTTGTGCCGGCAACAGCACCGAAAAATCAATGTTGGCTTACATCGTGTTAATAACTTTTCGTTGAGTGTGATTAATATTGACAATTTTATCAATAAATGTTCGTTAATGTTGTATAGTGTGATTTTTTTTTTCATTTTACTCGATCGCGTTTGCTTTGAAATAGAAGAATATTATACATAAAGAGCTGAGCATTCTTGAACGCTAATCATTATACGTAATACTAATAACATTGAAAATGTTAACTTTGGCCGGTATTTATTTTCAGTTACCTATACAAGACAATGAAACATAGAACAGAGTTTCATATTCCTTATCATTTTAAAAACATTTTTGCTTAAGATAATTAATTGGTTTTTGAAGAAATTATCATTCAGTGTGCGGTATACTCTTGCGTGAAAATGTACGCCAATTTACTACCAATTCTGATTTTGTTTTTTTTCATCAACGGCGCATTCGATTACGAGATTAATTTATCAAAAGATGCTAAAGAATGTGTTCCAGATTGCGACAGGTGGGTAAATTAAAAATATCATTGTTACATTTTATAGATACTTAGTACCTCTAGCACCTACCTAGATAGCGGTGAATTTTAGAACATTCTTCATCTCATCGATTCTTTAATACTACCGAATCACCTTCGAGCGCACGAGTATGTATTAGTAGCATAATTATCAAACACATAGTCTGCCAACCAGTTTATCGTGTACGTAGGTATTTATATACATCGAGTTTAGAAATTGTAAAACACTTACAGACGCTAATTTTCGTTGTTTTTTCTCTCACCTTTAACACAAAGACTTCAATCTACTTTTTTATTCTTATTTTTTCTAATTTTCACACTACATTTATAGCCAAATATTCTGTCAAGGAGAACTCCTACACGACGTACAAATCTCTCGAATATTTTCCGACGGTACCGTATTCGTTGAAAAACAATTGCGCTTTCCCGAAAAAGAAGTAGTGGAAAAATACAAAAAACTGAAGAAAAAATACGCCGATATTCCTCCGCCGGATGTTTTGAGAAAATTTGTAGACGAAAACTTCGCCAACGATTCTCTCGATACTTGTGATCTTCCGGACTACAAACAAGAACCTAAAA
This sequence comes from Phenacoccus solenopsis, assembly GCA_009761765.1. NCBI lineage: Eukaryota > Metazoa > Arthropoda > Insecta > Hemiptera > Pseudococcidae > Phenacoccus > Phenacoccus solenopsis. The sequence continues at coordinate 51,037,397 of CM019753.1, forward strand.
TTGTTAATCTCGTTCATCCTAAATACAGAGATTGGCTTTTACGATTGAATGAGATATGGCTCGAATTAGGAGGCCGCATAAACAAAGACTGTAAAGACAGACCCGAACGCCATTCGTATCTTTATATACCGAACAGATTTATCAAAGCTGGTGGTCGGTTCACTGGTAGGTGAGATCAAAACTCGCGAAAGAATTTAAAATGAAGCATTTAGCTAAGATACTCTAAAGATAGGTGAAACCAGTGGTCATCTTGAGTGGTTAATGCAATATCACAGAATTTCGTACATTTTCGCCAATATTTCATTTACTAGCGGATTAAAAATGAAATAATTTACGTCGTTCATAAGGGTACTTATTCCTCAATAAAAAATATTGTATGACTTATTTCACAATTATCGATTAATGGAGGAAGCCGAAACAATCGCTTTTTTGCGTGAGGAGTGATTTGTTTGTGGTATTTCTTTAATGTACAAGAATAAGTTAATGAATATACATACTTCAGACTATTCTCTAATGTTTACATTTGATAATCTACGCTTTCATTTTTTTAGCATTTTAGATGAGATATACCTCGATGGATAGTGGACAAAATTTATTGGATTTTTTCATAAAAATTATTTTCTGATCCACGATGAATATGAGGACACAAAGATATTCTAAAAATATTTCATAATTTTTCACTTACTATGACGGTCTAAAAAATACATGATTAAAAAAAAAAAGAAAGAAGTGGAACAATTAATTTAGATAAGAATGTTTAAATTCAGATTCTTGAATGATTGAATTGCATTTCATCATTTATAAAAATATAAAACAGCTACAAAAATTTACTGTAATAATATCTATTACTTCATTAATAAAATAAATTAGGAAATAGACACAAACGTTCGATCCACAAAACCGTAGATATAAGTTCAGTATTTTTGCAAAAGCTAGTAGTTTCACTGACACTTGGATGTACAGTATAGCCTGTAGATGAAAAAATATATATATATAATAACTCATAGCAAACATAAACCGTTTCCTTATTTGAGTATTTCATTGTATTAACTAAGTTAACACCATCAATGTTATCATAGAAGAATTTTACAAATTTACAACGCATAAATATTAACAGTATTTTAAAAACTGAGCTCATGGGAAGGGTTTTACCCACTACAACCTGTCCTTGGCTATGGCCCAGTTATACCGAAAATTTGTCTACAAGCGATATTCAAACTCAGGATGGCGACTGCTTTCATCTACCTCATGAGGATCTTAACACTCTTGACTGAACTAATGTTGTACACATACTTTTTTCATAAACAGGAACATATTATTGGGATTCCTATTGGATCGTTAAAGGTTTACTCGTATGCGAAATGTACGATACCGCTAGGGGTATAATAGAGAATATAATCTGGTTAATTGATAAACACGGTCATATGCCCAATGGAAACAGAATTTATTACCTTCAAAGGTCGCAGCCGCCGATGCTTACACAAATGGTAGCAGCATATTACGAATTCACTAAAAATTCTACGTTCGTAAAGAAAAATCTGAACGTAAGTATTTCCTTGAATAGGTATGAGGTATAATGTATAATGAAATCAATAAAATGAATAACAACTTACGAGTACTTTCAATATGTACGATTACAAGCTAGACTTTTTGTCAAAGGTGTTGGAGAAAGAATTCGAATGGTGGCGTAAAAACAGAGCGGTAAATGTGGAAAAAGATGGCAAAAAATATAAAATGCTTCAATATAAATCAATCAGTTGCAGCCCACGTCCCGAATCTTATTAGTATGTATGAAAAATTTGGCAGTCAAAAACAATGAAACTTTTTTCATTAAAACTTCCCTTCAAAACACGACGAAATGTTAATGATTTATTTTGCGTACACAGCGAAGATTATCTTCTCGTTCAAAATGTGACTAAAAACGAAGAACGAATGCGTATTTTCACCGGAATCCGATCAGCCGCTGAGTCCGGGTGGGATTTTTCTAGTCGACATATGCGTGGTCCTAATAACTCTACAAAAGGTAAACCTCATTACTCGAGCACTCTTATAATTATTACTCGAATATTTACTCCCATCGATGTTTCCTATGCAAAATATACATTCAAAAATTGTTCAAAACAGGAACATTACGAGATATGGATACGCAAAGCATGATTTACGTTGATCTCAACAGCATAATGCATTCTAATATCGCTTATCTTAGCAAATGGCATAAAGAATTAGGATCACCGGAAAAGGCTAAACTTTACGACAAAATTTCCAACTACATTTTGGAGTCGATAGAACACGTAAGTTTTTATACGAATTTCCTTTAATACCATTAACTTCTAATTGCGTTCAAACTATTCGTGCAATCCCACAATTCCGAAGGTATTATGGAATGAAGAAGCTGGTATTTGGCAGGATTTTGATCTAGTAACCAACAAACATCGAAATTTCTTTTTCGCCAGTAATTTAACTCCATTATGGAGCAAATCATACACCAAAACAACGTACGTCGATAGAGCTATTGAATATTTGAAAAATCACGGTATTATCGGAGAAGATTTGCTCCCAAGATATTACGGTAAGTTAAAACGAAAATTATGTCGAAAATTTCCAATTATTTCGCTAAATTCAACGAAATCTCGAAAGGTATTCCTACAACTATCCATAACACGACTCAACAATGGGATTTTCCAAACTGTTGGGCCCCTCTTCAATCGTTCGTAATTCAAGGATTGGAAAAAAGTGGAAATCCGACAGCTGAAAGAATAGCTTATAATCTAGCTCGGGCTTGGATTAAAACCATGTATGAAGGTTTTCAAAATGGTACTCAGATGTACGAAAAAGTAAGTTGAAGTTAGTTATGTAAATTGAGTTTCTGTACCTATAAATGAGTTGATTGTACGAGCAACATTTAAAGACAATCTAAATCAATTAATATACACGATAAAAAATCTTATATTCCAAACTTGGTTAACAATATTTCACAATCCTTGTATTCACAGTACAGCGCTATCGAGCTGGGAAGTAGTGGCGGTGGCGGAGAATATGAACCTCAAACTGGCTTTGGTTGGACGAACGGCTTTTGTTTCGACTTATTCAACACATGGAAAACTTTTTGAATAGCAGCTTATCAAGTCAACTACAAAAAATTACACACATAATTTTACATTATGTCCTTACATAGAGTTAATGCTTATATACATATATGCCAACTACCTATTATTTTCTGTATATGAATCCATAGCTTGAATAAATTTCTTTTCAATAATATCTAGAGCTTTTTTTAATTCATTCACTCCTTTCTTGAATACTTCAGTCACGTTATTTCCTTGCTTCACTTTCAACCTTAAATATAGTACATTTTCAGTTGGATGTCTTATTGTGTACGCACAAAATTCGGTTTCTGGCATCTTGTCTAGGATGAATGTTAGTAACGTTCCTAATGTGTGGTCTTCATTTTCTAGTTTGAAATTTTTTGTCAGTTCGTTTTCATTTTCTTGATTTGCAGAATCTGATGCCATTATTATCTGATAATGTAAAATAATAAATTTAACAACTCACAATCAAAAACTGCGTTGGAAATATAATACAAATATATTTTACTAGGTTCAAATTTTACCAGAAATTAAAACAAAAGTAAAGTCGAGATCACAAACATGTACACCTCAGCATTTAGTTATTAATATTTCGATTAAATATCTTAGTATTTATCGTCAAATTTTCGTCACCGATCACCGCTATCAAATTTGTCAAACGTGCTGAAAATAATCAGAAAATTTTGAGATACAAATTAGCATCCAGCAAGCGTTTGCTCAAAAACATTATAGTGATAAGAAATACAACATTACGTTGCAGAGGGAAGCAAAAAATATTACGCATTGTGTTTACACATAATAACAAAATTAAGTAATTTAAAAGCAAAATATTTACCTTTATATTTACCTATAGGCAACTTATTTAACAATTTTGATTAAGTAATATAAAAATACAAGAATGAAGGTAACGTGACGATTGCGAACTAAAAGAACGAGAAACGAAATTATCGTTAGCTAGTAGAGCCGAATTACTGCTGCTTTGAGTAAGTACCACCGCTTTTTTATATCATCTAAATCTAAATGGTAAAAAAAAACTCAGATTTCTCACATCCTGAGGATATTCAACTCCCACAATAGTGTATGACCACTTACGTGTTAATTTGTTTATAAAGTTGTGAAATTTTCCGAATGGAAAAAAATCATTTTTTTATTAAATAAAAATTTATTCTAAATAACAATTTGAAAATTAATCTAAACCAAACGCAGTCATACTAAATCATCCCTATATACCTACATAATATAAGCAATACAATCAATAAAAATAAAAATAATTGAGCTCTTCAAAAATTTTTGGAAAAAACTCATAAATATTAGTAATGGTCATTGATGAAAAAGAAACAGCAGAGTTACACTTCTCTTTACGTGACAGTTGGGTCGGATAATGCCAAGGTTCTATGTCGTGATGGTCCGATTTTAATTTATTTGTGATTGGGACTTGGTTCCAGAATTGTTTTAATAATATTAGTAGGTGTTTTAAACTAGGAATTTGAGATTTTGTAGCAGAGTCGGAATATCCGGTATAGGTAAGATATTTAAAGAGGTTTTGACTGCAAAATCTACTTTTTCGTTTTATAGTATGTTTCTATGAGACGGAATCCAACATAAACGTATGGTTTGATTGGTAGTTGCTAAAAAATGGGCTATCTCTGGAGAAATGGAATACTTGAGCTTTTGTTTTCAATTGAATAAATAAAATAAATTGGTTCGTTGAAAAAAAAAAATATCTCTTTTATAACAATTAAAATTATTAGAAATCAATGATTTTGATATTATGAATATTTAAACTTTAAGAATAAATTTAATTCATATATAATTTATAAACAAAATTTTAATTTTAATTTAAATGAAACTGATAATAGAATAATCATTCCATTTAATTTTCCTATTCAATTAATTTTAACTTCAATAGATGTAATTCATTCTTGAACTATTCCTTCAATAAACATATACATTCATAAGCACATAAGAATACTAAAATTATGTATTAACGAATTCACTATGATTTCTAAAATTGAAAATTCGTCAAAAAAAAAATTATAACCACACTATACATTTTTTTATTTGAAAAGAAGTGATTACATGTATTTTCAAAGACTATGCAACACATTTGTCAGCAAAATATAAAAAATAGCTTAGTTATCAAAATTTATCAAATGTTTTTGTTTTCATTAAAAATAAAAATAAAAATAAAACTTTGATTTATTATTCAACTCAATTATTAATATTGCATGTACGCAACTACACATACTCAATTTCATTTCATTATGTTACTGTTAAAAAAATAATTTATACAGTTTCGCTAATTGTATTCATTTTAATGACTAGAAGAATAAATCTATATAGGTATACATCATACGAGTATGTATAATATAATATACGAGATAATCAATTAGAGGTTGCTTTTCCTTTTCATCTCATTATTTCAATCACTAATGCAAATTCGCGCATAGGTATAGCATATTGTACAAATGAATGCAAAATTTCCATTTTCACAGTCGTTTGGGTTCCATGGCAACTGAAATAAATTCTTCTGCTATTTCGCGATCTAAACCGGTATAAGTTTTGTCGATATCTTCTTCGGTAACAGTGCTGTCACTTTTCTTTCTACTCCTTTCCTCAGTGGAATACCTTTTTTCGCGTGTTTTAGTTCTGAAATAACTTGTCCGCTCTGCTTCCTACACAATCAAAAACAAGTTATTAACACTTAATAAAAAATTAACGATTCATTAATTTCGTTCGTTGGGTTGTAATCAAGTACCGTTGTTCAATAATAATCATGCCATTAGCTGCTTTGTAGATATTCTTCACTGAAGAAAAAAATATGTTCGTTTATATATTTTTTTTTTAACAAAAATGTGATAGGATAACCAATTAAAACGGGTTTTTATTTCCGTCCAAAGTTTCACTTTCATTTGTAGGTTTTTGCGGAAACTGAAAAAAATCTGTTGATGTTAAAAATATACCTATAACTGTACGAATAATGGATATATAGGCATCGCACGATTTTCATAATCCAGCGTGCGACATATTAATCAAAACGTTAAATGAACGAGTGAATGACCCAGTTATATTAGATTCGATAAAAATCTTCTAAGTACCGGAACATGACGTTAAGCGAAATTACCTGCGCGTCAAACAATAGAATTGTAATTGTAACATAGGTAATCGCTATGAACGCATCTAGAAACGCAACAGTTACCATCGAACTTGGAGATTAACTATGCAATTAAATGATGGACTGTATTCCCAAGGTTAAACTTTATCAACAAAAAAAAACAAAACAATTGTGTTCCGAATTCCATAAAAGTACACCGTAATGTCTTGGATTATTAAGTAATTACAGTTAGGCATTCAAACAGAATGAACCCAGTTTTTTCATCCGTAGTTTAATGACATACACGGGTGAGTGTCATTTATATCCTTTTTTGAATAAATTGCTTAATTTCCTAAATTGCGCGAAATCCTCAAAACATGTAATTTCCTGAACCAAACGTATTCAGATACTCATATTTCGCCCAACTGAAAAACAATGTGGTACCTAACCGCGCAAATGAAACATTTCAATGCTCTTAAGAGACCTATTTTATAGTTAAGTATGTTTTCCAATAGAAATTTCAAACCATTTCACAAATTCTTGAAATTTCTGCAGAAGATTAAGCTAATTTCGCATGTTCAGCAATATTCCAAAATTTGTACAATTTCCCATCCCGCCCCCCGTCATTCGCCATTACATCAATCTAGTATTGTAAAGATTCTAGCAAAATTTAAGTTTTAAGTAACTCTCGCATTCTCCTATTATTACTAAGATGCTCAACATTCTTAATTCTTTTATTGACACATGTAATATATATATTTTAGGTACTTCATATACGTATATATTACGTTCATTATAATATAGTCATAGAGCATTCAGTGGTTGCATTATATAAGTAAACTAACTTACTTGGGCAGAAACAGCGTGAGATTGTGGGAATATCGACACTCTAGGCCACTGAGAAAAATATGGTTCAATCATATTGGGCATCATATAATTGTAATCGGAATAACTAACGAACGAACCTGATGGATAAATAGTTTTACCATCAATCTAAAACAAAAGAGATAAGTATATTAATAATCACGTCTTATCTTATTCAGCTAAGGAAAATGGAAAGTGGGTAATAACTTTACATTTATTTATTCGTCTAATAAAAAATATAATTTAAAAAAACTTGAACATTTCATAGTTAATATTCGTGCCTTCCTCAGATCAATTTTTTATAACCAGCAAGTATACAGATGGGTAAAGGTAAGTATAAGTGTTTTTAAATTTATTTCACAAATATATACACGACTACTGAAAACAACTATTTTAAACATGCTATTCACTGATTCATACAACTGAAGTTATTGGAGAATAGCTGTAGTGTATCTCCGTACAAAAACGATTAGATACACTTTTGTGTACAGTCTATCGCATAATGGTGAATATACCTAGCTCATCGGGACCAGTATACACGTATAAGCTCACGTTTACAATACGAATTACTCTGTATCAAAACATTGGAATGTATACTCATTGTTTACTTATTCTTAAGGATTATCATGTAAGAGGAAGTATTGGCATACGCGCCATAAAATTCCGACCATAAGGTTTGCTATAATTTATGAAGACAGTATAGTCGACGTAAACTCCCTCAACTGCAGAAAAATGATAGGTCGGAGATAGGTAACTCCCTAATAAACTTAATACGGTACTTTGTAATTTTATACAAGCAGCTCGAAATTTGTATACGTGGATAAAACAGGTAACACGTAACGAGTTAAACTTTTAAGGAAATTATTTTCCACCAAGTTCAAGAAAAAAAATCGTATGGCGTAAAGCGACGAAAAGACGTATTATTAGAACATACCCAGGTATTTGTATGTAGAAAAAAGTTATCAAGACGCAGTGAAGTTGAAAATACACAAAATGTTAATTTTTTGCCTTTCTTTCGTAATTCAAATTCAAAGCAATAATATGATTTCACTATAATTGTGCATTAAAATAAAACTGGCTGGAAACGAACACAGGCTAACGAACTATTTAAATGGAATTGAGTGATCTCCGCATTCAATTACGACGAAGAGAAAAAGCAAAAAAATTGGCTACGTAGAAATTTTCATTAAATTTCTCCTTTCTTATGCAATTTGATACGTAAGAGTATAGATACGTATACGTATTCCAATATTCGCATATGTCTGTGCGCTTGCCACTGGCATTACCACATAATTAGTAAGTAATCTATACATGTATCATGCAAAATACCTATGCAATGCGCAACTTTGTAATATCTTTTAATGTTATGCCTCCTTGATGCTAAGAACATAGTTATTAAGTATACCTATCGCAATTCGCAAAGATGAGAACTAATTTAAAACGTCTAACACGTATGCCACATAGATACCAGTATTAATATTGTACTTAATATTTAGGAGTATCTATACCTTTAGACACCTATACATAGGTTGTTAAAAATCGAAGAACAAAAATCATGAGCTTAGTCAGCACTTCTAAAAGGCTACGAAAAATCAGCAATATTTATGCAGGGTGTTCCATCTAGATGTGATTTCCTTTTTATCACATGTTAGATGATCCGTGAGACCCAAATGTAGAGTGGTTTGCCTACACCAAACTCGAAGAAGACGAAATGAAATAGTTTGGGAAACATTTTTTCGCGAGATAGTATGGAAAAAATGTACAAAAAACTTGAAAAAATCAACAACTACATATTATGTAAGTATATAAATTTTTGTTTTCAACTTTGAATAACGTTCCATTAACGCAGATTATTAATTCTTCGTGTTTTTAATCAACATTTCATGTTCAGCGTCATTCTCGCTGTGTGAATGTCGAATAAATTCTTTCGTTAAAAAAAAAAAAATGTGAATTTTTATTTTAAAATCAATATTTTCTCACAATTTAGACTTTTTCAGAGGTTTTTCACAACAAGTAATGTATGTGTGTATGTATGTAGATTGTAGATTTAGAAAACCGTTAGTAAATTGGACGTTTTTCAAAGTTATCAGTAATATAACTTGAACAAATAATACCTATTTGATTTTTTTCATTTTTTTTTCTTTGCACATTAACCATGATACCTCTCTACGAATCGATTGGCTGTCACCATTTTTCTATTAGTGATAGGATAAAATCACCAATAGTGGACAAAGCTACATTAATTGACGACTCATTCAGTAATTTATCATTTTTTTTAATTTTCCTACGTGTTATGTTTACACCATTTCTTCCAAAAATCAATTCATACCCTACTTGTATGTTTTCAGAAAATAATACAAAAATGTAAGCAGCCGTGCTGCATTACTGAAGCTAAGTTTTTAAATGGGGCTTGTTCAGGTTTGCAAATAATATTCCTAACGGCTTCGTGTCTACAGGCCACACCCAATACCAAGTCCGAAAACTCCTACCCTATCCTTTCCAAAAACACTTAAGAACTTAAGAACAATTAACACATATTTTTCAAATTATAACCATTTGAGGTACCTTAAATTATGCTTAAATTTTTACATTTTTCGCCATTTTGGATCCATTTCAACTCATATTTAAAGAGGTCATATTTTGGTCATCAACTAACCCTACATAAAAAGTTTGGCCTTTCTAGGTCGATTTGGTAAAGAGATATGGAAGATTCATGAAATCTTTTGCGCCAATTTCCTCTTTAAAAGCCGTTTATTGCCCTAATTTCCCTTCAAATCCACTTGGGAAGTTAAAATCTGAAAAGATTAGTCGCTTGCGCTCATTCTACCATATCACTCCGCAATAAAAAATTTTCGTTCTCTCGTGTACCCCCACCATATTTTCGGGTTGATAACCCCTCTTCCTTCCCTCCAACGAATTGCGGAAAAAAATGTATACACCAAAAAGCTGAACATTTCCTAGATGATTACAATAAGTCAAAAACGCAAAGATTTGAATATTCCTCCTTCTCCCAACCCCTCTTCTCAAATCAGATAAGCTGTAACAGCTAAAAATGCCTCTGTGTTGCTTGGATTGAGATGGCGTGGAGTCAGAAAAATTGAAACCAGAATCTCAAAAACTATAATTTTTTCACATAATTAACGACGGACTTATGAGTGTATAAGCCTCTATTTTTTTTTTTTTTTTTTTTTTAAATTAAGAAAAAATCAAATATGTCGATTGAATCAAATGATTAAAATAAACTTAATTTATTTAAAAAAAAAATATTCTTTTAAAATAATTAAAATAATTAATATAATATTTTTAAATTCAAAATCTAAACAGCCAAACAACCAACATACCGGACAACCCAGACGAATTAAAAAAAATCCTATCCTTCATACACAAAATAAAATATAAAAACCAAATATAAACTCTCTACACTGGGCGTAACAATCCTGGCAATTATACACGCCCAGTATAATAAAAAGGTAATAAAAAAAAAAAATAGTTAATATTATTATAACATTAATTTGTCAAATTAAAATAATTTTTTTTATTATTCAAATAATACCTGATCTATGAATATATCTATATTTTTGAAACATATTAATTCTTTTTTATCAATTTTTTATAAAGATTTAAAATTTTTAATTTTGAAAATTAATAGTTTAACTTTAACTTAAAATCTTAATTGATTAATATGAAAAAAAAAATTATATTTCATAGTGAAAAATTATTAATATATTTATTATTTAATTTAATAAAATTTATTTTTTTAATATTTATAGGTATTTATAATAATATTAATTAAAATTTTTATAAATATTATTAAAGGAATAAAATTAATTAAAATTAAAATTTTTATAATTAAAATATTATTAATAATGTAATTTAAAATTATTCATTTAATTATAAATAAAATACAAGGTGGGAAATGTATTTACCCTTTTCGAATCAAAATTGTGATTACGCCATCGAATAGAGTACACAATTCTACATCGAAGGTAATAAGCCCTAATCTATTTAAAAAGAAAAGCCCGGTCATTTGAAAAGAAAAGAAAAAAATGGACAAATTATTGTTTTTCTTTTGCTTTTATTGGAACTTGGAATTTTTCAAATTTGGGGAAAACAGCATACATGTACGCTTGTTCAAGAAAGGACATTTCGGCGTTTTCTATAGTATCCCTCAACCACATTATAATTATAGAAAATGTTTCATAAACAAGACCTGCTTTGGAATTTGTCGACTATGTACGTAGAGTGTTATATAAATGACAAGACAGACATTTTTGAAATTGATCACTGCAGTGATAGAAATAGCATTACTTAACTTATACGTGGTGTAAAGTACATCAAATAAGCTGTTATTGCCGAAGCCTAAACTAGGGAGAGTAATACAGTGGTAAAACTTACGCTTGCTACTATTGACAACGTTGTGTACGCATTTTTATACTTCATATTGAAGCTGTTTGTATCTTGTAGCTTACAGTGAGTGCGATCAGTATGTGTTCTAGTGTAAATTTTATTTTTCAAATTAAAAATTTTTGATTCGTTGAATAAATAGTGTACGCAACACGAGCACTAAGTTATGATTACAAACTCGTGCTACAAACACCGCACTCGTTTCGAATCACGTGCTTTACACCCTCGTGGCGTAATTCCTACTATCCATTCCAAACTGCGGTTCAATTTGGGATAAGCAAACCATACGCATTAGCATCCAATAAGGTGCTTACGAGCTTACATCGACACTAAACACTCTGAATTTTTGAGAAGGAGCATGATCAAAAAAATACTTACTGGGTTGGCAAATTAATGAGCAGCTTTTTATTAGCGTCTTAGAGAGTAGGTTATTCCCATTATTGCCTAGTATAGGTGTGCGCTACGAGGCACGTAAGTATAACAAAGATTATGCAGAAAATACTTCATCTACACGTATCAAAAAGCATGTTTTTAAATGGGAAAAAAACCTATAATATCAATATCTCGATCCGTTATCCGTTAGCTCGATTTATTTCGACTAGTACTTTCGTTACGTATATCTTTCCTGAATTGCGAGCGATTCTCATTCACGTAGCCCATACAGATATTTACCAGCGAAACCGCAAATCATTTTTTCATACGGAAAGAATAATGCATGAAACAGACGAGTCGGTTGCCCAAGACCTGGGCTGATTAAACGCGAACGAGTTCGAGTGCTTTATTAATAAATCAGAACACGATTGGTTTAGAGAGTGATGAAGAAAATTTTGAATACGTGCACGACGACGACATCAGCATCGCCGTTAATGGACAGACCGGTCATCATGGACTGTCATTAAGAAATACATAGCATACGAATACGGTACGTAGCGTACTACGTAGTTACTAGTTACATGCTCGCTAACGAACGGTATTAGATTTTACGTTTACACCGGCGGCGAAGACAGTGAAAGTTCGCAGGTAATTATTTTTACATAGAAAATTGGCGGTTCGCCGCACCACTGTGCCCAGCGCTGTACTAAACATAAATACGTACTACGGTAGATTATGGTCCAACATCGACGCGACGTGCTAATGCTATGCATTCCACAATATGGTCAATTGGGTTCCCGTTAAACGGCATCATCTATGGAAATTTCATCCTAGCTAATTGTCACGGTGTCGCAGCGTCGCGTCGCGTCGTAATGAACGAGCTATATTAGAAGGTGAAACGGTAGATGGTAACTAGAACTACTACCTGTACCTTACTTTTTTCTTTGCACATCAGCTATCATGCAAATTTTTGATATTTTACTGCGTCGTGCGTCAACGATTGCAATACTCAATATACACAAGTACACAACTCGTTTATACTCGAGCGTTAAGATTTTAATAGATAACGTCATTAAACTCGATGGAAATCTTACTCTCTAAATGCCTCCTGTACACTCATAATGGTATAACCATAACGATTAACGATTATCGCTAGAAAGTTTATACCCCAAATCCGAAGCCGCAAGTTCTGAATGGAAGGTGGGGAAGAAGAGGGTCATAATTTTAAATAGAGTTCTTCTAAATTTCAAAATATAATTTTTTTTTTTTTATAAATGGATTTTAGAATATGAATCAGTTTTCCTATATGTTTACAATTTTTCATTTTTGGAGCGTCCTTACTCTCAAATGTGACTCGAAAGTAACATTATAAAATAGAAAATCGTTAAATTTTACTTTTTGTCAATATAGTATAAATACGTATCTAGTACCAGCTATTCCTACTGCATATATCGTACTTTATACAATAATAGGTAAGCTTAACCTTCTAATGGCACACATAAAAGTAATTTAAATTAGAAAATAAAAATTCTGCTGAGTCACTCAAGAAATTGAAATATAATATGTTATTGTGTTCGCTGAAATGCAGAATTTCATTACAAAAAAATTGCATAATATCAAAATTGAAGGGGCAGCATACATAGGATAGAATAGAATAATTTTTGAAAATTTCTAACTCCTTCAATATTGAAGATAGGCAATTTGTTCTTCTATGTTTTTTCTTGCAAATCTTTCGAACTACAATATAGCATGGTTTTATTTTCAGTTTTTGCGACCTGAAAAATGCAATGAATAATTTACATAAAAATTCAGAAGTAAATCTGCCCCTTCAAGAATTGATGTATGCAACTAACACAGATTCCCAAACTGAAGAAATTGTGGCGACGTTCAACTATGAAGGGTGCACAGGGATGAGTAGCCGGTTACGCCGTAGCGCAGCGAGGTTGTATTACCGATGGGTGAAATTCACCCATGTACGTATAGCGGTGTACGTACTGAAGCTAGGTACGAGTAAATAAAATGCATCAATTTCTCGTCATTCAACTTTTGTTTGTGTTCTTTTTCCGTAATTATACGCACCACTATGCAGCCCATAGCATAGATTAAAAAAAAGTAAATAAAACGCACGACCAAATGGTGTACGATTTAGGTACCGTTAAAATATAGATACTTACGCTCATATAATAATTTACTTCTCTCAATCGCGTATGGTTACAACTCGTAGATTTTTGATCAACGGAATATTGCGGTATTTGCGCATAAACCGCGGCTTTGCTCGCATATTTTATACACTCTAATAGTACGGTTTCATCTCGTACCTAAGTAGCCTCATGCGGTATGGCCTAATACACGCGCGTGTTATGGTCTTTGGGAGATGGGTCTACATGGGTAAAACCACACTCAACTGTTACCTGATACACGTGTATACTGTACGACGGAATAAACATAATTATGTATTGTGTATAGGTACATGTATAGTGTATACTGTGTACTCGTACTTGTAGCTATATGGGCACTGCTCGATATAATATCATGTACTTCGAATAATCTAAAATTTCTGGCATCTCTTTATTTCTTTCAAGCTACGACAGGAACTTCAAATTAACCACACTACATACACCATGACGATGAACACGAATTTTGAAGTCGTAATCGAGCTTAACTCTATATACTTTACGGTGGCTTAATATTATAGTCACTCATAAAAATCTACGACAGTCGGATATCTAGCTTCTACCTAATCGATTTACCTACGTTGAAATGAATTAGTGTAGCGCTGCTTATACACAGAGCCAGTTTCATAATGGCTTTCATTTACCAACTTCCTGCATCCCAATTTTTTATGCAATTTCATCGTTCGTCCAGTGCGAATCGAATAACCGTTTCGAAACAACTTTTACAATCGATTCGTACATTTGTACCGAATGGAAATTTATTTTCAGTTCATTTCCGTTCCAATGCGCGAGAAGGCTCTTTACAGCATCGCCGTGAAGCGAGACAAACTAGCAAGTATTTAATTATATAAACTATTTTAACTATAGTTAGAATTTCTAAACCGGAATACCAACAAATTAATTATTCATACGTCAAAAATTACGTTGCTAAACGGCGATTATCTTTAGCGAGATCTGCCTGATGTAAGTATCTGCTTCAGATATCTATTCTATCGCTACCGTTGCGTAATGTTTGCGCGTAGATATATCTACCTATATTTATTTGGGTTAAATATATGTACATTTTTTACATACACAACGGCGTAAACAATTTCGTATTTTGATTGCAGTATTTGAAATATTCTACTGAAAATATTACTTCTTAAACGTATGCACTCTATAGCATTACTGAAATTGGCTTTTAATGGTGGATGGGTTGAGGTGGAGGGGTGAAGGGGGCTAGTCTTGTTTAGATTTGCTGGTATTTTTGCATATATGTAGTACCCAGTAGCGACTAGCAAGGCTAAAAACCATAACCTTTCACCTCAAAAATCAATTGAATAGTTGAATTTAGGATAAATAGACACAATTTATGTACGTGATAATTTTTGCCAACAGTAATTATAAATGAAAATACGTATATCTAATACTTAATATAAAATTTCACTAGAGTTTTGCTCATATTTTGATCATACGCTATTTACAATCTATTTTCATTCTAATACTCGTACAAGGAATAAAATTCCGATTCCTAACAACACTTATGTCTACAAATAAGTTGGAGTTTTCTACGAACAATAAATCATTGGTAACGAGATAATTATATATGCAAAATTAGTGGAATTTCTCGACTTGATTGTTCGCTTTAACTTCCCTTTAACTACATTTGAGAAGCTTAAATTTGTATATGTTTGTAATTTGGACTCAATCTGGCATTAGAAAGTGTAACAGAAAATTTACCAGTTTTCGTTTCTGCCTGTCCCTATGCCAGACATTTTGAGAAAGATAGATAACCTCTTTTGCTCAGGGACGTACCGAAAGGGGAGAGGGGGGAAGCTTCCCCCCCCCTTGGCTTTTGAAAAGTTGGTAAATTTGGAGTTTTAGCGTAAAGTTGGTAAACTTGACCACTTGCGTGTTGAATATAATTTGACACTATTTTATTTTTATTAATATGGTAACACGGTATTATTTTTGTTCGCCATGTTTTTCGGTTTTTCTTTTTCGTAGTTGTATTGTTTTATGGCGTTTTATATTTTTCTCGAATAAAATGGTTAAATAACTGTGTGCTAATTTAACAGGTTATGGGTTCACACGTTGTGATCTGCGCATAATTAACTATTATTATGCTATTGCTTAAATTTCGGTAGCTTATTCGTTTTATTGTGAATTTCGAATTTTCGTTTTTCGGTCTCACTTATTCCTTGTACGAAACACGCGGTCGGTTGTCCATCGGAAATGGACTTCGTCAAAGGAATTCAACCGTTAAAGGGTGCCGAAAACTGGGAATTATGGAAGGATCGAATAAGCGACGTACTTGCATATTATAATGCTTTCGATATCGTTGATGGTTCACGTGAAAAACCACCGACTCCGACGGAAACCTCTAACAAAGGTGATATAGATAAATACAATTCGTACCAAAAAGCGGCTGCTCAGGCGAAAATCGTTATTTCGCAATGCGTATCGGACGAATTACATCAGCGAATATCCGGACGAACGACTGCAAAAGAGGCGTGGGATATTTTGGTTCAAGAGTTCGACAACAAAGCGGAGGACCAATTGTTTCGCCAATGCCTTAATTTTTTTCAATGCTAGTTGGAATGATACGGAAGATGCTCCAACTGTACTAGCTCGAATTAAAAATCAATATCGTGATTTTCAAGCTGGTTTAAAAACGCGTCAGGTAGAATCGGTGGAAAAATTACTCGAGCTGTTGTTTGTTTCGAAGGTATTACATATTTTACCTAAGCGACTAGAATCGTTTAAATCTAGCTATCTTTTGGTAAAAGCTAACGCTGATAAGAAAATCGATGATCTTTCTTCGGCTCTTATTTTACATGAGAGAAACGTTTCGCCGGTTGTGAATTCGTCTAATTCAAGTGAAATTTTGTTCGCGCGTTCCAAGTTTAAAAACAAATCAAAATTCAAAAAGAAAGATTTCTCGGGTTCGAATTCAGATTCTTCGCGTTTGAATACAGGTAAATCCGCGGATGTTATCTGTAAATATTGTGATAAAAATGGTCATTGGCTGAAACAGTGTTCGCGTTGGTTAGCCGATGGTAAACCTCCATATCCCGCACGCGCTAGCGGATCTAGTGCTCCAGCTAAAGCAGCAAATGTTTCCGAAGCTGATACGAAGATAGCGCTAGTGGTTGAAAGCTGCGATGTAAACATCAGCGATATCAACATGTTATCAGAAAATGAAACTTGGTGGATTGATAACGGTGCAACGAAACATCTTACGAATAATTTCAATTGGTTTTCGAGTTTTCAACCTTTTGCGGAAAATTGTATCGTGAAAACAGCAGGTGGCCAGCAACTTAAAGCAATTGGTCAAGGTACTATCGAAGTAGCTGATTACTCAGACGGCAAAATTAATCAGTTTACTCTACACGACGTTTGGTATGTGCCCGACGCTACAAAGAACTTATTTTCGCTACTCGCGGCTCATGATCGGATTCCAGGTAGGAGTAAATTTATATCTGACGTACTCAGCTGTAAATTTTTAGTCGACGATCAGATTATTTTTACCGGAAGTCGCAAAAGGTTCGGTTCATTATATAAAACTTCGTTTCACGCAATTACTCCATCTGACGTGTGCGCTAATAGGGTCGAAGATGATAAGCTCGTTGAATTATATCATCAGAGATGGGGACACATGGATAAGCGGTACGTGCGAATTAAACTCCAAACTGAACTAGGTGTCAAAGTTAAATCGGATATTACTCTGTGTGAACCTTGTCAGTTAGGGAAAGCGCATCGGCAGCCATTTGGTAATCGAATTAAGACAACTTCGCCTGGTGAATTGCTATCTGGTGATGTTTGCGGTCCCTTCGATCGGTCGTTTGGTGGACGCAAGTATTTAATCGTTATTAAAGATCATTATTCGCATTATCGTTATTGTTTCGTCAGTAAAGAAAAATCTGAGGTCAAAGATGATTTACGTGAAGTTTTGTCTAAAGCAAAAACGCTGGGTCATTGTGTCAAGGAGTTTTTGAGTGACAACGGCGGTGAATTCGACAACCACGATGTACGGGCCGTTCTACAGGAGTATGGTGTCACACAGCGTTTAACGGCACCTTACTCACCAGAACAAAATGGAGCGGTTGAACGCGAAAATCGGTCAATTGTTGAAATGGCTAGAACGTTCAAATATGCCAATCCTGATATTGATTTTCCTGCGGCAATTTGGGCTGAACTTGTTGTTACTGCAGGCTACATCTTAAATCGTTTGGGAAAATCATCGGTCGACGGAAAAACTCCTCACGAAGTTTGGTTAGGCGTAAAACCCAGAATCAAACATTTAAGAATAATTAGCTCGAAGTGCTACGTACACGTACCCAGTCAAAAACGCAAAAAGATGGATTCGAAAGCTCAGATAGGGTATTTGGTAGGTTACGATGGAGATGAAAGGTATCGAATATATATACCAGAAAGACGCGACGTAATTGTTTCCAGAGATGTTGTTTTTAATGAAAAGATTGGCAACTGCAAAATCGAAGAACGGGTAATTTTGCCAATCAATGATGAAATCTCATCGAATCACGACAATGTTGCTCCAATTAATGATGATATCATTGATAACGAAGATGAAAACAAGCCACTAATCGAAGGTGAAGAATCGATTGAAAACAATGCTGATTCACCACGAAAATCTTCGCGAGATCGTAAGCCACCAGCTTATTTAGATGACTACGCAACGTGCATCGATGTTTTTCTGGCTGAAGAACCTGAAACTTATAATGAAGCTACTCATAGTCGCGATAATGAGCAGTGGAAAGCAGCAATGAATACCGAAATAAATTCGATGCATAGGAACAATGCTTGGGTTTTGACAAAACTACCACCGGGTAAACAGGCCCTTGACAACATGTGGGTCTACCGAATTAAACGCAATGCTGACGGCAGTATTGATAAATTCCGTGCGCGACTAGTCATCAAAGGATGCGGACAACGACATGGTATCGATTTTGAAGAAACCTTCAGTCCTGTAACGCGGTTGGACACTGTTCGTTCGCTGATAGCGATTGCTGCATCTGAAGGAATGTCGATGCGTCAGTTCGACGTTTCCACAGCCTTTTTGTATGGCGATATCAAGGAGGAAATTTATATGAAGCAACCGGACGGATACTCGGATGGTACAAATCGAGTATGCCGTATTTTACGCAGCTTATATGGTCTAAAACAGGCTCCTCGTCAGTGGAATCAAAAATTCGACGATTTTATGATTCGTTTGGGTTTCAAACAAGGTCGTGAAGATCCGTGCGTCTATATGAAAATGATCAACGAAACGAAAATTATCGTAGCTCTCTATGTAGATGATGGGCTCGTTGTTGCAACCAATAAAGAAGTTATAAACAACTTCATTGAGGACTTACAAAGTCGTTTTAAAATCACATCAAAAGAAGCTACCTATTTTCTCGGACTTGAAATTAAACAGGGTGAAAACGACATTGCAGTTGGTCAATCTGGGTATATATCAAAAATACTCGAACGTTTTCGAATGGACAACTGTAACTCTGTAGCAACACCGATTGAAAAACTTACGTCAACAACGTCAGAAACATTAACCGATTTTCCGTATCGCTCAGCCGTGGGCGCTTTACTCTATTTAGCTCGAGGTACAAGGTTCGACATTGCCTTTGCTGTTGGAGTACTATCAAGAAGCCTCGAAAAACCTACTTTAGATGATATCGCTCGTCTTAAGCGTGTTTTACGCTATCTTGTAGGTACAAAAAATCATTGCCTACTCTACAAGCAAAAATCGACACCGAAGAGTTTGAAGTGCTTTAGCGATGCTGATTTTGGTGGTTGCCCAGTTACACTAAGATCAACGACTGGCGTTGTAGTTAAGTTCGCAGGCGCTGCAATTGCTTGGTTTAGCCGAAGGCAAAAATTAGTCGCCGACTCAACATGTGAAGCGGAATTAATGGCTGCAAATGAGGCGTCGAAAGAAATAATTTGGATTTCGCGTTTATTCAAAGAGTTGGTAGGAATATCAGAAATTCCGATTTTGCGTATTGACAATGAAAACGCGAAACGACTTTCGGAGAATCCTGAGTTCCATTATCGTACAAAACACATCCAGAGGAAGTATTTGTTCATTCGTGATCGAGTTAAAGATGAGATGTTGAAAGTTGATCATGTCAGTACCGAACATCAACTTGCTGATATACTCACGAAACCGCTACATCGTCCAAGATTCGTAATTTTGAGGGAAAGATTAGGTTTAATTAAAATAGCCTAAATTAGGGAAAGTGTTGAATATAATTTGACACTATTTTATTTTTATTAATATGGTAACACGGTATTATTTTTGTTCGCCATGTTTTTCGGTTTTTCTTTTTCGTAGTTGTATTGTTTTATGGCGTTTTATATTTTTCTCGAATAAAATGGTTAAATAACTGTGTGCTAATTTAACATTGCGCAGTATTATTACAGCTATTTTTAAATATTTTGAAGACTAACAAGACTGTGACATACATCGTATTTAACATCTTATTTTCGTGAGCAAAAAAAAAAAAAAAAGTCAATAGTTGGTGAAATTGTGAAATTAGTTGGCAATTTTTGGTTTTCTCCCCCACCCCCCTGAAGAATGTCTTCGGTACGCCATTCCTCTTGCTCTTCTTCTACATCACCAGCCCATATCTACCGTACGAGTATTCTAGCTCGGTGAAGCTCCTCGAACTTTTCTCAAACTTTATTCTGGACCTATTTTGAACCCAATTCAAGAGGACATATTTTTACCTTCGATAAACCCGACGCATAAAGTTTGAGATTTCTACGTAAGCATCTACATTTGGTGAGAAGATATGAAAAATTACATGAATCATAATTTTCGACAGGACAAAGTTTGATAGAAAGCGTATCACTTGGGCCCAAGTTCATAAGAGCGAACTAGAGGGGAAAGTCAAAATCAAAAACCGGGTAAAATTGTCAAAGTTGTGAAGAAAAACGAAATGTAGTACAAAGTAAAGGGAAATAAAATATTTTCATCAGAAAACACTTTACAAACAAAAAAGACAATGAAAACTACTCCCACATGAGGGATTCAATTTTCAGTGGGAAAATGCCAAAAATGAATAAATATTTAATTTGGCATCTAAAACTTGGCACATCCTTCAATCTCGCGATACTCATTAAAGGTAATGTATTTTCAATAGGTTTTGAAGTCATCACCCTGCACGCGGGTATTGTGTGTGTGGAAGGACAGGGGACATTTTTTTCGACAACCTGTAATTCGGCTGGACACCAAAATACACATGTGATTTTTCACTATAACGATACTACGCTTGTCTATTTTTTAGCTGAGTTTTTAATAAAAACGATAGCTATTACAGCCTACCTGATTTGGGAAGGGAGGTCAGGGGAGGGTGGGGTCTTCGAATCTTTGCATTTCAGACCATTTGTAGTCATCTGGCAAATGTCCAACTTTTTGGTGTATATATATTTTTTTTTTCCCACGCGTAGCGCCGGCGAGTATTCATAAAATTCGCTCAAAATTTGGTGAGGAACTCTTCTTGAAAATGCGCAGAAGTGCTTTTTTGTTTTTTCGAAAAATTTCAAAATGGCGGATCACTCAAATTTTGAGGGAGGCTGGAGAAGAGGCAAATAGCTCAAATTTTTCGTTTTTGATCTCATATGAAAGAGTGAGTCACGGACACCAACATATCTAAATTTCAGCTTCCTAAGTGCATTTTGAGGAGAGTTAGCAAAGACCTGTTTTTGAGGAAATTTTGTTTTTTGTGTCACTCGCCTTGCGCAGGCGGGTGTGGATAAAATTCGCTCAAAATTCGGTGAGGAACTCTTCTTGAAAATACGCAAAAATAGTTTTTTTGTTTTTTCGATAAATTTCAAAATGGCGGATCACTCAAATTTTGAGGGGGCTGGAGAAGGGGCAAATAGCTCAAATTTTTCGTTTTTGATTTCATATGAAAGAGTGAGTCACGGATACTAACATATCCAAATTTCAGCTTCCTAAGTGCATATTGAGAGGAGTTAGATCAAAAAACGGCTTTTTGAGGAAGTTTTGAGTCATGAAATTTCTTGAATCTTCCATATCTCCCCACCAAATCAAGTTAAAGAGGTCAAATTTTGTGTGTGAGGTTAGTTGGTGACCACAATATGACCTCTTGAATTTGGATCAAAATGGATTCAAAATGGCGGATTATCAAAATTTTGAGTAGAGCTTGAGGAGCCTCAAGTTGGTAAAAATGTAATTAATATGAATTCATATGGTTATTGGGGATAAGTTGTATACTATATCCCGAATTCACTTCCATACATGATGTTGGAGGGGGAAGGCGGGGTTATCAACCTAAAATAGTGGTGGGGGTACAGGAGGGGTCGAAAATTTTTTATTGCTGTGTCATATGATAAAATGAGCCCAAGTGACAAACGTATTTTGATTTTAGCTTCCTCAGTGATTTTGGAGGGGAGTTAGAGCAAAAAACGGCTTTTGGAGGGGAAATTGCTGCAGGAAATTTCATGAATCTTCCATATCTCATCACCAAATCGGCCTAGAATGGTCAAACTTAGTGTGTAGGATTAGTTTGTGAGCAGAATATAACCACTTAAATTTGAGTCAAAATGGATCCAAAATATCGGATTATCAAGATTTGAAGATAATTTGAACACCCTCAAATAGTTATAATTTGAGAAATATGTGTTCACATGATGATTTCATGGCAAGAAATACTACATTTGTGCCAAATTCAACTTTTCAAGTGTTTTTGGAAAGGATAGGGTAGGGGTTTTCAGACTTGGTATTGGGTGTGGCCTGTAGTCATGAACGGTTAAGCAAGGTTATTAGTAAATCAAAACAAGCTCCAATTAAAAACTCAGCTCCAGTAATGCGGCATGGCTGCTTACATTTTTTTTTATAATTTTTTTTAATTCCAAAAAACCTTTCGATCTAGCAGTCTTGAAAATCGTTCAGTGCTACGACCTTGCAGATGCAGACCTGCAGCTATAATATTGATGGATTGTATGGACATATGGATATGTAGGTACTTCAGCGTATTGACAAGTTATTGAAACGGGAAGAACGTACAGCTTCGCAGCGTATTTACGGAACGAATTAAATAAATTGGAACGTACAAGCGTGAAATATCGTAACTTTATAACCAATAACTTCAATGGAAAAGTGCGAATGTGAACATGGTGCATCGAGGAATGAGGTATGTGGTATGTACTCTATGTACCTATATACCTATTCCGAATGTAATTTAATTTCGTATGTGACCTTATTACGAGACAGCGGTATCTAAGCGAATTTTGTAGAGTAATTATTTGCGGCCAATTTCTTGACGACGCGACAGTTTGGTTGATGCATGAGACGCATGAACATGGGACTAACTTCGATCCACGTTCTCTTTCATACCGCCGCGCCGCTGGCAAATAAATTGCTACATTCGAAACGTTCCCAATTACACGTTTAACTAGACCTTATCCGGTATTCTTTGGCGTATCTTCATTTCGTCATTTTATCAACGTATTATGGAGAGGTACCCTACTACGATGGGACGCGAATCTTCCAACTACCTATGGCGAATGAAATGAAACGTTGAAAAATACTCACCGTGTAATACGGAGGAACTGGGCCGTATGGTTGAGCAAATGGCACTGAAGATCGAGATGGAGGACTACCCGCTGCCTGTTGTCCTAACCATCGTCGAACCAATTTTTGTCTGCTTCTACTCGAGCTGCAATACGAAGCTGACGTTATATCTGGCGAGTCGTATCTGAACATCAATTCATTTTTAGCTGAAGCCTGATGACTGACCAATGATGGACGTCTTTTACGACACTGGCAGACATACCAGTAACAACGAAACGCAGCCGTTATCGTCGTTAAGCATTCCACCGAAGTGATTATAAGCAACCCCATATTGGCTAGTACAGGGGCCCAGTTCGTTCTGGTCGAATCTTCCATTTGAATCAAGCCATAATCTTCCTGCAGAAAGTATCCGTGTTACCGAACATAAATGTAGGAATGTTGTTTGTTACATTTATATATTTTTTTTTACCTTTTTTTTTTTTTAATTGAACCAATACTAAATTCACTCACCTGTTTCAAAGGCAAGAAGTGATCCGGCCTTTGAGAATCTCTCAGCAGTCCGGTAGCGGTCAATACTAAAGCTAAATTGCCAACACCTATGGCTACCAAACATAAAGCCAAATACACCGTAATTGCCAACGGCGAAATTCTATCCGTAGACTGGTAACATCCTTTGAATCCGGCGATTATGCCCACAACACCGTTCGCAGCTCCCATTGCGCCACCCCATAGCCCAGCTCCAATGCCGGACATGGATGCTTCGTGCAGCATGGTTAAAATGCCGAAAGCGATCATCAAAATACCGGCAACGAGCTGAATTCCTCCGAGAGTAACTATAACGGGTCCTTCGCTCGCTTTAATAATGGGGAATCCTCCGTCCAATTCTTCGTCATCGATGGATTCGATTTTGGACGGTGGTAGCCTACATCGTCGATTCGGTGGCGATTTTGCAACGAAATTCGATTCAAATTCGTTTCTTGCCCCTGATCGCTTATCTGAAATTTTGGCCATTTTCACAATTTTCACCATCACATTTTTTTCAAACGCTTTCAAAAATCGCGTACAGCAAACATTTACATTAACTAAATAAACATTAAATTTTTCATTCACTCGCGTACGGTATGTATTATCTTAAGTAGCCATAATACACCTACATTTCAGTTTCGTAAATTCGTTTACTCGCGCGCATCTATAACGGGCCGAAACGCGAACGAACATGCAAGAACGTGCTACACGACGACGCGTCAACTAAAGATGGACCGCAAGATGAACATTTCACCAAAGAGCGGTAGCCGGTGGGAGGATATATAGTGAACGTAAATAAAAGTATAAAGATTAAGAAGTACCCAACGAGACCCAAGTGAACGAAAGACAAGTCAAATAGGTATGCAACCTAACACTATGTACCTGAGCTAATCGTAATGCATCTACTGACTATAGTACCACTGAGCAGCATAACCATAATTATCTAGGTATATTTATATCTACACAATTATTTCTATATGATACTTAATACAAATCTACCGAGGTACCTATTTCAATGCAGCACACAATCTGTAGATACGAATAATTATTCATTTCAATTAAATATTAATTTATTGCTTTTCTTTTAATGTTGGCCAATAACGAACGTGTTGGAAAGTCGAACAATCTGAGAATATACTTTCTGTTTTAAAGAAGTTAGTTGATTATGTCTATTCACCGAAGTACATATAGATACCTATAGTAATTTTTCAGCAACAGCTTTGAATTTGTTTTGCATAAGAGATTCATTAAAGTCGTTATGAAAACATGCGATAAAAATCGATAATTACTTCGAGAATGTAAGCGTAAATGCTTGAAATCCACCAAAGCGAAAATTATTACCGAAATCAGCGGGATTATTTTCGTAGGGACACCACCATTCAGAAACGAACCAAAGGACTTCTTAAGGGAAGACAAAAAAGTGAAATTACCATCCACTTCAAATACATTTTCTACAACTCATATACAGTATATTTAGAAATGTTTCATTAGGTATGATTTTAATTTTATGGGTATAGGTATATCATTATGCATATAAAGCATACCTTGAGACCAAGCAAAATTTTCATTTTTTTAGATTTATCATTCTTTTTTTTTTTTTAATAATGAAAAAAATCCGCTATTTTTGTTCCTAATCAAGTACCTAAATGAGGAAAAATTAACTTATTTTTCAGTCATTTATTTATTTTTTTTTTTTGCTGTTTAGCACTCAGTTTGAAAAAAACTTTGTTAAAAAAATGTTTACAATGAAAGTTGGCATTACTAACTGTTGTGTTTCATTTGTTTTTCGTTTGCTCTGTTTTTTTTTCTTTGTGTATATCTAATGGAATTTGGTGTTTTGAAAGTACGAATCTGAGAGAGAGAGAGAGGGAGAGAGAGAGAGAAAGGAGAAAATTTGTCTCAATTTTTTGCACATTTTTCTTCACACAATTTTGCTAATATTTATCAATTTTACTTTTCCCTCCTTTCGGTTAATTTCTGCCACGGTTATTAGAAATTTGTGGCGATGTATTCCCTAGTACCTATAATTATTATATCACATACATAAATGCACATAACACATCGCTTGATCAGTGACAATCTCCGTAATAATAAAATAATAATAATACTCAATAACGAACTCATTACAAACATTTCTCTTCATTCCTACCTTGCTAAGATGAACAAAATTTGAGCATTTAAAATAAACATCAACTTATTTAGGCACCTATACATGTATCAGTGTCTAAAAAAATGATAAATAAATGAATTTGGACTTTTTGAATCAAAAACCAACAAAATAATGTAATTATGCACAAATTTAAAATAATTTAAGATACACTTGAAGATTTCTCTTCGCAGATTTTTGAAGAAAATTCAACTCTACCAGTCGACCATTAAAACAAATCGAATATCACAAATTATTGGCGTAAAATTCGCTGCTAGTATCAAATGCTCGCCCATAAAATATAATAATAACGAAAACATCTACAATTATCGTTAAATGGTATAATTCACCTCTATTTTTGTATAGCTGAACACTCCAGAACAAGTACGTTTTAAAGAAACTCTCTGCACTCTGGACATATAGCGAAAGAAACGAACCGTTATTAGCATACCAAGTGCAAGGACAATACCAGATAAATTACAGAAAATAACTAATTTCACACGCTACGCTTCAGCTTCCAGAAATCATGTTATATAGTATGGCATCAACTATATTCAATGAGATTTCACGATAATGTCATTCTTCTTTGGTAGCTATATGTTTTCAGCAACTACAAAATGTTTTGAACGGTGATTATTAAACAATAATGCAATCAATCGAACAAATTAACGAAGAGGAATAATTGAGTAGGTACAATATTTAGATGCAAACTACTGAAACAGAGCTAGAACGCTGGATTTATGAGGTATAATATTTAGAAAAACCAAAGAATATTTATCCATTACAGAAACAAAAAAAAAAAAAAAAACAGAAACTTGAATTATTTGAAAATTAATGTATGATAATTATTCCAATTTTATTAATAGGTAAGTAATTAAAAGTATTAACTTCATTCAGCGAGAAGTAGCTTTCAAGTTTTTGTCACCCAGAATAATACCTATATCTTTAAAATTAAACTTTTCTTTGTTCCTCAACTCCAAACTGTACCAATTCTCACGACCTATTTGTAACCGATTTGCGATATGATGACATACGTTAATATAACAAGCATCGATGAATGGCCACGATTTACTGTTACTTACAAAAAGTGTAATAACAATAATAAAGTTATACAGATTCAGTATGGTGCGACGTTCAGTTCTTTCCGATGCTGCTGCGAGGCACTACGAATTCCTAACAGGTGTCTAAACATAATGGAGAAGATCAGAAGGAGGGGACCGTTATGTTATTTCAAATTCACTCTCAAATCGTATATTCCTAACATTTTGCCAACATTTTTCATTACATGTAAATCTTTTAATTCCATATTCATACTGCATGAACAACTATTCATGACATATAATAAATTAAAAAACAACATTAATGCCATTTTTGCATAATGAACATTTTATAACAGGAACTAACCATAGTTCACTTTTTGTTGAATCTACTCAGTTGCAGCATACGAGTGTTGTCATACTCAAACCAGCATTGATTTTACACCTGAACCAGAAAAAGCCATTCAGGAGGAAGTCCCCTGCACAATTTTACCATTTTCAATACTCATAATGATTTATGCCATTTTTGGCACATGTTATCCAATATTTTTTCCTCATTATGCCGTTTTTGGCATAGCTTGTTTTTTAACATGTTGTTCATGCAAGGTTTCAAGTACTTAAATATTCAAGTATCTAAATATTAGGAGTTCGTTGTTATTAATTTTCCAAACCTCCTACTTTGAAAATCACTCCAAGAAAAATAAAATCACAATGCGACAAACGAATGTTGAAAAAAAAAAGAAATGAGCAAAAACAAAAAATAAAACAAGATTAAACACAAAGATCGAAAAAGTCGAAAAAAGATGTAATGTTATCGATATAAATTCAAAATAAATAAAACGAATGCCTAAATGAGATAAATTTATTACAGCTTGTTGAAATAGCTCTAAAGTCTAAACATACAGGAACAAAGAAAAAATACATTATTGCACCTACATAAATTTTTTATCATTCGTACAAAAAATAAGAAATAAAAGAAAAAAATCAAGCGACACAATCTTATAAGTCATTATTCATTTATCAACTTTAATAATAACCGATATTCTAATTGAACTTCGCCAAGAAAATCTAGCATAATATGAAAATGTAATCAAAGAGATTTCGTCCATAAATTTACATTATTATTAGGGTTTCCATTACTCATTCATCGAACAGGAAGAAAATTTGTGAAATTTAATACTTGAAGACACGCAAAAATGGGGACGAGTAATCAATGTTAACAAATTATAAGCTAAATAAAAAAATTATCAGCAAAGATTTTCGAAATACAATAACGTACGCTTCAAGCACAAAATAACGAATAGCTATGAAAGTTGTTATTCTGCGATAACTCTAGACTAGATGCATATTATATAACTTACAAATTTCATTCGTATCATCAACATTCGCAAAAATCAAAAACTTACATTTATGTAGAATACATTGTAAATACCAATTTAAAAAAAAAATTGTTAAAACGTAACGCGTTCCTTTCCCTCAAAATAATTGGCGCCTACACCAAAGTTATCGTACAGAAATATTAATATTTGTGCAACAAACATTGCTGTCGATTCATAACAAAACCTACATAAACACATACAAACTTTGAAAACCCGTTTTTAACAGTTGTTTTTAAAACATATAAAAATTCTGAATTACAATGGAACACTTATCTATATCTTAGGGACGAGAATTAACAAAACAAAGATCTAAAATAATGCTAAATATTCAATTTAACAACGCAAATGATACTTATTTCAATAAAGCATACGATTTCGTTTTTCTTTAATAATGGTGAATATCGTCGAAACAATTCTTTGCTTAGGAACGTACCAAACTATGAATCGATGGAGTGGAAACACCTCTGTTGAGTCGAGTTCGCCCCCTTAAAATTAAGATAAAAGTAATATTATTGAATCAGCTCGATCATGTATTCCATTTGTATCAATAGGGAAAACACTGAATACCATTGTTACATACGAGACCCTTAATAAAATTAAGTTGAAAAAGTAGAGAAACATTTTCAAAAATTCGAAGCTTTCTCTCGTTTATAAAACTAAGTCTACGCTTTTTCCCAAATTATTGCAAAATCAATCTAAATTTTCGCTATATTACAGCCCAAATTCTTCGATATTGTTATCAAATATCAAGAAAGAAATATGCAAACTCGCTTCTGGAAATAATCCTATAATTACGTATACGTGAAAACTGAAATATTTATTCACCTGAACGATTCCCGAGTATTATCAGCTGGAGACATACGACAGCTTGCTAGTTTCGATTCTAACGCCTGTATGAACAAATATAAAATAAACAAAAAAAATCAATAAATCAGCTCACATAAATGAATACTATTACACGTACTAATGAAGAATTAGAACAAAAACTCGAAGATTTAAAATTATCAACTACCCTGGTATTTATAGAACCGAAAAATACTAAAATAAGAATAAGCCGATCACTCAGTAAAGATGACATTATACGCAGACGTATAATACAAAAAATTTATGTACGTTATATGCATGAATATATAGATTTATCTATGGATAAAGTGACATCATTTTTCGTCGTCTACCGGTAAAGTGGTATCTTTTTTTTTTTTGATGCCACTTTACCATCACACTGTTCATCGATTCAGCTATATGCCATGACGTCATTGGTGTGGTTATTAGGGTGATACCACTTTACCACTTATATCCTATTTTTAATGTCAAATTTTTTTTTCGGTCTACGGTCATAGTAGCCTTATTTTTTTATGTTTACAGGTAAAGCGGGATCATTTTAAAAATTCGCTTTCAAGAAAACCTATGAAATTATACATTCCATTCGCCATTGTGGTGTTGCTAATGTGACATTAGATGCACTTCTAAGGAATGTGCAAACTGATGCCACTTTGACCATATATCACTATAATATATACATTTAACGGTAAGAATATATCTGCAATCCAACACGTAGTTTTTTTTTTTGTTTTTTTTTGGTGAATGAAAATGTTAATCTTTTCAAAAAAAAAGTGAAATAAATATAATCGTAACCATCTTCGCTTTGAATTGCCTCTTTTGCTGCCATCAAGTAAGTAAAAAGGGCTGCTGGTTGCATAAATGTCACGGAATATGTAACATTTATGATTGCTCCGTAAGCACAACAAGGACTATCAGTTAGATTATTAAAATTCTCGTATTCGTACTCAATTAATCTTGTATGAGCGGTACAAAAAAAAGAAAAAGAAAAAAGAACGAAAGACAAAAAAATAGTAAAGCAGACAAGCAGAAGGAAGAATAAATACAACAGCTAAAAATGCAACAATAGCTAACATACGATAACATAACAATGAACTCGACTACTCGCAGACAGTAAATTTTTAACATCTTATTAAAATAAAATATTTGCAAGTGTTTATATTCTTTCTCAAGCGAAATTTCAACATTAGTGATTAGCGGAAGTAAAAACAAACAGTTCAAACAAAGCAAGGAAACATGCAAGAAAACCTCCGTGTTCCCTGAACACATCGGTATAAAATATCTTCGTATTTTCATACAAACGCCGTACTTAGTTACATTCTTTGGCCGATTTATTCGGGAAATATCTTATGGTAATAACAAGCAATCGAATAGAACGCAAAAGATATGAATAAGCGAATACCATCACCCAATCCACCACCTCCAATATACACGACGCGTACTTCATCATATTATAGCCAAGTTAAAACTATATAAACACTAAAATAGGTATAAGTAAAAAAACTGACGGACCTTTCAGGATCAAAGCGTCTTCGGGGCATATAAGCCTCTTCCCCACCACGCTCGATGAATGAATACGCAGCAATATTAGGAAGAATTGTATGTAGTTAATGTTAATAGTTTTAAATAAATCTAAATATTAATAGCAAAAATGGTTCATAGAAAACCTCAGTTGGATACTGTGTGCAATAAAATATGGCCAATTGACCAAACAAAAATTAATACAGGTATTAATAAGTCTAATATATTAGATTACAATTTTCATCTGACATGGTAAAATACATATTACTTGAAAATTTTTGATTCGTTTTAGCAATTTTACATACTAAGAATTATATCGATTTAAAACATAACAATGATAAATTATAATACGGCTATTAGGATAGGTCTTTAAATTAGTCTTGAAAATAAAAACATATTATAATACTGCAACGATATTTTCATTCATTAGAAGATACATAGTAAGCAGTTATACCGTGTATCACAGCCCTATGCCATTCATAACCAAGACGTTCGACTTTTTTTCAAGGCAATGAATAATTCGTAACACTCGAGTAAATAGAACGTGGAAAGTTACTTAAAACTGAAAATACTTTTAGTAAAGAATTAAAACAAAAAGCATTTTTTCCGCAAGTACAAAATACGAAAAATCATGCACGATAAAATTAGTTTTAAAAAATACTTATAACTCTGAAAAATGTCAAAGAAAAAATATTTTCTTCATTATTACATTCATCATTTTCATAGCTTCTGACTGATTCAGTTAAATCGATTGGTTATGAGTTTCAGACATGTCAATTATTATTATTTCGTAATTCAGCTACCCAAAAATACATCAATAATTTAAATTTTTGATTTGAATGAAAACTGAATTCTTTGATGGGTCATAGCAATTTTATTGCCAGGCATACTGAATTTTTCGTAATTTTTTTTTCAATCTCCTATTGACTAGCAAAAACATAATGACTAAGGCATCATCAATGAAGCTAAATATTATCAAAATATATAAGTAAAATGATTTTGGGTATAATACAATAATATCCGAAAAATGGAAAATTGAAACACTGGATACAATAATAAAATCAATACGTGACTAGTAAAATTCATATAATTAATAATAATAATAATAATAATAATAATAATAAAATGAATACGTTACGCAAAGTTAACAACCTTTTTTGAGCTTTTGCCCCATTGTTAAAAAATTAATGATAAGATTCAAATAAACCGCTTTGGCAAGTTTTTCTAATTATTAAGTTGACTCTTTATCAACAACTTCTAGACTTGATTTACTCACAAACCGTTTATCGACGGTACACTATCACATCATGCTATTCGACTTACACATTTAAAGCAAATTGTAAAATGCAAACAATAACAAAACAAATCAACAAAATTAAATTTGAAAAAAAATCAAAAATATATAACTAATACATTTTTCTATTTTTATTGATGAAAGCAAACTGCATAGATGTTTGGACAAACAAATTATTCAAATCACTGAAGTTCCAAAAGCCTTTACATGTTTTAAAAACACTAAAAAATATCTCTGTCATTAGTTTCAAGATGATATTTTAGGATAATCCTGAGAGTTCACAAATAGCCATAATTGCAATAATCTAAAATGAAATCTTGAAAATAATAACTAATAAAAAAAATAATCATATCACTCAAAAACTGTCAAATCAAATGTTAAAATTCAATATAGCAGGCATACTTTAAATCACGAAAACTGAATGGGATTTTTCATTTCTATCATTGAAACCTATCAAACAATCTCAATAAATAATTACCTAATTTTTTGTCATTTTGAAAACTATTAGAAAGATACAGAAGTTGAAAGTAGTAAAAATAAGAATCACCCCATATTCTCACAAAAGTTTCAATTTGTTTAAACGATTTGCAAAACTATCTAATCAAGTCGAGGAAAATAGACAAGCTCAATAGCAACAATCTTAAAGCTCATCGCGGAACTAAATTAATAACAGGTCTACAATAAACAAAAATACTGAAAATCACAATATCCTACATTTACCAATACATAAATGGAGAAAGGAATCGATGCGAAATTCTATGCAAACAATTAAAATCAATAATGTTATTAGATGTTGATTAAACAATAGATAAAAAAAAAAACAAACAAACAGAAAAACGTAAAAAAGTAAATCACGGAATGTATAAAAAATTAAGCTACAAAGAGGTATCAAAATTTTCTCTTTGCAATAGGAGTAGGCAACGGAAATGATTTTCGAGCGGTGGGGCAAACGCACTTGATTCGGGAACATTCGGAGCACAACCATTTTTCAAGCTGCATACCAATAAAAACCATTTCAAGCGCGCATCCGCAGCCAAGAATTGCGTAAAATATACAAAAAAAAAAAAAAAAAAAAAAATTTATAAAATGAACAATCAAATCACAATAAAATTACTCAAATAAGCCAAAGCTAAAAAGCTCAAAATTTCTGAAAACTTGATTAGCAGATTTTTACGTTGTGATTACCGACGATAAACGTGTTTCGAGTGCTTTACCATTACTTGAAAGTGTAAATTGGAAGTAAATAAAATGAAAAAAAAAAAACACAAACAAACAAATTCTTTTCCAATATAAATACCTGTTACCCATCACTCGAAAAAAAAACTCATATATATAAATATGAGAGAGAGATTAATTTGAACGCACACATTATCCACATGCCACCATATTATACGGTACGTTATTGCACCATAGCTGTTCGCTTTTACACAAAAATAGGTATAGATAATTTCAAGTTAAACTGCATTGTAACATTTCAACATGGAAACCAAAATATTTTCATTTTCATATAATCTACTTATCTTAAGCAATTTTTGCGTAAATTTTATTTTTAAAATCAAATGAGAAAAATCAAATACTAAATAAAATAATAATTAATTTGAGGAAGAAAAAAAAATAGACATAGTGGATACTGTTTCACTTTACAGCGATTTCTGGTGTACAAGTTTCACGAACACCAATAACGCAATAAGAAGTGTCTTCTGAAAAAGATATATCGTCACAGATCACTTAAAAGAATACCTCAATAACACGGACATCGCAATTACGAAGGTAATATTTTTTCAAATTATTTGACTATAAATAATCGTTCAACTCTTTACATTTAGGCAGTATCTATTTTGATTTCAACGAATTTAAATTTTCCATAACCGTGTTAGTAACGCGACGTTTCACCATGTGAATTTCACACACAACCATTATGGTTAAACTTTTCCACGATTAACTAATTTGAAATAGTCATATGATTACTTACGCCCACTTTTCTCAATAAATCGCCCACGATGTTCATTGCTGAAACTCTCGTCGGTGTCGTCAAAACAGAATGCCCTCCAGACAAACCTGAGAAAAAAACATTTTTCTAATAAAACGTGTAAGTCGCTATTTTATCATAGTTTACTCCAAAAATTATCAATACTGTAGTTAGAAATAAAAAGCAGATTCTCAACACGCCGTCACTTATTTAAAGGTTTAAAATGATACCGAAATTAATCATTTCGATATGGTCGTACAATACAGAAACTTTCCTATATCCTAAAGTTCAATCCTGTAAAATAAAGTTTATTTTTCAAAGGCAACAAAACTGTCTATTCTACATCGGTAACAAAGCACAATTATGCGCTCACCTACGAATATTCATCGTCATTATATACTTACAACATGTAATACACAATCCAGAGTCATTATAAGTAGCAAGACCTGCATTGTTTGAAACATATAGATGAATAAGTCCATATCTATTAATTAACTAGCAGTTTTGTAAATACTACGGGTCCATTTTACATACACGATTGCATTCTGGTTTGCCTGCCAAGTGATTATTTTGGTACAACTTTCATTCTCAAATACTACGTATCTGTTTCACTTGAAATATAAACTTTTGATTAATTGATCATATGTCGAGAAAAACGCCCAAAAAATTGGCTCTCGAGAAAGCTATACTTCATAGATCATAACATTGTTACAAATTAGAATTTGAATTTTTCGTTTTAAACAAGTTAAAAAGAATGGTCTTACCTTCCTTATTTTCAAACTTCAAAAGTTTTCATGAGAAATTCACGAAGAATTTCAATCTCAAAAATGTCACTTTTTTAGCGTTATCAATTTTGGTTCCCATACAGATAACATATAGCGCCTGCAGAGTTCAGTTATATTGGAAAAAAGAACCGTGTATGTGAAATAGATCCTTAATAGTTGAACGTTTTTTTGAAAAAAAAAAACAAAACAATAATAGCTTAATGCTACTAACTACTAAATCACATTTAAATGGCAGTATTTTTCACATCATTACAATTCCAACCCTAAAATAAACACTTCTTTATTTTTTTTTAAATTGCGATCAACAAGGTTTTTTATCAGAGTTTCATGAATATGCTCCTAATTGCTATCTAATTTGACGAAGTGAAATAATAATACAATATTATGAATGAAAATAATGGTAGTAAAAGCAACAATAACCGAATTTTAATACATAAATTTTCTCAATGATGAACAAAAATAAATTTTTTCTGCCAGTGGGACATTAGTTATGAGGATCATTTTTTTTACGATAACTCAACTACCTCACAAATTGATGTACTTAAATTAAAATGCAACCATGAGATACTAAAATAAAAAATTTGGCTCCTTATTTGTCGATAATACTCGTATTTCGTAATCAAACGATCAATGAAAATGAAAAACAAAAATTTAGCAAAATAATATACATATTTACAATTTGTTACTTCGCAGCAAAAAAAAAAACCTCATGACTGTCAAATGTGAAAATAAGCGTTAAAAATATTCACACAAAATTTTACAACCGTTTATCCCAAGTATAAAAAATGCCTACGTCAAACAACCTTATATTTGTGAAGAAATGATAATACATCGCTTTAAAACCACAAAGAAAAAAATCAAGGGCAAAATGAATACAAATCATGAATTAATAGCTTAAGCTTTAAAAACTAACTAAAAGATTAACAAACAATATGTATAAAATAACATAAAAACATGCAAAAACTACTATAGGCGATAATATCATGCAAAACCGATGGTGAGTTGAAACTACTTTTTATGTGCTCCGGATAAGCAATTAAGTGCGAGGCGTTTAGTTCGCTTACTTTTAATATGAGTGTGAGGTTTAGACGGATCGCTACTCAATACCGGGGTACGCTTGCTGGGAACATCATTTGTAGGAGTCGAACTGGATACACGAAAACTGCTACATCTGCGCGTTGCAGTGGCTTTATCGTTATCTGGACGAAGTTCTCGTTCTCGAACTTGGATTTCTTGTTTCAAATCTGCAACACCGTAATTACTATAATACAACATGCACGAAAGAAAATTCACCACAAAAACAAATGAGAATTCAAACCTCGAGTTTCATCTTTAAGCCGCTGAACCATCGCCTTCAGATTTTCTTTTTCATCCAATTCGGATTCTAATAAAGCATTCCGCTCGATGGCGGAATTCATCTTCATTTCAAATTCTGCTAGTGATTCGTACGTTACTCTAAACCATAAAAAATGTATTAAACAAAATGATCCAACATTTAGTAGCTAAAATGAAATTTCGGTCACCTTTGGAGTCGTTCTAAATCATCGTTTTTCTGCTCTAATGCACGAATATACTTAACATATTCCTCTTCGCGAGAATGACATCTTTTACTTTCTTCTTGTAATTCTGTCAATTGTTTCACGAGTTCTTCTCGTTCTTGTTCAAAATTTTTCTTAAAATTAAAAAGAAGCTAATGATACTTGGATCTTTAGTACAATCGATAAGTTGAGAAGAAAACAAATCTTACCTTAAGAGTTTCATTTTCTAACATTAAGTGATTATTTTTAGTTTTCAAATCGCGATTAGTTTTCTCTGCCTGGTCCAAAGATGTCTCTAATTCTTTTTCCAACATCAGTGAATTTTGTTGGAATTCTTCGAAGTCTCGTTCTATTTCTTCACACTTACTTTTCCAAAAATTCACCTCTTCTTGCAATGACGTAAATTGTGGCATTTTAATTTCGCTGATATTTACCACTTAATAACTGAAATATAATAATACATCATTATAGGTACAATATTCAACAAACCAGCGATGGAATACATATGATTTATGTTACGAGAAGAAAAATACGTCATTGGTATATTTTGAAAATTAGTCGACGTAATTGTCTACTTTCTCTCATCATTACGACATATAATTAGAACAGTGGAAAATTTTTTTGCAAGTGTTAATACATATTTGATGAGATGAACGGCCTATAATTCCGATAAATGATTAAGATCGGAAATATTAAAGTAAATATAATGTTGAAACATTTACTACACTACGAAAATTCGACATTAACTTCACTCGCGGATGTAGATTTTACTTTTCAAATTTAACATTTAAGCAATATATTAACGCTGAAAAATATTTTAAAACCGCAAATACACAAAAACGAATACGAAAGATTTGCTCGTTTTTTCTTGTTCAAAATGTACAGTTATTTGAAGTAAGGTCAATTAAACGTAATATACAATATACATTATACTTACAAAACTGAAGCAATAACATCATCAAAATACGGATTACACAGGTAGTTCGTAACAATAACGCGAGTTTGGTTAACCAAATATAAAATTCGTTACAAAATAACAATTTGAAGACAACTTTGGCAACTGTTTGAGTTATTACCAATTATTACTTACGACATAAAATGCTCAACGAACACATACATACAAGAATGAAAAAATTTTCCAAAAAACTGAAAAATGAAGTATGGAGTGGACAAATACGAGTTAGGGACGGGATATCAAAGTGGTGATATCGATATATATCGATGTCTTTGAATATCGATATATATCAATATCACAAAATGTATCGATATTCCAAAAAAAAAAAAAAAAAACGCTGGAAATATTGATGGAGTATCTGCATCAAAATCGACTTAATTTTTATCAAATTTTTTTTTTGTACCTACATATTTTTGACATGATTTTAGATTTAATAAAATAATTAAATGGTGAAATTTTCAATTTTTGATAATGAAAACCTTAAATTGTTATTGCACAGGTTCATGTAAATAAATGCAAAAAAAATGTAGATATCGATATTGGCATATCGATATATATCGATATGTATCGCTGATATCGATATTGATATCGATATGTTTTTTTGGTCGATATTCCCATCACTAATACGAGTAGAGACGTAGAGAGTTTGAGAACTGAAAATCCTGAAAATCAACTAACTTGACTGATTGACAGAGAGCCTGGTTGTTGTAATTTTGTTTTCATTTTTCCTCTGTAGGTTGCGTTGCGAAATAAAAAGTAAAAATAAAATCAAAAAGCCAAAAACAAAGAAAGAAAAATAAAACGAAAGAAAACGAAACGAAGTGAAAGGCCTACGTTCCGGTACTTCTTCTCTCTTGTAATTGAGGATTTCAAATAAAATTGTTGACATTTTGCGTAAGTAATAAAATTCTAATTTATTTTTAATGGATTAATTAGTTCCTAACCTCTATGTTTCCTTTTCTAAATTTCATGTATTGGGTGTTTCATTTGTGCATGTATATTTTATCGGTGAAAATTGATAGTGATTTGCCACGTGCTCCACCATATTCTCATTGAAATGTTGCATTGGAAATCTTTTTGAAATTATATTCACTTATTGCGAAGTAATTCGGTTACAGGTTTTTTCGTTGCTCTCAATTAAAACGTCAAAATGTCTGGAGGACTTGATATTTTGAGTTTGACCGAAGGTGATATCACCAAAATGTTGAGTGCTAACACTCATTTGGGTGCGGAAAACACCAATTTCCAAATGGAACAGTACATTTATAAACGACGTTCAGATGGTGAGTACTTCTCGTTAGTTAAACTGATAGTCGTGCTCAATGTGTCATCAATATTTGATGTTTTTTTTTCTTAGGTGTTAACATATTTAACTTGAGAAAAACGTGGGAAAAATTATTACTTGCTGCTCGAGCTATAGCTGCTGTGGAACATGCGGCTGAAGTATTCGTTATTTCATCCAGACCGTTTGGTCAAAGAGCTGTCTTGAAGTTTGCCGCTCATACCGGCGCTACACCTATCGCTGGTCGTTTTACTCCTGGAGCATTTACAAATCAAATTCAAGTATGTGAAAGAATTCTCGTTCTGTAATGTAAATTAGGGTACAAATACCATGTTCCATTTCGTGTTCTCCAGGCTGCATTCCGAGAACCGCGTTTATTGGTAGTTACTGATCCAGCAGAGGATAAACAACCCATTACCGAAGCTTCTTACGTAAATATACCAGTTATTGCTTTCTGCAATACAGATTCACCCTTGCGATATGTCGATATTGCTATCCCATGTAACACTAAGGTAATGGACCTTTCCTTTTGTGTTAATTGTTCGTATTTATTGTGGTCATTATATTTTTTTCTCCCTCTCCCTCCTCTAGACCCCTCATTCTATTGGATTGGTTTGGTGGTTGTTAGCTCGTGAAGTTTTACGCTTACGTGGTTCTATTCCGAGAGATGGAAAATGGGACGTCGTAGTAGACTTATTCTTTTACAGGGATCCCGAGGAAGTAAGTTTTCAGTTTTAAACTTGAAGTTGCCAACAAAAAAAATATAGAAAACTAGTTCTAGAAACAGGTGTTTTCTGATAACAAACGAGCCTCTATTTTGTTAATTAGGCGAGATTCTCGCCACCCGTAGATGATGGTTCGCGCTGCGGTCAATGGCGACATGATATCCTTGAACATGTTTGGTTGTCGGTGGCGGCGTTCGTTTACCGGCAGCACTGTCATCAATTACATATTTTGTTTTATGATAATTTTATCATTTTTAGGCCGAGAAGGATGAACAAGCTGCTAAAGATGCCGCAGCTGCTGTCCAAACGCCTAAACCAGAACCTCCTCATGATTTTGCGACCACTAATGAATGGCCTGGTGAGGGTGTCACTGAAACTGGACCTCAAGTATCTTGGGCAGAAGAGGCAGCTCTTCCACAAAGCCAACCGTCTGCTTTTCCGGCTGCAACCCCAGCTGCCACTCTAGATGATTGGAGTGCACAAGGAAAGGTAATGAGTTCTTATTTATATTTTGATGTTTATATATACTTTAGTGTTATATATGATTAAATATCTTGATCATCAATTTTACCAAACATTTCAGACTGCCGCTGATTGGAACGTTGGAAACAATGGAAATTGGGGAAGAAGTACTACTGGTGGCAACTGGTCATGAAATTTGTAATGTATTTTGTTAATAAATGAATCCACAACATTATATTTTCAATTTCTTCATATTTTCATTCGTTAAAAGTATTTTCTGTGAAGACGAAATTATTTAATGAGATTTCATCAAAAAATGAAAACAAGAGCTTGTACGAAATTGGTTTTTTTCTTACAACTTTAACAAATAATACGTATATCATTATAAGTTAAAAATTAAAAGTAAAATAACGTATGATTTATGAATATAAAAAGCAAAATAACTAATCAAAAGACATGTAATAGAAAAAAAAAAATAAAAAAAAAACAATAATTATACCAAAAGGCACCTTATAACAAGTAACAGCCTTAATACAAGCATGGGATTATGGCAAGTTGCGAAACAAAATGTTAAGTGACAAAAAATGAAAAAAACATCCATATAAATGTATAATTATAAGTAATTATATTTTGCAAGGCATTTAATATGTTACCAACACGCGAAAGAGTCAATTAAAAAGTGTAGTTAAAAAAGCGACGAAAACTCGAAGAAATTATTTGTGTATAAGTCGAAGAAAATATTCGAGTTACAGTCTTGAATTGTAGCGTGGTTAAATTATTTACACTAGTGTAAGTAAAAATTAATCACTCATACCCTGATATATTTGTGATACAATTTACAATTTGGTCACTCAAGTTTCGATAAAAATTCTCATTAAGTAGACTAACATATAATTCTGTTCCTCAACTATATGCCTATATAATATCAAACATGAAGATTCGCTATTTTTTTTTTAAATTAACTTGCATCTCATTAGGTTACAATTGTGTAGTGAAATCTTCATCTAAACATTACATTCCTACACTAAAATCCTCAATAGTTGCTAAATACATATCTTTACACATAATAACGCATTTTTTCTTTCTTTATAAATAAATAACATCAAGTTGATTAACTAACATAAGAAATGGTACAGCAATAAAGATTATAAATAATTATAATTACCTTTAAATAGAATGTAATGTAATTATATTTTACGTTTCATGAAAAAATAAATGAAGTCATATTTATATAAAATATTCGAATATAGGTAATAACTTTTCATGCTTGAATTTCCAAAACTTTACGTTGTTCTTTCGATATATCTATCAATTTCACAACTTAATATCGACATAAAGAATAATTTCCTTGTATACGTAAAATATTCATCACGGGAACTTTCACAACAATGTTTCATGAAAAAATAAATGAAGTCATATTTATATAAAATATTCGAATATAAGTATTAATAACTTTTCATGCTTGAATTTCCAAAATTTTACGTTGTTCTTTCGATATATCTATCAATTTCACAACTTAATATCGACATAAAGAATAATTTTCTTGTATACGTATAATATTCATCACGGGAACTTTCACAACAATAGTATTAATACGATAATTTACACGTTATTAATATTTATGGTAAAAACGTAATTTTTGTTAACAGTAACACAGTATTTATTATGTTAAAAATATGGAAGACCTACCCATGTTGCATCCTTTATAATTGAACAAGATAAAGAATAAAAATAAATGCTACACTATTTCGACAGTCACAAAAGAACATGTACAGGTAATCATATTTTTGTTAGTGAAATTCCAAATTACTGAACTATCGAGTATGATGCGAGATTATCAAATATTCAGTACGGTTAATAAGAAAAAAAAAACCAAATAAACAAACACAAGTA
The DNA here is from genome assembly GCA_009761765.1 of Phenacoccus solenopsis. Classification (NCBI taxonomy): domain Eukaryota; kingdom Metazoa; phylum Arthropoda; class Insecta; order Hemiptera; family Pseudococcidae; genus Phenacoccus; species Phenacoccus solenopsis. The sequence goes on from CM019753.1 coordinate 51,079,280, forward strand.
CCTAAGCAATAAATCCACCAATCTAACAGTGAAACAGAAATAAGCGAATACGTCTTGGAGAACATTTCATTAACGGTATAATTATGGTAAGAACTAATGTGAATATGTCCATTTGAAATATGTTTGTCGACAAAGTGTATATGTTCATTATCAACTTAAAATATTCAAAATGATTGATGGTACGGCTGAACGTAAGTGGCTGGAAATAAGCCTTCGCGATTACCTACTTCACCCTTCCACCAATGCATATCCGTTTTGTCAGTCACTGTAATTACATCTCCCCTGGAAAAAGCCAACTCTCCTGGTTCTTGGGGAGTGAAGTCATAAAGAGCTTGAACTAAGTTCTGTTAAAATTAATATTACTTTTCAATACACTTCGTTCAAGAATAATAACTGCATAAAACCAATAGTTGATTCACTGTACTTACTTCATTAAGATGTAAATCGCGTAATCTAACATCCTGCGATCGAGAAACAGAAGAAGTTCTATGATACTCTACCAATTCGTTCAAACTATTGAATTTCACTACCCATAAAAAGAATTTACCCTGAGCGTCACGTAAAACTTTGAAATGTTGCACTCCATCCGAGCACCTGTAAGCATGTTTATCAGTTGTATCATGGAAAAATTTATGAGGTACAGAATATGTATAACGTAAGTACACAGTGCGACCCATTGGGATGCAGACCGGCAAGGTGTCAAATTTCGTACATGGAAAAATGTAGTGAATAAGATATAATACTAACACCCACTTTCATTGAATCTAATTGTTAAAAATTATAATCAAAAACTAATTCGACAAAAAATAAAATTCAAAAACTAAGCAGCTATGCAAAACCAGAAATTATCAACCCGATTATGCGCAAATCATCATTAAAATTTGTTTTTCAACGTAGAAACAAAGGAATGAGAATTTTAAATCTAACTGCTACATTTATGACAAATTTCATATTGGAAAGGAATTTAGTGTTTTGCGTGTTTAGATTTCAATGGGTCACACGGAATAAATTACTTGAATACACGTTTAAAAGCTACATACTTCACAGACAAAGAGAAGTCCCCAGGTGAACTTTCACTAATTCTAATTAAAAAACTTCCTTCTGGTTTATTTGATAGCAATTTTTCGGCATCTTGTCGAGTAATTCTTCCGAAATACCAACTAACACAAACAGAATAATGCAATCGATTTATGATGACAGATTAATTTTCAAAAAAAATTGTGGATTTCATCTTTACTTGTGGTTTTTCATTTCAATGTAATTGCTGGGAATCAACCCTTCTCTTCCTTCAAGTTCCGCTCTATACCAGTTAACGTCATCTTCCATATTCAGCACCTATTAGTGAAGTATTTAAATAAATTTTTTGTTAGTTTAAACAATAATTTACAAACATAACGTTTATACGAAGCTAAGTTAGGCTAAATGAGGGTAATCCAAAAAATTATTACATTATCAACATACTTTCAAGATATTTCCTTTTCTAAAGCAAAGCTCATCTTCAGCAGTGGCGTTGAAATCATGTTTCGCAACGGCCTCCATTGTAATACTAACTACGTATGTGAATTGATACGTTGATGAATTGAACCGAAATCAAAATGTTTCACCCAAATTGAAATTGTGGTTCACATTCGACAAATCGTTACGGAACTATACATAAATCACACAGTACTAATACGCAAATTAATTTAGATCGTACACACGAATTCTACAGAAAATACTTAAAAACACATTTTTGAGAAATTTATTTACTCTTACGACAAAAACACATTCACCATAACTACGAAAGTTGAGGTTTCTTCAGCTGACCGATCAATTTTTTCCGTTTGATTACAAATAAAATTATATTACGCAAAATAAGAAAAGATATCAAGTTTACACTTAGCAATTAGAACAGTGACTCAACACTACAATCGAGATCAAAAATATATATTCAACATCATCATCAAATATGTATTTATTTCAATTTGTAAAAATAAAAACACGCGAAAAGGAAACAGCCGTAATCTCTAGTCGCTACTCGCTAGTAATAAAATCATGAACTCGAGTCGAGTCATTAAAAATAAATCATGCTCATCAAAATATCACTCACATACTCACAAGTTTTCACAATATTCACATCACAAACTGTCACAAACAAAAATCACAATTCACAAACCAACTCACCGATCACAGCGAAATTAATGTTTAGGAACAGAGGTGTTCCCGCTCACGAAAAATATGAGCGCGCTCCCGCTCCCGCTCTTAAAAAATGAGCGCGCTCACGCTCTCGCTCCTAAAGAATGAGCGCGCTCCCGCTCCCGCTCTTAAAAAATGAGCGCGCTCTCGCTCGCGCTCATGAGCGCAGTTCCGCTCCCGCTCCCGCTCATGAGCGCAGTTTCGCTCCCGCTCTCGCTCAACATATAAAATTACTAAACTATTATGTTGTATGTTCTTAAAACATGTTTATTTACTTTATTTCAAGCACAACTCAATATTTAATAGAGTTAAAAATTAAAATTATAACTTATTAGAAGTCAATAACAATAACCTATACTAGTTCTTCTCATTAGTAACTAATAGCGCGCTCATTTGGCATAAGCCGAAATGAGCGCGCTCTCGCTCTCGCTCATACAAAATGAGCGCGCTCTCGCTCTCACTCATACAAAATGAGCGCGCTCTCGCTCCCGCTCATATAAAATGAGCGCGCTCCCGCTCCCGCTCACGAAATGCGCTCTCGCTCGTGAGCGCGCTCCCGCTCACGCATAATGAGCGCGTGAGCGGGAACACCTCTGTTTAGGAATAATATTATTCGGTGCCCGCCGGGCTCGGGCATCGAAAGAGTTAGCTTCCAGCGGATTTTAGTGGAACTTAAGAGTGGAACCTCTGAAAAGGTGAAAAATATAAAAATAATGAATGAAAATTTATTTAATGTTGATTTAAAAATTAAAATATTTTAAATGGAAGCAATTTCGTTTTCCCAATTTTACGAGAAAATAAGGATATTCAGAGGGATAACAGAAATTCAAAATAACTTTTTTTTAGACAATAAATAGTTAAATACTAATATCTTTCTATCTTACGGTTTGCAATTTATTAGAAATCGTGCATAAATTAAAGATTACCTATAATTCATATTGTAATAATCATTACTCAATCTATGTATGTTAATCGCATAAATTTATAATTATTTCCTCATTTTTCATTTACATTGTTTTAACAACTTCATGCTCGACTTTGCTTATTTGTGTGACGCACTGTGACTTTTCCTTGAAAACGCGTGCTGAGTGCTGGGAATGCATTCTTAGTTGAGGCTCGTGCATAAAGAACAACTTACTTCTCAAGTAGCAAACAAGCAATTAATTTTGAGTTTTTTTGTTAATAACTCATCATTTTTATTTAAATTTATTATTTTATCTTTGACGAATTAATTAAATTCATTTTAAAAATTCACTAATCAGGTTAGTCTATTCATTTTCTGTTTGAACAATATTACTTTAAACTTAATGTTATGAACCTAGTCGTCGCCCGTCGGTGAGAAAGAAAAGTTACCAATGTCCTCTACGTAAAAACATCCTCAGGTAACTAGCATTTTAAACAATGACGCAGTTCTTACCACCTAACTTGTTAGTTCTTTTCAACCCAAGAGATCCGATTCGCTATTTACCTCCTACCGGTAAGTTACCATACGAGAAAAAGAATCGCGGTTATGTGGGAGTTGCTGGATTCATCAAACATTTCGAAGACCCAAAAAATACACCGCCTCCGGTCAAAGTTGAAACACGTGAAGAACGAAAAGAACGACGAAAACGAGAACGCGCTGAGCAAGTAGCCTACAAACTAGAACAAGAAATCGCATTATGGAACCCGCACAATCTACGTAACGCTACCACAGACGCATATAAAACACTATTCGTAGCTAGAATCAACTATGATACTACGGAATCCAAATTGCGTCGAGAATTCGAAGTTTATGGTTCCATTCGAAAAATAGTGCTAGTTCACGATGCAAATTCTGGTAAACCCAAGGGATATGCTTTTATTGAATACGAACACGAACGCGACATGCATACTGCTTACAAGCATGCTGATGGTAAGAAAATTGATGGTAGAAGGGTGTTGGTGGATGTAGAGCGTGGCCGCACCGTTAAAGGTTGGTTACCACGAAGACTTGGCGGTGGCTTAGGCGGTACTAGACGCGGTGGAGCTGATGTCAATCTCAAACATTCTGGACGAGAAGACAACGAAAGGGAACGTGAACGCTACAGATTAGAAAGAGAAGAGTCCACAATACGAGAACGAAGACGCGCTCCAGATGTTGAAAGAGATCGCCGTAGGTCCATTCGAAGCAGGAGTCGAGAAAAACGACGCAGATCACGTAGTCGTTCTCGCGAACATCGTCGACGAGATGATGGTGAACGAGACAGGAAACGCAAAAGAAGCAGATCTCGCGAAAGAGATCGCAAAGATAAAGAGAATAGAGATCGTAGAGATAGAGACCGAGACAGGGATCGTGATAGAGAAAGTAAGCGAGGTATTGTTGATTCGAAAGATAAGGTTAGAATTAAAATGGAACCTCCTGACGATTATCCGGACTACTCTAACTTCCAATATAGTTATTCGACTGGAAATATCAAGGAAGAAAAAGACGAAAAATCTGGTGTATCTTTGAATTCGTCCTCCTCCCAAGCCGAATAATAATTCGATTAGTGTAAACATTGAGTTTATTTATGATACTATTTCATATAGTGTAACTTGTTTGAAATATGCGAACGCATTTTCATAATATCTTAGTTTGATCTCTTTTCAAAATGTCCATGAGCACTATTTAAGTAGGCTCGATGGTTATTATGTTTTTTCTATTTATTTATGTATTGGCGAGGAATGATTTTTCTTTCCATGATCGCCAATCTTATGAAATTGCGTTCGAATCGATACCACTGGTAATATCGTTATCGTACTTTAACTTTAAAACATGTGCTTTCGTATTGCAGTAAGAATGTGCGGTGTACAAAACAGTTTTACATTCGCTAATATGTAAGTACTTAATTTTAATCCTTAAATCGTTTAAGTAGAATTTACCATTCATAATATTTTTCTTTTAAATTGGTGCTCCTTCATTTGAAATTTTCTAATTACGGAATGCATCTTAATATTCTTATTAAAATTTTACCATATAATCATTGGCAAAAAGTAAGTAACTACGGAGAAAAAAGGTTAAAAATATCAACTGCGTATAATCTACTTTAAATTATTTAACGTAATATTTGACGACATATTTTGCCTCCTGAAGTATTGCAATAATCGTTTTCTTATCATCAATTCTACCGTGTAACTGTGTAAGTATGGTAATGTATCGAAAGGTTTTTAATTCACATTTACTGTGGTACGATGTTTGGAAGTAAGTTGTAATAAGTAAGTTTAAGAATAGATTATACTTAAAGTATAAATGTACATTTTCGCCGCTGTATATAAAAGGTAATTTCATGAAAATTTGTGAGCAAACATAGTAAATACAGATATGAAATTTCTACAAGCTTTGTATAATATTGCAATAAAGCAACTTTATAATTTTTTAATGTTTCAGATCGTTTGATATCATTCCAGTTCTATTAAGGTCGAATCATAAACATAGCGTATGTTAACTTTTTTTTCGATTATCCATTAAAATAATTTCATTCGTTTGGGTATTAATAGGTACTTTTATATATATTGAAATAATAATTTTGAATTCTATAATTTTCAAGGTCGTTGTGTGTTCACGGCAGTTCCTAATTCTATTTAGGAGTACTGCATTGTCGCCATTGAATAAAAAAATTTGTGTAAAGAAATTTTTAAAGAAGATAACTGCGGAGCGAACATAGGGTAGGTATGATGAGGTATGAAAATTTCCCCTTGGTTATAATTTTTAAATTTTTCCGTAGCCAGCAATTCAGTGGCGATAGTTTTCCTTTTATGAGGTTAACCTTTAGATTCATTGAGGTATAAAATTCTTCGAGACTTTTTAAAATCGTTTGTCGTCTGAATTGCGGACTACAATATAGCTTTTTCCAAAAACCTTCGTTTTCAAGGCTTCTCCTTCATTCACTCTCTACTACATTCTGGTCAGTCATGGATGAAAGTTTGACTCGGAAATGGTATGTTTCGCTAAATTCAGGTAGTATTTTTTGGGTTGTAAGTTGTTTTTCAAGTACCTGTAACTAAAAATTTAAGCCGTGATTGCCAATGCAGTTTAAAAGATGAACATTTTTATTTAAATTTGTTCTATTATGATTGTGTTCAACGAAGATTCACCGTTATGTCTTGTATTTTGTTGCTATTCAAATGAAAAAGTATTGAATTCACTATTATTTCTGCAGTCTTGGGTATTCAATACTTCTTGTGTTTCTGAGAAAAATATTCCATTATTGCGTTAATAGCAATGAGTTACTAGAGTTTGCATCGAATGATACGAAGTGAATAATGTTTCATATATTTAAACAAAGAGTTACAGCAATAGATGGAATTTGGATTCTCGATGCTTGAGTTATGGATTTTTCCAATTTTTTTTGTTTGCGTTACCCGAGCATCTTGAAATCTGTTCAGATGCTGTATTAATCATTCAACATGAGCGCGTAAAGGTTGACTTTATGGTGAGTTCAACTATGAAAATGGTTGAAAAACATCTGCAGGATTTCATGACAATGTTGAAAGAACATTACAGTTCATTACAATTGGAAAAATAGATGAAAGAATTTTGATTATGATTGTTGAAGCGCGTCGCAAATTCGAGAAAGTATATACATACGGTTGAACCAAGGTTTACCACAGTAGGTTTACCTCAGGTAAGCCGAGGCTTACCTAACATATCAGTGCTGGTAATAATAAAAATCTATTTTAGAGACCTCGTTTGAGCAGATGTAGCATTTATTTTTCTGTTTTTTTATTTCTTTATTAAAAAAAAACAACGTTTTCGCATTTACCATCAACTTATTTTCCGAAGCACCGTCATAAACCCGCATAAATAGCTTTGATAATGATTTTACTTCATACATTATGCATGGTTAGCGAGTTGAAAATCGGAAAATATATAGGTACCTTTTAGATAATTCATTTACATACATATATCTAATAACAACAAAAGTTAAATTCGTGGATAACACTCAATACGAAGCGACATTAATTATAATAGGTATTAATACACTGACGACCAGGTCCTAGCATTTGAGACATTTCTTTCAAATACCCTTTCAAATTTTCAATCATAATTTTTTCTTGGATTACATTCAACCTAACTTTCCATTTCTTAATTTTTAAAAACGAATTGGAAAATGTATATAATAGGTATAAGTATTGATACCTAATTACCTACTCCATTTATCGATGATCGGGTTTACGCAAGGTAAACTCTAAAAAAATCAACATAAGATCATAAATTATTTTTATTATGACAAAAGTTGCATTATTGAAATGAAAAAACAAGTTAACAAAAGTAATATGAATATGAAAATGATGAGTTTGACTAGGTTTACTTGAGGTAAACCCTATCATTTGATGCCCATATTCCAGATAAGGTACCCTTTTATTCATAAATTATCCTTTCCTTTTTTTTTTATTAATGAAATTATATCCTCCTTACTTTCCCCTTTTTCAGTTTTTAAGAACTACATCAAAAATTGTATCTATATGTTTTGGTAATTGATGATCTGGTTTACCCAAGGTAGGGCCTGCGTGGGTAAAAATTTTGCATTATGTTTCTCATAAATAAAAGGTTATCTAACGTTATTTATTGATGAGAGCAATCGAGGTTATCATTTATTTTTCTTCCTCTTCTGCTAATTATTAGGTATAATTATTATTATTATTATTATGATTGAAAAATATGGAAATAAGGAAAATGAAAATGATGAGCAGGTTTACTCGAGGTAAACATAAGCATTTGATGCTCTTCTTCCATGTACCCTTTCAATCATATATTTTTTTTTAATGAGATAATATTCGCTCATCTACTTTCCCCATTCTTAATTGTCAAGGACTAAAGGGAAAATTGAATGTATTATTAATAAATTATTGGAATCATTGATGATCGGGTTTTCTCAAGGTAAGCCTTGCATAGGTAAACCCTGCATTATATTTCTCATAAATAAAAGGTCATCTAACGTTTTAGTCTTATTTTGGTAATAGATGAGAGCAATCAAGGTTATTATATCTTCTTATAATTATTAGGTATTATTATTATTATTGTTATCATTGAAAAATACTTAAATATGGAAAATGATGAGCAGGTTTACAGGTAAACATTAGCATTTGATGCTCTTCTTTCAGATACCCTTTCAATTGTAACTTTTTTTAACGAGATAACAGTCGCTTTACTCTTCCCATTCCTAATTTTCAAAGACTAAATCATTAATTGTATGTATTAATAATTAATTATTGGAATCATTGATGTCTGATGATCTGGTTTACCCAAGGTAAGCCTTGCGTAAGTAAACCCTGCATCATGTTTCTCATAAAAAAGATGATCATATAATGTTTTAATCATAATCATTTTCTTGTTCTTCTTCTAATTATTATTATTTTTATTGTTATTATTGATAAATACATAAGCATGGAAAATGATGACCCAGTTTACCCGAGGTAAACCCTAAATTATCGAGAAAGTTTGTATAGATTATTTATAATGACTGGTCTATGTTCTAATTTGTCATGACGCCTATAACAACCAACCAGCAAGTTGGAATGTGGTAAATTTACCTCGACTAACTCATAAAAGAAAAACACAAATCAGCTGATGATTTAAATCAAACGAATTTTAGTCGTTCATTGAAAACTGAACGATATTATTTAGGAAGGTAGAAATGAAACTACCTACATTTCATCATATTCTAGCGTTATGATTGTTCATTACGCGCGTAACATGGTGCATTATAAATACTCTATTGAATGTACGATTGAGTAGGGAAAAATACATTTTTATTATTACCAGCACTAATATGTTAGGCTTACCTGAGGTCAGTGTTGTAGGAACAAACCAAAGAACGAGAACGGAGAATTTTTATTGTTCCTGAGGAACAGGACCAAGAACGAGAACATAAAAGTGATATATCTGAAGAACAAAGAACAGAACGAGAACAGAATATTTTCAAACTGAAAGATCAAAGAACAAAACGAGAACCAACAAATGAACAATGTTGAGGTACAAAAACAAGAACGATGTAATTTTTTGTTCTTCGTTCTTTTGAAAGTTCATGATTTATTATAAAATTAATAGATATCATGAAGCGAATTAAAAAATAAGAAATTTATACTTCGGGCAAGTCCTATTCATACCCATATAGGTATTTTTTTTAGATTATTAGCTTCAATTATTTGATTTTCAATTTCAACAACAACATTAACTGTAAACACGTTATCAAAAAAAAGTACAAAAGAAAAGTTGAAGAACGAGAACAGAACGAAGAACGAGACCATAAAGGATTAAAAGAACAAAGAACAGAACGAGAACAACATTGTAAAGAATTAAAAGAACGAAGAACGGAACGAGAACAGTTGAAACATTGAGAATAAGAACGAGTCAGGAACAGGATCAAATGACTGGGTCTTTCCAGGAACAAGCAGGGCTGCAAAACCGATTGGAACTGAACCGAAACCAAGAACTGGTAGAACCGATAAAATTTTGGAACCGAAACCAGAACCAATATTTTGAAATTTGTACCAAAGCTGGAACCGGAACTGGAACCAAAAATTTTTACTGAGAACCGGAACCGATATGAAAATATATTGGTTCCGGTTCTAGAAAAGTTTAATCTCTATTAATAAGATTAGAGTGCGCTAATAGCTGTATACTCTCTACCTATCAATAGTCAAAGGTTGTAGGTAACTGTTGTAGTATTTCATTCTATAAATTATAATCTGTGATATCGTACATCTTCGCAACATACTCTCTAAAATTGATAAAATTCGGGATCTTGGGGTTGTTTACAATTTACAAGACCATTTTGCAATAATATTATTTTTCAAATTTTGGTTTCAATACTCCCTCCTGATTATGCTTGTAAAATGGAGTATTTTGATAGGTCACACATGTTTTTTTTTGGAACCGATAAGAACCAGAATCAAAACTGAAGTCATAGAACCGGAACCAGAACAGGAACCGGAACCAATATTTGGGAACCAGAACCAATATTTTTTCAGTTTTGCAGCCCTGGGAACAAGAACAGACCTATGTTCGTTCCTACAATACTGCCTGAGGTAAACCTACTGTGGTAAACCTTGGATCAACCGTACATACATACTTTCTCCCAGGGCTGCGAAAACGATATCGTAATGGAACGGAAAAACGTAACGAAACGGCATTTTCCGGTAAATAACGTTACGATACCTGTACCAGATAACGGAAAAATTAAAAAACGGTAACGAAACGATACCAGATACTAGAAAACTTGAAAACCGACACCAGAACAATACCGATACCGGAACCTTTTTCCGTTATTTTTCCGTTATTATTATTATTATTATTTTTTTTCATTTTTCTTATTAATAATATGTAAAAAATAAAATTGCCAGTATTATTTGAGTAAATTATCAAGTATGTAGAAATTGTAGATGTACATCGACGCACTTAGCACCAGCTTGGGGCAGTGAGAAAAGAGCAAAAAAAAATTGAATCGTTCCCATCTCCTCTTGGTTCCAGTGATGGGCACGCTCCGGAAAAAAAAGAGCGCGCTCCGCTCTTCGCTCCAAGTGAGAAAAAAAAGAGCGCGCTCCGCTCTCGCTCCAAGTGAGAAAAAAAAGAGCGCGCTCCGCTCTCGCTCCTGGAGCGGTCGGAGCGCCGCTCTTTTCAAGTGAATTTTGGTATATAAATATGTTGGTCGAATTTAAACCTATTTTTATTAATTATTTTTCGATTTAATCAATTTTAGTGAGTGGTGAACTGGTGAACTGGTGAAATGGTGAATCTTGATTTATGAGTACCTATAACATGAGGATTTAATACCGTGCGCACAACTAATTCTTTACACATCAACGTAAAAATCTGCTAAAAACGCATTTTACATGATTTCAAAATCAATATTAAAACTTATTAAAACTATATAGAATTATTTTTGACACCAGTTTCTTATGAAGTAATACTATAAAACTGATTAGAACTATAAATCAATCCACAGTTTCAAGTTGTAATGTTATTTCAAAATTACATGAATTGATTTTTGTAACTTTTTTTGCCGGTGTGTAATAAATCAATTGCGCGCACGGTATAAAATAAAACAGGGCTGTTAACAATAACTAAAACTCTAAACTTTAACTCAAACTGACTCGTATTTTCACGTATTAAGAATAAAACTGAATTTAACTTATAACTATAAATCCCAATATGTGTAACTGAATAAAACTTGAACTAATATTTTCAGTCCCTGAAACTGAGTTAAACTTTAACTTAAACTTTAAAAAAATCGTTTGGGTTAAAGTCTCAAGCCAATTTCCAATTTTCCAACGTTGAACGAACATTCGGCGACTTGAGGTTCATTTTAGACCCTTTGCAATGCTGTCTCAATGGGTATATTTTCTATTATTATTTATTAATGATCTTTTGTTACTACGAAATAATTATATTAAGTAGTTTTGAAAATTAAAATTTAAAATGTAAAATTTTTAATTAAATTCATTTTATATTTTTTTAAACGCTTAATTTATTGAATTTGGAAACTCTTATGTCTTATTTCATCTTTTCATCGTACATAAAAAGCGGATATGATATAATCGGTAACTATATTATTTCATTCTAACTTCAACTTCTTTAACTATTTTAAAAGAAGAATTAAACTTTAACTTAAACTTTAACTTTTTTAACTGTAAAGAAGAATTTAACTTTAACCTTAACTCTAAACTTTTATTTTATTTAAGTTAAAACTAGTTTACATCAACTTTAACTATAACTTAAACTTTAAGTGAAAAGAATAAAACTGCTAACTTTAACTCTTATTTTTGTTTTGAAAGACTAAAACTTTAACTGAATTTAACTAATATACGTTTAAGTTAACAGCCCTGGTATAAAAAGAAACAGTCTAATAAATAATAATTATAAAATAAAAAATTCAAATATTCATTTATTGAAACGTTCCAATGATAGAGGAGCGTTATCAGAGGAGCGCGCTCTTTTCTTTAAATTTCCGCTCCAGGCTGGAGTACTCCGGAGCGCGCTCTGGTTGTTGTAGTTGTATTAAAAAAAGAGCGCGCTCCGCTCTCGCTCCGGAGCGAGAGCGGAGTACTCCGACCGCTCTTCCGCTCCCAACCGGAGCGTGCCCATCACTGCTTACATCTTTTGATTTTCATTTCCTTTCATTCATATAACGCTCTTTGCTCATTCAAAGTCGTATCGTTCCCTTCGTTTCTATCCCTCAAAAATTGTTCCAATCTCTTCGTTTCCTTCCATTCTTGACGTTTTTATCACCAGCACCAGCGCTAATAACAACACAATCATTTCAAAAAAATTGACCTTCATATTTTTTTCTAAAACGAGCTTACCTATCTGTTATTAATTGTCAATTAGTCAATTTACACCAAAATTTAAAAAGTTTATTTATTTTGAGATGTGTTGTTACTTGTTATTAATGTTATTATACCAGATAATTGGAGGTGCTGTCTGCGTTATGTTCATAATGGTGTCAACTGTCATGATCTCTTGTGGCCCTCTGACGGCTCTGACTTATTTTTGTGAATGATTTATAAAATGCTTTAAAAGAATAGTAGCAATACCGGACATAGCTGTAAGCATTTATATTTATTTAGCCATTTAATACAATTAAATTAATTAATAATTATTATTTGATTAACGTAATCACATGGAAAAAAATTAATAATACTGCTTACAATTCATTCATTATTATTATTAGGCTGGACCAGATTTTTTTCCAATTTTGAAAGTTGGTTTAAAACTTGGAATACATATTCAATAATTTTTGAAAAATAACGATACCAATACCAGTACCAATACCGATACCAATACCCGAACATTTCAAATAACGAAACGGTAACGATACAAAATACCGGAACATATTAAATAACGATACCAGAACGATAATGATACCGAATCCATTTGAAAAACAATACCGGAACGATACCGGATAACGTTATCGTTCCGTTTTTGCAGCCCTGCTTTCTCCAGTTTGCGACGCGCTTGCACTTGCTTGCACTGGTACTGTTGGTCGGTGCGAGCAAAGTTATATATAAAGACTAGTTAGCTCACTTAGGCCAAAAATCCGTCCACCCTCGATTAGTTACAAACGCGACCACCGCAGCAGTGAGAAGGCCTATCACATCAATAAAAAGAGCATGAAATTTACTCCAAGATAGAAATTTAAAAATCATATGATGCAATTGAAACTTTTGAGTAAAGAGATATATCCTTACAAAAAATGCGAGCTTTTATATAGGTTAAACACTATTTTCAACTTTAAAACCTCCATATCTAGTAAAAATATTCATTAAAATGATTTTTATTGTACACCATTGGAAAGAGCGTGAAATTTTCTATAAGATAGCAATTTAAAAACCCTATGGTGCCGCTGAAAATTTTGAGTAATGTGAATGTAATGTTACAAAGTGTACGCGTTTTCGTAGCTGAGATACGTTTTTTGACATTAAAAGCTCCATATCTAGTAAAAATATTCATCAAAATGATTTTTATTATACACCATTGGAAAGAGCGTGAAATTTTCTATAAGATAGCAATTTAAAAACCATATAGTGCCGCTGAAAATTTCGAGTAACGTGGACTTGAAGTTATAAAAATTGGTGCTTTCCATGTAATTTAACCCTGTAAGTACCAGGTGGGGTAGTATACAACCCCAGTAATATACACGACGTTAAGTACCAGGTGGGGTTAGGTAGTACCCCAACCATACAAGGTGTTCATTAAATCACATACTTCTTCTTCTAACTGTGAAAGTACTATGGTAGAACATATTATAACATCAAGTACTAGGTGGGGTATTATACGACCCGCTTCATATTAAAATATAAAGTACCAGGTAAGGTATTATACGACTTCGCTTTATATTAGAACATAAAGAACCAGGTGGGGTATTATACGACCCCACTGAACATACTGTGTTTTGGGGTTGTATAATACCCCACCTGGTACTTTATGTTCCAATATGATGTGGGGTTGCATAATACCCCACCTGGTGCTTAATGTTATATGTTCCAACCAGTGATGGGCACGCTCCGGTTGGGAGCGGAAGAGCGGTCGGAGTACTCCGCTCTCGCTCCGGAGCGAGAGCGGAGCGCGCTCTTTTTTTAATACAACTACAACAACCGGAGCGCGCTCCGGAGTACTCCAGCCTGGAGCGGAAATTTAAAGAAAAGAGCGCGCTCCTCTGTAACGCTCCTCTATCATTGGAACGTTTCAATAAATGAATATTTGAATTTTTTATTTTATAATTATTATTTATTAGACTGTTTCTTTCTATACTGTGCGCGCAATTGATTTATTACACACCGGCAAAAAAAGTTACAAAAATCAATTCATGTAATTTTGAAATAACATTACAACTTGAAACTGTGGATTGATTTATAGTTCTAATCAGTTTTATAGTATTACTTGATAAGAAATTGGTGTCAAAAATAATTCTATATAGTTTTAATAAGTTTTAATATTGATTTTGAAATCATGTAAAATGCGTTTTTAGCAGATTTTTACGTTGATGTGTAAAGAATTAGTTGTGCGCACGGTATTAAATCCTCATGTTATAGGTACTCATAAATCAAGATTCACCATTTCACCAGTTCACCACTCACTAAAATTGATTAAATCGAAAAATAATTAATAAAAATAGGTTTGAATTCGACCAACATATCTATATACCAAAATTCACTTGAAAAGAGCGGCGCTCCGACCGCTCCTGACCGCTCCAGGAGCGAGAGCGGAGCGCGCTCTTTTTTTTCTCACTTGGAGCGAGAGCGGAGCGCGCTCTTTTTTTTCTCACTTGGAGCGAAGAGCGGAGCGCGCTCTTTTTTTTCCGGAGCGTGCCCATCACTGGTTCCAACATAGTACTTTCAGGGTTAAATGCACGTCGCGAAAAAGATAGCCCTTCTCACTGCTGCGGTGGCCACGTTTGTAACTAATCGAGGGTGGACGGATTTTACACCGTTGTTCTTATGTGAGTGAGCTAACTAGTTTTTATATATAACTTTGGGTGCGAGGCTGCGAGATAAGTGGTTAGTGCTGGTTGTTGATTTTGTTGATAATATTTTCTTTCGCTATTTTAATTTCATATGGAAGAAGAAAGTATACAAGAAAGACAAGAAAACGAATTAGAAGCTTTACAAGTAAGTGGTCACTAGCTATTTACTAATATTTCCCTAGATCAACAATAATGAAATGTCTGATAATCCATTAATATGATACTATAATTTATTTGTGTTAGGCCATATTTACCGATCAGTTTGTCAATTGCAACGAAGGAAATGCAATATGGAAACCTTTAGATATCATTTTAACAGTTGTGCCGCAAAGAGAAAACAGTGGACCACCAGAAATTCATGTGCAGCTTGATTTACATGTGATAGCCTCTGAGCATTATCCTAATGAGTACGTTTACCTGTCTTTTATTCAATTCAGTTGTTGTATTATGTGCATCTTACCGTCTAGCGTTTCTTATTAGGGAACCAAAAATAATTTTGGAAAAGCCTAAAGGTTTGTCCGATAAACAGATAACACAAATGCAGAACAAGCTGGAAGAATTAGCCAGTTCTTTGAAAGGAGAAGTGATGATTTTCGAATTGGTCTCCTACGTTCAGGTATTTTATTGATATTTTAATTATTTTTATTACTCAATTTTCACTACATGTACGATACAGTGTGTTCTCTACACTTCTGTAGGCTGTGTTGACCGAATGTAATAAACCAGCGTTTCAATCATTTTATGAAGAAATGTTATCTAGACAGAAAGAACAAAAGCAAAAGGAAGTAGAGTTACAAAAAACTGAAGAAGATATGAAAGTATGGAAATAATAAGATGCATTAATCAATCTGTTGAGCTATCATTTATTCTTCTATTTATTTTTGAAAGAGACAGTTGATACAGTTGGAAGTAGAAGGCATCAAGAAAGAAAGACTACGCAAAACAAAAACAAGGAAATCTAACGAAATGAATTCACCTAGAGAAATAAACGAAGCTAATACTTTAATTTGTACACAAAATAAGTAAATTGGATTGCATTGAAAATTATTCAAGTTTCATTGTAAAATTGTGCTTTTCGTAATGCTGATTTTTCCCGTAGGAAGAAAGGCGAGAGTCCAACGAAAAAGATGAATGTACGTAATAACGAACGTAAATATGTTAGTATCAAAACTTCATTCATTCGATTGCTCAGTTGATTTTAAGAGGTATTTTTCTGATGAATCTGTAATTTTATTTTTTATTATTTGTAAGAGTGAAACGAATAATAGCAGTGACGAAAGTCTGGGCTTATCGATATCAGATTTTAACCCCAATTCTCGGTTGGTCAGAGAATTTGAAATCCTAAATTTTATTGGGAAGGGCGCTTTTGGAGATGTTCTGAAGGTACATTATTTTTCATATTGAAGTTATATTCAAAATTCATTACTTGTTCTTATTCCTAAATTTTGTTCAATCAACAGGTCCGCAATAAACTGGATGACTGTCTTTATGCGATAAAAAGAATTCAGTTAAATTTGAAGAACAAACAAATTAACAAAAAGATTATGAGAGAGGTGAAGTTACTTTCAAGATTAAATCATGAAAATGTAGTTCGTTATTACAATTCTTGGCTAGAGAATTTAGAACCTCAATTAGAGAATGCATCTATATCTCAAACGGATGGACCAGAAAGAAAAGTAAAATATATTTTATTACACTTGAAGCCTAATTTTTTATGACTATTTTGAATATGTAATATGGTCTTCCAATCTGTCGGCATTGTAATCTGAAGACTTTCTTAAAAAAAAAAATACATTAAATTTTTATTGCTCAATTTTTGTTGATAAAATTAACTAAATGAATGTTTCAGTCAATTTAGATTGCATCTTTTCTTTGAATATTGACTTTAATTTTTTCTTCTAATAATTGGAATTGAAAAACTGTATGTGACGTTTGGATCGTAATTTTATCGATTTATATCTCCGCTTTTTGTTATATAATTATACTATATACCTTATTTTTCGTATATTCGGTGACAAATATATCTAAATATTTTTGTAGACGACTGAAAAAAAAGGCCTTAAACCACTAAGTGAGAATCTTAATCTAAGTTTTCCGCGCCCCGGAGCAGATCCTAGTTTCATTGATGATGATGAGGAAGAAGATGATGACGACGACGACGACGATGATGATGACGATGATGACGATTGGATACAATTTATGTAAATTTTTTTCGTTTTGAAAAAAATATATGTATGTGCCGATATTGCTGTAATATGCATTCTTCAATTTTCTTTGTAGAGAGAACAGTACTGAGGTAGACAGTCCAATTTCCACTTTCTCCAAGGACTACCAACTGAACGAAAATAATGAAGACATATGTAACAATCAATGCATGTACATTCAAATGGAATATTGCGAAAAAAGCACTTTACGGTATCATTCGAGTTTAGGCATATGTATTTACAATAATCTAATGATTATCTTCCATTTGTTCAATATTATTTATGTAATGTCGAATGCAGGAATGCTATTGATAATAACTTATATGAAGACGAAAATCGTGTATGGCGTTTGCTTAAGGAAGTAGTTGAAGGCTTGGCCTATATACATGAACAAGGAATTATACATAGAGATTTGAAACCAGTCAATATATTCATCGATTGCGATGATCATGTCAAGATTGGTGATTTTGGCCTCGCTACTCCCAATAAGTTGGTTATCCTTTTAATACAAGTTGATTGTATTGTAATAATTATTTATTGATTTTAAATCAATTTTCAGTACAAATACTCTCATAGGCGAATCATATTTATTACCATCTAATAACGAGAATAGCTTATTGTTAGATGGTATAGACACCTCTCACACCGGTCAAGTTGGAACAGCTTTATACGTGGCTCCAGAATTGAATACCTGCGCTTTAAATGCGCATTATAATCAGGCATGGTATTTAATCGAATTATTCATCTACAAAATAAAACTTATATATGTACTTCCGTTTCCGTAATAATAATAAAAAAAACATAAGGTGATATTATTTTGGCACGAACGCAGTCGTTTTGATGAAGATTACTTTTTTTAGAAAGTCGATATATACAGTCTGGGGATCATATTTTTCGAAATGTGTTATCACCCTCTTCCCACTCAAATGGAGCGGTATAAAATTTTGACCAATTTAAGAAAAAGCTCTCGAGACTTTCCAGCTGATTTTTTAGATCCCAAGTGGTGTCGTCAGATTAAACTAATTCGGTAAGATGATCTAGCCTTCGACCATTTTTACTTTACATAGACTTGGTCTACTATATAATTATACATTATGGCTGTTTCTTACTGCCAACATCTGTAGGGTAACCCTATGTCCTCTTTTGAGGGTTGAAGAAAGAGTCCGGTATCTTTTTTCAAAAAGCAACTAAATGTCCTCTCATTTGATAATTCACGATATTGCTTCCCTTTTTTCAAGATTCAACTTTTTTTTCTTTCTTTGTTTTTCCTCATCATTTTATTCTAGTTTAAGTAGTTGTTTCCAATAACAATTTTTGTTATTTAATTTCTTGAATAAATTTTCTTATTTTTGCAAGTAGATAGTATTCAGATAATATCAATGGTTTTTACTACGTTATTTATGTTTCATTTTTAAACATTTTAAGATTTTTTTGGTCCCAACTGATCGCATGAAACACAATTTTACGCTTAAAATGTATTATAATTTATGTAATAGGGTTGATTCATTTTGGATTTTTTTCTAAAATCGCGATGAAATGAAAAGTGGTCAAAGAACTCCAATAGGATGCTCAAAAAAAATGTAGTCCTAGGTGAATATTTATTGTTCCTATAATAGACTCGTTGTTTAAAAAACTGGAACTTTTTCAAAAAAAATATTCTACTCCAAAAAATCGTTTATTTCAAACAAAAAAATTTGAAAGTTTTTGAAGAAGTTCAAGTTTTTCAAACTTTGAATCCATAATAGGAATAATTGATCTACAGGGCTGAAATTTTTTGAGCATGCTATTGAGAACTTTTCTCACCTCGCCACTATCAATCAGCCTTGTATAATTTGGTAAGATTTTGTATCCAGTGTTATATTTTAGAGGGGAGGGGGGTAAGAGTGTTAAGATGTGCTTTTTTTTCTGTAATAACATGTGGTAACGCTAAAATCTATGGTATCTGAATTGAAAGAAAGGATGCTAAGAGTAAGATCAATATGTAGTGCATAAAGATGTTGGCCATAAGAACAGTAACAGAATTGGGTCTATTAGTGTAAATAGTGTACAGATGTAATCATTCGGTTTTATCAACCATTCTGAAGTGAAATGAGTTATTAAAACTTTCGATGATTGCAGTGAATTGTTGAATCACAATCCAGTTGAGCGACCAAGCGCTAATGAAATCTTGAAAAAAGAATATATACCTCTTGCTGAACTCGAAAATGAAAAGTTACACGAAACAATTCGTCATACATTATGTAATCCACAAAGTAAAATGTATAAGCATCTAATCGCCGAATGCTTTAATCAGGTTTGTTTTAAATGATATTTTTTCAGTTTCATTCGGGCCGTTTGTTAGGTAACACGGTGATTTTATTTTCAGAAAGTTTCCACTGCCGAAGATATTACGTTTAATGTTTCGTCGCGCACAAAAACAGCCTGGCAACACGCATTTATTGAAAAAATGGCTGATAATGCGAGGAAAACGTTCCGTTTACATGGTGGAACGTTTTTCAGCGCGCCATTCCTCACACCCAATAATAGCATTGAAATGACAGATACTGCCACTGTATGTTTAATGACTCGTTCTGGAAATATCATCAACGCTCCGTACGATCTAAGATTATTGTTCGCTCGATATTTGGCACAAAATCCACACATAATACATATGAAAAGGTATACAGTTGATAAAGTGTTTCGTGAAAGAAGAATGTTAGGTGTTCATCCTAAAGAAAATTTTGAATGCACATTTGATATCGTTAGTCCTAATTTTAGTAAGTGGGATTTCTCTCTTCACTTCATTTATTAATGATTTCTTTCTTTTTAGCTGAGTTTTTAATTTAAAAAGATAGCTATTACAGTCTATTTTTTGGGGGGGGGGGGAGATTTCACATCTTTGCGCTTCCGGTCATTTGTAATCATATGGCAAGTGTACAACTTTTTGATATAATATTCAGTATATACCGTGTAACACTCTAACCTACTGAAACCCATTAAAGGAAGAGCCAAATTCCGTATACTTGAATATGGAGTAAATGGGGTGTGACAGCAGTGCCCATTTGGTTGTGAAAAATAAGAATAAAAATTGATTCATCAAAAAATGTTCAAAAACTGAGCGGTGATGCTCTATGATTGAGCGTTAAAACGAAATAAATTTTTCTATTTAATTCACACGATTAAATGAAGAAAATTAATGATTGAAATTTTTTTCATCATTAGATGTGCAAAAATTGAAAAAGTTTAAATTTTAACCAATCCGCTATTGCGTATGATTTTATTTTTACAAAAGCGAATTTGGCTTTTCCTGTATGGTGTTCCAACGTATTCAAGGTGTGTATACTGTATACATACGCGTTGGGCCAACAGCTATAGATGAAAATTGCTGAAAGTTTGATGAGAGACTCTTTGTGGAGTTCGGCAAAACAACTTTTTGTTTTCTCAATATACCTAAAAATAGCGGTTCATTCAAATTTTGAAAAGGAGCGGATCGGAGAGGGGAAAAATGGCTGGAAATTTTCGTTTTTGATCTCACATGAAAGAGTGGGTTGCGGATACCAACAAATCAAAATTTAGTCTTTTAAGTGTATTTGGAGAGGAGTTGAAGCAGAAAATGGCTTTTTGAGGAAGTTTTTAGTCATGAAATTCCTCCAATTTCCCATATCTCCGCACCAAATTGACCTGAAAAAGTCAAAATTTGTATGCGGAGTTAGTTGAGGACCAAAATGTGACTGCTCAAATTTTGGTCAAAATGGCGGATCGGCAAAATTTAAGGTTAGCTTGAAAAGCCTCAAATAGCTCAAATTCGATAAATATCGAAATGTAAACAAGCCTCAATTAAAAACTCAGCTTTGATAATGCGGTATGGCTGCTTACTTTTTTTTTAATTCCTTACTCACGTTACGTATTTTGTTATTTTTAGATAATTTAGCTATGGAAGCTGAACTTCTGTCAATTATTTGCGAGTTTTTAGAAAGTTTCCCTGAATTTATGCAAAAAAATTACCTTATTCGTTTGAATCACGTCTCTTTAGTCACCGCTATTCTATTCCATCATCACATAGTTTCCAAAAAACATCAGAACATTTGTAATTTTCTAAATAAAGTCAAGGTGATTTTCAAATATTAATTTTACATATCGTTTGGCGTATTCATTTTGCTTGTTTTTCGCAAAAAATGTAATGAAAATGGCGCAGTTTCAAACAGGAAATACCTTGACCAAGATGAGCTGCTTAAAAGAGAGACCGCAAGATGTATCGGAAACGAATCTGATGAATTTAATTAACGCTATGAACGTCGAAATACCACCTAATAAGCTATCGTCGTACTTCAGTAATATGATTAAAAAAAATTCAGCCTCTTCGCATCATTGTAAAATAGCATTGATTCAATTGGAAAATGTAGTTCAGCTTTTAACGTCTTTAAAAATAAAGGTAAATATATCTCATCGTTACCGTCGCGAATCTCATAATTATTATACTTTCTACTTATTGTTTATGTCACACGGTAGTGTCCCGTCGTAATTGCTCCAAATGTGATCGCGAATTATCATTATTATTCGGGAATTATGTTTCAAGTCGTATGGGAACATAAAACAAAAAACAGATCTGAAAAAGATATCATCGCTTCTGGTGGACGATATGATAACTTAATCACGTCTTATAGGTAAGAATTCTTTACTCTGCTCACTTTTTATTCGAGTTCAAGAAGTTGCTCATTTGATTAAGCTGTTTCCTCTCCATGTGACAGAAATACTTTGAATGTGGTCAAAGAAACCACACAATCTGCGGCGGGACTCACCATTTATTTGGACCGGTTAACGAACGCTCTGCAGGTAGAGTGCCAGCATTTTTCTACTGTTGACGTTCTAGTTTGTTCGGTCGGCATCAGTAATGTGATCGACGAAAAACTGAAACTGGTGAAAGAGTTGTGGACGGCCGAAATAAGAAGTACAATTTTAGATGCTGAACAGGTATACTTTATCAGTGGAGTTTTGAAGTACAATTAGGAATATTTTTAGAGTCTTGTTTGTTTCATCATTTTGAATTTAGAGTTTAGAAGAAATTCAAGAATACTGCGGGAAAATGAACATTCCTCATCTACTATATTTGAAAGAAGCTGAACCTGGAGTAGCCCGTTTGAGATCGTGGGCTAAAGATAGGTAAAGTATTTCTACTATTTGAGACTAACGCCCAAATTCGACATCAGCTTATTTCATTTATATGTACAGATTTTATGAAAGAAAACTTACCCTTAGCGAAGTGGTGCCGTATATTCGAAAAGTAATTAAAGGTAATTTCAACAACGGCGTCGAATCCGTACCTGGCAATAATCATCATCATAGTCGTTCTGAGTCGAGAAGTGCATCTGTGAGTGTTAACGAACTTCATAATATCAACATTACTTTTTTATTTGAAGAAAAATTATCGACTAGTAACAAAAGACGTTACGAAAATCAGGTATTTGATTTCATTTATGCATATTTTCTAATTTTTGCCATTGTCGTAAAGTAAAATGGAATTTGTGAATAACCTCATCCTTTATTTTCGATTTCCTAGGCTTCGAACGCAATAAGCAGTTGTCTTCATAAGGTATCTACAAAAACAAAAATTGAACTATTTGTTTTGAGTGTGCCTTGCGAGGTAATAACAACTCTCGTTTCCATGATTGACATTCACTCAAAGAATAACGATTATTTATCTACGCTTATTAAAAGGTATCTATGTTTAATTATTGGTTTGAACATGAATGGTGGCGAAAACTGAGGCGGAATGGTGAGTTTCTTTCCCCAAACCTACCCCAGAGTTGGATTATAAATAAAAAGCATAATTTTTATCCGCTCAAATTCAGTGTTGTTTTATTTTATAGGTATATTCTAAAATCTTTCAGGTGTCTTTAGTCGATCTTAGTTCATATCATAAATTCAATGTGACACCATTATCGCTGAGGCAACGCTTTTTCCCAAAAAAAAAATCTAATTCTGTTTTCTCCGTTGAAAACCTTGTTTATTCTCTCATTGAAAAGTATTGACTCAGTAATTTGTGCTACTTTTAATTTTCTCGCTCTCCCTCAAAGAAGTTTTCGTCGCCCCCAGTTTACGTAAAAATGGTATTAATGATTAAGAAAAATAGGATGGTTCTGCGTTTTAAATACTCATGTCGTGTATTATTATTTTCTAGATTTCCAAAATACAAGAAATTATTTAATCGTATTACAGAGTATATTGAAAAACTGAAGATGAATGAAAACGTACCAGTCATCATATTTTATAACATAGATGACAATAATTATAAAATATTGATATAAAACTGGTTACTCTTCATTTTTTCCATGATTTTCCTCCAATATACTCGTATGTTTCAGTTATCTTTCCTACAATTTTGTAAATTTAGTTGTTATTTTTTGGATAAAAATGAATTGTTGAAGATTTGCCATTTTTGTGTAAGATTTATACTTGTAAGAGTTTAATTTATAAGTTTAAACTCGACGTTTGTAATAAAAAATTAAATTTTTTTTTGTGATGCGTATGATATGTAACAGTGTAGTCTACTTCATCATAGACCTTATCTGACTACAATATTCAAAAAGAATCCACCCTTCATTTGGTATTGAGATTGCGTGGTGGTATGCAAATTTTCGTCAATACCTTGACTGGCAAAACTATCACATTGGAAGTCGAGCTGAGTGACACCATCGAAAACGTTCAAGTCATTTTTCTGGGGTAGTTGGTGTTGGAGCAAAAAACAGCTTTTTGAGGAAGTTTCAAGTCATGAAATTTCTCGAATCTTTTATATTTCCTTCTCCTTGCCAAATCAACTTAGAAAGATCAAACTTCGTGTGTGAGGTTAATTGGTGACCAGAATGTGATCTCTGTAGTATTTAATTTAGATCAAATAGATTCAAAATAACGGATTCTTACGATCTGATGATAATTGGAGAAACCTCAACACTTCAGGTATTTCTTAATTTGAGAAATACCCATGTGTACATATGATTATCATGGCAAGAAATGCCTGTATTTGTTCCAAATTCAACTTCTAATTCTAAAGTAGTTTTAGAAGGGATGGGGTAGGGGCTTTCAGCCTTGGTATTAGGTGCGGCTTGTAGTTGAATGATTTAGAATGTTATTTCTAAACCAGAACTCCGAACAAGCTCCAGTAATGCGGCATAGCTGTTTACAGATGCTTTTTTTGGCTCACAGGTGACGTGGTTCTAATTTGTTCATATATGGCTGGAAAGATCTGTCCGACCCTATGTTTTTGAACATGGTAATAAATTTGGGATGTTGTGCGGTTACAGATTTACTTGCGCGCATTTTGACATCACTGTCAACGGTACGTTGAATGATGAATCCGCAACTTTGACTATATACATTCTGTCTAACTGAGTTTAACACCCTCAAGCGCCAAATTCTCTTCATCCGCAAAAAAGTATTCATTATAACATTTCTTTTCATTTCTTTTTACACAATTAAGAAATTAACACATAAATAATTGTTCATTTATGATTTCAATCTATAATTTGCAAGATTATGAATGTTTTTAACATTCAACGTTTCATTCCAGTTAATTTTGCAACACTGATTTTGGAAGAAATGAATTCAAATCAATCGAATAACCAGTAAAATATTATTTAAATCATAGAATTGGAGTAACCGAAGTCTTCAATTATTCATTACGCCTAATGAAGTCAAACAAAACAAAATAGGTGATATTTTTTTTCATGAAAGGGAATTTCGCGCTCGAGTGTGTTAAATTCAGTTAGACACAATGTATGAATAATAATATACTATAGTCAAAATCCGCGGTTGCTTTCGTTATTTGAATCACCTACGTCGGAGAATGTCACGTGATTCAGAATCGACACGTGAAACTTGGCGAAACTAGGCGTGATGCGCAGAGTGAAGATGGGTTAACTTTACAAACGGGTTAAAAATTATTTTTACATAGAGATTATGGTAGCGTTCTGGTATATTAAAAATTTTTTGAAAATGATGGCAGATACATATTTTTCCATCAGAACTAAATTTGAAGTAAATTATGCGGTCATTTACGAGAACTTTGTAAAAACAAAAGTGTTCCTGTCTACCCCGTTTTCAAACAGCGTAACACTAGCGCTACCTACGTACGTGTCGCCTCCGAACTCCGAATGAGGAACTGAAAATTTTCTGTCACATAAAGTGTATTTTCGGTGATCGTAGTTCTCGTAGTTAGTACGGAACAGTTGTTGCAAAGTTATGAAGTTTGTGTTCGATTTTAGATTAAATATTTCCTATATTTTATCATTAATTACGCGTCCCTTGTCATCTTCAAATTTGACGTGAATATTTATGTGTTGCTCATTATGAAATCTATGATTCCAGATAGGTATATAAGTTTGAGACTTCCATTTCTTGTATTTTCCAGTTTCTTATTATGTTGCAATCACTAGCATAAATTTATTTATTTGAAATAATTTTACAGATGGTTGGATTACGAATCAGTTGGGAAGCAAATCGGCACTACTCCATTCGTAGCTTTCAAGGTTCCCTTGAAGAAATATGTTAGTTGATCTATGTTCTTACACGTTTGTTGAATTTCAAGAAATTCATTTCTTTGTCATCAACAGGAAGATGAGATTTTTATTTATAATGTTCTTGATCAATAGTTTTTTACAGAAGAACTTTCTCCGGAAAAAAAATTTGGTCCATCCGAATTGATTGAGAAATTACCTAACTTGTCCCTTGTGATAGACCTTACCAACACCAAAAAATATTACGATAGTAATGTATGCAATCATAACGATTCCGAGTTCCTAGTTGAAATGATTTCTTATTGGTCTTAATTAATTCCTTTGTCAAATAGGATTTTCGTGAAAGTGGAATCGAATATGAAAAAATTTTTTGTCCTGGCCACGAAATTCCTCGAAATGATCTAATTCATAAGTATGATTAAAATTTTTCCTCGCATAAATTCTTATTAACTATACCATAATGAATTCATCTTAGTTTTCCCATTTGATTTATTTTTTACAGATTTTTCGATATCGTTGATAACTTCATAAAAAAAAAAGACAGAAGTGGTAGGCATCGAATTGTCGTAATCACGTAATATGACTACTTTTTTTAATAACTTCTAAATCATGTATGTTTTACCGTGCTTTAGATGATATGTACTTGATTGGTGTGCATTGTACTCACGGTATTAATCGGACCGGTTTCTTCATATGTAGGTATGTATGCTGTTATAAGTATTTGCTCGCATTCTATTGATTGAATAAAAATACCTCAAAAAAATATGTATGTTTTTATATGCTTGTAGTTACATGATAAATAAACTCGGATATAAATCAGAGAATGCGATTTCAGGTAATTGTTGATCATTCACTTGAACTCCACTGATTCCCTCATGTTTATAAAGTAATTATTTGTGATTGTTTTTCTAGAGTTCAACTTGGCAAGAGGACATAGTATAGAACGTAGGAATTATTTGAATGCCCTTGAAAGGTACGATTTGCATCCTTTAAGGTTTCCTACAAAAAGAGCTCGCGACTATTCTTATAACCGTAGAAAAGGTAATTGAAATTTAATTTTAAAGGAATGTCATTTTCTTGCATAATATCTGCATAATTATGTAATTAAATATTGTTTGAATGATATTTAGGTACCGATAATAGGAGAAATGAATCGTGTTATGAATCGAATAGATATTTGAGGAACGAACAATCACGGTATGTACGTGACTTCGATCATCCGCGCTTCGAAAGAGGTTACAGAAATCACCTACAAAATTCCCGATTTTTTCCCAATAATTCGTATTCAAGAGATGGAGTTAGACAAAATCGCCATATTAGGTATACTTCGTTACCGAGTAATTCGCATAATTCTCGTGAAATAGGAAACCCAGCATCGACAACTACCAACTATTCTCCACATCACTGACGAAGACCGCTCAAAAATAATCATTTATAGAAATAATGAAATAATAATGACGAACTTCTTAATCTTCATACCTACGTCCGTATGGAATGTGCCAAATTTGATTTTTAGAAAAAGTGTGGGTTTTTACCTGCACTTGTCGCAAACGGAAGTAGACTTGGGTTTTTTTAGTTAATTTTGATACAAAAAATTATGCAGTTATCTACAGCATATTTTTCTTCGCTTTCTTTACTTTTGATTATAAAAGAACTTTTTTTTTTATTTTTTGTATTATTATTTTTATTTGAGGAATTATAATTTTTTAATGTACAAGAACCGAAGATGATGTGTAACTTTTTTTCCAAGAAGTTAATTTTAAGATAAATTTACAGTAAGAATAATGATTATGGAGAAGACCCTTTTTAAAATTTTTATGGTCTATTAACTTTTGAATGCTAGCGGAATATACTAACAAGATACTTTCTTCCAGTTCAATTTATTCGTATCTTAAATTGATATTACCCGTTGACGGTATCGGGGGCATACTGGGTTACATCTCTTGTTAGTGGTTCTAAATGAATTAATTAAAAATAAAAATGAATTTATTGAAGAATTCATTTATTTTTATTTTTTCTTTAAAAAAACTGTAGATTTAAATTTAAAAACAAATCACAGTTTCTTTTTATTTTGTTATTAGTATAATTATTTACATTTTGATTGGGTAATCGATTTTCATACCAATTGCAATCTTTATTGGATGAAAATTTTTTCATTTCTCTTTTTTCAAAAACGATCATGTTACAGTGAAGTTGGCTGATGAGAGAAAAAATATAAGTCTTATTTAAAAGAATGACTTGTATTTAGAGAAGTAAATGGTCGCTGCGACTGATCGGCTGTTGATCCTCCGTGCTCAAAATTTATTCTTTCGTTGATAATATCTTGTTCGTAATTTTTGAAATCGCTAATTCTGTTACATTAAAATTAAACGTTATCGTTAATATTACGCCGCTTGTTTAATCTTGTTGGAAAAATAATTATTTACAATCGATTACCTGGTTGCTCCTGTATGAGAATGAGAAAAAGTATTTTCCTCAATGTTAAATATTACAGTTTTTGACGAAGTTTTTTGATCAGTTGGAACAGATTTTTCCATTATTCCATTGTATACCAATAGGTCATCGACTAAAATCTGAAAAACGGAAAAGTCGGTTCGTAATTTTGTTTGATTGTTTCCTGGTTGTGAACATGTGATCCTTACTCCAAATTCTTTCACTCCTCTGCTTGGAGTTTTACTGTAATTCCATAACCTTATTACTGCTATTGAAACAGGTTCGTCGAAAATTAAATATATTTGATTGAGCTGCGAGACAAATCAATGTTTTGTTAATTTTCGTATTTTTGGCTACTCACCGGTTTACTAAAATACATTTTGAGAAAGAGAACTCACTTCTGAAGGTAAAATAGGGGCTAACCACATATGAGAACCATCCATCGTATCGTTAACTCCATCAACCAACTTATCTGGTGTCCGAACATCGTTATAAATTTCATTTAAGACGTTAACATCTGACGGATGAGCACTCACATCTAAACGAATATAGAAACAAGTTGAAATTACATTGTTGTTACGGTGATGAAAAAAATATGCGTGTTGAATTTGCAGTAAATCAACCTATACACGCGAATATTATGCAACACCATCTTCACAGGTGGTGTTCGAAGTTTCTTTTGTATTAGATGTATAGGAGGTGATAAAGGATGTTGATCACTGGATATAAAACGCATTTTTATAAACCATAATTGTGTACCATAGTACATGAATATAGATACAATATTGTTATATCCTTGAAATTTCATTGATAATTTAACGTATAATTTTTGAATATCGTTATTTATTAGTTACATCAAAAGTGAATTGAAAAAAAAATCAATAAACTGATTTGCATGTTCGTATTACTACCTTATTATTATTATTATTATTATTATTTATCTTTGTTAATGGTGGTAATGCATTGTACGCGGTGGTTCCTTTGTGTAGTTTTTCACTAAAAAAGCAAAAAGCTAATGAAGGTCAAAAAATAGAAAATCGAAATTATCTTACTGTGAGCGTTTAATAGAATCAGGCGACCTTGAATATCGTACATTTGAATTCCATTCAATCCCACGTAATACTGATCCCCCCACGTAGATAGTATAACTATTTGGTAAATAAATCCACGAGGAGCAGTTGGATGTTCATAGGATGATACTTCTACTCCTGAATTAAAAGAAGTAGGAAAAAATTAAGCATTGAAAATGTATTACTTTACTATGGTATGTGCCCTAAATATAACCTGTAATAACTTTTTTACGACTTACTTCGAGGAGATAATAATGAGAGCGCTGAATATAAGTTATCGCTAATGGATGGTGTTTTAAATTGTATCGGTTTTAGCAAAGGTATCCTTTGACCGAAATCGAAATGGCAATATCCTGGTGCTCTTCTGATTTCAATGCAATCTCCATCTCGCAATTCTTTACCGTCAATAGACAACGAAATTAATTTCACCTATAACCATAGTTCATGTTGTTAGGAGAAAAAGTTTTTAAAGCAAAATTGCATCTCTTTTTTAATACAAAGCTCAGTGCAAACTCACCCCGTAATAGGACAGTTCTGGAGAAGCATTGTAATTCCACAATGTGAGAGCGGATAAGTGAACGGGGTTAGGGAATTGAAGGGTAATAATAACGGGTAAGTCTTGAAATTCCACCAACCACATCAACGTTTCATCGGTGGTTAAATTATTTTCATTGAGCAATCTGTGAATTAGAGTTTGTATAATTTAAATAAAAACTTCTCGATACCTTTTGTATATTATTGAATATAGTAATATTTACGTACGATGAGTACGTATGATTATTACCCATACTTGACCGTTTCTTTTTGTGATAATATATAATTAATATTTTCAGATGATGTACTCGTACCGTTCAATATTGTTGTTTTCAACATTTGATTGTATTGCGGCCGCCTTTAACGCCATTCCAGTTTCCCCAATTATTTCTAGCCCAGTGAGACCGACAAACGAACTGCTATTACTCCAAGTATTGAGTAGGCTGATTGTCAAAGAACTTTCACATAGTACCGAGCTCGTGCAGTTGCCATTTATTGTAACAGACCCTGATGGAATTTCTTTTTTGGAAGGCTTTTGGGCATGAGTCATTGGTCTGAAATCTTGCGTCTGTTAAAATAAATATAAATTAATAACCAGAGTTTTTTCGCAAAAACTTGATTTCAAGTTATAAACTGAAAAACTTACGCCTATGTCAGTCGTTGTTGGTCTGCCTTCGTATTCTGGTATACCGTAGTTTTGAATTGTCGTAGTTATTATTGTTTCAAATGCTTCGTCGTTTTCTGACATTTTTTGCAATATTTCTTCGTCCAATGTGTATAATATGGTCTATTTGTCGATGAAAACATACACATATAATACGAGCAGATGCG
The DNA here is from genome assembly GCA_009761765.1 of Phenacoccus solenopsis. NCBI lineage: Eukaryota > Metazoa > Arthropoda > Insecta > Hemiptera > Pseudococcidae > Phenacoccus > Phenacoccus solenopsis. The sequence goes on from CM019753.1 coordinate 51,109,981, forward strand.
AACTGGCACAAATATGCTCAAATATAAGTGCATAGAATACATACATCACCGAACGAATTTAAATTTCCCAATATTTCACCGCTTGCTCTTGCTATTTCACCCCGAAAAATGCATATATCATCTAGCAATATTTGTATATCTTTTACGCCCCTGTAGGAGTGGATTCGCGATTTATTATAATTCTGAAAAATTGTAAATCAGTTTCGCGTAATGAAAGTTATTTTAATTCGGATGAAAGATCGATAATAAGTTGAAACTAATGAGTACCCATATTCTAATCATTGCGATGCTTTCAGTCCTATGAAATTTAATATAAATATAATGATGAGCCCCTGGAGTAAATGGTGTGAGCCATAGATGCATGTCGTCATGCGTTCTATTTACGTTATTTAGTAAATTAGTAACAACCCTCGGATCTTTGTCATATTCTGGGAGAACATTGATATCAGCTGGGTCTGCAGTTATCTGTTGAGCCAGTATTACGAAAATATTGAAATGGTATTTAATACTTATGTTTGTGAAAAATAATACGTGTGCGTTATAATTTACCTCTGCTATTTTTATTTGTTCTCCCTCGCTATTGTACAGTTCAATTCCGTTCAAACCTACATAATGTTTATCTCCCCACGTACTGGTAATATCGAACTTCAGATTACTTCCCGACGGTAATTCAGGTATGATGAATTCGTCATTACTGATTTCCGTAGATGCAGCCGTGATTAATCGTTCACCGTTTGTATCTTTCGATTTTTCTTCGATTCCTGCAATTCGAGTGTATTAATACCTAGATAATATGCGTAATATTGAGCTTAAATACTTAAAACTTATCCTTACTTACACTACCTACTATAAGAAAATACAACTATAATATCCAAAAATATGGATGTATAATACATGCACGTGTCGATAGAATGATGATGGATTACCTTCACATATTCTTCCTTTTTGTTTTTTATTAAAAACTTTCAACGAACTCCACGATTCTTCCAATATTTTATTTGAATAACCAAAATTTATATCTTTTTGCCCTTTTATCTTATTCCTGTGATTTGTTGGTTTCGTGATTTCAAAATTAAACGAAGATGAACCGTGAAACTCAGGTATACTTAGACCATTTATCATCTGTTTTTCATTTTCTGTAGAAGTAATAGAATTGTTTCTAGATGTTGCTCGTCTGCCATATTTAGCTGAGTTTTTCCTTGACACCGATTCTTTTGATTTCGTATTGCATTGTTCTAAAGCATTTATCAAATCGTTATCCAACGCAGATTCAATGTTCTGATAGAATGTGTCGCTGGGATTTGAATTTTCACCTAGCATGCTAGATACCATACTTGAAGATCTCGAAGAGATATTCGATAGTGATCGTCTACCATATTTCGCTGAAGTTTGCTTATCATCTACAGGTGATATAGAATCGAATGTGAGCGCATCATAAATTGTATCTTCATTTTGTATAAAAACTTTAAACTGATTCGAAGCTCGTCGACCAAATTTGGCAGATATTTCATCACGTTTGGAAGTGATGACATCGTTATCGTCGTCTATTGGACTTATTAAAGTGCTAATCTCATTTACCTCATCGTTGTCCACTTTTCTACACCTGTCATCCATGTTTTCGTTATCAAAATTAAGCAGATTGAATAATTTTGAACTTTTTCCTTCATCTGTTGACCTTAGTAATGATTTTTCGTTGATCGGTTTTCTTTTTATTCTTCTGCTGAGAAAATAAAGGTAAGATGGTTAATAATTCACTTATCATTGATCAGTACGTAGCTAAGGTAAGTACATCTTATCTATTAATTGTAGGCACTGCTGAAGAAACACTCATGTACGAGTAGGTACCTACTTACCCACTACTCATACCGTGCGGACCATTAATTTATTAACTACCATCCCAAAAATTTGTAATTTAACTAATTTTTATTTAATTAATCAGTCCCAAACCCTTTAAAATAGGTATGAAATGAATTTAATAATAATTAAATTCATTAAAAAGTAGGTGTAAACGGTCAATTTTCAAATAATATTAATAATTCTGATTAACAAAAATGTTAATAATTTTTCCAAAGCTGCACATTTTTGTGGTGATCGTTGATATCTCAATGGTCTGCACGATATATGTATTGTAGCATCTCATACCATTTATGTATATGTGTAATATATCTAATCAATTATCATATTGTGGCGTATGCTGGGAATCCTTGTGCAGCTTTTATGGATGTTAATGATTTTTGCTCTTGCATAATTATTTTAATGTATAGATGAAAACGACGTTATAACTTATATTAAAGTATCAAATTTTAAGCATTGTAGAATGCTTACAATATTCTAGAATATAAAATACAAACGTACTTACTTATTTTCAAAAGGTGTTTCCAACCATTTAGGTAGGGTACTCATTTTTTCACCAAGTTAAATGTCAGCTTATTTGAATCAAACATTTTCATAACTACAGAATGATAAAATCTTCTATCCATCACACATGAACCTTAATAAATAATTATTTACAGTTTTGTACTTTTGATGTTCAACACTTTATTCGCATTTACGTGTGCAACACGAAAAGAATGTAAACTTTAACACGTTTTGTTTGATTTTACGTTTCCTTAGAAACGCTTAAAGGACTTGAATGTTGAAAGAAATATATGTACGTAGGTAATATTGAAAGTGATATTTCAGCGCCCACTACGAAGTGCTTACCCGAAATATTTTCAAATTTATTTCGTATTTTCTTTTCAATTCGAAATAAAATGATTAGAAATTTATGATCATTTGCCCTATATCCGTTGCTTAAATTGTGATAATTTAGAAAAAAAGTTCAGTGCCATTAGTACATATTATTGTAATCTGTGTATTTCATTCATTTCATTTGTACAGTCGAAGCATTCATCCCTGCTATTGATATTCATTTAGTTTAAAAAATTTCATTTGTTGGAAAATCGTTGCGATTACGTTGCTAGAAATCAATCGATGATCTCACATACCTACACTATGGGAATTTGTAAGTGAATTAAGCATGCGATTGAAAGGTTTGGCGAATGATTTTTTTTTTTCTTTTAAATCATTTCAAGGGACTAGGCCAAGGTCGATTGGCGTTTCAAAATGAATTCTAGCATATTTCGTACGTATTTATACCTTTCCAATTTCCACGTTTGAAATAAATGCATCCATGCCATGGTCCACTATTGGTAGTTGATACTTTTTTCAACCTCGAATAAATCCACTTACCTCCCATACCTCTCGCAAGTCGAAGTTTGACAGTGGTAGGTGGTAGTGTTTTACTGTTTTCGTTGATCGTTAACGACTGAAACGACGATTCGACGATTCCTCTACATGACTAACCTGCCGATGAGTGGGGATTGCACGATTTCAGGCAGAGAAAATACAGACTACGGAAACGGTATTCCCATTACGATTGTGAGTCTACCAGCCGGTCTGCGAGTTGATTGTGTACGTGTGCTAAGTAGTAGAAACGGTTCGTGTAAAGTGTTAATTATTTTTGTTGAAAAAGCAATCGTGGATTTTTCATGTCTCTGAACGCGATTGATTAGGCATTCATTTGCTTTTGTTTGTGGTATAGCCTTATTTCAAGAAGAATATTGTCAAAATTAGTTTCCGTCGTGCGTTTGTATTTGAAACGTAATTATTGTGAGTGTAAGTTATGTGTGTGATTACTTCTGTGAATTCAAGGTATGGGAACTCCAACTTGTAAGAATTTCGTATCATGGAAATTCGTAGAAATGTGAAAAAGCATTGCTCTCTTCGCAGCTGAAAGGTACATAATGCATGAATCATCACTATAATAAAATACTACATTATATACAAAAATATCAGCTCTGTGTCCTATTACCAGAAAAACAAATTCGATTTCTTGTTAGGTACCTATACCTAGACCAATGTAACATAATTACATTGGTATCCAAGTTCTTACGATCAATAATTTTTAATTTCTGAACAAGTTTTCCAAGGTAACTTATACATGTTGTTGTGTGGATAATTGGTGGAAAAGAAAGTCTTACTTATTGAATGTGGATTTATTGGCAGCAACGCTTTCAGAGTACCAATCAATACTCATATGAATTCGCATCAGAACATCCAATATATTCGCTTTATGAAGATGAAATCATTCGATTCTAATTTAAATGAATTGAAGTTTTTTTTCATTATTTTAAAAATGTTGTTGAGGCAAAAAAAAATATGTGCGCATACAATACCTATCTATGTACTTTTTCCTTGTTGTTCGATAGTTTCTTGATAAATTACAATTTTTATGACGTAATTAGGTAGGTAATGCGACTTGTTTCTTGTCAATACTATATGCAATATGCATATATGTCGTAAATATAGTCTGATTACATATAGGTACTAGTACTGTACGTTCTCTCAATTCTCAAGTGCCTAATAATGAAGATTAGCTTACTTACCCATCGCAAAGTTGATTAAACAAATTTCTATTAACCTTCTCCAAGTACGTAATTTATGAAATGATTAAATTTCATTACCTTATTACGTTGAAATTCGAAAATATCAGCTAGGTATGTTGAACCGTTTGACATTCAACAATGTTAGACTTGAAATTTGAGGTTGAATTCAACAGCAGATCAGTGTAACTATGTAAGTGTAAGGTACATTTTAAATTGGATTTTCGTCAGTAGCATGTATCATTTAGGAAATGAACATACTAAAATAGAGAGAGATTCTTCCATTGAAATCAAGCCCTAACTAACACTGTTTTGAGTACATTGGCGGGTGACTATGATGACTCTTGATTCTTGCAATGAGTTGAAAATTTGTATTTAATGAAAAAAATATTTAGTTGAATACACTGAAGGAAAAAATGTTCGAGAATGAAATTCTTCTTCTGGTTGAAAAACCGGTTTTTTGGCAACAGTTAAGTATTTTGCTGTGATTCGATCTGCTATTTCGATGATTGTTTAAAGTTGAGTTGTGCTTTCAGTAAGCATAGTTACCCTCTCTTATTCAAATTTTGATTCTTATCAGGGTGAATTACTTTATCGATTGATTTAGACTCATTTCTTAAGATCTTAATTTCATTACAAATTATTCATTTCTTTTTCGCTGTTTGTTTTCGGTTATATCATTTCGTAGGGTTAATAAATTTTCTTTTTTGAATAACGATTCATTAAACTATAGTTTATTTCAAAAACAAGAAATTTCATTTCATTAAAAATAATCTACCTATATCCTTGCATACATATATGTATTATATCGAGCGAATGCATTTTAATACGATAAACAAGCGTTAGTATTATAGATAGTTGGTGCTTACCTACGTTGTACCTTTGTTCAACGATCTGTATCCGGATACGAAGTCACCACACCGTATCCTGCTGTATACTTTGCCATTCCTCACCCATAGCAATGAAATTGAATTCCGTTCTATGCTTTCCGAGTTTCTGACTTCCCACCAAACTTTCCTTTGGCATCTTTTAATTCATATATTTCCTTAAGGTATGAGAATATTTTTTAAATGTGCCCTAACATGATGAAATAGTAGACTTATCGAGAACATAGGACCACGTCTAATATCATCCTCAGTGGAAGCAGTAGGTATGGTACGAGGTGAATGGATATTTTTCTGATGGCTCTCTCATTATAATATGAGTATAAGAATATTGTTATACATGCCTACATACTACTATACATACACGTACAATGTAGGTATATACGCGTATGTATATGCGCAATGATAACTTGCGTGCTTATATAGACCGGATTTGATGGTAATGCTCCAGTGCTTAAAATTATGTGTGGAAAATTGTTGTGCGATTTATGAAAATGAAAGCTTCAAAAATAATGTCTAGGGCATAATCCGGCTCGATGAACCAGCTTTTGAGTTTGCTAATGTTTTTTTGTTCTTATCTTACTCGTATGCTGTTCCGTGCTCATCTGTGATTGTAGAGTTGCACCGTTTGCAAGGTACCTATTATCAAAACTCCGAACATAAGGAAAGCAAGTCTAATGAACTCGCTGAATGACCGATCAGCGAAATCGCACCTCCTTTGAATAGGTGCCGATCGAACTTGTGTAATTTTGAAAAAAATTTTCTATCTCAAAGGAATGCAGAGATCACTTAGGCACAGTATATTTTATGCATAATGAATCGAAATTTAAAACACTGATTTTAACTGTTTGGTAAAGTTCCAATTGTACTACCTACAACATATTGAAGATTCGGCTTATTTTGCGACTATATATATTTGAAATTTGAATTGTGGTGATATTTCAAAAAAGTTTCACTCATTCACAATTGGTTGTCCACTGCCAGACCCAAATGTGAATCATGGTCGAATTGAGGTGAAAACGGGTAGAAATGTTTCCTCACCCATAATTATACCTGTCGAAATACCCAAATATAGATAAGAATCACATTTGGATACTGAACATTTCGTAACTTTTTCAAATAATTTTTAATGAACTTCTCAGCAGAATAGGTTTTCAATATATTTGAAAAATAGTGAAGACAACACTACAAGTATTTTTTTAAACTTATTCACAGATTTTCATCCTACCGAACTTTAATTGTTTCCAAAAGCATCAAATGTAATGAATCACTCAATTTTTTCGAAAAATCCAAAAAAACACTTAAAGTTTGTAAATTCATTTCAGTTACTCAATAGGAAAATAGATAGGTACCAACTCTAGTGCAAAAAAAAAAAAAAACACTAGAAGGTACTCGAGAATGTTAAAAGCGGACTTTACCTAATTACACTATTTGGAAAATAATTATTTGAATAAATAATTTTTTGATACGAATAAGTAAATTTTCTAATATTCAAAAGTTACATCGACTCCACTTATCTTAAAGTTCATCATCATCACATACCTATCATACAAAATGTGGACTAACATAAAACATAATTTATCTTTTCATGTTGTAAAACTTGGAATCACGTAACATCATGTTACGTTACCCTATAGAAAGCTAATCATTTCTGAAGGTCTACTCACTCTATGCACTCACAAAATTTCCAGTCTAAGTGTCACTAAAGATTTACTCTATCTATATACACTGGGAAAAACCTGACTTTAGAAGTTCCTTAAAGTGGACAGACTGTAAAATGAAATCAGCCTTCAAGGATAACCAACGCTAATACTCATTTTAAAAATTCATCTTTCTATATCCTTAAACATAAGAATTACCTACGTGACGTCAAGTTATGTTATTTTATGATAAATGGATACCAAAAACTAATCAGCTCCGAAAGCTCATCTACTCAACCTATCCACAAAATTTCCAGTCAATCCGAGATATACTGGATTTTGAAATTGAGCATTCTCACGTTCCCTCACGTCCGATTGACTTCAAAAACTAATCAGCTGTAAAAGTACACTTACTTTATCATTTCTTGAAGTTTCGAGGCAGTCATTTAAGATTTACTTGCGTTATCGGCGAGAACAAAAAACCTCAACTCACGCGTCCTCACATTAACTCACGTCTAATCGACTTCAAAAACTAATCAGCCTGAAGGCCCACCCAATCTATGTACCATTTCTCAAAATTTCAAATCGATCTGTTAAGTTTCACTCAAGTTATCACGAGAGAACGAAAAGTTTCGTACAGGAAACAAAAAAATAAAACAAGTAAATATGAAAAGAAACTGAATGAACGCTATGGCATAAGAGTATTTTAATGCTTCTAAAAATACGACCGAAGCCCTAGATCACGTAAAGTGATCAAAAACAGAAGTACTTACGTCCCTTAGAACGCTATTCGCTTTTTTTTCACTCTGAAATTTCTTCTTTTTTTTTTCTTTTGAATTTCAACTTACAGAATTTTCATCACACACAAAGCACGAGTTCAGGTCCTGATGTTGATTGTTTTCGGTCGTGTGAGGTAAACTTAAAGAAATGTGCTCACTTCGGTATCAAATATGAACTAACTCGCAGTGATGAAGTCACTACAACAGATTTACCTAATCAGTAATCGCATTTGATATCGGGCGTATATTTAAGTGTTGATGTCCTAATCAAAAATTTTGCGCTAAAAAAGTGGAGAAAGTGGAGTTATGATTTTTTTAATAAATTTTTTGTAGTTTTTCGCAGTTGTCGTTTTCATACACTCAGTATGTGACCATTCTGTATCCAATTGTATTTTTTATAAGAAAAATGCTAAAAATTTTTTCATTTCCTAATTTCATAATTTTTGGGTTCTTCAAGGGGCTCCACAAAATTTTGGTCTTTGCATGCAACTAACTTTAATCCAGTAGTATGAATTGCGGTAAACCTAATACACAAAGTGGTACTTTATGTTTTCGAATTTATTAATGGTCGGTATAGTAGAAGTCGGTACCTATGCCCTCTATACGTTTATTACGTATATCAATTCTTTCTTATAGCGAAATACGTACAACGATCAGATTCATATTGGATGGTAACAGCGTTTCGCCTACATGTGTAGACGAAATGATGATAAATGCTTTTCCAACATGACCTATTAATAATTTATCTCGATCAATATCTTTCGAAAGTGTGGTGCATCTTCGATACACAATTGTTTCATATTTATGCCTAAAACGCCGAAAAAGACTCGATGAACTAAGTTTTTCTTTCTTTCTTTTTTTTTTTTTTTTTTTTTTTTTTTTTTTCATTTTTACTTTTTCAACGCTTTTTAAACCAATGTTGGGTATAATTAAATAATATGCTGGTCAGAAAAAGAGGTCTATAAATAAGCAAAAGAAAAGCTTGTGCTTTTGAAATTTACAAGCGGAGTACTTCGCGGCGACACGTCGAAGATGTAGTAAGATATACGTTCTTTTTCCCGTTATACTCTAATACGAGTATACGCTTAATGAGAAAGATAACGGCACGTCAACAGATATCCCGTGTAAATCTCGCTAAAATATGCAATTATTCTAGCAGAAATTAAAACAAGAAGAGCGAAAAATGGAAAGTACATGTAACAATCGACAGCTAATTCGCGTGTACAATGTTTTTAAAAAGCGTTGGTGTACCTAGCGCCCGCCTTCTAACCTAGCAGACCTATGCGTTATACTAACGTGAGCAATGATTCTACTCAAAGATGAAAATTAAAAGGAGAACTTTGGGTTCTTCGATACGTAATTATACGTAATTCGACACGTACGTGTTATACTAGGTTAATAATATGTACCTATGGATTTTTGGTATGTTTTGTGGTTTTATGGTTTTATGGTTTTACGGTGTGGTATATGGTGGTGCTATCCGTATTCGAGTGATAAAGGAATATTAGCGTTATAATAGTGTACAATGTATAGATTGTCGTAGTACGCTCTTCTTTTTGTATTTTGTGGGACCCTATACGTATATAAATGTAATCAACGTGGATACACTTACTGATGCATGTTACACAACTTCGTCGTGACTACCAAAACTTTTGAAAATTCATGTGGCTCGTATTGACTTACGACCTTGTGCTTTTTATTTGCCATTACTGCTACCTCATTTGATATGAGCAAAGAATAAAAGATTCAAAATTTTTATGCTTTTGCGAAATGGTGTTTTGATATGGATGATATTGTAAAAATGTTACTACCTACGTAGTATGTTCTCTTACGAATATCTACCGTGTACGAGTATTTACGATTTGAAGGCTTTTACCGAATACCTATTTTAATTATACGACATGCTGACCTAGCTGGTCAGAATATGCTTTATTCTACCTTCTTTTTATGCGTTGTTCATTCAAATCAGGTATTTCCATTCAGTGCTTTTTAAGGTTAGTTTTGAATTTTATACGAATAGGTATATGTACAGGTACACACTGATGCTTGTACAGCACGTTTACATCTAGGTATATGTTCTTGTTGACATTTTGCGAATGTTAGCCACAAAATTTCAGCAGTTAATTTTTCACCGTTGTTGTTAGCTTTGTACTGAGGTTTTCGTAAGCGTTTAAAAAATATGCTCGAAATGGGAACATCTACTTATACGAATCAGTCACGCTACCTTTTTCTGTTGGCGTGTTTTCTTTTATTGCTGAACGCGCAAGATTTTGTTTTCATCATAATTACTTTGGGGTTTCGATTTTTAACGAATCTATATTTATTTTTAATTTTTATGAACTCAATTTTCTTGACACGGGCAATACAAATAGCTTTGTTAATAATAATTATCCAAAATTTGCGTTCCTATATATTCGAGTGAGGTATGAAGTCAAGTAGCGCTTCGACATCACGTCGTATAGTACATGGTACCTACGTACATAGTAGATTCGTGTATAATTAGGTCGTGTTCTTATATATATTCGATATAGTTACATTTACTGATCTACGTACTCGTACATACATATGTACGTTTACAACGAATGGTTATAGTAGTTAGTTACTCGTATTTGTTTGTTCGATCGAAAAATCTGTATGTTGTCGCATCAGTTAGTTGTGTTAGTTAGCTAAAATCGCTATTAGTTCACCTTCTAACGTTGTTGGCTGTGCTAGCATTTTTTACATACCCACTTGGCCTCTATTATACAGCGTGCATATTTCGCTATTCACGCATGATTTGCAATTAGTGTCGACTCGACGTTTCGTTTGAATTGTTAATTAAATAAATAACATACGCGCGCCATTTTGACAACCAGCCGCTAAATAACCTCTTCTTGTATTCGCTGTGTGCTCATCGTGAGGCTATCATAGGTTTATCTAAGCTATACGTAGGTACTTACTACATATATTATACGCGCGAATGCATGGCTGTGCATGTATATTCTATCTCTTATTATTAAACTGGTCTTCATAACTTCATCGCCATGATCATCCGTTAGCTACCCTCATGTAACAGGTGGCTAACTAGCTAGTGGCTACTGACATTTTCCTATTTTACGGTATATGCAGCTTAACTTACTATGACTTGAATCAAATAAGGAATCTCGAAAACCTTCATAATGTTCTCTATCCTTCTATTACAAATACATCGCGTCAAAGAAAATCTCTCAAAGTGCTTTTCACCCATTTTGATGGAGCAAAGTAAAATTAGTATACTAGAGGATTCTTGGGAGTCTTTATTTTCCAAATCCGAACTTCTGAAGTAAATTAGAGGAAATGCAGGGAGTCTAAACTGATGAAAAATGTAATATTTGTACAGAGAAGCCCTCTCAAATCGAGAAAAAGTGCTCAACCGACCAAAGATGTGTTCTAAGGATCGTAATATACGTATATGGCGTAGTTGTATGTATGAAATATAGTTGTAGCAGCCCTATTTCTATAACACCGCATTTCAATTGCTTCAATTTCTTTTCTCCAAGCGTTTTCGTTAATGGCTGCGACCTACATTTCAAAAACATGTACAGTTGTACACTTATCGCAGAGTAGATCTGTCTCTCTTGTTTCTACATATTTGATGAAAAATAATTGTTATTAGGTACTCTGATTTTTGTTATAGTTGTCCGGAGTACTGTAACGAACAAGAGTCTTAAAACTCCTAAAATGTAAGTGGCTCGCATGGCCCTACTTGAGAGTTCAAATCTCAGCCCAAATCAGTTTTTTATTATGTACCGAATTCACTCACATCGCTTACTGTACCTAAGCGAGAAAAGTTCAAAAAATATGTTTGATGGTTTAAACTTTTGTAGGGTGCTACCGCCCTAGCTAGTAGCGTTATTCCTGATAGCTGTATCAAAAGCGCGATGAAAATTATTTCCCAAAACGACCTAAATTATATCTAGAGCGCCTGAAGTATTGAGGATATTATTATATCTTATCGCTTTCTCCATTTTTCAAAATTTCGATGAATCTAAATGCTTTCTTGCCGCATACCTATTCTTCCTGTCAGTTTTTCTTATTCTTTTCTATCTTTGCTCATTAATATGCTAAGGCAGGGCCAAAGTCAGAATCGGGGAATTTAAATTTTTTTTCAAAAGATACATTTTGCCAATCTGAGCCAGTATAAAGGAAGAGTTGGTAATTTCTTCAAAGGTATATAAATTTCTTTAGTATCCAAGAAATTCATAAATGTACAGCAGTACATAATTAAAAGAACGACGCGCTTTTTTGAAATAACTCGTAGCATTAATAGTAGTCCTTTGACTATATAATATGGACCAAGGTATTCCCATTAGCCGCTGCATAAATGCGCATGCGCGAATAGCTTGACATGGGGTAAGCCATGGGTAAGCGTGCTGAGATGAGCTATCTACCAGTTTCGGTGATCTTGGATCGTTCGTTTAACATTGGTGGTTCGGTCCATATTATGTAGTCAAAGAAGTAGCCATGTGCAAAATTAAAAATATAATAATGAAAAAGTTCATCTTTTGAATATGAGAAAGCGACTAAGTACCTATATATTTCCACGATGACTATTACTACAGAAAAATTAAGTATACCACTCAGCAGTATCCAAATATTTCAGAAACTCATTTTCCCCTCATTTGAATACCATCGATGAAGTACATCAGCTTCTATTTCTTTCATTCGCTGTAACCTGAGTTTTTAATATGTTGATCTTCATTTTGAATTTCGTACTTTCATTCGCCATATCAGTTATCATTAGTATTTCGAAACGTTTTATGTCTATTGTAATCTCTTACGCGCATATGTATAAAAGTCAAAATTTTGCGAACAAAATTTTACTTTTACCAACGCTACACAAATTTTGAAATAGCCAACGCCATCGCCATAAAAACTGTTATAAACTACGAAAGTAGGTACTCGACTACTCCTATAAGAGACATCAAATACATAAGTAATAGTTCGGGCCCGGGCGATAATTTGTAAACAAAAGATGAAACTCGAATGAACGCAATAACGCCGAAATTGCACTAAAAAGTACTCGTGTCTAATAGATTTGATATTCTTGATTAAGGAGTGTCGCGGAGAATAGATATAGTACAGCATACTGCGATAATGAATCAACATCGTTGTGGGTATATTTTTTCGAAATTCATCAAATTGTAATCGTGTTACTGAAATTAGTACTACTCAGAATTAGTTTACGCCATTTAAATTTCATCGCAATTTTCCTTACCAAAATCGAATTAAAAATGGCTCTACATATCTTGTAAATACCATCCATATTATTTGGGCAGTTGACACTTGTTCGAGTTCATGGTTTGGCATTTTTGATTGTTTTCCCCACTTTCCTTCCATGTAAGTACGTATATACGATAAACACTGTCGATATATGTATGGTTTCTTTTAAATAACCAATTAATTTTCAGTGCAAATATCTTCCATTGTAGCATATACATGTAATAATTATAAGCATTAAGCACCTAATTTATGCCCATTATATATGTAGTACATATAATGTATCTAAGTACGAGCTATGTACTTCTCTCAACACCTACGGCGTATGGCATGGCATGATGGATACTTTAGTTACGCAATTGTTTTCGTAATTGGAATGTTTTTATTTCAAAGATGTCGAAGTCACTATGGCGTTTTTTCGTCGCGTAATTTGCAACGATGAATGAATTATGTACGTGCCATTAAATTATAATAAATTATGTAGTTTATTACGAGAAATGATGATGAAAAATGAAAAAGGTTGAGTAAATGAAACATTTGAAAAAAATTCCGATTTCGCTAAACCAATATCCATTGTTTTTAATAAGTTTTTTAACTGAAACTTACACCGTATAGTTTTCTTCGAAAAGGCCAAAATAAATATCCATTACTCGCTATCGCGGTAGCGTAATACCGTTAAAGGGACAAATGGAAACAATGATATTGCGAACGTTCAAATGATTCAGCGAATGTTGACACTATTTTCTACGCTGGTTAATTTTTCCGCGAAATCGCTGTGACGGTCGTGCAATTTTTGCAACTGCCGATGAGAAGGCAAAGAAAAAATGCTATTGAAAAAATCAGCCGCAATAGGCATTAAATACCAGTTGAAATTAAACAGATCGTGGAATATTTCAAAGAATCGATACAATGCTTAGTAATTCTCGTCGTGCACGTATAATTTAGTAATTTCCAGAAATATTTTCTGTTTATTATTGCACGAATTTTATAAAATTCAAAACTCAGTTGTCTCGCGAAATACTGTTCATTGTTCACATCGTAGATATTTAGATAGGCACTTATTAGTTATTGGGTGTGGTCTAATACCTAAATATGAATACCTATACGTAATATGAAAGTTAAAAATACGCGAATATCTAAAAAAAAAAAAACTAATCCAAATATTTTAATGTTTCAGAATTTTTTATGCAAATTCGAGTTAACCGAGTTTTGAAGAAATGGAAAATATGCGCTGGTTTGAAAAATATGGGCGCTAGCATTAGTCAAAGGCCCGGAAAATGTTTGAAAAATAGAAGAACCAAATCGGAAGAGTATTTAGGTTCTAAGCAAAATTTATCGAACAATATGGGTCGTTTTTTTACACCGTGGCATAGTATAATCAGCGAAAATATCGTCGATGGTGATGAAGATTGCTTGGATGGTTCAAAAATTGTAGACTATAACGATTGGAAAAGAAAAAATTTCGTAAACGATATGGAAAAAAGTTTTAAAGAAATACATCGAAGCGATTCGCTAGATAAAAGTAGCTTGGAAACAGATTACGAACAACTGGTGATAGATACTTATGCTGATAATTGTATCGTCAATGATGAATTATCATCCAATGGTCAATGCATTAGGAGATTAACCATAGATGCCAACAAAGGTAGGCAGACAAAAATGTAACATCATGCAACTTTTTGTTTTATTTTTATGTTATAGGAGTAGCATTACATTACCTACTTTTTTTTTTTTTAATTATTAGTGTGAGGTTAGAGGCACGTGCTTGTGGATTTAGATCTGCTTAAGGAAGCTAGTTAAGGTGAGAAACCTGCAAAGTGAACGAATGATGGACTCTGAATCTTCTAGGAGATCAGAGAGGGATTCGGGTGGAAGGAGTTGTCGTCTATGGAAATTGTATCTTGGGCACTCTTGGAAGACATGTTTTTCTGTCAGCTGGTTAGAGTACACAGGGATGGGGCAGTTTGAAAAAGAAGATGAGAATCAGTCGGGGCACAATGACCAATACAAAGTCTGCAAAGAAAGATCTCTTCTCTCCTGTTATTTATAAATAATGTTTTATGCCAGGGTTCCTTAGACCGTATAATATAGACTACTCGAGTGATAAGAATCTGTTTCCAACATCTCGACCCCCTAAATCATGAAATGTGAACAAAACCTGTTTTGCTTTTTGGCATTAATTTCCTAATAAATAATAAATAATCAATTTATATAATTTAACAACTTTATTTAGTTGTAACAATAATTATAATCGCAAAAAAATTGGAAAAATTACGAAAAATGAACGAAAATTCTTCAAGTGATAAGATAGTTTGCTTACATTTTATGATTTAGCGGGTTAAAATCGTTGAGATGTTGGAAACAAAAACTTGACATTACGCTTATGGAACTTGAGCAGTCCCTGTTGAATGGTTTAAGCAGGGTACACTGTTAACTTTGATAGATCGAAGTTTATTTGTAGGTAGGGTGTGTTGCCATATTAAGGACAATTTGCCCTGTATGCATAATTTAAGGAAAGAACGGAAATCTGAGGGTGGAATTGGAATGTTGGGACATGGAAAACACTCGATTAGCTGCAAGGCCGTCTGATTCCTAACCAGTAATGCCCCTGTGTTCTGGAACCCCAACCTAATACTGTTTCATTATAGCTTCGAAAGAGTAAAGATATTATTCCCATTACGTATGGATGTTGCTCTTTTCGCTGCTGTCATATTAAGATCCAAATTCTAGGTATTTCCTTCTTCTATTTATAAAGTAAACGGCAATTTCTCATTTGAACCATACTGAAGTTCCGTTTTTTTGAAGCAGAAGAGGCAGCAATGACCAACAGGTGCCTTTGAAAAAGAAACGAATTACAAACAAAACATCATAATGTGTTAAAAATTATATGTCTTAATTTTGTTTACCTATCTTTGGTTTGATAAGCTATGGATGAACCATCAAACATACTAAAATGAGGGGAGAAGAATTGAAAAAATTTGGGATAGAAACAATTATTTCTATCGCCTCACTACTCGTATTAATATATTAGTTGTACCTACAAACATATTACCTATATCATTTTCTGAAGTATATACTACATAGTACATACGTATATTACACATGAATATGTATGTGTGCATTGTGTCCAAAACGATTAGTTACTAATCAGCGCCCAACATATTGTTCTTCTCAGTACTTTCTTAGTGGGTTAATTGCATTCAGATTATAATTGGTGAATTGAAAACTATTTTTAGTATATTTTATTCGATTTGATGAATATTAAAATTATTTCAAAAAAATTTAATCTATTTTCGTTGAAAAAAAAAAATATATACATAAGTGTAATGGAAAAAGGAGATTTTTGCGCCGGCTGTGTTGACTAAAATAATCAATTGAACGCGCAGTAGGTATCGTGTATCTACTACCTACGTATTATACATAATATGGTGCGTAAACGTACTGCACGTTTACTGTATGTTGCTTAGGTACTTATAGTAAATACGAGTATACTGTTGAAAAAGTACCAGCTTATACCATAGGATTAGCATCCTGGCATCGGTGAATCGAGATCAGAAATATTCTATTTTTAGCACAAGTTAGGCACTGAAATTATTGGAATTCTTGCTAACTTATACTGTATCCGATTCGATGTGTTGTTTATTATGCTGCTGTCAACTTGGAAGGTTTCATTAGTTCTGATAACAAGCATCAAGCATGCCTATTGCTGGGGGAACGATTTAATTTGGGATTTTGTTTACAGATTCTATATTCGAAGTCAATTTACGTAAAGGAAGTAGAGGATTGGGATTTAGTATTTTGGAATACGATGGTTTTATTTTTATCAAACAATTATTCCCACTGGAAGCAGCTTCACAGTCTGGTTTGTTGCAAGAAGGTGATATTATCTTATCCGCTAATGGAAGCGCTTTAACAAATTTATCTACTTTCGTAAGTTCTTGCAGTAATCATCTTATATTAGGTAATAGGTACCTACTTAATTCGTTAGTGAGTTATCTCTTATATTGCTTTTTCACGAAAATGTTATTTACTTCAATCGATTTATAAAAAAATAATGTTTTTGTTGACGAATGCCAATTTTCTCGCAGTGTGTGCGAATTAACGCTCGACATAATACGGTAAATTGTAGTATTAATGAGAAAAGTTTACTTTATGCAGCATTCGTATTTATCGTATTCGCTCTTAATGAATTGAAAATTCGATTTATTGATTCATTGAGCACTGTGTGTACTGTTATGTAGGAAGCGCTGCAAATGTTACGCAAATTGGATAATGCCGTTACCTTGATCGTCTGTCGATTACAACAGTTTTCATTCAAAAAACCTTTACCTTCTAGTCAAGAAATTTTCAGTGGTACTCGATTAACTTATAGCTACTCGCAGTATAAAGTAAGCTCTTGAAGATACCTAGAATTTTGAATATTTTCGTGATGCATATTAGATATACTAGATATAATACTCACATTGTTGTTTTTTTCATTTATTTATTTATTTATTTAATCTAGTGCGAAAATAGATTTTTATAACAATTGTAAGGATTTCCTTGCAGGAAATAGAAATCGAAATGAAAAAAATTAACGGTAGTCTAGGTTTTACGTTGAGAAAAGACGAAGATGGTGATAGAAATCATGTTGTTCGAGCCTTAGTTAAAAATCCAGCCATCTCCGATGGTAGAATCAAACCTGGTGATCAAATTATTAGCGTAAGTCATCATGAAGATAATGTCACATTTATATGACGAAAAGCATACGCTAAACACTTATTTTCAGCATGATATATTTTGATATCTTCGTCGAGATAACGACTGCTATCTACGAGAGCACGATACCTATTCTCTTGATATGGACGGTGTTTGAGTGGTAAAAATCGACACAATTGATGCGATTCTCGTTCTCGTACCGTAGCCTCTATACGTATTTGATTCCATTTATGACCTTTTGTCGTTGTTATATAAATTACATACTAATTAAACTGTCAGTATCTGTGCGTACGTGCATTCAAATTACGTACGAAGAATTCTGCATATTTCAATACCTATATATTTTATAGGTAAATGGACAGGATATCAGTGAAATGACCCATCAAGAAGCTGTGAAATTCCTGAGAGACTGCGGTGACGAAGTGGTATTAAAACTTCGGAAAGACACTTTATCATCTTCTTTAACCTCGCTCAGTTCTAGTCACTTCGAAAATAACAATAAAACATTAAGGTAGGTAGTATCAAGTATAACCACGCGTATTGTAGTTATAACCTGTGAATTCAAGCGAAGGATTTCTAATTTCTTATTCGACAGGAAAGAAGCTGTAGATATGCTGAACACACTAGCCATAAAAAAATTGAAAGTCGATTGCGAAGATAAACAAAATAACAATTTGAAACATGAAAGAAATTTGGAACTTAATGCAGAGTCAAATACGTCTCATTTTAATAAAAAAGATTCATTTTTTGAATCGCGTGAAAGTTTATCTTCTCTATCACGTAAGTAACCGCCGTTATAGTTCTGTAATATATGATATGTTTCGTATTAAACAAGAAGTAATCAATAATAATAAACAGATAAATGAATAAATAAATAAAACAAAAAATCCTATTTTTGTTATGAATTATTGTTTTTTGGATCGTAAGATATTTTTTAATCCGTTATACGTATCCGAATCTATAAGGAACGATGAAAACCGCAATGTTGAGTACATACACGTATTTCTAATGTCATTAACTCTTATTTTCATTCATGAACGTAAACGTATCTATTTGGCAGCTGAGAATGAAAATTCAGTTCTTGAATTAAGACAGAATGCCAGTCATTTAACGAGTAATTTGGGTGAAATTACTGACGAACCAGTGAGCTTACCTGCATTAGATGTTGGTGGTGATAGAATCAACTTTCAACACAGTGATCCTGCTTATCATTCTATAAATGTGCCCAACTTTACTTCGAAGGTTAATACTATTCTTGACTGATATTGCTGAATTTATTTTTCATTCAGCTGTTGGTAACTTCTCTCAATTTTGTACAGAATTCGTTCGAAGATGCCTTAAACCAATCTAAACTTTTGCCGGTTCCTCCAGCTTTAAAGAGTAAAGGTTTGCTGAAGTGGAAAAACGTATTTCTTGGTGCTAAAGATGAAACAAAATCGCCAAGTGATAATCTTCTAAAAGAAGTAAAATTTTCTAACATGGAAACTCGAATCGCGTTTAAAATGTGTTAAATCATAAATGATTAATTGCAAATTTTTCAGGAAGTCGTTGTGGAGTTGGAAAGACGCTGGAACAGCAGGCTTGGATTCAGTCTTGGTTGTAAAAACGGCACAACCATAATCAGCGCAATTCATGCAGATAGCGTCGCAGCTCAAGATGGTCAGTTAAGAGTAGATGATAAAATCGTTGAGGTACTGTTGTGTAATGAAAACACATAATTATTCCAGATTTCCCAACATTTCGTGTGATAAGATTGTAAATTTTTTCGTTTGTTCTTTTTTAGATAAATGGTAAAAATGTAGAAAGTTGCAAAACCAGTGAAATTATAGAATTACTAAGAACAGTCCGCGGTGTTGTAACTATTAGAGTGAGCCGTGATTGCTTTAAAAAGCCTTAGCACTGAAATTTATTACTTACTGTAACAGTTACCACCGTTAATTTTACACATTCCTGAAAATTATCATGTTTTGTACTTCTCATTTCATGTTAGGGTATATGCGAATTTTCATTTATATTTATTTATTTATTTATTTAATTTTTATCATTTACCTGATATAATTCTATTCTATTTTTCATTATAAGAACACGTATCTATTTTCTCCTCATCTCCTCTCCTTCCATGAATCAAAATAAAATGCGTGCGAGTATTCATTGAGATTGAAAAACCATGATTGTAGGAGATCGTTACCTATTACGTTTATTTGTTTTATTTGCATTTTATAATTTTATCAATTCAATCAAAATTTTAAATGTTTTATTTATGATGTATTAGATTTATCATCAATTATGAGAAGTGTTTTATCTGTGTTGTTTTTTCTTTTTCCTTTCAAATAAATATAAATTCAACTCGTTTGATGTGATTCGTATATACAATGATCGACTTCTTTCAACTCGTTCGTAAGAGAAATCTATCATTTTTTCGCAGAATGGAAAATGAATTACTTTAAAACCTGTATTTCAAGTATGAATATAAAAAATAAACAAATAGTGAATAATCGTAATAAAAATTAAAAAAAAGACAAAGAAAATAATAATAACCACGACAGTTGATAAGAATACGTTAAAGATGTTCAAAGAAAAAAAAAATGAAATTAATCGCTTCTCTTCTTGAAAGTTTACTCTTATTACAAATAAATGATAGAGAATATAAATGTATTGATAATGAAGTTTAAAACAAGCCTAATCACCTGAATTTAAAAATACACATAATTATAAGAAAATATAAGCCTAATTTTTTTAAATAAAAAAGCGTGAGAAATTAAAAAACATTAAAGGAAGAAGGATAAAATTTAAATATACATTGTTCATTAAATGAAATAATTAAAAATAACGATTCCAGAAATGTGATTTAGTTAAAAAACACGATGTTTAAACATTGTATCACGTGATACAGTTTTTTCAGCGCAAGAATTGCGGAATTTAAAAGTATCAGGTTTGAAAAATTTGTCTACATTTCGAAATTGGTTATAACCAGTTTCAGTAGGCGGTTTTTTCGGGCAATATCCCTTAGTGTGAGCATAGATTCCAGTCGCTTGACAATATGGACAAACGTATTTTGAAAGGATAGGACAAACGACGTGGCCTTCGGAATTTTTCAAATAGTGGGAAGTATAAAAATCTTTAGTTTCCTTATTACTTTTACAAAAACCGCATTCTCGCGCTCTAAATTCGAATTCCGGGGAATTCGTACTGTCATTAACTTTCATAGTTGTACTATTAGCTTCTGAAAGCAAGCTCATCAAATTACTAGCTTCCGAAATTAAATTCATAAAATTATTATTACCTTCTGGTATCCAATTCATGAAGTTGTTATTTTGTAAATCTAATTGCCGTTGGTACAATAGGTGGTTCAACAAGTTACTTTTGTAGCCAGCTTGTAATAAGCTCTGCACATTATACAATTGTTGTAACTGTAACGGCGAAAGATTACTACTAATATCTGCGGAAATTGCTGACGTTGTTCCGTTTGACGGATTCAACACGTTGTTATGAATGGGCTCGGTAAAGGAATTCACATTTGGTGTGAAATTATTCCACTTTAAATTGTTAGTAACATTTTGTCTCAATGTTTCTGTATCATTGAAATCACAATCGATTCCGTTCCTTCGAAAATCTTCTCGAATTTCGTCTAGAATCATGCGAAAATTTATTAATCTAAAATAATGATACCTATTAACATCACCCATCCTGATTTTTTCCTTCGAAAAATATGATTTTAACTTTTACAAATACGCTCTAATTGAATATATGTACCTACTTTTATGAAGATGATTTTAAGCAGCGATATTTTTTATGTTGCATTTGAATATAATATACATATTATGTAATGGATTTCTACTCACCCATTGAAGGTTCGTTTTCAAAATTTGGCAACGATACCGAAAACATACTTATTAAGTAATAACAATAATGCTTGTTTCACGAGTAGCGAACAAACCATAAAAGTTGACTGCTATTATGAGCGTATAAAACCAACGAGTAAGCTGACAAGCTGAGTAATAGACATAGATGACTAGAAAAGACATGAAAACCTTTTTACATCTCGATATTTCAATTCACTTCTTATCTAATTTTTTTCATTGTAATCAAGAATATGATGGTAACAAAAGCTGAAAAGAGAGAAAGTCGGAATTCCCCATATAATCAGGACGTAAGGAAGCGTTTCATTTTCACAAAAACCAAATCAATGGATACTTATGTTTACTTCTTTTCTCATTCAATTTGACACATTTGCAGAACGAGCCACGGACTGTAAAAATGATAAGAAGTATTAAACAAGAAAAAATATTTTATTAAATATAATAACCATAATATGTACATTTGCGCATAAATACAAAATACAATTAAATATAGTACATGACTCATGAAATTAAAAAAAAATAAATTATGCCCAATTCACTTTTAAATGCGATTTAAAATGAGAAACATTGGTTACAACATTATCTTCTTGAATTCGTAAGCAAAATTTATAAAAACTAAGTCTACATTCCTTAAGGGAAAAAATTAATAGGTACATCTACAATACATCGAAACACTAATTAAAGCATCTACTAAGATCAAAAAGTTGACAATGCTTCAAATCAAAACTATACATACAAGATCACAAAGTAACTTACTATTATAACGGTAACTTCTAGCAAAAAAATAATAATAAAAAAATAGAAGAAAAAGAAAGAAAAAACAAGAAAAATAAGAAAAAACAAAAAAATAAGTTGTAAAAAAAAAATATTAATTTTCAAATTTCTTAATTTTTTTTTTTTTTGGCATATTGGCTTAAAGTATAGATCGCTGTTTCATGATAACTCAACCACGCAAAAACGTTGCTTTTAGCCACAACACTACCCTGCATTCGTAATCATTTTCTAACTGAAATTTTATGAACTGAATTCATGTAAAGAAAAACGTAATGTCATTGTTTCAAGGCGACGTTAGGGGGCTCGAAGGTGTGACTATTCACACCATAGCGCAAACAAATTCGGAGAGTTGAAGAATTAAGAAGAAAATATATGGCAGCTTTTGCATAGTAGTGAGGGGGTCATATGATATCAGGTCTTTCTAAGGATGAATATTGTACATTTTTATACAACCACATCAAAAAATTATATGTAATAGTTACGTTATAAAATGAAATTCAGTCTGTTCGAAATTTTACATAGCTGCATTTTTTTCACTATCTCGAAAAGCGCGTGCAAGGAATTCAAGGAATGAAAGATAAATATTGAAAGTGTAAAATTTCAAAATGTCTCAACTGTCATAACTTTCCAACCTTTTAATATTATTTGGTTGAAAAGACATTGAAAAAATATAAAACGATACATTCAAAGTTACAGTGACAACAAATAAATGAAATTTTAAACGGACGTAAATTATCAAATATAAAGTTAACTAAATAGTAGAGTACTCGCTCAAAATAATCGAAAAAATTAATTTTTTTTCAGTTTTAATTTTCTCTATATGGAAAATTAAAATTTTTACATAATAAACGAATCTTAAAAATGAGTAAGGTTTCTGTACAAGAAAAAAATGCATCACCAATCGATTCAACAACGTGTTGCAATCGACTTGCGCGATGCATTACGCGAATTTCATTGCATACTGCCATATTTTTTGCTAGCTGGCACTCCGTTACTGCTATCTTGTTCAAAATAATCTTCAGTTTTGTTAAAAGCGTTACTTACAGCCTCAACTAATCTTTCACGGAATGTTTTGTACTCCATATCACTAGCGTTTGAAAAATCAAAATCTGCTACTTCTACGATGTATCTAAAAAAAATAAAATGATTATGAGCTAAAAGTCAAGTATGTTTAAGAGTGAAAAAATTACTATTCTTGCCTATTTCTATTTTGCACGTAATATGCGATACCAAATATTATTAAAATAACAGCGATGATACCAGCAGAAACAGGAACTATTATGACCGATAACTGAGCGTGTTTCGTTACTGCGAACATAACAACGATAAAATTTCTCACACATATGAGTTATTACAATATCCATAATTATAAAACAAGAAATCTACTGTCACCTTCGTAAACGTTTACGTTTACTCCCCTCACAACTTTCTGCACGTCATTTTCTACTATGATAACCACAGTGTAGTTGGTTGAATTACCAAAATAATGGGTTATTTGAAAATTGCAAGTACTCAAGTATAATTTATTAGATACGCAACTTTCGTTGCCTATCACTGTGTGATTACCATTCCAAAACTGAACGCAATAATCAAATGGCGCCGAACCATTACACCAAACCTAACAACATAAGGCGGTATTTAGGAATGGCAATACAAAAGAAGAAAATTAAAACGTTAACAAAATTAATACCTGTAAGTTTAACATCTCGCCGTGTTGTAACCAATTATTACCTTCCACCTTGAGATTAGATACGGGAGCTGAAAATAAAATCAGGAGTTTGAATAGTAAATCTCATTTTTTCTAAACAAGCCAACAGTCAATAAATTGATGTCGTGCCTTAGCTTACCTTTTACTTTGATTTTACGAGAGAACAAGCCATACGAATTAGTACTTAGAATCGGAGAAAACATTTTCTTGGCACAGTCATAAATCACTGGCGGCTTCGTTGAATTGTCGGTGTCATTACTTAAGGTCAAATATGAAAGCTTTGTATCATTAGATACGTCAGCAACATTATTAGATTTGATATCACTCGTTTTTGTAGAATTAATAAGATAAATTTCGGTAGATGATTCCGAATTTGAAGAAACATGTTGAGGAGTAGTAGTAGTAGTATCAGACACATTCGGTTTTGAATCGTGCGAAGCAACCACGAGGGCATCGATGAAGTGCGTTACATCGCTTATAGAATAGTTGTATTTGAACGAAAAATCGTTCGTTTTACCAACATAATTGCAGTCGAGATACCAATACGTAGTGATAAGAGAGTTTTCCAAATAAGTCGCATCCGGTTCATGAAGTTGTATACTATGAAAAACTTCGGTTGCATTTGATATGTACTCGGAAGTAGGAGACGTTCCGTTTTGTTTCAAGGCCATTTCTCCATTTAAGAAACCTACGATAATTGTTATCAATTAATCTTATGATGATATTTGATAACATATTAAAAAAGTGTGTTTACTTGTGAGTGAAAAAGATTTTCTTTCACTACATTCTGGCCAATCAATGATAATTGTGGGAGTAAATACTTCAACTTGTACTTTATACAAGCCAGGGTGATAACTATCTGGTGGATAGGACACTGTCCAGTTGGACTGTGCGTTCGTTGTAACCTGTAAACGAGATTCCACTTTCTCAAGAACGAGACTTATACAAACATACAAAATTTGTTATAAAGTTACCTCCGCACGATGTTGTGGATTTGCGTTATCTCGCCATTTATACTTGAATGTTCCTTTCGGAGATGAACCTCCTCTAACGTACAAATTAGCAGTAAATGTGATATTTGCTCCAATTATGACAGGACCATCATCAATTATAGTAACATAGTAGTCATTGCCTGTGAAAAAATTCAATGATCGATAGTTTACAGAAGAGTATCAGCGAATACAATAATAATTATTGCAACCCACATACAAATAGGAATATAATACATCTCAATACGTACCAGAAACACCGACCACGAAAGCTAGTAAGATTAGCCACATTCTTCGGCTGGATAACAGTTAGATTGTAAGAATTCCTCGAAGACAATGTAAGTTGTAAGATAATACTATTATTCAGCAATCAGTCTCACTCATCATACTTTTTTTTTTTCAAACAGTATGACGAATTAAAAAGAACGAATTTCAGCAAGTTTCGGAAGTCAAAACCACTTAGTACGTCTTGTCAAGCAATTATTTCGAACTACAAATAAATTGTAACTAATACAAATAATACCAATACGTTCTGAAAATTTTTATCGCTCAACTTTATACTTTTTGTTTTGTTGTTTTTTAATCAAAATAATATCCAAATGAAGGGTTTTTTGGAACTACGAATTTTTTTGCATCGAAAACTCATTTTGATAGGAGCGATAGGATCTGGAATTCTTCAGCAAAAGAGACGGTACCTGGTGGTAAAACGATGAACTACTGAAAACGGGGATTTCAATAATTATTCCAACATAAATAATAAATACAATGAAAAATTGAAAGCTTGAAACAAATTTTTTATAAATGCTTTTTTCACAACGGGTTTAAATTAAAACACGAAATTCAGGGATAAAAAAAAACATGTTTGAAACCAAAAAAAAAATGTTTAAAGCAATAAAAAACGTTTTAAATGTTTGTTTTTTTTTATTGTGTACTGTTTTCTTCGACCATATACCATGGACTGCTAATGGTCGTACAGAAACGAACACCAAAGTGAAGCAAACAATAACAACATCATAGATGCGCTCGCGCATGCGTGGTGATATTTCAGGAATGAAAATGAAAACGCATCGAAATTTTCAATGATAAGAATGTTAAAGCAACATCAAACTACTGATTTAATTTCATTAATAATACTCAATAATTAAAATTAACTTAAAAAAAGCATATTAATAATTATTTCAGTGAAACTACGCATGCGTCAGCGCATCTAACTACTGTTGTTGTTGGATTCAGTTTCTACCATTTAAATTAGCAGTCCATAGTATATGGTCGAAGACTGTTTTGAACATACGAATCGAATGCAAACTTTGCTGAAAAGTGGAAAAAGACAAGTAAATGACATGAAACAGCATAAATCGTAAATACTAAAGAAATACCGTAAACATATTACCGGTAAATGCCCGAAAGGAGAAGTGTCGGCCTAAACTTATTTTTCTGTGTCGCTGTCTCGACTCTTGTTCGTTAGTTCCCCCTCCACAACTTATGAAGTTCAATGTTCATAGTTCATAATGCTGCTAACCTTCGAGAATCGTTTATTTGTGTTTGTCATCGGTACCGTTCTGCCACTCCCGCCTGAGTTGCTCTTTGAGTTTTTATAGTGAATTTCTGTGTACTTGTAGATTGTGTAGAATAATTTGTGGTGTAAAATGTAAATAGAATGTATTTAGTTATTGTTCGTTCGAATTGCCATAAAGTAAATGTTCCGCGTCTTTTTAGCGACAAAATATTTTTCATTTAATTGTAAATGTTCGTAATCTTTTTTGTGAATTCGCGTTTTACCGGTATCTAGTCTTATTAAAATGGCGGATGTTGATTTGAAACCGGATTTTACTGATCCGGACTTGAAGTATCTATCTGTCGATAGAAATACATTCAATGATCCTACTACTCAAGCAGAATGGACTCAAAAACGATTGGTATGGGTTCCTCATGAAACACAGGGATTTGTTGCTGCCAGCATCAAAGGAGAAAAGGGTGATGAGGTTGAAGTGGAAATCGTTGAAACCAGCAAACGAATGCCGGTAGCCAAAGATGATATACAGAAAATGAATCCACCAAAGTTTGATAAAGTTGAAGATATGGCTGAGTTGACTTGCCTTAATGAAGCTTCTGTTTTACATAACATAAAAGATCGTTACTATTCTGGTCTCATTTATGTAAGTATAAGTTCATCAATTCGATCAGGTTTTTTTTTCAATTTTAACCGAAGCTCAAACGGTTGAATAGCTTTAGTTGAGTTGCTTATAATATGTACAACGATGACTCGACTACAGCTTAGTTGGTGTGCGTTAATTACACAAAAAGTTCTTCACCTTATCTGTGCGATCTCAAGTGGTATCTGTCTCATTTAGTATGTAAATTTTTTATTCAAACTATGATTGTATCAGGGCGATTTCTCCTTCGAGTAATTAATCTATTGAATTGTTGAATGTCATCAAACGATAATATTGCGGTATACTTTAATTGATATCTTCGTTATCATATTTCCGTTCAGTTTGATTGATGACTTGTGAACATAAAGTTCAAAGTAGAAAGGCGATTTTAGCCGGCATTTAAAAAAATGGTTTCGTGTATCTATCGACTTAAGCTGGAAAAATTTACCCATTTCTCTGTCCTACTAACCTTCGCACCCAAAAAATCCAATGAAAAATTATTCCATGTTTTAATATTTCTAAAGATTTCGATTGAGTGAAATACCTATAACTTGGTGAACGAATTCCTCAAAAAAAATCGATGATAACGATTTTTGCAGTAAATTACCAAGCTAAATTCTGTATTAAAATTTCTTCATTTTTTAAATTTTGGGAACAGTTTTTGAAGAATTCTAAGGTGTTTCATCGAGCTACATTTTCATCATCTGTTTTGAAAATAGTTCAACTTTTTTGATCATTGATTCTCAAAAAGAAAAAACAGTTCATTCAAATTTTTTCGATTAAGTCAAAAATGTTGATGGAATGAATGGGGAAAATTGAACGCAACTTCCAGAACACTTTATTCGTCTTTTCATGCATGTATAAGCGACGGCTTCACGATTTTCTATGTCTCATTGCTTCTGAGTCTTCGTTCAAGGCCATCAACATGATGCGCAAGGTGTTTTTCACTTTATTAAACGGCAACAAAATCCGACTCGACGTTCATAGAAAAATAAATGGCGTGTGTACGACGGATACGCTAATATCTTTTCAATCTAGAATTTGTATCGTTGGTTTTTTTCTTCACATAGATAGAAGCAATAATACCTTCGCGCCCTTTTTAATCATCCATCCAGCTAGCTGAACCGTTAAACATTCATTAGTAATGGGCATAGCGCCTTGGTAATGAACGCTTTATTATAAATTTTGAGTGTTGTATTGTGTTACTAGCTATATGAAATTGTGGGAGTGTTATTGAGTACGCAGTCGTTGTATCAAATGGAAACAAGTAGAAAATTGCTGTATTATCTTCTTTTTGTCAATTTTCCAGAGAGAAGCTAGCTAGTTTTATAGATTTTGATGGGATAGATCTTTAAAATGATTCTCCTAACGTCCTTTCGTTTGTAGATTCAGTATTTAAGGCAGGGCTCTTTCATTGGATGTAACCACTTACTGCCTAGGCATTAGACGTACGTAGATAGTAGATATTGATCGATTATTCTTCATTTAAAAATTTTTCGAAAATTGCTTCAGTTCAAACTAGACCTCAACCAGTTATGTGTACGCGCCGTCGTATATTTTTCAGTCTATCGTAATCCCTTCCCAAAATTGATATTAATGTAATCATACGTACCTTACGCATCGAATTCGAATAACGATGTCGAACATAGGCGGATCAGAATAAGCAAATAACGTTCAATCTTAACAGATATTAAAAATCATTTTTTTGATTTCTGCCTTCATCGAGATCGAGAAGATTTACGAATTTAGGCACGGTACGGGTCGCGCGTTTCGGAATAAGGCGCGAAAACGCGCTGTATGTATCCGAGTCGTCGTGAATGCTGAATGGAATGTGTGGCGGTTAATTTCTTCTTGAAGGTCATTTCGTAGCGACGCGTTTTCTATTGTTTTCTTTCTTCCGTCTCCTTGTTTGTGAGAAGTCCACGATCGCGACATGTCGACGCTAATGTAAGCCCTTGCTGACGTATCGGAATGTGATTCATCCTGTAACACGCGTTCCAAATTCAGCAGATTATAATGTAGAAAAATTAAATCAACGAAAAACTTTCGCTCTATACACGTTATTTGGATGACCTGTTCGATTAGTCATGTGAATTTACGCAAACGATACGGATACGGATTCCCATCTATTCGGAAATGCGTAATCGATGTTTAATTTGTCGGCGATTTCTTAGAAACGCTCTTATTCTATGATTTTTCAATTGACATAAAAATATCAGCGACGAAAAGAGAAAACACATCGATACTTTTTTTGTATTTTTGACTATGATTCGATCTTTGTTAACGAGTCACTTCGTTGAAATCGATCGAAGAAAGAAACCACCAATCGGTGACGTTTGATAACCACAATAGTGTTTGTTATCGTAGTTCCCTTTGTTACGCGTTTAATTACCTAATGATAAAAACGAAAGGTTAACGACTTGCTATGCTGGTTTATAACGACGAATGTCGCATTCTACGTATTTTGGACGCTTTGGAATGGTTTTGAGATTTTAAATGCCATCTAATCGATTAGATGACGTACACACTACCCATACAGTCACACTATACAGTGGTACATGTCTCACATATCTTTAGTGTATTTATGAAAAATTGATGAGCAAAGAGAAAGAAGAAAAAACAGTGAGTTTGACATTTGGTTTGTTGAACCACTGTAGCCAGACGCCAGTGGTTAGGTTTCAATTAGGATGAGTAATAGGTATTTTTCAGCTAACCGGTTTAATGTGTGTGTTTTTGCTCGAGTTGTTGATAAGGTATGAGATAGTGGGGTTGTGTGTAGCGTACCTTATTTGTGTAAACGATACGTGATGAAACGCTCAGCTATGAAGCGCTGATTTTTCATTTCGAGAGTCGCCTCAAAGTATGCCTTGTTAGTTCAAATTCAAGTTATTTTCGAATTTCGTATGTTCTCCTTTCTAAAAATCGGTAAAAATGCATCGCAATCGCACGTTTTATTGTCATCTTGAAAATGTTCTCTCATCATCGTCATCAAACAACGAATATGAGTTGGAAAAAGGAAGGGTGTTTATTAGGGTGGGTCGTATTTTTTCTTCGAAAAGGACAGGACGCGTATCCACAGTAGTTGCTAAATGACCTCAGAAGAATACTCCATTTTCAAACACCACACCCACTCCCCCAAAAAAATGAGTTCAACATTTTCCAAAATTTTTAAATCTCAGAAAAAATTGATTTTCGTGTCATAAAAGTTTTTTTGTGAAAGAGGCTCAGTTCAACTATTTTCTAAAATGAACGACGATTGGGAAATTGATTTGGCGTATGGTCCACAGTACAGGCTTAATTCAGACTCTTTCAGAACCAAGAAGGGAAATATACTCAATTTTTGCTTTACATCGATTCTTTAAGTCCAGAGTTTTGTAATGATAGTATATCTACAGGTTCCCATAAAGTTTTTTAAAAAGGAAGTAAAATATATTTTTTAGTGGTATGAACTCCAAAAATAATACGATTGAAGGTAATTTTATGTTATTCATTTTTGAAAGTAGCTGAAATTCGCATTTCTTCAAATAAACTGGAGGCTAAACCTTGAACCTATAGTGGTGGAAGGTAGTATTACTTTAATTCTGTACTATAACATTTATTTACCCTTATGTATTTCTGATGCAACGCGTATGTATACGGACTTACTGGCGATTGCTGCCGAGCCACTCGTGGCGGAGTGGATAAGACATTGCTTTATTGCGCCGATACGTTCCTTACCTCAAAGCTGGGTTTGGTTAGGGTCAATTCATTTATTATTTTTTCCACCCTTCGAATTTTCAAACTTGGAACTTTTAGACCTACGTTCCTTACCTCAAAATTGGGTTTGGTTAGGTTTAATTTATTTATTGTTTTTCCACCGTCCGAAGTTTCAGTGACTCATAAATATTTTTACAAGTGCAAAAAGTTTGTTTCCGCCACTTTTGTTCCAAGGTTTAGCCCTTAGTTTTAAATAAAAACGATGATAGGTTTAAACCATCCCTAAATTTGAAAAAAAAAAAAAAAAGGAATTGATGACTATATTTCTTTCTGTTTTTGAAGGTTGAAATATGTATTTTTGAATACAAATAAATTTTAAATTGCTCAATACTTGATTTTAGTTTTAAACTTAGAACTTAGAGGCTTCTGTAAATTGTGATGTGGAATTTTATTAAATCTTTTTGGAAAATTTTGCCCCTATTGTGAAACAATCCCCTGCATTTAGAAAAAAAAAATTAAACAAAGAAACAAACAAGAAAAAAAAACAAAAACTAAGTGCTGTTCATTTTAGCGTGTACTGCAGGTCCATGATAGGGAGAATTGGAAAAATTTGGTTTAACATGGTGGGTCGATGATTCTGATTCGTTATTTTTTAGGTGGGGGGAGGGTAAATTATGACTGAATTTCTGATCGAGGTGGGAGTAAAATTATTCAGTCAAATATATTTTCTTTTGGAATTGTGTCCCTTTTATGTTGGTGGAGTTACAAAAGGGGGCACTCGAATAAATATTTTTATTCATTATAGGCATCATCGATGATTCAATATATGGAATAAACTTATTAAGGTTTTTGGTTTTTTTTTTTTTCGTGGCTTAAAGAAAAGTTTTATTGCGATGTTTAATACCATTTGGGGGTTGCGTGCTAGATTACAAAGAACAAAGAAGAGTATTTCACCAAGTCAAGATGTTCCGGACAGTACCTCGTTCTTCGATATTGTACTTTTATTCAACCGAAAAGAAAAATTTTTCATAATCGGCAAAATGTTATTGGCGTTATCAAAATGAGTGCTAAAGTGGAGCCTTTCTTTTTTTTTTCAAATCTCACGAGATGCTGAAAATTAATTGATGATTTGAATTTTCGTTACGTACGTGTGCCATATTTCGCTGTGCAAAGATGAGAAAAGATAATTTCGACTGTTTTTGAATTTTATTCGAACCGGCGATATGAAATGGAATTACTCAGCGGTAGCTCGAGGACTTATTTCCCGGTAGAATTTTATAATTATTCGTGATTAATACGTGCTTGAAAAAGAAAGAAAGAAAAATTTGAAGAATGCGTACGAAGTAACGTGCTAATTTTCGCTGTTCATATCGTGCTTATTGTTCCAAAGATACCTGTATTAATAAATTACTTTTTGTACCAACGTATGTATGGTATCGTGATCATGATATGTACATACGTATTACGTAGACGTACGTATTTATCGCAAACCACGCTAGATGCTGCGTATGTTGTTGAGCTTATTAGGTGTTAATATTTGAGGTGCTGCATTTAGGTACGTTGAGTGCGTATGTATGCGACATATTCATATTTTATATGCCGCCAATTCGGTCATAAATCAGTTGATTATTGTGTACAACCACAAACGTATAAGATAGCTTCGGAGCAGAGGGGCAGTCGATCGTCAGTTAATTCGCTTTTCGTAGCAGATAAACTTTATACGTACGTACGAGTATAATAGTAAAACATACGAGTGCGAGTGCAACTCGTACAAACGAGTAACAACAAAAAGAATGTACCACCCATGACGTCATTATACCTGCGAATTCTTTTCTTATCGCGTATTTGGCGTATATGGTATAGGCCGAGCTAAGCTATTTTCTCTTGCATAGGTATTAGGTGTACCGTGTACCGTATTGTTCGACTTGTGATAAACGCGTACGCCATGCACGCTGACATGACGCCGACATACAGATGCCACGTTGCCTATGCAATTTTTACGTTTTATGTACAATAAGAACGTTGCATTACATTTTTTATAAAAAAATATGTACATGAAGGTCTATGGGTTAATCTCGAACGCCTACAAGTTCAGTACTCATTTCGTCTGTTTTGATGAAATATACTTGATATAAAGTATAGGTACGTGTTACACGAAGAGTAGCGAGAAATCGCGCAGATAAAAGTCATTAGCGTGATTTTTCGTTGTCTTCATCTTGCCTTGTACATATTATGTATATTAGCGTGTTGGAAAAAAAATTCCCATATGAGAAACGCACACTTGACCGTATGATTCATTATTTCATAGTCATACATTTAATTGGTTACAAAGTGAGACCTGCGACGTGATTTATCCGTCTGCCTTTTCCAGCATTCGCGGGCGGTATCACATTTCACCTCCATTTTTATTTTTGGTGCTTTTCAAACAAATTAAGTCGAAACGAATTTCACTATGATATTATTGGATGATTGTAAATTTTGCAGACTTATTCCGGACTGTTTTGCGTTGTGGTCAATCCGTACAAGAGGTTGCCCATATACACCGAGAAAATTATGGAAAGATATAAAGGCATCAAAAGGCACGAAGTTCCGCCACACGTTTTTGCAATTACCGACACTGCCTACCGTTCTATGTTGCAAGGTGAGTAAACTCGAAAAAAATGCTGTCTGCTCTCGCAGATTGCTTCGAAATGTTGATTTATCAACGCGCTGCGCGATTATTCGTGTATCATGCTTACACACTATACTTGACGCTAATGGAAAGAAGAGAGATTGAGGCGATATTCGTAGGAATTTCTGAAAGAGGTTTTTTAAAATTTTTGATTCGAATCAAAATGGTAGCTCATTGAAATTCCGAGAAGGAGTTGGAGATACCTTCAACGCCACTACATCTTCGACTTTTGTATTGAATGATGAAGTAACGTAGTTATTATAACGTATCGTAATTTCAGCATCTCAAGTGGATTTGGAGAAGAGTAATAGCAAAAAATGGGTTTTCGAGGAAGTTTTGAGTGGTAAAATTTCCTCGCATCTTCACCAAATACACTTAGAACAGTCGAACTTTACATGTGACCTTTGACTGAGTACCGAATTGATCCAAAATGGCGGGATGGTCAAAGTTTGAGGAAGGCTTGAAGAGTCTCAAATAACATACGGGTTCATCGTGATTACAGTGATTAAGAAGTGTACTTTATCATAAATTCACTCGAGTGGGTAATGCTCAAAGTTTATTTCCTTGAGACTGAGTGAGCAGTGTGTACATCATTTCTCTGAGTGCATTGCTTACTAATGACGTCAATATGAGCGACTGCGGGGTGATGATACCAACAGCCAGAGTCGCATTAAGCTAGTGCGGGAACTGGTGCTACTGACGGTTTCAAGCCTTCGCAATTTTTTAATCATAGCCTTCTCACTCTGTATCATTTTCTCATTTCTCATACGTATATTTTGATTTTTTTGGTGAGAATTTTCAATTGTTCTGTTTTAATAGAAATTCTTGCTGTTGTTTTTGTAATTTAAAAGTTTCAAAATTATGTATTGTACAAAGCTTGTCCATTTTTTTTCCCCCATCAAAAATCATATGCGCAAAACTTGAAAACTTTTGTTGTCCTTATTTTTCTTGGAAAATTTTTGATTTTTACTAACCTCATAGTTTTTGTTCTTCAAAATTATGTAATATGTATTTAAAAAATCTGTTGAGAGGGCGAGAATACTTTTTTCCAAAATTTATATCCTTTCAAGTGCTTAATTCTTTACAATATATTTGAAATAAGATTTGACTATTTCTTTCCACCCAGTAAAAGAAGATTAGGGAAAGAATGATTAAATATATTTTAATGCATCAAGTTATGGTAGTGTCGATAATCATACATTGTGAACGAAAAGAGGGTCCCAAACGACGAGGCTCCCTTTTAATTCGGGCCTGCCAACAACTAGCAGTGCATCAGTCTTGATGAGCATTGATAACATTTTGGTCAGTCCTCTCATACTGTATATGTAATAACGCCAAATAAAATTTAGTTGCTCATGTTGACGTCACTCAGAACTAAATATCTCTTATTTTTATGGGTTAGTAAGATGAGGCTCTTTTCTCAAAGAATGCCCATCAAAATGTTCAAATTATTTCGTTGGCTAGCGCGAAATGATGTAACATGCTTCAGAAGGGCTATCCATTCTGGTAATGCGGAAGAAAAACGAAGGTCATTTGCCTTAGAAGAAACATTTTGCTTATGACGGTTTCATGCGACAAAATGAGCTCAAGTTACTGAGTTGGAGCGAAAAACTGCTTAGGGTAATTACGTCGTGAAATTTTCTGAATCTCACGTATATATTTCCACACAAAATCTACCTAGAAAGTTGTAACTTTGTATGTGGAGGTAGTTGAGGAGCCGAATACGACGTCTTCAATTTGGTTCAAAATGGTGATTGGTAAAAATTTGAGAAATACTTGGAGAACTTCAAATAACTCAAATGTAATGTATACGAGCCTATAGAATTACTGTGACAAAGAAGTACACCATCTCGCAGATGATGTTTGAGGAGATGGACTTCGGTTTCGAACCTGACAAGAGGTTAACGCATCATGGGCGCTTTATATTGAGCTGGAAAAGTTTTCATTGTACGTTTTTTAGTTGTTTTTTTCATCATTGTTTCCTTTTGCTTTCGGAAATACGAATTTTTTATTCGGAAAGAAAAAAATGAAAAAAATCATGTCTTGCCTTTTTTTCATCTTTTTTTTTTTTACAAAATAATGTGGTATTTTTCTTATGTTCAACAATCGACTTGTCGGAATTAATAAAAATAATAATTTTGGAGTTCAGCAGTAATTCATCAGTTTTCATTATGAATAATATTTTGCCCTTACAACTAATAATCCATATTCCTACACTTCGATCAGTTACAAGGAGGACACAGACTACGAAAATAAGCAAGAAAAAAAACACGAGATTTCAGTGCGAAATATTTGATTAAAATTCTTCAAAGAATAATTAATTTCAACTTGAGAGAAGGTATATGAAATTTTAAATTCAATGTACTTGGTACTTACCTACTTGATATTTTTTATTAAGATTTAAACAATGAAGAAATTTTTCAATTTTAAAAGAAAACGTCAGCTTGTCTAAGCATTTATTTTACCGATCTGTCATCTTGTATGTTATTGAGTAATTTGAAGTTGTAATTTTTTTCTTTCGTTCTTTCGAACTGGCGATAAGAAACTCGAACAATATTCGAAGATTCTTACTGGTCAACCGATCGTTATCGAGTATTTTGTTTCGGCTGAAATATAAATTCACATAGTTTTGCAACGTATGCGAGTAAAAGCCCATGCGTTTGCGGTGTGCAGTAGGAGGCCGGGGCCCGTCCGTGGTTGAAAAGAAAATTTACGCCGCACGCTGTACGCCGAGCACGCACATAGACGGTACGTGTACAGTGTGTACATAAGCTACATACCGCTAACGGTCTCGGGTCTTCCATATGTTAAGCTGGTGAAACCAGTCATCAGGCCGCGCCGGTCGATGAGAAACGGAAAAAATCCAATATGGACTCCCGCGTAATACGACGAACCAGGTTTTGTTCGATTCGATTACGTCATCGTTTTAGAAAGAATTTTACAACGTTACGCTTATTTATGTTAGGCGTCGTCTTCGCCATCGCCATCGCCATCGTTCTTGCTGGTTAATGCTGTAGCTTCACAATGCACATGTACGAGTACAAAGTATTTAGCTCTGCTCTACCTTGGTACGGCTGTCTGCGTTATGGCCAACTTGACGCCGCACCACGCTGTTCGATTATTTACATCGTTTTTCCATCTGAATTTTCGTATAATGCGAGTATACTGTTGGAAGTTCAAAATTTTGATAATTTTACGCTTTCGCTTGTGTACGCGATTAGAAAAGAAAAAGAAAATCACGAAACTGGCGCAACCTTTTAGGTAAGACGCGTGACGTCCGTTAGTGACACGAACAGCTGCCATGCCGGTGCTTCCGAATATTGTTTTAATGTACAGCCGCAGCCACAGCTACAGGCAAACTGCAGACGTCGCGTCGCGTGATAACGACCAAGGTGTGTACCTGGGTACTGCGTAGTGTGTAGTCTTTCGTCAATGAGAACTTTATGGAGATGCGTACGCGGCGACACATTTTGGTCGCGACTAGCGGATTCTTTTCATTTTCTTTGTCGTAAACGGAAGCACGAGCCGAACGTACTATATAACGTGGCGTGGCGTTGCGTCGCGGTGTACGAACGAAGAACAGCCGAATTACTTGTCAACTGCCGCGTGTGGTATAAGTTTAACGAACGAGTGTCAGAATCGAATCGAACGTGTAGAGCGTTAATATATGTACTAATTATTGCTTGGCTGTATGCATAAAATGAGGCCAATTCGATCGATACGATAAAACGGTATTCTCGACAAGTGCCTGTTTGGACGGCTTCTCGAAATTTTTCGTCGTTTTTCCACGAAAACCGTATTACTACTCTTCAGTGTTAATCGTAGAAGGGAACAATGCTCGCGCCAATTATTGTAAATAATGAATTTACCGCGCCTGCTAATGAAATAGCGACTCGCCTCGCCGGACGTGTCGTCTCGCGTCCGTTCGTTCAACGTATAAAAATGTATGCAGCCTCAGCCTACCAATACCTTAGTACGAACGTTATCAAGACTGGTTGAGCAGAGTGATTCATAATGTGGGTAATGTAAAGCTGTTAAGGTATATCTAGATATGTACGAGTGCGTATAGAAATGGATGCTACGAATTCTTCCGATTAACCAGTTTTTTAGAGAGAGAGACGAAAGGTGTGCGCTTGTATAGGTATCAGACGAAGGCGGAAACAAACTTCAGACAACGTGATTTACATTGGTATGGAGTGTGGACTTTTCACGCATTTGCGCCTTAAAAGTATGTAAGATGCGACGCTACGGCGCGACGACGCTCAAATGTCGCATGATGTCATTTTAGCAAGGTGTGCGAGATGACGTGCGAAAGATTACAACTGTATGAAACAAACACGATAAAAAATAATTAATTACTTCTGAAAAATAAATAAACGAACAAACGATAATGAAAAAATATGTGCTTGTGCCATTTGTATTCCATTATCAAAGAGATCCAAATTAGAAACGACCGGGCGAGTGTATGCTAAATTCCTGCTTAAAGAGAACACTACGAATGTTTCGACCTGAACGAAGGTCTTCAAAGTTAAAATGTAAATTTTTCGACAGATATAAGAAATTACACTGAGTCAAAAATTTACGAAATATTTTTTTAAATTGCTACAAAAAGTTGAGAAGATACCAGAGTATTTGAAGGGCTTACTTTACCTAATTTAGTGCTGCTTGAAAATGAACACCTCAACTACGAATGAATAAATTTTAAATCATGCAGAAATTTTTACCATGAGTAAGTAAGTAAGTAAATAAACAAACAAATAAGCAAATCTTCCAAAATTGAACAAAATAACTAACGCTACTTCGTATGTTGAATACTCTAAAATGAAAAGTCCGGTTAAACCTGTCTTCCCCGAATTTCATCACTTACCACTTACCGCACAAGTGAACCTACCAAAATAGAAATATGATCTCATGTCATATCACGCCAATTCACGTTTGATGATTTTCAAAGTATTATCAACTGCGAATGCCTTCAACTTCCAGACAAATTTTGGAATCAAACTATTAAATTTTATTGCGATTATTAGTGAGATAACGTGAAGTCACATTTTTCCCCCTCGAAATTTCTTGAACTATGGAAACTTATCGTATTGACTTCTATTGAATTTTTAGTCTTTTTATCTAGTTCCATTCGAGTAATCCGATCAAATAAAAAAACGTGACCTCGTGTAAAATCACCCTTCCTCATAGTCAACCGAATTTGAAATGTAAGTCAGCTCTCCAGGAGAGTTAAGTAATTGAAGGCTGGGTAGCGTGGTTTGAGGCGAGATCGGTCTTTTCAACTCGAAGAGATTGGCTGAGTGAAAGTTCATGTTATACTCGTACGAGTATCTTGCGATTTTAACTTCGAAATTAAATTTTTTACAACCTTAGTTGACGAACTTTTGTGAAATCTTCAAGATATTACACTTTACAATCTCGAAATATCTTGTAAATTACACATTTTACAAAAAAAAAAAAAGCAAAAAAAACTACAAATTTGTTAGAGAAGAGAGCTGAGAATTTAAATTTTCTAGAACTTGGTTTATGGCGGATTCACGTGAAAATTACATCGCGTCAGTATAAATCGCCTGTCCAGCCATTTCTAAGATACCATTTCTAAGATAGATTGATTTGAAATGTGTATGACGGTTTGCATATGTGTGGGAAAAGAGCTGAATAAGTTTTGAAGTCGATCTACGTACAAAAAGTTGAGTTTTTGAAGGGCAGAGATGGGTCGTGCTATTTTTTCGATGACGGGAGTGGCGCGAAAGAAATTGAATTTTCCGCGTCCGTAGTATGTCGATAAATGGATTCAGAATAAAACCCAGTTACTCTGAGTACTTTCCGTGAGTCATTATCATGTGTAATAGCCAATAGGTAGTGAAATCTAATCGTTACTTGTAATTACACCTAGCTTTTTTTTCATGGAAATTATGTAGGATTTCAACTTAAATATAAAATGAAAATGAAAACAAGTAGTTGGAATTGTACATTTTGTTTTAGTTTGATACGAAGCATTTTTCTCCGTTTCTTTGATTCCTAAAATCAATTACTTTTACATTGAAAATTCGAGCTATGGCGATGTTCGCTTTTCTCAAAAAAAAAAAAAAAAAAAAAAAAAAAAAAAGTAAATTTAAATCAGTCTTAAGCCTTTCCCGCTCCGCTTCCAAAAGAAAAGAAACATCTTCACTAATTGAAAATTTACTTATTGTTTATTGTATAATTTGTTTTTTCAGATCGAGAAGACCAATCGATTTTGTGTACCGGTGAATCCGGAGCTGGTAAAACCGAGAATACCAAAAAAGTGATTCAGTACTTAGCTTACGTAGCCGCCTCGAAGCCTAAAAGCTCTTCCATCGCACCCCATGCGGTAAGCTTTCAGCATTCTCTTGTAACTTCTTTTTCTGTGTGTATTATTACTTCCTTTTCATCTTTGAATTGACCTAGCGTCGCGGGTAGTCTTATTAAATTGTGGATGACCGTTATCGACAGATTAGTGTGCTCATAAACGTAGCACATCTATTTTGGTTGCAGTTATTGTAAAGCGACTTCTTATTGAACATTATTGAAAAAGAAAATGAGCGAAAAATGATTGATCGTATCATCTGTACTTGTGACAATGCGAATTGATATTGCTCTTTACTGTGTTCAGCTTGAACATTTTTTCGTCATTATTCTTTCCTGTACATAATTTGATACCCTTCTCGATGGTATTCGTTTTAATGTTTTGAGTTATTTATTTGTTTATTTATTTTTATTTATTCGACTTCATTTTTGCGTAATAAGGACGGGCTAGTTATGCCATTTTAAACACGAACGCGATTGAAATCGTACACTGGGGAAAAATTTCCATTTTTCTCGACGTTTTTGTTTAGAAAATATCCCATAATTGTTTATGGTAAGGTATCGAGTGGTCAACAATAGCGACGACGTTATTTTGATTAGGTCAGCTAGAATTATTTTCATTGTATCGCTTTGTCGAGTAGAAATTCCGTAAAGTAATTTTTCTCGTTGCTGTCACGGCGAACAATTGCGATTCAAACCTTCGGCCCAATAATTCGATACAAATGAGCCGCCTTGATGCTAACTAAAATATTATTGAAGGTTCTCGTCTGTTCGTAATTAATTTGAATGCGTTCGTTGGTTACTAAAGTTTTATGTGGTGAAAATCTTGTACATCTTTTCGTTGATTTTTTGCCCCAATGAACAACGAACCCGATAAAAATGGCGTTTTTTATTTTATATATTAATTTTTATTTCGGTCACATAGGCGTTTATAAATTGTACGATGGTGTCGTTTCTGTATATGCGTTCGCGATTATGAAATAAGGCGGAATTTGTGTCGCTTTTTAACGAACCATAACAACCTACCAAAGATGGAATTGTTTCTGATTTGTGTGCCTCTCTTTCGTGTCGTATTCGTATCGTATAGTATCCATAACTCCTGGTACATATAGGCGCGCATGCTATTTAATAAGCTCTCTTCTTAGCACAAATTTCTTATCGCCCACATCCACATTCGTACAGGTCGCATCGTCGACTGCCGCGTCGCGATATAAAAATGAATGAAAAAATAAAGTTTAATTCCTTATAAGGATCGTTTTGTTTAGGCGTTCACATAATCTACAGTATGCGAATGACACGTTCGGTTTTGAGAAAACATCGCGTACTTTTTTTTTTTTAATGAGTCGAATGCGAGTAAATCGTGGTAACTGATTTATATTATTCGATCACATTGAAGTAGGTAATTCCGGTAATCAAACCTTTCTGTGCTATGGACGGTAGCGTAAGGTGTCTTAAGAGGAGTGCATTAAGCAAAACTTTAAATAATATACTTTTTTCAAAAAAAAAAAAAAATAGTAAGAAATACAGGTTATTCAAAAAACATTCTTCTACAAAAAATGATGAAAACTAGTAGATAGGTACAAACATTATAAAAAGTTTAGTAATAGAAAGAAAATATATAAATGTTATGTTGGGAAAATCAAAAAAAGAAATTTGGCCATAAAAAAAGGCGCACAGCATTCGTAAAAACACGCAACAGAAAAAATCAACACAGTGCGTAATAAAAGAAATTAGTGTTATCTCAAAGAAATGAGTGAAAATCCGGAAAATATTTTGGCATCTGAAAATTGAGCTTTTTATGCGTACAGTAGAAGAAAGTGGCACTCTCAAGAACTTGGCTGCTGTTATCACGTTTATTCAGAGTGCTGAATTCGGGGTTTTCCACCAAACTTTAGAACCAAGCTGTCATCACATTAGGGACTTCGACACCTGATAGAGCTTTTTTTAATACCTAGTAACATAATTTTTTCATCATGTTTTTCGTAACTTCGTTATTTTTCATTTTTATTCATCAAGCTTGGCTCTACGCATGCATTAAACACACTTCGTCGCACCTGAAAAATATCAGCTTATCTCTTATTTTTATAGCTGAGAATAAGGTTCATACATTTGTATGTATTTTTTTTTTTTTGGTTTTTAAATTTTTATTAATTTCTTTATCATTTTTAAGCATTTATTGTTGTTATTTTTTATTTATTTAATTTTTTCGCTTAGTTTCCTGCAGTGAAGTACTGTATGCAATTCATAATTTGAAATATTTAAAAAAAAAATCAAATTTGAATGTTGAAGTACAGCCCCGCTAGTTCTGTAGAAGTATCGCGTTTGGCTCGAAGATCTTTGCGTTTTTCATTCAAAAATTTCCCCTCAGCCCAAAAAATAATGTTTATCAATTTTCAGCTCCTTCCCTCGTGAGAATGAAGTGAAAAAATTAATTGTGTATTTTATTTACTTCTCCTTTTTTCTACTTTTGAAGGTCGGCGGGGAGGAAATAGTGAACTTCTTGAAAATTCGTGTATTATATTCAACAACTTCTATTAGACACCCTATACACACCATGTTACTTGATGGGTAAAATTTTTTCGTTGGTTTAATTCAACTCCATATCTTTTAGTCAATATTTTGGGACTTCATAAAAAGCATTGAAAAGCAATTGGTGAGTCATTGGATGATTTTTTTGTTTGCGTTCGAATCGACAGATGAGGTGTGGCCAATGCAAATATTCGCCGAGTAATGAAGTATGTGCTTGAGACACAGCGTATGCTCAAACTGCGTGTGTACTTGTGCTATTGAAACGGAATGTCGAGAAAACGCAGAGGGGGTGGAAAGGAGAGATGAAAATCGAAAAAATTCCATATCTTATGTGAGTCTTACATGATCAATGAAAGAACACGAAATTATGACCGTATATATTTGGAGAACGACGTACCCAAGTCTATGACTACACTACATTAATCTAGTCTCGTTGTAGCAAGACTTACTAGAAATAAGATTGTTGTTGTTGTTGTTGTTGTTTTTTAAATTAACGAAGGCTATGTCCTCAGATGGATATGACGAGATGACATATAGGCATATCGGTAATATTAATGTTTCTATATTACTGTAATAATCATTTTTTCCCTCCGGTTTTATTTTATTAGCGATAGCGGCGGTATATAGACATAAAAGTGATGACTGTTGTTGTTGTTGGTGTCGTCGTCGTCGTCATTATTATTACAATCATTATACGGGTGTAGTTGCGCTTGTAATCGTATCCATTATCAGCTCAGCTGTTGTCCTAGTTGGTCGGTTACCATATTAGGTTACGATTTGCCAGCTTCGTATGTATGTACTTAGGTATTGTCGAAGCGGTCTGATTTTTAAGTCTATTTATGGAAGGTGTTATTGGTGCTGGATAAACGCGAGGACGTTTCACCGTAACGTGGTTTACTCGATATACTCAGACTCTCGTATGTAATATGTTAACGTATGATTTGTGTGCGAAAAATTTCATCCATTCGAATTTGACGTTTGCCGACGAATGGATATTGAATACATACCGAAGTACCAACCAAGGTCAACGAATAGAGACGCCTATAGTCTCGGCTTCCAGCTTTCGTTCGTGGCGTTTTCGTAGCCTTGGTTT
Organism: Phenacoccus solenopsis; assembly: GCA_009761765.1. Classification (NCBI taxonomy): domain Eukaryota; kingdom Metazoa; phylum Arthropoda; class Insecta; order Hemiptera; family Pseudococcidae; genus Phenacoccus; species Phenacoccus solenopsis. The sequence continues at coordinate 51,153,444 of CM019753.1, forward strand.
GCGTTGCGAATGACGAAGAAAGCACGCTGCGGTGAATTTGCGCGCGCTAAATTACAAATCCGCGCATTGCATTCGCAATTCGCATGCCTTATAAAGGAAATTGGAAGCGCAGACGTCTCTCGAATTGAATGAAAAATATTCGCGTACTATACTAACGCCATATAAGCGCGTGTCAGTTTTCGAATTACGTACGCGGCGTCATACCGGTACTTCGGCGGCGCGGCGCTTTGCTACGATACATTACCATCGATATCATCAAGTAATATAGATTTTATTCGCAACTGTAGCCCCGACCCCGACGACTGTGCATTTATATGACCATTTATAGTCGTAAATTGAACAACTGTTGGAGTTGAACATATGACTAGTATGATTGGCGATGGCGTGTACTTTCACCGCCACGCTTGAAACTTCTTTGTTGGTGTGATTGCTAATTTTGCGGTGTGTTGATCGATGTGTACATAAATACACATATGTAATGTGTGCTATAAGAAGCAGTCGAAGACGACGCCGATGCGATGCAATCGTTTATGCTTTTGTAGATGTTTTATCTCTTTACTCTCCAAGCGACCTAGCCTGTATCAACATAAGTCTTAGGTATATATTATGTTCGTTCTTCGCTGACCGTTGAGGCGATGCTCGTACTGTCGCCTACATCGTCTAGTATTCCTCTTACGATGAATAATGACGCTGACGTGAATAAACTCCGTGAAGTTGAATTCTTCTTCTCAGTTTTATCTGTTCCATCCACAATTTAATTAGCATTTACCCTCTACCCAGCACTCATATCAGTGTAATGTATACGTATGTAGTTGTAATAAAAATTTCGAGTTACCTGTATGCATCCCATTCCCATGATCGATGTAGTAGCAAACGAGCATACGCATTAATTTAGTTTAGTAGCCAAGTTGTTCGCTAGGTTTCTTTTTTCTGTTGTTGTAACTGAAAGAATTTGTGTTCTAATGTTTTACAAGCTTTTCTTTTTTTTTGGGGGGGGGGTGGATTGCAAAATGAAAATCGATAATAAAAGAAAGGCGTGAAAAATGGAAAATGAATGCATACAGTTTATCTGAGCGATCTTGAATAAATTCACTCAGGAAAAAAAAGGCAATCTTAATGTGAGAAACTACTACCTGAATGAAATCAAATTAAAAAAAAATTGGAAATAGAAGTAATATTTTTACTTTTTTTGGGGGGGCAGGATAAACGTAATTCATTTTACTTCGCCTTCTCGTCATCGATTTTATTTGCACTGCTAAAAAGTGAATTGATTTTTTCATGGGCGAAATTCGAATTCATTCTGCAATAAAGTATTCTATGCTTTCACTTTTTATGATCAAAAAAAGGTATGTGGAAAAGAGTGAATCGAAGATTTAGTTTTTTTTGAAAAAATATACCTCCTTTGGGTCTTGAAAGTTATCAGATAATCTATGACCAATGTTCATGAAAAATGATTGGCAATCGCCCAGTACCTAAAGAATTCCCCCCATCCTCTCTTTATAAATTATGATGTACATGTATAACTTCAATTTTAATATTGAATATGGAGATTGTAAAAGTTTCTTAGACTTCTAAAAATTTTGCTTTTCAACATTTTTATGCTCTATAGAATTTTTGTGATGAAGAAAAAGGTTAAAAGTAATAGGGGTGTTTGAAATCCTTTTGAAATTTTAACATCCATGAGACCTTGAAATCAAGTTTATAACCATGATGAATTTTTTTTTTAGCGAATGTCTTGCAAAACTTCAGCTAAAGGGACGATGCCAAAAATTTGTTCGCATATAGTATTTTCTTGTCTTTTTCCAATTTTTAAGAAACTCACATTCTGAATTTTCAACAAAAAGTATTTTTCGATGCCCCATTCATGCGATAAAATTAAGAAAATTTGGTTATTTTTGGGTTATTAGAGTTGAAGTTTTTCAACTTATTAAAAACATTTCATAAAAAGTCATTTTTGACATATTTTAATACTTTAGGTATTAATGGAATTAATTTATATTTTTACTCATCTAACTTGGAAGATAATTATGGTTTAATGAATATACCTGTAAAGTTAGTTTATCAGATGAATGTGCATGCTTTTTATATTTAACAACTATACTTGATGGACTCTTTTTTTTATCTTATGTTTCTTTTGTTTTTGTTTTTTTTTTTCATTTATTATGCGTATGGTATCGATCTGTGGCACGTAATGACATTTGTACCATTCAGGCATCACCTGCACTTTCTATTGTAAGTACACACTGATTATTGATTTTTGAAGAATATTTGAATATTGATAATTTCTTCGACGCATGCGCTTCTATTATTACTATCAATTTTATCAACAAATAAATAAATAATAATTTTATTATGCATACATACTAGTTTTATAAATATCGATTCATATGCGTTGTACATTGCTTATATGTACTTTAAAGTACACCGATGTTCGATATAAATACAATGGTTTCAAAATATGTAACTTCGAGGTGTTCGAAACTTCCACTCTCCGATTTGTCTCAAGTTTTAAAGACTTTGAAGAATGTATTTTTGACCTAGTTGAATGTTTCCTCTTATTGAAAAGTCGTATTTTGTTGTCCAAAGATATAGAAAAAATTAGTCTCTTTTTTTTCTTTTTTAATAATTTGGTGCGTTTGAAATTTTTTTCTTATTGATTCTAAAAAATTTCATATTTTAATATTGAAAAAAAATCATCTTAGCCTTCAAAATTCTATTGGAAAGCTCTAAATAATTTATAGGTGAAATTACCAACATTTTTTGACAGAAAAATATATCTAGGCTAAGTTGTGAAAAATTGATAGAATTAATTTGTTGAAATGTTGGTTTCTTCGGTTTATTCGAAACGATTTTCATCACGTTCTGTAACACGCTTTCCATTTTCGAACTGAAACAAACAAAACAACGATCATTGAAAATATTGGCCAGCTTTAACCATTATATTATTTTATTCGTATTGTGTACATACGGCCAATATCAACCTACTTGACACCATTTAGGGATGATAATATGTACCTTCGGACGCTTTACTCCTCACTTACGAGTACACAGTATTCACGATGTGTGAGATTGTTGGTTTTTGAATACCTATTATATGCTATTACTTATACGTAGTCAACTAACTATTAGTTTATATTTGAAGTGAGATTCACGTTTGTAGACTTGTATAATACGTACGAGCATGAATGAAAATTTTCTCGTTATCACAACGATTAATTTTAGGGATATTTTATTTATTCTGTTTACACGCTTACCGTTTAAATGACAATAGGCCACATTTGAGGTAGGTTTTTAGGTACGTATGCATCAGAGTAACTATAATGAAATTCTTTGTTTTTAATTTTGAATTAATTTTCGCATTTTTCTGTATTCATGAAATCTTGATATTTTGAAATGTGTTTCTATATTAAATTGAAGAAATAGCCGCTATTTTTTGGGGAAAAAATTTTAGCCTTGTCTGGCATCAGTTTGTTTCGAGAAAATCACTGAACTTTACTCTGTGTAAATTTATTGTTCAATTTGACCAAGAAGGAAATTAAGTTAATTTTTTTTTAATTTCATGTATATACGAGAGTGTTGTTTGGTGGCAACGTTTTAAAATACGTACGTGTTTTTCCAATAAGATTGAGAAATTGTAAAATTTTTGCGTCGTAAATGATGAAGTTCTACTGCGGTGAATCATTTCTTCTTTTCCTAATCATCATCGCGCTTATCCTATCGTATTTAGTTTTAATTTATTTGCATGCTTATCGATTTCTAAGTATCACATGTACATATTAGCTACCTTAACGAATACGTATTATTTTCCTCTTATTTTAAGTATTTTACTTTGAAACTTGATTTATCTCTCTCATTTCTTCGAACGAGAAGAAAACGTATTTGCGAATGATTTAATTTATGTTGTGATATTTCAGGGCGAATTAGAACAGCAATTGTTGCAAGCAAATCCAATTCTCGAGGCTTTTGGAAATGCAAAAACTGTGAAAAATGATAATTCCTCCAGATTTGTAAGTACATGTACCTTCTACCTACGCTACCTGAGTACTTCTACTTGCTAATTATAAGTGCGAGTATATACGCGTATAGTTGTTCGTGTTTATGTGTAACACCGTACGTACGAGGTGTAATTAATGCAGCAGGCAAAAGAAAAAGGCGTAACGACGCTATTCAATCAAGCAAACGGCCGTGCACCGCGCGATAATGTCGATTAAAATGTTAACCAAACCAATTGAATTGTATCAACTACTATGTACGCTAACGTTTCAGCGACCAGCGTACTAGTACTCGTATAAGTCGTAACTAATTGAGACGTCGGATTAAAATGCGATGCCGTAGTCCGCTCATACGTGTGATGAGATTGTATGATGCACGTTCCTGGAGGAATAGTTCCTGGTCTTCGACGAATTACCAAACTGAAGCGGGAAAATTGAAAGTTTTTCTCCTTTATAATTTACTTTCACATATCGTTTCGATTTGAGATGTAAAAGGAAATCAATTCCAAGATTTTTTTCATCATCGATCAAGCGAAAGTCTGTAGGCTGTACGCTGCATAGTGTATGCAGTGATTTTTTCGCTTACTTATGCTACTATAAATGTGATATTTCATTCTCGAATATCGATAAGAAATTCAAAGGATAGGTTAAGCCACGTGTAAGAATTTGCTGCTTTATTCGATCGACGCGACGTATTGGTTAACGCGTTTACCGCGATGTGTACAAGCGAGAACGATAAATTTCTCAATTTATTGCTCAACACGTTGCGATGATTATTTTTCTTTCGAGCGAAAAATTTGTGTTTCCGTTTATAAACTGTTTATCTGGTGTATTGAAAATAGCGACGAGTTCATTAAGTAATTAATGATTCGCTATAAATTTGTTTCGACGGCCAGTTCGCTGTTATCTTAGCATTGCGGTACTGATATGAAAATACGTACTACGAGTAGTAGTACATTTCAGTCTCAGCGACTCTAATTCGCGGCACGACTTCGTTATAATTATGAACGTAAATTAGGCTTTAGCATTTTTAATTTTCCTTTTTTGCAACTTGCAGGGTAAATTTATCAGAATCAATTTCGACGCATCAGGTTACATCGCTGGAGCCAATATCGAAACGTATTTGTTAGAAAAATCGCGAGCTATTCGGCAAGCTTCCGATGAGAGAAGTTTCCACATATTTTACCAGTTGTTGGCGGGCGCGTCGCCAGCTCAAAGAAGTACGTGTTGGGTATCGCGTGTCATCCGCTTGTAAAATTCGAATTACAAATTTCGAAATTAAATAGTAAAACGGACTAAACGATTACGTTGTTAATTTCGCAGAGGAATTCATTTTGGAGGATCCGAAAACCTACAGTTTCTTATCGAATGGTCCATTACCAGTACCAGGAGTGGACGATGCGGCCGAATTTCAATCCACCGTAAATGCGATGAATATTATGGGCATGACCAACGAAGACTACTCGGGTAAGGCGTGATTGGTTATAATTTTGCCAAACGGTCAGCATTGGTAGTACATTATATTAATCGATGAGTGTGTCGGCATTTACAGCATTATTCCGTGTGGTTAGCGCGGTTATGCTTTTCGGAAATATGCATTTTAAGCAAGAGCGAAATAGCGATCAAGCTACGTTGCCGGATAATACAGTAGCCCAAAAGGTAGCTCATCTTTTGGGTCTGTCGATTACAGAGATGACGAAAGCGTTTTTAAAACCTAAAATTAAAGTCGGTCGAGATTTTGTTACCAAAGCGCAGACGAAAGAACAGGTCGGTAGTGTGAGAGCTTTCGCGTGCGAGTTGTAAATAGTGCATTATTTTCATATATTATGATTTCGTAATCGTTCGTAGGTGGAATTTGCCGTCGAAGCTATCGCTAAAGCGTGTTACGAGCGTATGTTCCGTTGGCTGGTGAATAGAATTAATCGTTCGTTGGATCGCACCAAAAGGCAAGGCGCTTCTTTCATAGGAATACTCGATATGGCTGGATTTGAAATTTTCGAGGTACTCGATACGATATACCGAATGGTTTTGTTATTACTTGCAGACTTGCTAAAGCGACATTTTCGTTTAATAGCTTAATTCTTTCGAGCAATTATGCATTAACTATACGAACGAAAAATTGCAACAATTATTTAACCACACTATGTTCATATTGGAACAAGAAGAATACCAACGCGAAGGTATCGAATGGAAATTCATCGATTTCGGTCTGGATTTGCAACCAACTATAGACCTAATCGATAAAGTAAGCAACATCCGCTTGATTCGCACCTGTATAAATGTACTTGGTTTAGTAAAATTGGCAAATTTTATTTTGTGTGTCTTTTTTTCTTCAACAGCCAATGGGAGTTATGGCTCTTCTAGACGAAGAATGTTGGTTCCCCAAAGCAACCGACAAATCTTTTGTAGAGAAATTAGTTGGAGCTCACAGTTTGCATCCTAAATTCGTGAAAACCGATTTTAGAGGAGTCGCTGATTTTGCTATTATTCATTACGCTGGAAAAGTAAGCGTGTTTACTAGTTATGCAGTCATTGACAGATTTACAATTTACTATTCCTCGGCTGGATTAAATTGTCGCCTTTTCTAATCTGTTGAAAAAATTGTACTATTGTGGTCTAAGGGATAAACTTTGATTCAGTGCTTCATAAATTGAAATTTATAGTTTTTGTTTTCTCTCGTAGGTCATTGGAACAGAGAAAATAAAATTAAAAATTTACAAATGCTTCTTGTATACGTATTATAAGGTATACGAACTTTTATGGCTTGAAAAAATCATTTAAAACTGTTTAATTTTTAAGATTTTTTTTTTTTATCTAGTGAAAAGTGAAAGAGAAAAAGTGTGTCAAAAAATGGTAAATTAAAAAAAATTAACAGAAACATTCGATACTTGGTGAAAGTATTCTAAAAAATGGAGAAAAAATGCGCCAAGAAATAGTGCAATTTTTTCTAAATCGATGTAAAAGATAAAATACACAGTTATTACTTATTGGTAATATAATTGCACACTGCAGATGTCGAGGTTTTTTGGTTTAAAAATGAGGAAAACATGAAAAAGCATTTTTTTGAAAATTCGAATGATAAAAAGAAAGATCTAAAAAGTGTATTCTTAATTTTTTGTTCATGATCGCTTCGAAATAATTTGCCTACTACAGAGTTTTGCCGCCAAGGCTGCAGCCATATTGCCTATGCTTAAATCCGTCTCTATCGATGGCGCGATTTCGTTGAATTACTCTAGAACAGTGTTTGTGATGGATTGTAGGTCGATTATTCAGCTTCACAATGGTTGATGAAAAATATGGATCCATTGAACGAAAACGTCGTTTCGCTGTTGCAAATGTCGCAAGATCCATTTGTCGTACATATTTGGAAAGACGCCGAAATCGTCGGTATGGCTCACCAAGCTCTGAGCGATTCCACCTTCGGATCACGAACAAGGTGAATATATATTTTTTTTTTTTGTAACGGTTCTTTTCGTTGAAATGTTCTTTTTGTTAATTTGACGAATGGAACCCATTTTCGTTTACAGAAAAGGCATGTTCCGTACGGTTTCTCAACTCTATAAGGAGCAGCTGAATAAGTTGATGATCACGCTGAGAAACACTAACCCGAATTTTGTACGATGTATCATACCTAATCACGAAAAACGTGCGGGAAAAATCGACGCTCCTTTGGTTTTAGATCAGCTACGATGTAACGGTGTTTTAGAAGGTATTCGTATATGTCGTCAAGGTTTCCCCAACAGAATTCCATTCCAGGTTAGAAAATTGGGCTTTCAGTAATATAACATTCGCAACAAAGTGAATTTATACGAATCGGTAAATCATTACAGGAATTCAGACAGCGTTACGAATTGTTGACGCCGAATGCCATACCCAAAGGTTTCATGGATGGTAAGAAGGCTTGTGAAAAAATGATTCAATCTTTAGATTTGGATCACAATTTATATCGCGTTGGACAATCGAAAATTTTCTTCAGAGCCGGTGTTCTTGCTCACTTGGAAGAGGAACGAGATTACAAAATTACCGATCTAATAGTCAATTTCCAGGTATGTTTGTTTGTATTTATGTAATGTACACGAATATAAACGTGTAAAAAAATCATTCTTCTTTTTAAATTAAAGAATATCTTTTAAGAATCATTGGGAGGTATTTATTTATTTATTTTTCCTTTTAGGCTTTCTGTCGGGGTTATCTTGCGAGAAGAAATTACCAAAAGAGGCTTCAACAACTAAACGCCATTCGAGTGATACAACGAAACTGTTCTGCTTACTTGAAACTTAGAAATTGGCAATGGTGGAGATTGTACACAAAGGTAGTTACATACTTGTTTTTACACCTTCAGTTATATTGGATGGTAATGATTTTCCTACTCACTGCTTTTTTCTCTTCAAGGTGAAACCTTTATTGCAAGTGACGAAACAAGAAGAAAAACTAAGTTTGAAAGAAGAGGAGTTGAGGGTTATTCGAGAAAAATTAGATTCGCAAGTAAAAGTTTCCGAAGAATTGGAGAAAAAATTCAAACAGTTGGTAGAAGAGAAAAATATCATCGCCGAACAACTGCAAGCCGAAATCGAACTTTGTGCTGAAGCTGAAGAGATGCGAATTCGGTAACTTAATGTTTCGATATGTTTGAACTTATTGATTCTATGATGTTTTCTACTCGTTTATTTGAATCAATAATGTAACAACTGACGTATATTTCGAATTGAATGCAGAGCTGTAAATCGTAAACAAGAATTGGAAGAAATCCTACACGAGCTGGAAGCTCGAATCGAAGAAGAAGAAGAAAAAGTGACGCTTATTCAGAAAGAAAAGAAGAAATTACAAGTCAACATTCAGGTAAATTTCGACTTACATGTTTTCATTCCAGTATTACAAGAATTCAAAAATTCACGTCGAAGCTTGAACGAATACTATATTCTGCAAAATTTTTATAAATCGATAGGATTTGGAAGAGCAATTAGAAGAAGAAGAAGCGGCACGGCAGAAATTACAGCTGGAAAAGGTGCAGTGTGATGCAAAAATAAAGAAATTGGAAGAAGATTTAGCTTTAGCTGAAGACACCAATGTTAAACTGTCGAAAGAGAAGAAAGTTTTGGAAGAGAGAGCTGCCGATTTAGCCCAAGCGCTCGCAGAAGAAGAAGAAAAAGCAAAACATTTAACAAAGTTGCGCGCTAAATATGAGGCCACCATCGCCGAACTGGAAGAGAAAAATCACAAGGATAATCAACAGAGACAAGAAATGGACCGTACGAAAAGAAAAGTTGAGACTGAGGTTAGTTGCTCGACTGAGAGGAAGAGTGTAAATAAGACTTGGTTTCAAGTACACCTTCCTCTGAACTTTATTGCCCAAAAGTTGTTATACATATGATGGAATGATGCGCTCGAGAAGTTTCCAGCCCCGGTTTCTAGCGACGAAAAGTGGAAAGTCTAAACAAATTAATTCTAATCACTGTTGCAATTTTTCGTTTTCAACGGCTTGAAAACTTGAATGATTACTTATAATTTTAAGCATCGTGTAAGAAGAAGCATATTTATCTTCGTTTGTCGCTCATTTGCTTTTCATTGCTTGAAATATTCGAGGAATGTTTGGTCAATAACAATTATAGCCCGGTAAACATTTGCGCTGGTATCGGAAATTTTAGTGATCGATTTTGTTTACTTTTTCCAATTTTACGACTCCTGTTAAAGGTAATTGAGACGAACATTTCGCAAAGAGGATTTTTGTCGCTAAAGATATTTTCAACCTCTTTTAGATCCATTCCAATGTATCTCTTATCAAACTCATTGCAGCTTTAGTACTCACTGAAAATGGGTTTACAGTAGTTGTGGAAATTCTACTGGATAGGAATTTTTATTGTAATATAATTCATATAATTTGAATCTATTTCCTATCTCGAGATTTTTTTCCACTCGAGAACCGATTTAATAAGCGTCATAGCCTTTTAAAACAATTCATCACCTGCGAAATAACGATTGCAAATGAGCAAAAATCAGCGCATAATGAGTATATAGGCCCAGAAACCAGTCTTATTTACATTCCATTATGTTATTTGTTTTGAGAAAGAGACAAAAATTCTTATAACCTTTTGTCGTTACTTACGTAGGTTAACGATTTGAAAGAACAGTTGAACGAAAGGATAATGCAAATTAAAGAGCTCCAGCTTACACTTGGTAAAAGAGAGGAAGAGTTGACCCATGCGCAAATGAGAGTGGACGAAGAAGCCGCTGGTGAGTTTTACCTGCGACGGAAAAACTTTAATAGATTTTTGAAAAAAAAAAAAAAAAAAATGAAAATTTTTCTCCATTTTAGGAAAAGCGCAAATCCAAAAAACTCTGAGGGAACTGGAATCTCAGCTGAATGAATTACAAGAAGACTTGGACGCCGAAAGAAATGCCAGAGCTAAAGCAGAGAAACAGAAACGCGATTTGAACGAAGAATTGGAAGCGTTGAAAACCGAATTACTCGACTCTTTGGATACCACGGCCGCTATGCAAGAATTACGTTCAAAACGAGAACAAGTTCGTTGTGATGCTAGTTGATTTTTTTTTTTATGACTTTGAAATTATAACCGCGTATTTTGGATTTGATTTAGGAATTAGCGACGCTTAAAAAAACACTCGAGGAAGACGCGCAAAGTCACGAAGTTGTCGTAACGGACATGAGGCATAGACACAGCCAAGAAATTGCGGAAATTAACGAACAACTTGAATCGTTGAAAAAAGTACGTAAATACATGCATGAAGAATAAATGGTTGTCGGATTAGCTTCGAGTTGGAACTCTCTTGCTCTTCGATAGCCACACTAATTATAAATATTTTTTTCTTTTATTTTCTTTCTTTTTCACTGCTCGCGATATCGAGTTACGATGAATGTCGGTAAAGTTATGATTGAGTATTACGTTTGTTATCAGTCGAAAGCAGCTCTTGAAAAAGCCAAACAATCTTTGGAAGCGGAAAATGCTGATCTGGCTGTGGAATTGAAAACCGTTTCTTCTACCAGACAAGAATGTGAAAGAAGAAGAAAGCAAGCTGAAAATGCGTTAGGTTGGTAAACTTTTCGTGTCGGTATTACAAAATTGTAGTCCACGTAGTATTATTTCTTTTTATTTATATGTGTAGCTGAAATACAAGCTAAATTGGCTGATTCCGAAAGAATTCGAGCTGAACTTGCCGATAGAGTTGCCAAGTTAGCGAATGAATCCGAATCTATTACCAATCAGCTCGAGCAAGCCGAGTTGAAAGCGTCAACAGCTATGAAATCTGCCGCTACCATGGAAACACAACTTGCAGAAACTCAAGTATATATCTATATTTTGCCAGATGTTATAATAATTACTTAATTAAAAGAAATTAAAGCAGAATTTTCAATTTATGCGTGTATTTTCGTAGGCTTTGTTAGAAGAAGAAACGCGTCAAAAGTTAGCCATAAGTTCTCGTTTACGACAAGTCGAGAGTGAAAAAGAAGCGCTACAAGAAAAATTGGAAGACGAAGAAGGATTAAAAAAGAACCTAGAAAAACAGGTCGGTAACTTTCAGCATGCACCAAGCACGGCTGTAATTTAGATGTTTTACCATTATTCTTTTTTTTTTTTTTTACAGAATGTTGCGTTAACATTACAAGTAAACGAAATGAAAAGAAGATCCGACGACGAAGCTGATCAGGTTACGCAACTCGAGGAAGCGCGTAAGAAATTGCAAAAGGTACGTAGTTGAAGAAAAATTTAACGTTCATTTTCAGTCTATGAACGATGTTCGAGGGTAATTTTGCATTTTTCTATTTACGTAGGATATCGAAATGTACCAAAGACAAATCGAAGAATTGCAAGCAAATAACGATAAATTGGATAAATCTAAGAAAAAATTACAAGCTGAATTCGAGGATTTGAACATCGACCTCGAAGCTCAGCGTTCCAAAGTGATGGAATTGGAAAAGAAACAACGCAACTTCGATAAAGTATTGGCTGAAGAGAAGGTTAAAATCGTTCCGGAATTTTTCATTTTTTCCACCTTTCTTTTGCTAAATCATCAATTTAAACGTACTCGTTCTCATTTAACAATTTCAGGCAGTTGCCGAACAAATAGCCAACGAAAGAGATGCTGCGGAACGTGAAGCTCGTGATAAAGAAACTCGTGTTTTATCGCTTACGCGCGAGTTAGACGATTTGATGGAAAAATACGAAGATCTGGAACGAAGCAAAAAGCAGCTACAAGCAGAATTAGATGAACTGATGAACAATCAGGGTACTGCAGATAAGAACGTTCACGAATTGGAAAAGGCTAAACGTATTCTCGAGTCGCAGCTTCAGGAGCAGAAGTCCCAAAACGAAGAATTGGAGGATGAATTGCAAATGACCGAAGATGCCAAACTACGCTTAGAAGTTAATATGCAAGCGCTGAGAACGCAGTTCGAAAGAGACTTACAAGTAACAACCTTCGTTTTCTAACTTTTATTTGTTTTGAAAATAAAATCGCGATTCGTTTTATATTGTATTTTAATGCGCGATGATGCGTAGGCCAAAGAAGATCAAGGAGAAGAAAAACGTCGCGGATTGATGAAACAGTTACGAGATCTAGAAGCCGAATTAGATGATGAACGAAAGCAAAGAACAGCCGCTTTGGCGATCCGCAAGAAATTAGAAGCCGATTTGAAAGATATGGAGCAACAACTAGAAATCAATAATAAACTGAAAGAGGATGCTCTGAAGCAGCTGAAAAAATTACAGGTAAACATTTAGTTCAAGCTTGAGAGGTGCGCCCTTTTTCGAATCCGTTCGCAAATCAATAGGTTTTATTTCATTTAGGTTCAAACCAAAGAAGCAATACGCGAAGCCGAAGAAGCTAGAGCCGCGAGAGATGAATTTGCCACCTCGGCCAAAGAAAATGAAAGGAAAATTAAATCTTTGGAAGCGGAATTGGTACAGTTAGGCGAAGATTTAGCTACTTCCGAACGTGCTCGCCGTGCCGCTGAAAACGAACGCGACGAATTACAAGAAGAAATTAATAATAACGCTAATAAGGGGTAATTTGAATATGCTGTTTTATTTGACGATGTGCGAATAATTTCCTGCGCATGTTAATTTATTCGCGTTTTTCTCTCTCATTGCTTATAGAACGTTGATGATAGATGAAAAACGTCGTTTAGAAGCTAGAATAGCATCTTTGGAAGAAGAACTAGAAGAAGAACAGAGCAATTCTGAAATGCATGCTGAGAAATCCAGAAAAGCACAATTAGCTATCGAACAATTGACGACCGGTAATTAGTATTCTTGAAAAAGAAAAAAGTTCAACTCTTCGTAACGCGCTAAATTTTTTCTTTTTTTTGTACTGTAACAAATTAGATCTAGCTAGTGAGAGATCAACTACACAGAAATTGGAATCTACGAGAATGTTGTTGGAAAGACAAAATAAAGAATTGAAAACCAAATTAGCGGAATTGGAGACAAATCAGAGAACAAAAACAAAAGCCATTATCGCTACTTTGGAATCGAAGATCACGAACCTGGAAGAGCAGCTTGAAGCTGAAAGCAAGTTAGTAAAAAGAATACACATCAAGCGAAAAATTACTCAAACTATTTTGCTATGTTGATTTTTATTATTTTGTTTGTGTTCGTATTACTTATAGGGAGAGACTCCTTCAGCAAAAGGCCAATCGTAAATTAGATAAGAAGCTTAAAGATTATAATAATCAATTGGAAGAAGAAAGACGGCATGCTGATCAGTCTAAAGATCAAGTGGAAAAAGTACGCTTTAATCAATTTGTTTTGATTGGTTAAAACGCTCATGAAACCTTTTCTGCGATGATTTTGACGTTAACTTGGGTTTTTAAATTCGCATTATAGTTGAACAGCAGAGTTAAACAATATAAACGTCAGTTAGACGAAGCTGAAGAAGAAATTAGTCGTGAGAAATCTCAAAAACGTAAATTCCAAAGGGAACTGGAAGATATAATGGAATCTTACGAAACGCTCAACCGTGAATATAACAATTTGAGGAATCGTTTGAGGTGATGTCTCGTTGTTTTTATAATTTACTTGAGAACAAAAAATGTAAAGTTCGACTTAATGAGAAAAATCATTGAAACTACAGACGTGGCGCTGGAGGCACTTCCATCGGTACATCATCTGCCCGTTTATCATCAAACATTCGAGGTTCTGTACCTGCTGATGAGAATGCCAGTGGAGCTTTGACAGATGAATCTTACGACGGGACTGATGGTCGATCCGAAACACCATCGGGTAAGTTTTTACCATTTTTTCTTTTTTCTCCGCTCAGTTTCAACTGAGATCTGTGAGCTGATGCTTTGCGCGGCGTGAGTTGAGAAGTGAAGGTGTGAATGATATTCTTCGTAGATTGAATGTTAAATTCATTCTTTTTCATTCGAGTTAGGTAGTCTTATTCGTGATGGTAAGTTTTAGTGTTAGTTGTTGTCGTTGTGGGAATTGGATCCCAGTTTCACGCATGTATTGTTAGGATCTTCTACTTTGATACAGGAAATAGTTGATGAGAAACTTGAGGTTACAGTTAGAAGATGTTTGTACTTTTTTTTTTTTGTTTTTTTTGTGTTGTCAGTTACTCTTATTTAGTTTGTCATCTTGTTGTAGATTTATAAAGAAAAACGAATTTGTTTGAAATGATGGGTCTTTTAAATTCCTAAACGAATACCATGGTGCCTCCGTATTTATTTTTGAAATTTATTTTTTACGATCAGCAGCTCAACGAATATTTATTTGTAGTTATAATTTTTTTTACCTTTTCTAATGTTGTTTTTAGTTGATACTATTAATTGTCATCAATCTGTCTTTTTACATAACTGTTTATTTATTGTGTTTTTAAATTATCGCTTGTATTTTTTTACGTAACGCAAACGAAATTTATTTATTTATTTTTTTCTATATTTATATTCGCGTAAAGTAGCTATTAATTTCTATTTATATAACTTTTTTACTGCTAAATTTAAACGAAGAACTCTTACGATATACATTCCTTCAACCGAAAAAAAAAATTGATGTAGGTAAGAAATCAATAACGATACCTAATATTCGTAGTATGAGTGTTATCTGAGTGGTAACAATTTTGAATGAATAAAATGTATTGCATCACCGATGACTTCGGAAATACAGTCAATTGTTGCTTTCAAAAACATTGCAGAACAAATTCCTCATCTTTCTACCAGTGGTTTGGTATGAGAAAAAATTAGCGACTACGTGGTTAATTTAGTTAAAAACAGAATTTTGAAAACGTTGTTTTGAATCGTTACTATGCAAAGATACAAAATGAAATTTTTCTAGTAGAAATTATAAAAAATTTACTCCGATTGAAAGTTCAAACGATTACTTCGAAGTCTGAAGTTGATGATTTTACTTGAAAGTAGATCTTAGCGTTTAATAATACAGTGAACTTGTGATGGCGTGTACTATGCGATACCCCTTCAAATTCGCGGAATAATTATATATACACACATATATATGTATTTTTTTTACTTTTTGCAAATTCCGAAAATATTACCTATCATGTTTAAATTCCATTAATGATTAACTTGTAATTTTATAAGTATTATATCATGTTGATAATTTGAATTGTTTTGTGCGCTTCTTTATAGCCCTTTAAGCCAGTGGCGTTGTAAGAATTACGGCGGATATTCCCATCATTTATTCGTAAATTTCAGTTACCTATCGTTTATATATCTTATATATATTGATATTTATATATTTTATTTCTTGTTTTCTGTTGATCGCCTAGAAAATTGTGTATTACGATTATTTAAACGTAATGCTAATGTAATTTTCAGAAACATTTAAATAATATCGATGTTTTCCTCTTTTACTAACTACATTCAGTGTTAGTGTATTGAACTTCGATACGCTGCCTTTTTTTTTTTTTTTTTTTTTTTATTTATTTTTTTTTTAAATGTAATTTTCCATGTTTCAGTGATTAACGAAATACTTTTAAAAGAATGTTTTTCTTCGTTGTGGTAATTTTTGAAAATCTAGTTGAATGTGTTGCTTGCATGTAGATCGATGTTTTGTTGCGTGAAAGTACGAACGTTGATTTTGAAATGATTTTAACTATTATTTTAATTCGTTGGATTTTTTTAATAATTATATATTTTTTCATTATTTATTTATATAAATTATAAAATTATTAACATCTGACGCCACTGACAATAGCTCAAAGTCACAATTTTTAAATTTTTATTAACTGAGTATAACTTGAAAACATTCGTATTGAATTTTTAACTTATGTGATTACATTTTGCTGTAAATTTTAATCAAAATACTGCATTGTAAAAACTATTATATATTATATACTATTTCAAAGAATATTACCGATTGGCTATTTATTAGCGATGAGAACATCGATGTATTCTTGTTGCTCTTGTTCGGTTTTCAACAGAAATTGATATTGTAATCGTAAACGTTCTAATTCGATATTTTTCTCCATCAAAATGGTCTGTAAGTGAAGTGATTATTTTTGTCAGTACCGAAGTTGATTTTCACTCTCATCCGTAATCTACTTACTTGAAGTAAAATTTGTTCTGTTTCTCTAACTTTAGACATGGAACTTATGATGTTTGAAGCTCCGATCGCTTTCTTTTTCTCTTTTTCGACGTTCTGTGCTAGTGACTCGATCATTGTCAGAAATCCATCTACTATTTGTTGGAACGTGTTCGTACCTAAATTGAATACGTTGAGGTGTAGTGTACGATTACGTAAAGGTGTGCCAATTTATCATTGTTTCTTTACCTTCCACGAAATCATTGCATTCGTTTCGAAGTTGTTCGGTCTTAGCTGCTGTGTCCGCATCTAGTATTCTGATTTTGAAAACATCGTCAATACTGATACCAGATTTTAAATTTGTTTGCAATTCCGAAGTTTCCATTTTGTATGACTTTTGTAGTGATAACACGGTATAAACAAAAGCGTTGCCGCGGTAACGTAAACTAGGCGTATTGGTATAATTCCCGCTTGGTGCGTATTAAAAGTTTTTTCTCGCTAGATTTCTACGTAGCGAGTTATGCATCTTTTATACCATATCTTTTAACAGAGCGTTTCACCTTAATATGAATATGAGCCCCTGCATACCACATATAAAATATTTATATGACATTCGTGTATGATTGTTCGCCTACCATAATTGCTGAAGGGACCAAGATACCGCAAGTTATAAAATATTTGAAATTCCTTGGTAATGATTAGAGCTGGGATTTATATTAATCCATTTTCCCGAAATATGCATTTAAAAACGTAAAAAACATGCCTAAAAAATGCGTACAAAATTACAAGTCTTTATTTACATTAACGAATGAGATTTTTTTCATTTTTTAAGCGGGTCGCGCGAAATTACCGGTGCATATGAACAGGACCAACTACAACGGAGAAAATTTGAATTTATCCAAGAGCTTTCCATCTCCACCCGTCTCCTCACCTTTTAGAATATTACCAACTTGAGACAGTATTTTAAAATCTCGAAAAATACGAGAAATATGGAAAAATATGCGTTTTTAGGGAAATATGTTCAATGTTTTACTAAAAATGGCCAAATATGTACCAAATATGTATTTAAGGTGATGTATGCAAAAATATACATTTTCAAATTTTGTTGATGAGCTCACGGAACGGATCATTTTCGAGAAATGGGAGTGTTCTATCCACATCAAGATTATATATAAATGCATATAACCTAGCCCTAGTGATGACACAATTTCAAAAATTTATATTCTATCGTCCAAGTCAGATGAAAATATTATGAAAAATGTGAAAACGATAAAAAAATTGGTCATGTTTCCCTATTTATTTGAATGAATAACTTTGATAAAGCTTTACCAGTGGCGTAGCGAGGGAAGGGCGAGATGGTGCACTTGCACAGGGCCCCGCGCTTCGAGGGGCCCCGCGCTTTATGCAAAAAAAAATTTGTTTAATGCACATCATATGAATTTTTGAAAAATATTACAAAAAAAAAAACTGGGGAGAAAGGTAGCAACGCGTTGTTCGTTTTTATTAATCAAAATACTGTCAATACACTAAGATCATGGTGCGCCAATGTTTTGATAAAGATGAGTCATACTGTTCGAACTGTTCCTTTTCTTGTTGGTTAGTGTTTATTCCTTTGACTACCAACCAAAGTAATGTAAATTTTTCCTTGAAATTTCTCATTCAGAGTAATTTAAAAGATATTTATCCTAATGTGTACATAATTCTACGTATTATATGTACAATTCCTATTACCGAAGCCTCGTGTGAAAGGAGCTTTTCTGTTTTAAAATTAATCAAAAATTATCTGCGTTCAACCATGACTCAACAGCGGCTGTCTTCGCTGGCGCTACTTTCCATAGAAAAAAAACTAGCTGCAGCTCTAGATTATAATGATATAATTACTAGTCTGAGTGAAAAAAAGCCAGAAAAAAGTTTTGAATTTTGATTTCTGATTTCTCTGAAGGTATGTTTTTGTTTTACTTAGTAGGTAGCTAAGTACTTACTTACTTTTTTACTTTTGAAAAATAAATGTTGTAAACTTTTTCTGATGATTTTATGTCAATATTTGAGTGAAATGGTATGTTTCTCATAATCTGATGCACAAGTCAGTTGCATTAAAACCAATTAGTTGACCAAATTTTTTATGAAGTATAATCAAGAAAAAAAATTGGTTTTACTGTTGAAATGATTTTCTTTTTCCTGAAAATGGATATTCAGGCATGGGAAACGTGCACATCAATTATACACCTTACTTTTTTTTTTTTAATAACACATTTAAATGAGGGTCCTGCAAAAACTTTGCACCGGGCCCCGCAAAAGCTAGCTACGCCACTGGCTTTACTTATTCTATGTTTTCAAAAATTTGTGTAGACTTTCTCTTCGTATACCATCGTATATCTACGAGTACTGCAAGTGAATGCCCTTTTGATAGTTTTGAAGGGTGAAAAAGATTCATTTTTGTTTCTGATTGTTTTATTATTATTATTATTATTATTATTTTTTACTTTATTTTTTTTAAAATTCTATTCAAAGTTGCGTAGGAATGTGAAGTTATCCCTAAAATGTCGAGTATCTAACTATCTAATGTAATATTAATGAGAAAATAGAAAAATAAAATTGAAAAAATTTCTATCAATCTAATGTTGGAGAAAATTTTCAGATCAACCTGTATGGCACATGCGCAATAAGTTCTAAATACATTTCACCACTACAACTCTTACGAGGAAATAGAAATATAGAAAAATCAACAATTACTAAGATTAGTTTTCGTTTTTTAGAGCTACGCCCGGAGCATTAACCCAGAATATGTGATGGAGAATGCTGAAGTTGTGGCCTATCAAATACATATATTCAAAACATAACATTTTTTGGAACTTTTTTCCGAGTCATTCGCGAAAAAAATATTCAGTGCCAAATATTATTTCATCAATTTTTACAACTACTCCATTATTTCTTTCCACTTATTCCTTCCACTAATACTAATTTCGTCTATATTTTGGCATGAATTTCATATTTTTTTATCCGACTTAGATTATGAAGTAAGAATTTCTGAAGTTGATTAATAACTAAGGTAAAAAATATTTCTCATTCCTTTGCACTTTGTACCTCTGCCTCTTCAGCAATTAAGGTAGGCAAACCATCAAACATGAGGGTCACATGAGTTGGTCTAATGCGTATGATATGAAGGCGGTCACATTGCGGAGAAACATCATGTATAGCTATAAGGATACATGTTACCATCATCGCTTCGATGGTTCCGATTCAAAAATTATGTAGACTTTTGGAATTCGTTTATTTGATTCATTATTTCTTTTTCACAAAAGATAACCAGTATTATCAGTTTGATTTTAAAGTATTTGCAAATAAACATTTTTACTAATTGAAAGAAAAAACCTGAAATAGATTCTAAATGAACTTTTAAAATGTTACAGCGCTTTATATTCGTTTGTTTTTGCGACTAGTTTCAAATATTCAACTACAAAAAAAATCGAGTGTACAGACGATGAAAATAATTACTGCCTTTTTCAACAACAAACAATTTAATAAAATATTTTCCTAAAATACAAAGAAAGGAAGGAAAGAAAGGAAGGAAGTGAATGAATACACAACATTATCTACAGCATTTTACTACGATGGTCTGTTATATGGAAAACCGTAGAGTAGGAAGGCAGTATAACTTATAAATGCTAAAGTGAGCGCCATCAAAGCGTACATGAATAAATTTAATTCTGGCTGCCTGTATCGGTTTTTCCTCAACCATTCTAGTACTTCATTCTCGGCTTCGCAATCGCCTGAAATTTCGGAGTTTATAATAACACCAGGATGAGTTTTTATTGCGTTGCGTGTACGGAAATACGAATTTTAAAAGCAAATTACTTACCCCTGTAAATGCTTGGGAATCTGTTACGAAAATAAACAATGGCTGGTAGTTTTGTAACTCCCCATTTTCGAGCGTATCTTGGATCACCCATTTTAACAAATGTTATATCCATTTCGTCTGTTTCTCCGTCAATTCTTTCCAGCCTGTCTAACACTCTCATACTGATGGGCGAGTTTTTCTCATCTATGCGTGAACAATTCCTTCGTAGATTATTCTTCTGATGTAGATGTTTAAACTCGAATAATTGATGATATGAAATAGATACGTACAAAAATAAACTGCTAAAAATTCATTTTCCTCCAACAATTTGGCTAGCATTTTTCTATTTACTTCTTCTATTTCGTTTGTTATTTCGAATACATCTTGCGAAGTTAACCAAGTTAAAATTTTTTCAGCATCGAACAAATCACCTGTGGTAATATTACAAATTTTTATCCGCTGTATAACCACATTCAACTTTTGTACGTGCGTTCATGAAGCATAATAATATGACGTATTTAGGTATGTATGTGTGTACTAACCGTCGTATATTAGTGGCATACGTTTCCTAAAATACACCAGCGAAGGTGTGTTTATTATTCCGTACTTGGGCGCGGCTTCCGGGTCCGATATTTTCACCATATCTATGCCTGATTGTTTCAAAAAACGCAGAGATTAGAAAAATTATTAAATTACGTATCAACTTTGACTTATATCGTAATAGTGGATAACTGGGTATATCCTGCGATGGCTGTTGAAAAAATATGTGGGTAGGTGTTCTAAAGGAGGAATATTACGGGTAGAAAGTTTACCAAATAAATCAGCTTCGCCGTCGATTATTTCCAACTCTTCTAGAATATCATCGCATTCTTGGCATTCTTTTTCATCTGCAATGTAAAGTAACGAAAAATAATTCTTCCACGTGAGTGGGCATTTTGCATAATCGATTTGCCGTGAATGTTAAGGCGTCGAAAAAGTTGCATATCCGTATTTTTCTAAAGGAAATACATAGGTAAATGGAAATACGCACAGAAGAAAACAGCCAAAAAAAGCGACTCGTCTAACAACCTCTCCAACATTCGACTGTTCACTTCTTCAATTTCGTCGGCTAATTCACGATTGTCGTCGTCGATCAACCATTCCAAAACCGATTCCTCATTTTGTAAATCACCTAGATTCACATTCATACGCGCTATATTAAAACGTGTAGATAAATTGCCTCGTTAAGTATGTACAAATAGGTAGGTAATATTGTTATTTTTGTTACTTTTGGCACTCGTTTCTCACCAAATATCTATTCGTCTTACCTTCGAATAGAAGCGGATTTCCGTTTCTGAAGTATACAAGAGCTGGAAACGTTTTAATGGAATATCTTTTCGCGAGTTGCGGATCTTGAATCTTCACCAGGTGAATACCAAATACGTCGCATTCGTCGTCGATTCTTTCCAATCCTTCCAAAATTTGATCGCAAATATGACACGTTTCTTTATCTGTCAGCCCGTGTTTCGAGATATTTTGTTTAATTTCAATGATTATACACGAGTGCATGCTTATTGCTTACTCGTACTTTACTTAGCGCGTATGTCGTATTGTACGCATGTGGCATTGCTGCGCTGCCATACTTACAAAAATACACCGCTAAATATTGCGTATCTTCGACCATCGCTTCTAGCATCGCTCTCGTAATCAGTTCAATTCTGTCTTCAGTTTTTTGAGTGATAAGCCATTGCAGCACTTCTTCTTCTTCGGTTAAATTGCCTGAATTTTTTTATTACTCAGTTATCATTGCTCGGATAAATATGTGTATTGGTATTTTAATACGATGAATTTAGATCATGTTTTTACCCTCGAATACGTTTGGAATTTGATGTTCGAAGTACACGAGAGAAGGTAAATCTGAGACTCCAAAATTTTCAGCCAAAGAAAAATCCTTGAAAAAAGTACGTAAGCTTATATTCGATTTTTTTCAAATCTGTAAATTAATTAATTAGCGAACAAATGAAAAATAACCCACTTGCGTTTTTACGAATGTAATCCCATGCCGGTCGCAATCATCGTCTATGTTTTCCAACTCCTCCAGAATATGACTGCATTGATCACATTCGTTCATTTGATCTGTAAATGAACAAAACTTCGAATTTGATATTACTTTATTTTACTCTTGAATCGCTGTACTGTGATTAATCTACATAATTACAAACGTTTAGAATATAGGCTGTTCCGTTTCGATTGCACCGCCTGCTGTATGCGTGCTTAGTAATGCAACTCCACTTACACACCAATATGATGGTCTCTGCCAATTCAAAAATCTGAAGGGAGCCGAAATATACCAAGTTACAAAAAAAAATGTTTTTGATGGATGATGAAACTTGAAAATTTTCATCATACGAACGAAGACTGATGAAAATATTGGATTGGTGCCAATATCTGTGAGGCAATAAACACCTATCTAGTGGGCATCAATCTATTAAATTTCATAAGGAATACATTTCTCGTCAGGAAAAATTTTTTAATGACGAGCTTTACTTAGGCAATTTCAAGTTATTTACGAAAAATTAAGAATTTACCTTCTTTTTTTTAATGTCTTTCTTGATACCTACTAATTTCTTCAGTCTCTTTGTCTAGCTACCCTAAAGTCACCATTTCTTTCTATGCGAGACTTCATCGCATGCATCGTATTTTAGCACCAACGTCGTATTTTTATCATCAATAAATTCTTGCGACAAATTCTCAAAGTTCGTTATTGCCAAGAATGATTTTTTTTTTTTAATTAGCATATCGGGGCTTCTTCAGATTTTTGAGTAAGCAGGCCATCATATACTTATGTGTGTAACTTTAATTATTCTACTTTCCAAAAGGAACATCCTATGCTATATACGTATGTATAGTGTACGTATATACCGTGCGTCCAAGTGATTCGGGTACAATCAGCGAAAAAATCTTTTTTCCAATTCTTTAAAATTGATTTTTTTCACATGCAACGAAATTTTAATGCAGTTGAAATAAATTTAGCAATCTTAAAATTCATCTATGTAATTTTAAAAATGACTTCGGATTTATAAATTGTAGTTTCACTCTTATTATGTTATCAACAAAACGCACGGTATGTCTACATTACACAAAGCACAGATGACCGTTTTAAGAGGATTATTCACAAGCAGAAGGTAGGTAAAAAAATACATATTATGGGTATAATATAAATAGGTGAATAAATAAATTAAGCTAATGAAAATCAAAGCGGTCAATGGATGCTTGAAAATATTTGAGCATCAGCATTAAAGGCATCGTTGTAAAAATCTCGAAACAAGTTCCATTAACGAGACTTGACTAATTCTTTCTTGAGGAGTATGTACTTATGCGCAGGTAACTATGTACTCGTATTAGCTAGGAATTTAACGCTAGGATGTCTGTAGCTGTTTTTATTTTGTTTAAACTGCTAATTATTTGCCAAATGCTACTCATCACTATTGCAATAGTAAGCGCTAGTCCAAGTTTGAAAAGGAAAAGGAAATTTAATATGGGTAAAAAAAAGAAGAATCAATTGTTTGGCGACTACATTGGTATGGAGTGGGAGGGAAGTGAATTTTGTACCGTTTTCGCTCTGTATTTCAATGGCGTCTCTCGCTTCCGCTTCATTTTTGATTTGAACTTCTAGATTTTTTTTATGTTTTTTATGGTGATTTTTTGATAAGCATTCGTCGCACTTGGTGCTATTCCCTGACAATGAAATTTCATAAATGTTTTAAATTCATAATACTTACAATTCTAAAGATTTCTTTTTCGTCTACATATTATACTATCAATGAATGGGTATTTGTTTCATGGGATGAATTTCGTTATTCGATTATTTGAAAAGCTACGAAGAAATAATACGAAAAATACTAACAGAAGAATACGGCTAATGATTCGGAGTTATGAATGGCGTGCAATAGTTGTTCTCCTTCTAGCTCCTCGATTACGTCTCCGGAAGGATCTTTTTGTGTCATCAACCAATTTAGGATTTCTTCTTCATCATATAAATCTCCTGCATTTAGAAAAATACGTCACGAGTTAAACTTTTGATAGTTATCCAGCTACCTAGTACCTATATTATGTAACGAATGAATTTACTAGGTTCACCCACCTGCATATATAACTGGCTCTTTTGAACCAAGCTTGAAAAACACTACTGCAGGAAGAGCAAAAACTCCTACTTCTTTGGCAAATTGTTTGTCGTTGATTTTTACAAAATCTATACCCACGTCATCTGCTTCATCGTCGATGTGTTCCAACTCTGCTAAAACTCTGTTACATTGTTTGCAATCATCGCTATCTATAACAATGTGCGTATATAACGTTACTGAATCAGTTATTTCTTTGTAAGTATAATGTATAATTATTACGATATAGACGAGGCTTAAAATAATTATCTCATCGTTCGATACTAACAGAAAAATACTGCCACATAATCAGAATTTTGTCTAATTTTTTCAAACATTTTCCTATTCACTCTTTCAATGCTATCCGTCATTTCCATATTTGCAGGATCGGTCAACCAGTCTAGCAGTTCTTCATCATCTTGTATATCTCCTACAATTACAAAAAATACGATAATAGTCGTACGTAAGAAAGCCTGATGAAAGTGAGAAGCTCTAACATTTTTACCATCATAATTGATAAATTTCCCTTTCCTGAAATACGTAATCCCTGGTGGATTGCGAAAACCAAATTTCTTAGCCATTAGTTTATCGCTACATTTAACTATTTTAATTCCATACTCTAAAGCTTCGTCGTCGATAAGCTCAATGTGACGAATAACTCTAGCCATGGAAGGGTCATCTTCGATATCTGTATTACGAAAGAGCTTGCTGAGTAATAGAAAAATTTTAATCCTTTTAAGTCAAAAGTTTTCAGCTCTTACACCATACAACGGCTAAGAATTCTTTCGTATCTATATATTCGAACAGAGTATCTCTATCGATGTCTTCAATACTTTCGTCCGTTTTCTGCTTCATCATCCATTCCAGTACATCACTTTCATCCAGCAAGTTTCCTAAATTTGCGGAAAAAAAAAATAGAAAAATTTCATCGCATATACGTATATAGGTGTGTGTATAACGCAAGTGGATAGATGTAAGTTTAGGCAAATGAAATAAATATTTACACAAACAAAAATCAAAATTGTTGCTTTTTATTTTAAACAATATATCATTTATCATTCCATCACACAGTAAAATTTCCTGATAGCTGACGAGCTGAAAATACTGCCAAAAATACACGTATTTGAACAAAAAAAATAATTTTTCAATAAGTAAATACCTACTATGCGTGAGTATACAGAATTATAAGCACATTCCATCGTATGAATAAAACGACTAGATAACAAATACATAATTATGCAGGCTTCATTTTCTCTTTTTACAAAAAAAAAAAATAAATAAATAAATAAATAATAATAAATAAATAATAAATAAATATAGATATTTATTACTTATGGCATATACTTATATTCAAATGGTATTTAAGAAACGAGTATTCTTTACAAAAACTTAGGAAAATAAGTACAATTGAAATTATATTAAAGGAAAAAACGAATGAAAAAAATATGACATGGCCTTTACAACAAAAAACTATCTACTTGTACGCGTCAGCATTTTGTGATTTGGATAAAAAAAAAAAATCTCAATATAATACATCTGAAGGAGAGAAAATAACATTCAATTTCATATTACTACTATTAGCCGTGTTGATATTTTGAATTAGATAGAGATACCTATTCATTTTTTTTTTCAATCCATCTCAATTTTCAAAATAGTAAAATATTTACAAGAAAAAAAATATATAACTTGGTACTTATTTATAAAATTATAATATGTATGTATATTAAATAATATAAAAGACTGACCCCCTTTTTCATTTAATTACAAAAAAGCTAGGTAAACTGAGCATTAATTACTTCGTATATGATAATATATACCTATATTTATTTTATACATGAGTGCTGAGGTGTACTTACAACTTATAAATACTTTTCTTTGCCTAATTAATCGCCATAATTTATTTTGGTTTTTCTATCGCAAACTAAATTTGCAGGGTACAAGATAAATGGATTCTTTAACACTAGATTTAGATCTACATAAATAATTATTATAGAGAAGGAGAAAAAGTAGCAGATTGAAATTATTATCACATTTTTAGAAAAATAAACAAAATTGTTGTACTCGCAAAAGTACATATTTTATTTCTCAAATTTTTTTTGTTTTTTTTTACTTTTTGATTATGATTTATTATACAACCAAATTAAATATTTAATTACGATGAGAATTTAAAATAAATTGAGCATTACGTTGTATTACCACCACCAAATGTATTTTTCATTTCCGTTAGTAAATACACCTTTTTTCCCCTTTACAATTTTTTCTGGCTTTTCAATTGACGCTGATTTACTTTTGACAAAATCACTATCCAGTTTACTTTTACCCTTGTTGTCTGCACTAATGGCTGTTTTATCCTTTTTTGCGTATCTTCCGTTCTGTTGTTCATTATTATTAGAATATTTCTTTTCGCTAGCGCGACAACATTGGTAAGGTTCAAATGAAGGGTCAGAAGCATGTTCTTTTCCACTCAAACCGATGTAGAAACAGCTATCGCCTGTAGCAAAACGCAAAAAACTAAGTCAATTTTTCGTTGAAAAAAAAAAAAAAAAAACAATCGCGGAAAAAACACTTGTGGAAAAAAGAAAAAAAAAAGTAGATGATAACAGTGTACCAAGCCAAGCAAAAATTATTTAAAAAATAAAAACTCAGCTAAAAAAAAAAAAGCTTTAGCGTAACGTATGTTAAAAACGTACTAACATGGAAAAAGGCGCTGCAGAATCGTTAGTTTAATAATTATGTTCATTAAAAAAAGAAGGTATATGCATAAGTATGGGATAAGTTGCGCTAAAAACACAAAAATGCTTTCATGAAGTTAAAAAATACACCATTGGTGAGTGGAAAAGATCATGTTACGTATTACATCAATAGTTAACAAATTAATTAATTCTTTTTGTTGAAAAAAAAAATGATAACTTCAACTTAGGACGACGTATTGCATCGGGGAATTTTTACTATAGTCTTTCTAAGAAACATGAATGAAATGAATACAGGGAGGTACCGAAGAAGGAATAAGGGGTAGCTTGACATTCTTGACCTATCGAAAATTAGTAAATTAGCGTTTTCAGCTTTAGACAGACAAATTCGACAAATCATTTGATAAAACCTATATAGAAAGTTAAAAATAAACCACTTAATTTTTTTTATTTTTTTCTTAATATTATTTTCACTAGTTGAAAAAAAGAAAGGCGTAATTAATTTGGTAATTTCTCTTTATTTTTCCCCCTTAAAAAGTTTTACAATACGTTTCTGATGAATTGTTGTGGGTTTCTTTATCATTCCTTAGATCTTACATCCACGCTTTACAGCTTAATTTTGAACAAATTTAGTAATATATTCGGCGAGAGGAATAGGTGTTTGTGCAAATAAATAACTACATTTATTATGCAAACCTCTGATACCTATATTTCTGTTTGATGATGTTTATTTGTTTTCCTAAATTGATTCCCCAGTAATTCATGCATTCTAATGATTAGTACATCACAAAAAGGTAAGAAACAATTCACTTCAGTTCAAGAGTTTTTACCTGATGATGGTTGCAATTGTTTTTGAACGTGTTTATTACTAGTTCCACTGATATCTTTTTTGTTCGATTTTTTATCTAAATTTTAGAAATAAAAGTGATCGATAAAAAGTGGGCAGATGTTCAAGAACAATAAAAAATAAAAATAAATTTTTATATGTATGTATTAAATGTGCTATTTAGGCTTCAGATTTAGGTATTTTATTAAACTAAAACGAAACAAATTGCTCTTACTTTTTCTATTAATGAGCCATTCCAATACTTTATCTTCATTTTTAAGATTTCCTAAAAAAAATGAAAGTTTCATTCTCATAGGTACTTCATTACTGGTATTGTTCTCAATTTTTGCAATTGTTACTTATCAAATAACTAGGTCATATAGATAGGTAGTTAGGTACAGATTTTTCATCGCTAAATTACACTATCTAAGTATGTGTATAATGGTTCTCGCCAATGTTATGCAGCATATAGAATATGCACTTTGCATGGTCGAGATGAAGAAATTACAGCTAATTTACATAAATTATATAATGCGCATTTTTCTATTAATTTTTTCAAACATGGATGTTCTCACGCACACTTATTGTCATGAGTGACAACTGACAAATTGTATTCTTACAGAAAAACTTTGTGGAACAAAAAATTTTCTGCTGGTAATCTATTGAGTAAAGTTTATTTACTACGGTGATATTATATCAGACAGCCTCCAAAATGTTAATGTTGTTTTGTTTGTTTGATAATGACATATTTGTGTATCAAACAGATCTTTTTATAAGAAAAGTATTGAAATCGATCCATTGGAAAAGCTTGGGTAAATATCGTAAGGTTACTTAAAAGATTGTTTTAAAAAGTATAAAATTTTATGTCAAGTAGGTAAATATTAACTATCAAGTCTGCATGAGGTTATATCGATATGACAGTTATTTTTGAATTGGAGTAAAATATGTTTTATTAGGTACGATAACATTTTATACCACAAGCAATACCAACGCGTATCCAAGTATTAAATTTTGACGTAATAACTAAAATGGAAGACGGCATGGTAAAAGAAAAACAATAAAAAATTATAATTTAGACGTAAACAAATAGTAGGTATTATAAATTACATCAATATTCGATTGAATAATTATTGATTGAATATTATCACCATCAGCATTGTAATACAAAGTATGTTATTAATTTCTTAACAATTGTTGCATAACCAATTTTAAATGATTTATGAGCCAGCGCTGTCAGCAGTCCGGATTAGCCTGCATAGTGCATTAGCCCAAGGTACGTTGGTATCGCCTTTAGCCAATCAGCATATCACATAGGCGATTTGGCAACAGCGGTGATTTACTACCACCGAAGGATCCAATGAGAAACGTTACGAAAATATGTCCGTGTGTTATGTAAACAAGGATAACGTACGAATAACGCAATAACGAAAACCTAGTGAAGATCAACAACAATGGTCGACAGTGGCTGTGATGTGCTAATGTGTAGTGTTCGTCGCCGGAATTTGCGGGTACGGTTAATTATCGTAGTATTGTAAGCATATAATGATAAAGTTTGAATCTGTATTTTTTTGTTTGCTAATCCGCATTACAGTAGCTAAATAGATATCTTGTTAGTGAATAGTGATTGAATCTTAGAAGTTGTCGGTCGAGAAATCGTTTTTTCGTGACGTTATTGTGCACACCGAATCCGAAGATCTTACATCAATATGGTTACAGGTGACTTAATTCCAGTTCGATTGTTTTAAGTATCTTAATTTTTTTGTGCTCGTGTAAATAATGTGCGATTTATGGTTGTGTGAAAGTGTATGTTTGTGATACGATTTTCAACATTTGCACGTGCTTTGATTTTTTGGTTATTTTTGTATGCTTTTATTGCACAGTTATTGTGTTTTCTGATCATGACAGATGAAATTCGAAAACAAGTTTTCATTTTGGACTTAATTTTCTATTTTACCGAACATTACGTGCGAATAAGTGCGATTTGTGCAACTTACCATCGTACATGATAGGAACACCGGTCTCATAGTATACCAACGCAGGAAAACTGAATATTCCTAATTCGGATGCCAACTTGGAATCTTTAGATTTAACAAATTGAATGCCGTGCTTATCGGTGTCATCGTCAATGGTTTCCAAGTCATTCAACACTGATTCACAGGTATCGCATTTATCGCTATCTAAAATAAAAACATATTTTTTTCATTGCTCTAGATGACATTAAAATGAGCATGCTTGCATCAACATAATTTTTTATAGACCTATACTAACAGAAAAATACAGCTAAATGATCCACATCGTTGATTAAAACTTGTAGAGTTTTTCTATCTACGCTTTCAATTACGTCAGGAGTTGATACGTATAAATCTAAAACCCAAGCTAAAATTGCTTCTTCGTGCATCAGATCTCCTAAAAAATTAGAAGTTATTAATCGACGAGTGAAATGAATTTTTTTGTTTATGTTTGCAAAATATCCGCACGTACGAGGTATTACATGTCTACGTATACGTACCGGTGTAAATTTTACGAAATCTGTTTCTGTAGTATACGACTGATGGCAGTTCTGGTAAGTCGTATTCTTTGTCAATTCCTTCATCAGAAGTTTTAACGAAACTGATGCCTTTTTCTTCACATTCGTCGTCAATGTTCTCCAATTCTGCCAAAATTTTTTGACTTTTTTTATCACCCTCTTTGTCTACATTTGAAATCAGTTATTGTCGGTTTAAAGAAGTTGATTTATTTTTTCTTTTTCTTACATATTACAAAGGGAAAATTTGTACGTAGTAAATCTTACAGAAAAACACGACCACGTGCTCGGTTTCGTTTAGGATTTTATCTAACATTTTGGCGTTGACCTCTTCGATTTTGCCTGGAATTTCCAAAGTGCTGTCTTCGTTCAGCCACGATAGTACTTCGTCTTCGTCTTCCAGGTCACCTTGAAGAAATAGTGAAGCGAAAAGTAATGATATTATCGTTGGTATGTTACTGTGTACCTAATTTGAGTACTCATTTAATTACCATTATAATGTAAAGGTTCTTTGTTACGGAAGAACACCAGAGCCGGAAAACTCTTAATATTATACTCTTTGGCGATATTTTGGTCTTCGGTTGTGACGAAGACGATTCCACTTTCGTCTAATTCGTCGTCTATGTTTTCAAATCCGTCTAAAATGTTATCACATTTTTCGCCTTCTTCGCATCGGCCACCTTTAACAAATCGTTGATAGTGCTGCGCATTGTGCATTTAAAAATAATTAAATGAACTCACTGAAGTATACTAAGACGTATTCATGCTCTTCGATTAATCCTTTCAAAATTTCATCAGTTACTTCTTCGATGGTAGCCGTCATTTTTTGCTCTATTAGCCAGCTGAGTACTTCTTCTTCGTTGATTAAATCACCTGCGTTGAAATTTAACGATTTACATGTTGTTTGTAAAAATGTGTCTCGATTTGAATTCGGAACAAGAATTATTATCGGCCCTTCCTAGTGGTGTAGGTAAGAGGGTACCATTAATGATATTAATTCCTTCTTGGCTTTTTTGAAAAAAGGTAATAATTAGGTAGTTGTTAACACGTGAATACTTAATGTTGAAAAGTTGGGATGTTAAGTATTGTACGCAGCAATTTAGTTGATGCTATTCTTAAGTGGTTTCTTTCTCTCCTCTGTTAAATTATTGATAAAAACGTTGTTTTTAGAATTCATTAATCGTAGCTGACCTAAGAGTGTAAAGAGGAGAAAGAGTAAATCAAAATCTGCGAGGCAACTCAAGTTCAAGGGGAAAATTAACATTAAGAGGTTAACTACATCTCACCCCCTTCCCGCTCATATTACAAATTATCATCTATATTACTAGACCTTCTAGCAGCAATGCCTTCCTCCTCAAACTAAAAGTGCCAAAAAGGAATTTCTGATGAAAAAAATAGTAAATTTTTGAGCATTTTTTATCGTTTTCGTTAAACACAAAAATTAAAAATTTCTAGCCATTTATAGATGTTGTGGAAAGATATGCATTTACTCTCATGCTTTTTACCTCTAGACAGCCCCGTGTAAAGCCATTATGTAGTGATTGAGTGAGTAAGTGAGTTAGTACACAATTTTTCATTGATCAATTACCTTCGTACAAAGCTGGTATTTTGTTTTCGAAATATACCAAAGTAGGTAAGTGGTCTATTCCGTATTCTTTCGCTTCGGCGTCGTTGTCAATTCTAACCAAAACGATACCTTCTTTTTCAAGTTCATCGTCAATATTCTCCAATTCATTAAGAATACGTATGTCCTGTTTGTCATCTTTATCATCTTTTGAAATTGAAAAATGAATAAACAGAAAAATATTACAAATTTGTCCGAAGCAAGTGTTAATACGATAGACTACACAGTACTACACTGTATATTGGGTGCTTACAAAATAGTACTGCTAAGTAGGGTACTGAATCGATTAATTTATCCACCATTTTATTGGTAACTTCGGGAATTTCACTGTGTCTTTTTTGATGTATCAACCAACTCAATAATTCTTCTTCTTTCATCAAGTCTCCTATTCAGTGAATGAAGAAAAAAGTCGATACTAATGTAGTATTTATTTTCTTAGGAAGCAGTTGTTTAGAAAGCTCGCTTACATTATGATGAGAAAGATCGGATACCTTCGTAAACATGCGGAATTTTTTTTTCAAAAAATATCAGTTGCGGCAGCGAGGTTACTCCGTATTCTTGAGCTTCTTTTTGATCGTCAATTTTCACAAAAGCAATATCGTTTTGGTCACATTCGTCGTCAATATTTTCCAATTCGACAAGAATTTTTTGACTTTTCTTTTGATTTTTATCATCTGTACATTATTTTCAGAAAGGAAAAAAAATAAATAATAATAATAATAATAATAATAATAATAAGCGATTAAATTTGAGAAAAAACCTGACCAATCATATGATATTATTGGAGTTCAATTTTTGAAGCGCGGGCTTGTTCAAATTTGCTGATGATGTTATTAATTTTTTTATGCTCATACCTAATACCGAGGCCATTTTAATGACCATTAATCCTTATTCCTCTCTCCAACATTATCTGTGGAACTGGATTTAGAATATGTTATTCTTCTTGTCCCCAGTAACGACATGAGCCCATAATTACCTAATTTAATGCAAAGTTTCGAAATTCTTGGTCGATTTGATGAAGAAATATGAATAATTCAAGGAATTTATTCGTGACTGAAAACTTATAAAAAGGCATTTTTGCTCAAACTCCTCTTCATATTTGCTCAAGAAGTTGAAATTTGAATATGTTGTTGTCCTTGATAATGTTTTTCATATGAGGCAGAGAACAAAAATTTGTGCTTTTCCCCTTGGCTGGTTTCGAAATTTGAGTTATGTAATCGTCTTTTGAAAGGAATTGAACATCCAAAAAAGTATTTTTAGATGTTAACTTGATCATTTTTCGTACCGAATTCCTTTGCGTTACCGAAATGGAGAAAATTTTTTTAGAAATTCAGCTACAAAAAAATCCCTCAAAAATCTTTTTTTTAGCTGAGTTTTTAATAAAAACGATAGCTATTACAGCCTACCTGATTTGGAATGGGAAGGTCGGGGGAGGGTGGAGTCTTCAAATCTTTGCGTTTCAGAACATTTGTAATCATCTGGCAAATGTCCAACTTTTTGGTATATATATTTTTTTCCCCACGCGTAGCGCCGGCGAGTATTCATAAAATTCGCTCAAAACTTGGTGAGGAACTCTTCTTGAAAATGCGCAGAAGTGCTTTTTTTGTTTTTTCGAAAAATTTCAAAATGACGGATCACTCAAATTTTGAGGGGGGCTGGAGAAGAGCCAAATAGCTCAAATTTTTCGTTTTTGATCTCATATGAAAGAGTGAGTCACGGACACCAACATATTTAAATTTCAGCTTCCTAAGTGCATTTTGAGGAGAGTTAGCAAAAACCTGTTTTTGAGGAAATTCGTTTTTTGTGTCACTCGCCTTGCGCAGGCGGGTGTGGATAAAATTCGCTCAAAATTCGGTGAGGAACTCTTCTTGAAATACGCAAAAATAGTTTTTTTGTTTTTTCGATAAATTTCAAAATGGCGGATCACTCAAATTTTGAGGGGGCTGGAGAAGGGGCAAATAGCTCAAATTTTTCGTTTTTGATTTCATATGAAAGAGTGAGTCACGGATACTAACATATCCAAATTTCAGCTTCCTAAGTGCATATTGAGAGGAGTTAGATCAAAAAACGGCTTTTTGAGGAAGTTTTGAGTCATGAAATTTCTTGAATCTTCCATATCTCCCCACCAAATCAAGTTAAAGAGGTCAAATTTTGTGTGTGAGGTTAGTTGGTGACCACAATATGACCTCTTGAATTTGGATCAAAATGGATCAAAATGGCGGATTATCAAAATTTTGAGTAGAGCTTGAGGAGCCTCAAGTTGGTAAAAATGTAATTAATATGAATTCATATGGTTATTGGGGATAAGTTGTATACTATATCCCGAATTCACTTCCATACATGATGTTGGAGGGGGAAGGCGGGGTTATCAACCTAAAATAGTGGTGGGGGTACAGGAGGGGTCGAAAATTTTTTATTGCTGTGTCATATGATAAAATGAGCCCAAGTGACAAACGTATTTTGATTTTAGCTTCCTCAGTGATTTTGGAGGGGAGTTAGAGCAAAAAACGGCTTTTGGAGGGGAAATTGCTGCAGGAAATTTCATGAATCTTCCATATCTCATCACCAAATCGGCCTAGAATGGTCAAACTTTGTGTGTAGGATTAGTTTGTGACCAGAATATAATCACTTAAATTTGAGTCAAAATGGATCCAAAATGGCGGATTATCAAGATTTGAAGATAATTTGAGGACCCTTAAATAGTTATAATTTGAGAAATATGTGTTCACATGATTATTTCATGGCAAGAAATACTACATTTGTGCCAAATTCAACTTCTTAAGTGTTTTTGGAAAGGATAGGGTAGGGGTTTTCAGACTTGGTATAGGTTGTGGCCTGTAGTCATGAACGGTTAAGCAAGGTTATTAGTAAATCAAAACAAGCTCCAATTAAAAACTCAGCTCCAGTAATGCGGCATGGCTGCTTACGTTTTTTTTTTTTGTTTCATCCTTTCTCCAAATCGACTTAGGTAGCTGAAATTTGAAAATGTTAATGTCCTCTGCTCACACAGTCATATGACACCGAGATCGAAAATTTTATATATTTTTGCCCTCTTCAGCTCCTCTCAAAATTTGAGAAAACCTTTATTTTGAGCTGTATCAAAAATCGCAAAAATAAGTTTTTCGCACTCGCGTGAAGAGTCTCTCTCCAAATTTTGAATAACCCCTGTACTTTAAGCAAGGAGAAAGAAATTATACATATCATATATGTACATATGAAGTTAGAATGAAATGCATGTATGATTAAAATAATAATATACTAAAAAATTCGACGTTTGCTATAAATGATTACAAATGGCTTTACCAACCAGTTATAGTTTTTGTTAAAAACTTAATTGAAAAACGATAGAAGATGTTTGAAAAGTTGACGAAAATTAATAATGAAGAAGACTTATCGAGCCTCAGAACTTACAGAAAAGGGCGGCAACGTGAGGCATTCTTTCGATCAGAATATCCAACATTTCATCGGTAACGTCTTCTATTTCGTCGCTTTGAAGTTGGTGCTCTATCCAAGCCAGTACTTTTTCTTCTTCCTCCAAATTACCTAATTTTTTTGTTATTTAAATCATATTAGAAGAATTTTATTGTGTCGTAGAAAAGTTGATAGTTAATACGTTAATACGTTAATACTCGTACTCTTCGTATTCTTTACCTTTATACATGAGCGGTATTCCTTTTTCGAAGTACACCAGAGCGGGTAATTTTTCGATTCCGTATTCTTTGGTTTCATCCGAATTATCTATTTTGACGAAAGTCACTCCGAGTTTGTCGCATTCGTCATCAATGTTTTCCAATTCGTTAAGAACGCGTAATGATTTCCTGTCGTTATTGTCATCTATGAAACGAAAATTATCCGTATAATGAATACTCGTGACGCTTGTGACTAAGGTAAAATACGTGAAATACGTCGAATTAAATCGATTTACGACCTCTAATTTATTACTTACAAAATAATACTGCTAATGTTTTGCCATCTTTTATTAATCTGTCGAGCATTTCGTCGGTGATGTCTTCGATTTCGTCTTTTTCCAACTGGCTGACCAACCATTCCAATATTTCTTCTTCATTTTCAAGATTGCCTGATTACAAACCATTTTTCATCAGCTATTAAGCTCATCATGGCAAATGTTATAGGCCTACAGAGTACTGTACGTAACTTCCTAAAACAAAGGTAAATAAAATACCTAGCCCAGATTTGTTTTTTTAACCCAATACTTGATGCGTACAATAAAGTCGCGCAAAATGACTGTATAAGTGATTAGTTTTTAAATTACTTATGTGAACTGTCTGAGCGTAGTACTAACTAGTTGGACTAGAATTTTTCTTATGCATATAGCACATAGACCGGCGTATATCAACATTAAGCGAAAAACCTACCGTCGTACAAATTAGGTATCCTTTTCTCGAAGTACACGATAGCCGGCACGGTGTCAATTCCAAAATCTTTCGCCACTTGCGGATCGTCAATTTTTACAAACTGGATTCCGTGCCTGTCGCAATCGTCGTCGATCTTCTCCAACTCACCGAGTACTACTTGCGATTCCTCTTCATCGTTGTCATCTGAAGCGGAGTAAAAATATGCTCGTTTTCATCTTGATTACAGTTATTACAAATTGGAGTTCGTTTAAATAGTCAATAAATTTTTACAGAAAAGTACGACGAGATAGTCGACGGATGATATGAGCGTTTCCAAAGTTTTAGCGGTAACTTCTTCGATTACGTCCTCTTCGTCGCCGGTTGATTTATTCTGCACCAGCCATTCCAATACATCTTCTTCTTTCGTTAATTCGTCTGAAATTTTTCATCGAAGAAGAAATTATCATTGATCTATTATTATGCGGATCGTCCATAAAAAAACAAAAAACAAAAAACATAAAAAAAAAACTAAACGCTAGTCCTTGGCTTACTTTCGTACACGATCGGTATTTGATGTCTATAGTACACCAGCTTGGGAAGTTCTCCTAAATTGTACTCTTCGGCCAAACTGTCGTCAGCTATTTTCACGAATCCTATTCCAAGTTGATCGGCTTCGTCGTCGATGTTTTCCAACTCTTGTAATACTTTAGCGCATTTTCGACAATTTTGTTTGTCTGAGACGTTCAATATAAAATAAACGAAATTAATATCGCATCATCGTTAATATTATTTACTGCCTTGTATCGTGTGCATCGTGCATCTTCTGTTCGTTTTAGAACGCAACCTTTTCTACTCGCATGCAGCGTGTTTTATTTCGACTGCACAATCTGCATGTTTTGGTAAGTAGTGCAACTCAACTTACACCCATGTATGATATTATGCCTATTCGAAAATCTGTGAAGGGCCTGAAATATGCTACTTTGAAATATTTTTCATCGATAGTCATGATGAAATCTGAAAATTTTAATATTATGAACGAAGAATAATAGAAAAGTGCGGTTTACGCCAATCTTTGGAACTATTATATAATGATAAAAGATATGGCCAAAATTGGCACCGAAAAAACAGCGAAGCAAAAAGGAAAATATTTAATTTTTCGTAAATAAATTTTAAAAGTGCCCGTGTCCGATCAGTATATCTTTACTCCACCACTTTTTGCTTGTTGAAACTTCATTGTATGCTTAGCATGTTGGCACCGACTTCGTATTTCCATCATTCTTCGTTCATGAGGTAAGAATTTTCAAGGTTCATCATCCCCGCTTGCGAATGGTTTTTTCAATTTGGATTAGCATATCTCGTCCCCTTCAGATTTTTGAGTAGGCTGACCATTTGTGCGTTACTTGAGTTATGTTACTTGAATATATCATGCAAATAGCACGATTGAGATTAAACATGCTGTAATGTTTAATAAACGTTTCTTTTCCCTTCCTTTTGTCCTCCTCTTTCTTCTCCTTCAATTAAAGGATTTTTATCTGCACGCCTTTTTAACTGTTAGAGAGTTTAACAAATCATAGCTTTCCTTTCTGTCCCCCTTCGTCTTCTACTCCTCTTCTAACTGGAAGATTGTTATCTATAGTTCATGACGTACTATGTAGGTAATTATAATATCAGTAAATTTTCCATAGTAAATTGAAACATTATAGTCAGTGATGGACAAACTCATGAAAAATACGAGTATAGTTTTACAGTCCTCTTTCTTTAAAAAAAAGAGCGCACTCATTGGCGCTACTCCCTTCTCTTTTCCATTTGAAGTCAGCGAAATTATTGTAATTCAAAAATTAAAACTTTATGCTGTCGAAAATGATGAAATAATGATTACAATTTGTAATTAAATATCATGGAAATTGTGATTTGTGAATTATAACTGTGTTACAAATTAAGGTCATTATTTCATAATAATTTCCACAACATAGAAAGTTGGGATTTCTAACTGTGA
This sequence comes from Phenacoccus solenopsis, assembly GCA_009761765.1. Lineage (NCBI taxonomy): Eukaryota > Metazoa > Arthropoda > Insecta > Hemiptera > Pseudococcidae > Phenacoccus > Phenacoccus solenopsis. The sequence goes on from CM019753.1 coordinate 51,191,925, forward strand.
ATTTGTGATTTCATTGTTATAATTGATTAAATTACGTATTTAAATATAATTTGTTAGTGAGATAAGTTCAAGTGGTGCGAATTCGCACGCTTTCACTTCTCGCAACAGGATATTTATAGGCAAAATTTAATTTGAAAGTTGAAAGAAATTCAAAAAAAAAGAAGCGAGGAAATGAAGGAATTTTGTTGAAATTATGAGTGCATTCTTCGCTCTTACACTTCTTGAAGGAGTGACTCCATCACTGATTATAGACCTAATTTGAACGTAAAGTTATATGGCATGCAAATTTATGGTGTGAGAAATAAAAGTAAGTAAATAAAGAAACATATTTACGCTATCAAATGAACGAAAACTGAGTACCCTCAAATCGAAATGAGTTTGATCGATCAATCTTGTATATGTGAGCACAATGCGGAATTTTGCGAAAACTTTTCGTACCATTAATGAAGTTCTCAGTTTTCGTTTAAGTGTACTTAGTTGGTAATTATAGAGAAATCGGGGTAATAAAGATAGGTAATCAGCATTGAAAAAGAAAGAAGAAATCTCGATCAGTAACAAACTACCAATTCTATAGCAGAAGCAGTAGTAGGTAAATATGGTGGTTATGAACAAGCAGGGTTGTTTTACGTTTTTGAAAATATTAAATTCTTATATATTCGTTGCCTATAATTGGTCAGTGTTAATATTTTTGATCGTTCATTCGCGAATTTATTGCAAAAGTTTTTTCAATGGCATTTTTTCTCCTTAATTGTTGTTTTTTTTCAAGTATTGTATCTAATTTGTATCCAGAATATCGCTATACCTAGGACTAGGTATATGTATCAGAAAAGAAAAAACGTATATTGGAAGGGCAAGGGGTTCAAATGATTCATTTCGAATCTATACACACGTATTAAAATAATGCGTATCTCATTAAGACTCGTAGGTAGCTCGTACCTAGTCATCAGTACCATTCAACAGATTTTTCGTTTGACGTGGAAATGAATTTTCACAGTAACTTCCACTTTCCCCTGTAAACGATGTTGATATTTAAAATCTTAATTTTTCTCAGATATTTAAGAATTTGGACGATTTCAAGTTTTTTTTTTGCGTTTTATTCGTCATATTTAATTATTCTTCGAAAGCAAAAAAATAGTGAGCACTAATTTTTTATGTATAGATAGTTATGGTTCTGTGAATTTCTCACATTCATGCTTATAAGTAAACCCCTGCGCATCCATACGCTGTTTCATGCATTTGAAAATAACATTTGTAAATTTATTGATTGCTTAATTGGAATTGTGATGAAGGCTTATAGGGTATGTATATAATTTTGAAATAAACTTTGCTTTTTGGGAAGATATGTATAAGAAAAACTTTGTTTCATTTACACTTTTCAGTGGTTTTAAAATATTGTATGATTATTCTTCATCCATGGGAAGTTGTGAATAGATATTTTTTAGATCTATCAATTACAAAAAAAAAAAAAAAAAAAAAAACAGAAACAAACGCAATCTTTAGTGAAGAAGTAAGATAAAGAATTCGAAAAAATAGAAAAAAAAAAAAACAAAAAAAACTAAAAAGATAGAAGCTTCAAATAACGGGTACGAATATTACAGAAAAAGAGGTCGTTATATGATTAAATGGTTCCAGGAGTTATTATAACCACGTCGGTGAGAAAACTGTATCATCAAACAACTGATGACACAGTTTACTTACTTACTAGATGGTTTTGGAGCGCAAGTATCTTGTTCAGGACCTACATAATAATTTTGAAATTAAATTAAAATTTTGCGATTTATTTTCACGCAAATGCGTATTTACTCGTACTTAGAAGATCAGAGCTAAAGAGATCAACGAAATTAAGGCTTGATTTAGCAACTATTACTTTTCGAAAATGATACTTACAAAATAGAACGGCTACAAAATCTGTGTCGTCGATGATTTTCTGCAAAATTTTCGAGTTCACTTCTTCAATTCTGTCGGGTAAATCCAATGCTTCCAAGCTGGTTAAAAAATTTAGTACGTTCTCCTCGTCCATAAGGTCTCCTGTATTATAAACAAATGTGTATTTATGAAATTTCAGTTCACTTAGGTGTTCAAAACTAGTAATGTCTACTTTTTGCGTGCCACTAAGTAGTTGATGAATATTCTTTGCTATGCATATTTTGCTTTCATATATTCAGGAAGTTTTTTGTACATCAGTATCTTTTTAATCCCTTTAATTTTGCTAGAAAGCTGTAATTATGTTAATATAAATTTTTGTTTTTGGGTAACCAGTTACCTAGGTATGCTGGTACAATCCACTAGGATGAACCGAGTTCAGACTTCTTTCGAGAAGTTGAGTGGAAGGAATCGCGATAGTGTAACCTATCAAAAGGACTTCGTAAGAATTTCTGTCTTTTAATTTCATTTTTAGATCCCCCAAATGTGATCACAGTTGTAAAAAATTTTAAACTTGGAACAAAAAATAATTTTCAGGCATTTGAAATTTTTTTTGTTCCCAAAAGTCATATTTTATAGTGCAAAAATTTAATAAAGTAGACGCCAGGATTTTTCTTTCCTTTTTTTTTTTTTTTTTTTTTTTTTAATTCAAAAGTTTTAAATTGTTTCTCAAATTTTTTGAAAAAACAACAGTTTTGGTGATTTTCAAAAAGGAAGAATCAAGAGTTGGTTATGTGTTCGTACTGGCTTGATTTAGTTTCTTTCGAATAGGTATAGAAGACAAAATATACTCGATCTTTGTAGTGCTAATAGCGATTCCTCAAGTTCGATTTTTTTATGGTAAAACACCGTAATATTTTGATGAACTTTTTATGAGGTAAAAATCGAACATTCTTTTCCTATTGAATTCTGAAGAGCAGGCTGTCCATTAGGATATTTTTGAAGTAACGTGGTTACATTTTTCGCTTTTTGTTTTCTCGGTTACTTGTTATGTTTCCAAAAAGGTACTATTTGTTACTAGTTTCGCGAATTTCATCGTAAAATTCAATGATCCTTGCAGTTTTGACTAGAAAAATGGTATTTTGCTTAACCCTCTAATGGCACACATAAAAGTAATTTAAATTAGAAAATAAAAATTGTGCTGAGTCACTCAAGAAATTGAAATATAATATGTTATTGTGCTCGCTGAAATGCAGAATGTCATTACAAAAAAAAATTGCATAATATCAAAATTGAAGGGGCAGCATACATAAGATAGAATAGAACAATTTTTGAAAATTTCTAGCTCCTTCAATATTGAAGACAGGCAATTTGTTCTTCTATGTTTTTTTCTTGCAAATCGTTCGAACTACAACATAGCATGGTTTTATTTTCAATTTTTGCGACCTAAAAAATGCAATGAATAATTTACATAAAAATTCAGAAGTAAATCTGCCCCTTCAAAAATTGATGTATGCAATTAACACAAATTCCCAAATTGAAGAAATTGTGGCAACGGTCAACTATGAAGGGTGCACAGGGATGAGCAGCCGGTTACGCCGGAGCGCAGCGAGTTTGTATTACCGATGGGTGAAATTCACCCATGTGTGCCAATTAAGGGTTAAACTTACTTATTACTTTTGTGATTAATAAAACTTTATTTTCATTTTTTTTTTTTTGCGTAATTGCAGAAAATTATAAAATAGGTTGGATCAGTCGTAAAAATTGTCAAACAACCTAAGAATATCGTCACCCATTTCGTTGAAGTTTCTCCTTCTTCATTTGAAAATTTCAGCGTGCATACGGACATAAACTTAACTTTGAGAAATGATGAAGCGAGAATTCCAAAAGTTGTCTAGGGGCTTGAAAGCTCTAGTAGAAAGTTTTCAGAAATTGGGCGAGATCTTAATGTTTTATTGAAGTGGTGAAATTTTGGTCATTTTAATATGGTTAGGTGAAAGCTGAAAATTTTGGATTTTTGAAAATTCTTATGGAGTAGAGTTTTTTCAGTTCTCAAAATCGATGATTTTTTTTTACAAATTGTGTTTTTAACTCTATTCAACACGCGTTATTAAATCAGCGTGCTGCGTTTAAAAAAAAGTGATTTTTAATCCTCCCTGCTAGCGTAAAGTATTTTTTTTTCAAATCATTCAATGAATTAAATATTATGTAATTCATATGATTAGGTTATAACCTAAAAAACTGAGAATTTATTTTTTTGTAAAAATGGAGCGGAAAGCCTCAAAGAGCTTTTTATATTCTTATAACCTAATCGCAATTAATTACTTAATGAGAACCTTCGTAAATGATTGGTTCTTTCTCCCGAAAGTAGGTGAGCGCAGGAAAATTCTTGATTCCATAGTGTTTGGCTAATCTTTTGTCGTTGATTTTGACGAAGTCTACCCCAAAGCTGTCCGTATCGTCGTCGATATTCTCTAATTCTTCCAGAACTTTATCACATGTATGGCAACTTCGTGTATCTGTGCAAAAAAAAAAAAAACGACGAACATTACGTGATACAGTCGAGTATTTCTTTCCAGAATGTGTGCGGATTAGCTTCGGTGAAAAATGATATTGGGATCTCATTTTCATTTTAAATCTACTGAAAAATAATTCCAATTATAGTTATGAAAATTTTTGCCACTAAAATTTGAATTTTTCCCTCTTCTCAGAAACCCAAGCTCGACTAAATTCCCGCTACGTGAATTTGAGTGACTGGTAATTTTGCAGTTAAGCTTTTAATTATAATGGACCAAAGTTTCCCTGCTATAGTCCAATATCATGTCCACTTTCCCCAAATCTCAGGGGTAAACTCAATGGTGAAAGCTCGTACTTATGCTCGTGTACGTAATAATTGTGAATGTTGAGATCATGTGTTTGCATTCTAAAAATAATTCGTAAACATTTCGACATTTACGTACGTTCATATAAAGCAGGTCAAGTTTTCAACTCTGCTGGACTAGGCCTACACTTGCGAGCGTATGGAACTATGGAACACGAAAACAGCTGACATTGCGTGTACAAGTGGTCGTACGATAAGCGTAAAATGAAAAGGGCGGCAAACGCGCCGGTTATATGACGAGTATTTATCGAGTATCGTGAAACACGATCGTCTGACCAAAGTTGACGAAAAAAGCCCGCAAAGCTTTAAAACGTGAGTTATGAAATGTAAAAGATAAAAATAACCTATTCAATTGAAGCAACGAACGGTTTGAGTGTGCGTGTGTTTGCGTTTGTGGTACGACCGTGTGGCAGATCTGATGTCTTTACATCGTCTCATTTTCGAGTCTACTAACCTCAATTATCTGGCACACTGACACACCACGCTACCAACGCTCCCATTAGCCTAAAATCTAATACAGTGCTGTACTGCCAACAATTTTAAAAGCTTCGTTCATCTACATACGAGTACCGCGGCCCAGCATTACATGTATCGCCTTTTTCTGTCTTCTGTCTCACTCTGTCCATATTGCACCAACCATAAGTATTTTTCATATAGAAATTGAAATTTTTTTTTTACCCATTGACGGTGCTCGCAAAATCACCGCACCTCAGTTAGCTCGCAGTTGGAAATAATTTGTACATTACTATATTTAACCTTGATTGGCACGGGAGGAGCTTTATCATTATTAATATTTCTATTTTTTCTGTGAAAACGACGAGGCTTTATATATTTGTTATATTTTCAGCAGTTGTTAGGTTCAGGCGATATTATTGAGAATTAAACTATCGTTATGTATTTTTTTGTGTTTAATTTCTTTTAATATTCAAATGAAATGTCTCGTATCGCTTAAATATGTAATATAACGTTATAGTATGCAGTACGTAGTATCTACATAAGCATCTGATGAATAGAATGTGTACACATGAATGGTAGAAGATGACATTTGCGATATACGTACAACATACGTGAAAGATTAACTTTGCGTGAAAATAAAAATTAGGTAACACTAAGGTATGAAATAGAGTCTGTCCGTGTGTGGCGAAGTACAGGCCCATAGCCAGCCTGTCATTCCCGGCGGGCTGACCAAATCCTTGAGGAGGCTTTGACTTCGGTTCGTATGTTGGTTGGCATTTTTGTATTGGATACGAAATTCTAATAAAGGGGCTCAACGTTTTTTAGATTGGTTACGGGTCTGACTCAGTACCTATATGTTTATGTATGACTATGCACTATGCAGCTGTACTTACACCAAAAAACGGCTACGTAATCTTTTTCATTGAGTACTTTTTCTAATTGTTTGGCGGTTACGTCTTCGATAACCGGTTCGGAATGTTTACTAGAAGAGGTGGATTTAGTGGTGTCTGCACTCTTGGCGGTAGCGGGCGCTGCGCCTTCTGCTTTTTTGGCGAACACAAAACTCACCGAACCGAACGCCAATAAAACTATGAGTAAGGTTCGAAACGCGAAAAACATGGTTCGACTTTTCCAGCATAACGATACGGACATCGGGTGTAATAAACTATCGGAATTCGAGAGCCAGCGTAAATTTTATGTACGTCGAAAATTTTGCATTCGCGATACTAATAGATATCGGGTCCTCGCTCGGCTAACTTTCCTACGTCCGATACCTAAGCGGAGACAAGACACTAAAAATAAACACACGCTCCCCCCAACTTTCGCAAATACCAACGTTCGGCGATCGGCGTCGTTTCTTATGCTAGATCGTTGCTTCGTATCATATACACTAGTGCGGGTTAAAATTAGTTTTTTTTTTTTTTAGCTGAGTTTTTATGTAAAAGCGATAGCTATTACAGCCCAGGTGCTTTGGGGAGAAGGAGTTGGGGACTTGAGATTTGTGTGTTTCAGACAATTTATATTCATACTCGTATATGACAGATCTAGTGAATGGAGTACATAGAAGCGGGTTATACGTAGATATCATTTGCTGGCTACTAAAAATTCTCAAAAATACTTACACCTTTGTGATGTAAGTTTAAGTATGATAAAGAACATTGCAGGTTTAAATTTTGCCAGTATCACTATCAACCAATAATATTAGAACATTACATTGCCTTCTTTAATTCAATTATACCGTGCAAAAAATCTCTTTTCCAATTATTGAAAATTGATTTTTTCAAATGCAAAGAAAATATAATGTAGTTGAAATGAGTTTATCAGCCTTGAAATTCATTAAAGTATTTTAAAAATAATTTCTGATTTAGAAATTTGGAGCTTAACTCTTATGATGTTATCAATAAATTGAGATTACAGACTTTTTTTTTTTTAGAATTCTTAGTGGTCAGCAAATGAGGTAACCTGTTGTTATACACTCTATTCACTTTGGTTATAAGGATGTAAGTATTTTTCTCTTCACGCGAGTGCTGGCGCACGGTGGGCACGATTGCAGTTCTACTCAGAACAGTCGAATATTAATTCTTTTAAAATTCAGTTGGGCTGTATATTATGTTTTCAAGGTAGCTGAATTCAAATTTTGATGAGTTTTTCGATTCGTCTTTTCAAAGAGCCTCAAAAACCCTAAAATTTTGAAAAATTGGACTTGAAATGTAATCGTAGCATTATTGGTATCAAAAGATACGTTTTCGAGGTCGCTTAAGTCAAATTTGATGTTAATTTTTATGAATCTAGCCTGCAAGGAGTCCTAAAAAGTAAAAATATTGAAAAAAGCCCCAAGTGGGAAGAGGCTCAGCAGCCCTTCATTTTATATTTGATTAAAAGTTGAAAAAAAAACCGTTAAATTTCAACATAAATAGTTAATAAAAACATGCACTGGTGCAACCAAGGGTAGAAGAGTGGCTAATGGGCTGAAGCCATTCAAAAAATTTTCAAAGCCCAATTTCTAAGCATACATGTAGCGGAAAAATGTGGAATGTCGTTAATTTTTTATTACGAATTTTTTGTACAATACCTATATCACAACAAGCACAGCGAATACGTCTTTTTCTACCTTGAGGAGACTCAACATCTATTTAAGAAGCACGATGGGTGAAACTCGGCTGAAGGGACTTGCCTTATTTCAGTGTGGACCGTGAAGTGGATGTAAATACAGACCAAAGTGGTTTGACCTATAACAGGTTACACCATTTGAGATCATGTGAAAAATTTCAACTTTATTTTTTCAAGTGCATTGTTTACTGATGACGTCAATATGAGCAACTGTGAGTTGATAATATCAACAGCCAATAAGGCGTCAGTCTTAATGAGCATTGATAAAATTTCGATTTTTCCCCTTACGCCGCAAAAGTGATAAGTCCACGTGTACATTTAGCTGCTCATATTGACGTCATTCAGAACCAAATATTTTTCATTTTCATTGGTTGTTGTTCTCAGACTCTTGTGGCTGGGAGAACCAATAGAAATTTATTAAAATTTCTTGGTGGCCAGCCGGAATGGTTTAACCTGTTATAGGTCAAACCACTTTGAATACAGACGAGGTGCTCAACATTTCGGCTCGAAATCCGCGGAAATTAAATTTCGTGTAATGATTTTTTTAAAACTACATTACCTGGTTGTATAGAATGAAATTCGTTTTTGTTACTTTTTTTAAAATTTTTTCGGTCTGTGAAGTAGTTACCTAACTACCTTTACACAAAGTAGAGTCTGAAGGCTCTTCACTTCTCTTTCAAATTCTAGCCCTCTCCAAAAAAATGTGCTGGGTACGCCAATAAAAACATATTTGTCGTAAGTTGTCGTAACTAAAATCATAACATGTCGAATAAGTATTGCTCAGTCGTTGGTTTTTTGCACTGTCTTAAAATATTTTCTGCTGGTCAAAAAAACACAAGAAAAAAGAAAAATGAAAAAAATTAAATTTGAAAACAAATTTTCACACGAACTCGGTAACTCAAATGATGAGCTTTCATGAAAAAAACATCATTCCTTCCTCATCGCGGATTTTTAACCCTTAAATCAGCTGTTAAAAGTTACGATTATCGCGCTTACGAATAATTCCAAGCGAAGGAGTGGAAGGTTGTATCATTTGACCCCCTCCCATAACAGCTTCGAAGAACATAAGAACTCAATAGGTCTTGATTCATGTGAAAGGAAAGAAGGTTATAAGGAACTTTTTCGTGTATTCTTAATGCTGAAAGAGAACTCAATTCTTCGTGAAAATTCGCAAAACTATTTTTTTAAAATTTTGATTCCTTTTGAAATGGCGATTCACTGAAATTTTGAGAGACGGTAGAAGAAGCAGGTAAATAACGCAAAATTTTCGTTCGTAATTAGTATGAAAGAGTTGTTCAAGGACACTAACATATCTAAATTTCAGCTTCTTAATGTGAATTTGGAACAAAGTTGGAAGAAAAATACCTTTTTGAGGAAGTTTTTGAGCCATCAAATTTCTCAAGTTTTCATGTTTCTTCATCAAATAAATCTAAAAAGCGCAAAAATATGAACCCTTGAATTTAGGTCAAGATAAATCCAAAAGGGCGAATGGTAAAAGTTTGAGAGGAAGAATTGAGTAGTCTCAAACAGCTAACATTTCATGAGTATGAGCACATGTGATACTTGTAACCAAGAAATACTATCTATTCAAAATTCAACTTTTTAGGTAGTTTTGGAAAGAATAAGTAGGACTTTACAGATTCTAACGCTGGACGTGGACATGAAAAGATGAACAAGGAACCCCAAATAAAAACTCTGCTTCACTAATGTGGCATAGCTGCTTACTTTTAAAAAAAATAATTTTCAACGTCTATTTTTTTTATTTTATTTTTTTTCGTTTTTAGTTTTATCTTTTTTCATTATTTGGGCGCGCAGATCACGCTGATGTGACAATTTATACGTGATTCGCATGTTATTCTTCTGCGCTCGTCGATTGTTTCGTGAATTCGTATAATTTCGAAAACTTGCTGAGAGGAGAGGGATAGAATGAATTTTTCATTGGTTCGCGTTTATCTTCAACGTCACTCGTCATCTCTCTCCGTTCCGCCAGAATATTTTTCTTTGGGAATCACTAACAGTGAACTTAACACATTGTCGTTTCCCCTCGCCGTATACCTAATTCATCCCATTACCAAATAGGACCGTCTCGACGCCACCAACATCGAAGATATTTTCATCCGCGTTTAATTGGCGAATTTTGAATTGGCCGTCGTTACGAGCAACTCTACGAACAAACAAAATTCGCCCGCTGTTTATTTCCGGACTCGTGGGAGTATTTCATGGGTTGAAAAAATTTCATCGTTCGCGTAAATAGAAAAAGCGAATATTTCGTTCTTCAATTCTTTTACATCGTTTACGTACGCAAGTGTAATTACGATGACGACAGTTTATAAAATAAGTATAAGCATGTGTTTATATACGTAGACGTGGTACTCATTTCGTTACATATACTACAGTTGTACATCAATACATTTTTCTTGTCGTAATATGAGCCAGTTTGAAGGTTCGACTCTAAGAAATATATGTATAAATTCGAATTACGTAACACGCAGCTAGAGCGTGAATAGAATTTTTACTGGGTGTTTGAAAATTTGAAACTCGTGCATTTCACCCTAATTCTGAATATTTAAGGCACTCTAAGCGTTCGCTTCGTTAATTTGAAGAAGATTTCTTCGAACGATTGAGAGAGTAATGTGATAAATTTCATTTAAGCTCTAGATAAGATAGAAGTGTAAAGTAGCTTTAATTATCTGACATCTTTACAAACACCCGGTGTTGTCGTAATGGTGAATCGATAATGAGATCGAATTACCTGCAAACGCACTAGTGAGCCCTCGGACATATATCGTAATGAAGGTAACTGTAATTACGTAGGATTCGTGTGAAAGCTTCGGTGTGTTTTATGTTTTTGCGTTGAAATTTATAAAATATGAGCGACGATAAGCCTAAATTTGTGATCATCGGTGCTGGTTTGGTAAGTACCTCAAGTTGCCTAAGAATAGGTTTTTAACGCGTTACGATATCTGAGATACTACATACCTTACGAATTCTCGTTCAACATCTCTAGGTGGGTTGTTTAGCCGCCGTGTATTTATCTAAGCTGGGCTTCAATACTATCGTTTACGAATACAGAGACGGTAGGTAGATGGTCTCGTTAATAAGGGTACCTTGTACAGCATCATGTTAAGCTAGCTCATTGCGTTATATATTCGTAGATATTAGAAAGAGGCTCATCGTGAAAGGAAAATCAATTAATTTAGCGTTATCGCATAGAGGACTGCAAGCGCTGAAAAACGCCGGAATCCTATTGGATGACATCGGCCATATGCTGGTGCCTATGAAAGGACGTATGATTCATGGCGAGAACGGAAAACGTGACGCGTTATTGTATGACGTTAAGTACAACCAGGTAACGTCGCTACGTATTTTTCATCTGTCTTTCTGCCACTACGCTTACGTTACTTAATGTTTAATTTTCTGTTCTTGATTCTAGAATATATACTCCATAAGTAGGAACGAGTTGAATAAAATGTTATTAAATGGCAAGTACATGTAGTTTACATATCTGTTACGTACGATACGGTGTCTCATTTACTCTGACTGTTATCTTGTCGCATCTAGTTAAAGGTCAACACGTACAGTGACGACGGAATCTGTTTAGCAAACTTACGAAAAATAAAAAATTAAAACTTGTATCTTTCCTTACCGTGAGACGCAGTTTTGAGTAAAAGTGAACGGTTGAAATAAAAATTAATGTGAAGGAATCGTGCTGGTTATATTTGGAAAGAGCATTTTTTTGTGAATCGAAGTTTCAGATTTCAACGAATCGACTCGAAATTTTGAGGATAGATAAAGCGAATGAACCTTCAGAGCTGATTAGTTTTTGGAGTCGAAAGGACGTGAAGTAACTTGCCGGCACCCAAAATTAAATCTTTTTCCATTTTTGCATATATCTCGTGAAGAGAGCGTCGCAGAGGAGAATGAATAGCAATTCGGTGTGGGAAATTTCATGCTCTACAACTTTAGTTCTTATAAATTTTTCGTGAAAGTTCATACTTTCCAAGAAAAATGAATATGAAGTAAAAAATCTCATAACTGGCGCATTTTTTTTGCACCAAATTTTTTTGTTTTCTCGCGATGAGCCGCGTAAAATTTGACAGATCGAAATTAAAGATAGAGGAAGAATGCAGCTAGTTGAAATCTAGAACTGATTGCTCTTTGGAGGTGGTTTGATCTGAATTGGTGTGATGAGGCGTCACTTGCGGTTTTTGCGCTCTCGTTGCGTGATAAGTGGAGTCAGGGGCGTACCGAGGACATTCTTCAGGGGGGGGGGGGAAACCAAAAATTGCCAACTAATACCATGAAATTTTACCAACTGTTGACTTTTTTTTTTTTTAGTCTTCAAAAAATTTAAAAATAGCTGTAATAATACTGCGCAAGTGGTCAGGTGTACCAACTTTACGCTAAAACTCCAAATTTACCAACTTTCCAAAAGCCAAGGGGGCTACGTCCCTGGTTGTGCGCTATACATGATATAAGTTGGCATCAGTTCGAATTTATTCGAGTTCTTATTTTCCCAAAAGAAATTCAAGTTCCCAATTTCAGCGTTGAACAATTATAAATTTCCCAACTTTTCAAAACACCTGGAGGGGGAAGCTCCCCCCATCACCGCCCCTGAGTGGAGTAAAACTTGTATGAACGGAGTTGGCCACCTTCCGTCCTTGCTGAAAGTGTATGTTAATGATTGTGAATTTTTAATTCTTGATCACACAGAAGCGGAGAAGAAAGCGCATTTTCATTTTAGTTGTAAAGTGGTCAGAGTAGACTTCAAGAATTACATTTTGAATATTTTAAGGTGAGTTACGCACGTTTTTTTCTTTTTAACGCGTAAATGAAGTAATGCACGATTTTTCATCCGTTGTTTCACTTGTAGAACGTCAGATGGAGTTGAAATGGAAGAAAATTTCGATTATTTGATAGGTTGTGACGGCGCGTACTCGACCATAAGATATCACATGTTGAAAACGCCATTGTTCAATTACTCTCAAACTTATATTGACCATGGTTACATGGAATTGAGTATACCAGCGGAAAATTCGAAAGAAGTAAATTTTACTACTTAGCTAATGCTCGTAGATGATTTTATTTCAAATTTCTTTGAAATACGGTAGTCAAAAAAAAAAAAAAAAAAAAAAAAAAAACATCATACGCAAACGCAACGAAATCATCAGCCTTATTAAGAAAATATAAGAAGTATAATTATTATGTATTGCAGAAATCCAATTATAATTATAAATACTAATCTCAAACATGATAAGTGTATTCTTACAGCATGAAATGACTCCTAATCATTTACACATATGGCCGAGAGTGACATTCATGATGATCGCGTTGCCAAATCAAAACGGCTCCTGGACCGTTACGTTGTTCATGCCATTCGAACAATTCGATCGTATCAAAAATGCTGAAAATTTATTAGACTTTTTTCGGCACTATTTTACCGACGCTCTACCTTTGATTGGCGAAAAAAACTTAATTGATACGTATTTCGCATCCAAACCGCAACCTCTTATTTCTATCAAGGTGATACGAATACGTATTAACCGCGAGTATATACTAACTATGAAACCGGTGATGTATTAAAATACATACTGAATTTGTCGTTTCAGTGCGATAGATATGCGGTAGATTCGCGATGTTTAATAATAGGCGACGCAGCTCACGCCGTTGTACCTTTTTACGGACAAGGAATGAACGCGGTAAAGGCTGGTACATTCGTACTTAATTAGATGTACAAAAATTAAATCTCGAATTCCAACTGAGTACCGATTTTGGCGAACTGATTTCAGGGATTCGAAGATTGTTACATCCTGTACGAAATTTTAAAAAGTCACCAATTATCGGACGTATTCGAAACTTTCTCGAAAAAACGAATTGCCGATACACACGCCATATCCGAACTATCCATGTATAATTACTTGGAAGTAAGCAGCTAAGCATTAAACAGCTTTGTTTTCATATTCGCCGATGAGCAGATGTATAGGCAGCCTCTGTTACGCTTCAAGTAAGCGCGTATACAGTATTATAATGTGCCTGATAAATTTGCAGATGAGGAATTTGGTGGCGAGTAAAAAATTTTTGTTGCGGAAAAAGATAGACAATAAGTTGTACGAATATTTTGGTGATTGGTGGAAGCCTTTGTATATTTGCGTCACCTTTTCTAGTACACCGTACTCTCAATGTCTTGACATTCAGCATTTTCAAAATAAAGTAAGTGTTTAGAGTATACCTATATTTGATTATGTTATGCAACATATTATGTAGCGACGATACTCTGACCGTAAATGTATAATACATTTCAGAAGTACATAGTACGAGTATACAACGCATGAATAGTACATAATTTCACGAATTTTTTGTTTTAGGTTATGAAAGTATTTGCTGCTGCTGTTGCCGTTTTATTGGGTTACTTGTTACTTCGTATGTGTTTATTTTAAAGTATTTCAATTACTTCGGTTTCCATTACATTTTTTGTGTTCACGTAAATGTGTATTTTATAAATAAATAGGAACTATCACTCCATAACGAGTTCAGCGGTTTCTCCTCTGATGTCGTATTTTGTTTTGTTTTCGTTGAATAACTCTTCAATTTCCCTCATGAACTTTTCATGATATAGATCAATTTCTTCTTTTGTAGGATTTACAATTTGTGGCAAGGGAATCGGTTTTCCCACTGTATACAAGAAAATACACGTATTTATGCATATAAATTAGTTCAGTTTACGTCATTAGTAGTTTGATGTATAGGTTCGGGTTCCCTCTTACCAACAGTGTTTATCGGCCTTCTACGTGGTACGATCCCAAATGTGTATTGAAATAATCCTCTTCCTCGTGGAATGATGGGAACGAAACCAAACAATTTATGGCATGCATCTTGTATTCTTTGGATCCAGGGGCCCTTGTGTTGTTCATACATGTCATTTTCGCCGAAAGAAAATACTGGCACCAGATGGGCTCTGAAATGAAAAGAAGAAAACTAATGACTGATTATATATGATTCATATTCATTTTCTATTATATTGGACGATTCGACGTACCCAGCTTTCAAGGCAACACGAACAAATCCTTTTCGATTTTTAATGATAATTTTGTAAATTCCTGGTTCGCATTTGAGCGATTCAGCAGCTCCACCAACCACCAATACACCAACTTTGCCACATTTTCCACTTCCCAGTAAATTCATAATGCTGCTCTCGGCCACTGAACATCCTCCTATGGATATACGCGCTTATATGTATTTAACGAAATTGAATTAAAAATTGCCTGCGTAACGCTATATGCGTATTTTGCGCGTTTAGCTTATCAGTTGGATAATATTAGATTACCTACTTAATTAATGATTGAAGCTCAAAGAGTACGAACTTGTCACCTTGAAAATCTACACATTGAGTTTTTTTTTTTTTTTTTTTTTTTTTTTTTTTGTAATTGCTCATTGCAGATGATAACGATTAGAGAAAGGATCTAATATTAAAATCGAAATATTTAATTTAACGAGAGAATGAGGGTTGAAATATTTTTGACTTGGCGCTTCGTTCGAGTTAGTATAATACTGTCTATCTTGAACTTTTATAGGATGAACGGTAAGCAGAGCAAGAGCCCTAGTATGATAATATCTGTCATGAAGCTAGTATTAAAAGTGATTTTTGTGAATTTCGAGGAGAAAACAAATTTTAATTTCAGGAGTAAAGTCAAGGCATATTTGATGAAAATTAATATTTGCTCCTTCATAAAAATTATCATCCAGAAAAAATTTAAAAAAATGTTTTTACATGTTTTTACGATTCCCGAAATTTCTAGTATTTAAGGCAAACTTGATCGGACATATTTTGACATATTTCGATGATAAGATCTTACAAAAAGCATATTTTCATATTATTAAGATATATTCGGAAATATTTCGTCTTAATTTCGTATCTTTATGCAATATTTAAGTCCTTTAGCGGTGAACAGCGGTAAGTCAAACGCTCCCAATTGAAGAAAAAAGAGTCGTCATCCTCATTGAACCAATTATTTATTTTTTCCTCTAATGTTTTTATGAAGTGGAGGATAGTTCCCCGAATATGAAAGCTTTTTGAGAGATAATCGTTTGTAATTATGAATTTTAAATTTGAAAATTTGAAAGTGCGTTTTATTAGCTCTTCGTTAAAAAAAGATAAGATGAACGAATTTTTTTTAACTTAATTTCCTGTCTTGTATGTTAATTTTTATCCAAATAACTATGTATTAGATTAACATTACTCATCTTGATAAAACTTGAATTCTGATTCCTGCTTTGAATTGGGAAATATTTTGACATTTATGGTATTTGATGCATGAATAAATATTACAACATATTTTTGGCACATATATTTTGTGATTTTTACTATATAAAAAAATTGCCTTGCGAATAAAGTAAGAAATATTATCGTGGCTTCCCAATTCAGTGTGAACTATATTATTTTTATTCAGATTGAACTAGTTGTTATTGCTTCATCTTTTTTTCTTTTGGCACAATATATACTTAGTCAGTAGGGTGACTATAATCTCCTCATTTTGTCAAGGAAAGAGCAAAGGCTACACATAAATGCATTTTTTCTCCATTTTCATTTTCATTTTTTTTTTAGTAAGGGATGAAATGTGTAACAATGTTTTAACTTAACTCTGAGCGAAAGTTGATGTGATATCGACTGGTCGTTCATAATGTTGGAAACTGAAGGAACTGAAGAATAAGACAAAAAGTTTTAATCAAAGAGCACCTTGGTTACGACATTATGTTATGTAATTAATTAGTTCATTGCTCGAAAACTATTGATTCTAGGAAAATCTTTGTACTCATTTTACAGGTGAACAGTTGGTGGTAACAGAAAAAAAACTAGTTCTTAGAATCTTTATGTGATTTGTTATTGCAAGTGAGGGAAATTCCAATGAGGGACTTGTTTCGGGGGAGGGGTAGGTATAGCGCATAGCATCCATTGTATTAATGGAAGGATTACTCCAGACAATTATATTAATAATCAACGTGATAAGAATGACTTTTAAAACAAAATCAAGTAGTATGCCTGTATATGCAGACATGCAGTGTGGCTAAAATGTGGGGAATACTTAGCGTATCACTCAGTGATTTCATACGTACCTAAACCGAGAATGCTTTCGCGCCAAATTGGTAAATTAAAATTGAAAGACAAGGTTAATAAATGCGCCTGTAAACCAGGATACATTGTTTTGAAATTATTCGCATCCGTGCCAAAATTTAATAGCGCCCCTGAAGCTAGAAAACCATGAGGGTAAACGCAAAAGAGGTAGTTTTTATCCGCTGGCAAATCGGCAGTTTTGATTAACCGGATTGGAAAGTAGTCTCGGAAATATTCCCATAATTTCCATTTTTTGATCCAGGAAATTCTACGTGACAATAGATATACGTATATTTTATGTTAGTTCAATAGAAGTTCATGTTCGATCACTGTTTTGTTATGTGTAGGGCTGATAGGTTCCAGGTAGTTCAGTACATCACCTATGAAAGACATATAACTACAATAAATTATTCGTACACAATTACGTATTAGCACTTACGGTCTGCCGCCAGTATGAGCAGTTTTTCTGTCGTAGTATATCCATGTTATGTACAATATTCCTAGAGGCCAAAATGATGAACGAAGTATGTGATAAAGACAGGCAGCGTAGACAAAAATTCCGAATAGCACGAGAAAAAACCAAATGGATGTTGACAATGTTTCCATCCTTTTTTTGAATGGTGTATTCAAAGGTGCCCATTCTATTCCCAGGAATTTTATACCACGTTCAGTAGGCTGTGAAAAATGGTGAAATCTTTCGTGTGATCATGTTCACGACGTGATAAATGCCATAACTTATTACGCTAAGTACCCAATAATTTGAAAATCGTTTTTACGTAGTACTTACGTAATTATCGGAGCCCATATTCTTCATTCTAATCGAAATTCAGCTTCACGAAATAAGAGTACATGTACGCGACTGTGCTCGACTAGCGACTACACATGAACATAAATTTGTTAAGATAAAGGAGATAAACTCCATAATACGAGTACAATTCTCCTATATTTCGTGATTAATGATTTGATTATTTAAGAAACTTTTTTATCTTCGAAATATTTTCCGTTCAAGGTTTATTTGACGCAAAAAAAAACGAGCCGATTAAAAATTAACGATAAGATTTAAAAAATCTATATTAGATATAAAGATGCATCATAATGCATTTATTGTTTACGTGATCGTTTCGATTTTGTACGAATAGTGATCTTATCCTATTGCACTTCGCGCTGTTTTCTTTCATATTAAATTTGTCCTGGTTTCAAGTTTGAACGATAAATTAGCTAATTCAATGTAAAATATGTTGAGATTTCTTTCTGTGTGTAACGATTTATTGCTTTCATGCATGTAGGTAAGTTTTTGCCAATTAAATTTAAGAACTTAGATTCGCTTTTCCTCATACTGTATGTATAAAACTCGAAGTTCGCCTATCTTCAAGTTTACGTAGGTAATTTAACGTGTTTGCCTAGTTGCTTACATGTACAATGCCCATAAACCATAATAACATTATGCTGCTATAACAAAGATACAACTGCGGGCACCTCCACCTATACCTCTATATGTAATAATGAAACACATTTACCGATTACTCTATCAAGTATTGACGTGTTTAAAACAAGCACACCGTTGAAACGTATTATACCTAATACCTATTTAATAAGGCTAGTTTCTTATCAGTTGAGGACGTGACTATTGGTGTTCGCAAACTGTACTTCGAACGTCGAACTTGACGCGGTCTGTTATTTTCAAAATTTCTTTAGGCGAATTATGATTTACGTTAAAACTAGCTTTTTATGTGGTGTGTATGAGTTATTATTGTAACACTTTTTTTTATTTTTTAAGTAATTTTTAGCGTCTTAAAGTATGCGTTATAATTTCGAATCGCAGTCCAAGCTCGCCGATAAAATGGAAGTTACTACTAAAGTAAGTAGATGAACTTGGTTAATGCGGCATGGTCAAGTTGAAATTTGTTGCGAATTATGTACTGAAGTTTCAGACGGAAAATAAGTCTTGCTGGAAATTATTGGGAATCGAATTTGCTCCCGTAATGATACCAATACAAAGACGTTTGCAAACGCTCACAGTCGCTTGGTTCTTCATATCGCTACTTTTGGCTATGTTCATCATATTGCCGCTTTTTATTTATTTATTACTGTTCACTAAATATTGGATCATTCCAATTTCATATTTCGGATGGATATTTTACGATCGAGAAACCCCATATATGGGTGGTCGAAGGTGAGTACATGGTTATTATTACTTAATTTCTTTCGGTTAATTATGTATCTCATTAGTAGGTAATGCCATGGAAAATTTTTGTAAAATTAACACCTAATGAAAATTCGATACAAAATCCTAATTATTTCCAATGGATAAGTGGGTATATAAAAAATATTAATTGAAGAGCGGCGCGACGCTAGCCAAGTAATTGCTTTTACATAATTTTTCACGATCTAAAATAAGCAGATAATAGGTTGTTATTTGGAAATGAGTTCCTTTGTTAATAGCACCTTCAGTTGTGTACATATGGGTGTCTGTGTGCGAGTATTTTATTTATTTTTTTTTTTTGGAAAATTGTTTACTTTATTGCTTACTCGAACAAAGTTCGCCATTTTAACAAATGACGATATGCTGTATTCATAGTGCAATATTTCTTATCAAGAAAAGAAGAAAACATATTTTTAGATTTCATGTTAAAAATAAATCGATTATGAGTGGGTACTGGATATTAGCGTGAGTAAGTAGGTATATCGCGCTGTGTAGATATAAATTCGAAGCAAAGTCAGAGAGAAGATTAACTCCATGATTATGATACTCAATCTCATTAGTAATAGGTGTAAAATTTAATTTCAGATTAAAATCGATGAAGAACTGGAGGGTTTGGAACTACTATAGAAATTATTTTCCCATAGATTTGGTGAAAACAGCAGATTTGCCGCCAGAGAAGAATTACCTGTTCTGTGTTTATCCTCATGGTGTGGCTAGCGTGGCCGCTTTACTAAATTTTCAGTCGAACGCCAATAATTTCGATGAACTATTTCCTGGAATTGATTCACGATTAGTCGTACTAGACGTCAATTTCCGTATACCATTTTCCAGAGATCTGTGGTTGGCTGTCGGTAATTTTTACAACTCTAGCATCTATCATGTATCCTGCATTCGTATTGGGCTACATAATTGAGTCTGCGAGAATGATCGTTTTTTTTTTTTTTTTTTTTTTTTTTTTTTTGGCGAATGGTTGACGATTTTTTCATTCAGTTTGCGCGGATAAACACATTGTTGAATTTCTCGAAAATCACGGAACTGATTACAGGTTGATGTGAAAGCTGGCAGTTGTCTCATTTAGAGAACCATCAACCATTCGTAGAATACAAATGTACATTGTACTCTCTGTATTTTAAGGCATTGAAATACATACTTGTATATTTTTAAATGAAAAAAAAAAAAAAATGATACTTTTCAGGTGGTATAGCCGCCAAAGAGAGAAGCCTGATGTATCGTTTAACCGGCAAACCGGGCGATAGCTGCGTACTTATACCGGGTGGAGCGAAAGAAGCATTATTATCACTTCCTGGACATTGTACGGTCATATTGAAGAACCGCAAAGGATTTGTTAGGGTAGCTTTAAAAAGCGGGTAATGATTGGTTTGGAGAGAGAAAAAATTAGTCCTCAGATATTTGGAGAAGAATGTTTATAGGTTGTTTTAATTCTCGTAGAGCGTCTCTGGTACCAGTGTTTTCGTTCGGCGAGAACGAAGTATTCGATCAGTTGAGCGGACCCTGGGTGTTATGGGTTCAAGATCGAATACGTAGTTTAATCGGTATATCTCCGTGCCTTCTAAAAGGTCGCGGATTTTTCCAGTACTCGTTCGGCGTATTACCTCGAAGAAGGCACATTACTACTGTAGGTAGGTACTGGGTAGTATAGTATGCGTAGGTAACACAACTGCAATCATACACCATGTGTATTATATGTACACACGTAACTTTGTTCGTTTCGCTACCTGTCAGTTATTATTTTGCATTGAAGTTTACTGCATATATTTTTCAACAGTTGGCAGTCCAATACACGTTCCTAAGGTAGAAAATCCACCACAAGAATTAATCGACGAGTATCATCAAAAATATACCGATGCTTTGGTTTCTATATTTAAGCAGTACAAAGGAAAATACCATGTTTTAGGAGAAGATGCCGAACTGCAAATTGTATAAAAGTTAAATTTCATCAAATATAAAAACGTGTATAACATAAATTTAAGAAAAAAAAATCTGTTGGAATCATTCGATATTTTCGATTCGGAGTTATGCGAACCATTCTTAGAAGCTATTTAAAATACCTAAGGTGTATCAATGGTATTTTTCACAAAGTGTATAATTATTTAAAACTTGCAAAAAAGATCGATCTAATGAGGAAAAGCCGATGAAAATTTTTGTGGATCAAAGCTGATATTGTTGTGTGTATGCAAAAAATTTTGTGTGATATTGTGTTAGTTGTGTGCAATAAAGTGTTTATATATTTGTTAATGTAAAAGTACATTATAGTTGTTCATCTTGTTTTTATTTTTATTAGCCGAGTTTTCAATTGAAAATGACAGATATCATATTTGGAAAGGAGGCTTTTAGAAGAAGGGAGTTTGCATTATTTTGTAATCATATGACGAATTCCAGCTTTTTCGTACATGTATATATTGTATATTTTTTTGCCTCGTTTTTACTGTAGAGGAGAATGATTGAAAATCACTTGAAATTTGGTGAGCGGCTTTCCTTGTGAATGAATGTCCCTAAACTTCTCGTATGACTTTTTAAATTTGGATTCAAAATGGCCCATCTTCAAAATTTGAGGAAGAATTGAGAAGCTTCAAATTGATCATAAGTGATGGATATTTGTTCATAATGATTTACTAGCGAAAAAAGTACTCTTCATTCCAAATGCATCTTCACAGGTGATGTGGGAGGAAAGAGGTTATCCTACTCGAAATTATATGAGAGTAAATAAAACCCTATTGGCAAAATATGGACAAATGTGAACGAACACATATAAAAAATCGTTATTCATCTATTTTTGGGTAGAATAGTATGAAAAATGAGACCTTTTTTTTCAGTTAAAATGAAACAAACTTTAAACGATTCGAGATTAATTCTTAGTTCGTACGGAAAAAGGCGAGAGTATTACTGATGATTTCGGAGTGATTGATAAATAAATACTGTAAAAATTCCTCGCGAATATAAGTTGCCATAATGTTCGTGATTTTCAATCCTAAACTGTATCTATTCGTTGATATGATATCTTCGATTTCTGCAATTTCTGCACGAATATCGTGGAAGAAAATAAAATTGTGCCGTTTTTTAAGAAGAATTGGTCCCGCTTTCGTTATTATTTTGTTCAAAAGTGAAATGAATTGCCATTTTTTTTTTCGTTTCTTTTTGCTTCTTCTCATTTATTTCCGTCTGTATTTTAAATACTAGGGGGCTTCGCCCCCCAACCCCGCGGCATTCCTCGCTTCGCTCGGATTGCCTATTTGATGCGACTCCTTCGAACAACATAACACGAATGATGATATGTATAAGAGAAAAATTGTTTTTTTCAACTCTCCGATTAGAATTTTCAATTTTTTTTGCTTGATGACATATCTGCATAATTTTCGCGATTTTTTAGAAAAAAATTTATCGAAATCCGTCCATTAGGAGAGGCTGGGCGATGGGAACAACATATTTTTGGCCCTATTTTTGTTGTTATTTTTTTCTTGTAGCTTTATATATATGATATAGTTTTAAATATATAGGGTTACAGAGGAAGTCTGATAGGGACTATAGTATTAAGATTTCAGCTTCCTGAAGTGATTTGAATGAGTTGAAAAAACGACTTTTGTAGGGTAAATCACGTTAGGAAATTTATGATTCGTTTTATTTCCTTACTAAAAATGCTTAGAGGCTGAAAGTTTGTATGTGCTGTACAATTTGTCTGAAACTTTAATACTCATGATCCTTGAATTTTGAATCGAAAATCATCCAAAGTAGCTGATTGCAAAATTTGAAGAGCAGCCTCAAATAGTTGAAAGTTAATGAATATGGGCTCACACGATTTCTGAGCAAACCTCTTACCTTCATAAAAATTTAGCTCTGGTGATGCGGCATCGCTGCTTACATATTTTTATTTTACCGAATAAAAAATCATGAGCATTCGTAATGGTAAAGGTATTAATTTTATCATAAGCTACTGATGAAAGTGCGCAACAAGTGGAGCAATGAATTTGGCTTCACTAATTGTATGTAATTTATTTTGTACACGTTACTATTACATACAACAAAAAATCGCAATAAAAACATTTAAAAATCAAGATATGGTATTTAAATTAAACAACGTTACAACTAAATTTACATAATCTTTCACGACTAAAATATTTTATTTTCCTACACGAAATGCATCTGCGTACATTAAATTAGCATCACTGGATCATTTATAAATAAACGCAGTAAATCAATTATTATCTTATTGAGTTACTCAAAATTACATGCAACAGACAAATTAACAAAATAATTTTAAAATTATAAACAGAAACTTAATAAATAGATAAATAAAGGAGAAAAAAATATCACAAATATTCATAACGTTATCAACTTGGCTTCGCTACCTGCTTCATCGTACTTGTGTTTGTATTCTTCAAATAGCGCTTTAAGTTCTTGCACGAATTTAGCGTGGTATTCTTCTATAATTTCTTTGGATGGATTTTCGATTTTCGGTACCGCAATTGGTTTACCAACTACGATTCAGTTCATATTAATGTTAGTGGTTAGCACTTGTTTGTGATCAACGATCGAAGATTTAGAATAAGTTGCATATGACTACTTACCGACGGTATTGATAGGCTGCTTATTTGGTAACAGTCCAAAGCTGAGTTGAAAGACTCCTCTGCCCCTGGGAAAAACGGGATATATTCCGGTATATTTCTTAAAGGTTTCTTGGAAAGCGGTTATCCGTTTCGATTTATATTGAGTGTATAGATTGCTTTCGCCAAATGAAAATACAGGAACTAACGAGACTCTGTCGAGAAAGATGAAAAATTGTTCGCCACTTCTAGTACATAAATTTGTTGTTCTTATCTAACTTGTAATCTATCGACTTACCCGGTTTTTAAAGCCAGTCTCACGAACCCTTTCCTACGACTAGTTATTATTTGATAAATACTGCCGGGCGCTACGTACTGCGCTTCGGCGGCGCCACCTGCTATCAGTACTACAGCCTTTGATGGTTTAGAATTTAATACATATTCTATACTGGATTCTTTTGCGCCAATACCTCCTGTATGGGGAAGAGCAAAGTATTAAAGATCCGTGCACTGCATTGCTTATTAAAATAAATTACGACCAAGTTGGTAATGCGGCACCAACCTAAGCTCATGAAGTATTCCCTGGTAAAAGGAGAGTGAAAATTGATATCCAATGTCACAAAGTGGAAATCTATGCCCGGGAATACTTCGGTCTCTATTTTATTCGCTTCAGAACCAAAACAGGACAATGTGTTATAAGATATAACTCCGTGCGGGTACGAAATGAACAGATAATTCGCATTTGCCGGTAAATCTGCTGTTTTGATTAGGTTCGATGGAAAGTAATCGCGAAAGTACGTAAATATCGCCCGACGTCTGAACCAGTTCCATCTGTTAATGAGTGAAACACATGCCTACATTAATTTGTTTGTTTATTTTTTTAAATATAAGATGAAATTCGGAATGCGAATCAGTGTTTTAGTGATATCACATTAATTTATCTTGTGCAATGTATCTAAAACAATGCTTAAAACTAAAATGTTACAAACGATGAAAATGCGCAGCTTAGAAAAAACCAAAACAATGCAGTAGTAAGAGACGTACTCCTGTTTTTGATTATTTTATGGAATTTCATCTTCCATGGTTTTAATGGTTTTTCTAAAACTATTGAATAAATAGACAACTTTTTCTTTTTGGTTAGCTTTTTTCATACTACGGAAACTGAGAACAGTAACAAATAATACCTTGATATGTTTTCCGTTTTAATTGTAATAAATTTATGACATTTGTGTTTTAATGTTTTAATACGAATGCTTTAATTGATCATTATACGTATTGGGTATGTAGATTATACTCGTACTAGTTCTGTGTTTCCACATTCATGTTTCCTCCTCATTTATTTTATATGATGGCTAGGTTAGTCTTAAAGTAACTTGGGTACTTTTTGGTATTTCATTTCTTTTGCTTATAGGTACCTATTTTCGCAAAAAATTATTATTTTTTAGCTTTTTTTTTTTTTTTTTAAACTATTCATCACGCTGAAAAATAAAAAACATATTTTTGAGGTCTGATTTATAATTTTTTTTTTTTTTTTCATTAGTAAAACTTGATTTCCATTATTATTAAAAAAGTCGTCTGTTGTACGATCGATAGGATGCTGACTACTTCGGGGACTGAAAATCTTGATGAATGCTGCTGTCAAATCACTTGAGAACACCACTTTCGACATTCTTTTGAAATCATTCAATACCACTCCTTTCTCCGTTTGTTCGAAAAATTGAATGGATATGTAAATAACATTTTATTTGAAAATTGTTAGCCCAAGTTTCAAAAGTTTCCTTAGAGTCTGAAAGGTATAGTTTGAAAGAATTTGAAGAAAGCCTGGGTATTTCATATTGATGAAAAAAAACTTTGAAATTTGTGGCGAATTTTGAAAATTCTTCTGGAGTATACTTTGCAGCTTCCTATACAAAACATTTAAGACTGTCAGTCTACCACCTCATCACTTTCTAAACGTTTGTGAATACAATATTTCTGCGTGCAATCAGTTGTGATAAGTCTCGTATATTATACCCTCGTGTATACAACATATTCGAAAACATTTTTTTTTTTTTTTTTCATTTTTTAGAAAATAACTTCAAGTTCTTATGGCATCTGCAATCGAGATCTGAATCATACCGAGTTATTACGTACTCAACGCACACGCCTGTGTAGGTATTTATTTCTTCTTGTATGGCATGCGGTATTATGTATGTAGAATGTACCTACGTATAATATTGTATTGTTGTTGCGTATCCTATATACAATATTAATCTGTTGAAAATATCGGTGAGACGATAGTGAAAAAAATGATAAAGTGAGAGACTCGTAACGCACGAAAAACCTTGTACTTTATTTGAGTTCATTGTTTGGTGATTGCCGCTTTATGAACTTTTTTCTTGAAATGAGCAATTCATGCGTCTTATACTTAGTATATTGTACGTTGGCTTTGAACTAATGTAATATCAGATTGAGAAGTTGTTTTGTTTTCGTTTTTTTCTTATAGGCCCAAGCACAAGCGTAACATTAGTAATGATAAATCAGAATTGATAGGTACATTACTTTCTGCCTCCTTTGAAGCCAGCCTCCCTGTCATAGTATATCCAAGCGATATATAAAGGAACCAGGAACCAAAAACGCGTGTAAAAAAATAAATAGGCCAAGAATAAGGGCGCAACCGTTACTCCACATACTATCATGAAAATATTGGAAGCTACGCTGATCGCTTGCAAATATTCTTCCAGAGGCGTGTCGATTGGTAATAATTTGATCTCGAAGCTTCCAAATTTCACCTTGTGGTATTTCGTCTGTGGAAAACATGTATAATGTTTAAGTATTTCAATTTTTACGTATCCGTACGTAATTAGAATTTTTATTTACCCTGATTCGGCTGCCAAGAAGGACAGTCGGTGCATTACGATAGTATACCAACGTAATCGTTGATAGGTAATATAATCAAGTGAACTTATGGTATTTGTGTTATCATTGTGGTCGGATGGAATACGTACTCTCAAAGTGAAAGATAAGGTTAAAATTTGAAAATGAAAAATAATCGATTCATTTCTTTCGAATTAAATAATTATCGTACTTCTGTACAACGGTCGAATACCTGTTATCGTATACAAGAAGAAAAATGATACTGACGTTTGATATGACAACGTGATTTGTCACGGTTCGACATAGTAATGAGAATTTTTAATTCGATACATTTTTACTAGGTTGTAAGTACCTATTTTCTCAAATGGTTAATGCAAAGGTCGACGTGTTATTCACGAAATCTGTCTTTCATAGCACCTTTGATTATTAGGAATATGATGTTGATTAAAGAAAAGAGAAGATGAGAGAAAAATATGAAAAAATAAAAATAGTTGTACTATTTTTTCTTAATTTTTTAGGTTAATAATACAGCAAGCTTTTGAGACATGGATTTTTTTCCTTCAAATATATAGCTAATGATTAAGGGTCATTTTGTAGATAGAAATATCTATATAGATGATACGTGAGGGACTATTATTCATATTTATTTCGAGATAATTTACATTATGTACAATAGGCATGGTTTTTATAAATAAATTACAATTTAATTGAAAATTGCAATTCACTTACCGGTTTAACGTTGGTTTCCATCTCAGTGTCGGTGTGTCACGAATCTAACATGTAATCCGGCACTACAAGAATTACCAGTCGTTTCTGTCAATGAATGCAGGAGAAGAATACGAGGCTAAAAGATACGTACCTATTTACATTCTGCTCTTATCGAAACCTTATCGATAGATTTCGAATATTTGTATATTTTCTATTTATTTTTGACTTTATTTACTTGGTCTTTCGATTAGCAGTCGTTTCGTATACGTATTCTCACAAATTAACGAAGAACGAATTAAAACATAAAGAAAATTATATGATAAATTGATGAGTTTAAGCGGACTAAAATTATAACTGTTCGATAAACCACACGCGTTTCATTCTCAAATGCTACTGAGATTAAGAACACATGTGTATTGTGCTTATCAGAAAATTTACTGTGTACCTAAATGAGTACATCGCAGGTTGCAAGTAAGGTCATCGGAATGCCAAATCGTAGCCAAAATACCGCATCACTTGGAGCACTGAATTGAGCTTTGATTTTCGTCTAATTGTCCAAGTTACTGCCTTATTATAGTAATAGCGTTATATTGTATGCATTAATTTTTATTTATATCATTATAATAGAAATCACGCATGTACGGAGATGAACCACATTTCATCATATGGTGTAATCTAAACATATATGTACTTGTAGAAGAAAGAGGAAGAAGGAAGGGATGAGGGCCAAAACATTTAATATTAGTACATATTAGCAAAACGCTGACGTCTTCAGTTAACGCGTTTGTTACGGAATTTTTGGTTTTTGGAAGGTTCAAAGAATGAGTTATTCCTTAACGATTCAAAATAAAAAGATTTACAACTTTTCATACTTCTTGCATGTGTAATTGTGCTTTCAAGATTTTGTTCACTAACAATTCGATGCTCTGAAATCGTAAATCCGTATACGATGATTTCGTTCACGAACGATTCATTGTCTAAAAGCGAGCTTTCAGCGTTTTAAAGTTCACCAAGTGAGTTGTTCACGAACGATTAAATGAAAAATAATTAATAGTAAATCACGCATTCGTATTCAAGTTTCAAGATGTAGTGAGCGAAGAATCGACATTCTGAAATCAGAAATCTTTATGCAGTGATTTCGTTCGTGAACGATTCGATGTTTTAAGCGAGTTTTCAAATTTCAAAGAATGATTCGTTCACAAAGGATTCTATAAAAAGACGAAAAGATTGCAATTCTTTATACTTCATGTAATGTGCAATGTGCGTTTGCATTTAAGATTTGGATTTCATTTGCATAGCATTCGATATTTTCAAATGGAGTAGCGTAATGCCCAGTGATTTTTTTGCGTACATTTCAATAATTTAAAGCTGCTTTTTAGCTTTCTAAGGTTCAGAAAATGTTTTCAAAGAATTAGTCGTTCAAAATCGATTCAATGAAAATAAATTGTAAATCGCAATCATATTCTAAAATCGAAAACCTATGTGTAATGATTTTGTAGCTTTTATATTTAAAAACAACTGTGTGGAAAAGAGTTAGCAATCAAGAATTCATAATCATTTATTGTAAGTTTGATATCTGTATTCAATGGTTTTGTTCGTTTAACCCTATGACATGAAGTACGTACTTTGATTGAAATATTATTCAATGTATTCCGTTGATCGGTCTAAATTCTAGTAATTTTATTTTTAGTAACATGATCAAGTTATTAGAAATCAAACAAGGGTAGAAAAAAATGTATTCCTCATACGAATGCTTCTTTTGACACTTATCTCTACTATTTGCGCAAAGATACGCGTTTACTTTTGTATGGTAAATCAATGATACATATTATTATTTGAAAAAGATGAATAAACTAGGTATTAATAAATATTTTGATGAAGTGATCTGATATTGTCGGCGCAGATTTACGATTTGTAATGTGCATTTTATATAGTGACCTAAAATCGATGTCAGACGATCATCGAACCCCGCAGACAGACAAAGGTTTCCCTTACTGCCACGAAACAATAGTGTTGATATGACATAAGCCGATCAAAAAGCAGTTGGTACATAAGCCAAAAAAAAAATACAGTTAATTCATGCGTCAACGAAAAAGCAGTTATAGCACGTAAGCCGACGAAAAAGTTGTGTACGAAAAATCGAAAAAGAAAAAAATGACTTGAGATAAATAAACAATACGCGTAGAAAACTAAAATTTTACTCGGTCAACAATATGTGAAAGTGAACAAAACAACCAAAATAAAAAAATTCAATTAAATTTTTTTTACGTAAAAAACCGTCCGTTACATGTTATCTGCCAAAGGTCGTAGAAAATGAAAAGTAATCGATTTCCTTCGATAAAAGTGATATACCCGCGAACAAGTTGCTTAATTTACCAAGCGGCAAATATGAAAATCATTAAAATAATTTAAAATAATAATCACCTAAAATACTTTGGAAGCTTGAGATAGGTATTGTTGAATTTCCGTGAAAGTGGTATTATTTTAATCTCGCAATTCTTATCTACTCGTAATAATGGATAAGATCATGTGTGTTATAAATTGCCATTTCTACTAATCAGATGAAAAATCGAAATTTTAAATCAAACGAAGCGCTGTCTTCTACTCTAAATTTCTATTTGAATACCCATGTTCAGTGTACATTGCGCATAGAAATACGTAATAACGTAAATGTAAATGAGTTAGTCATCGGTTATGTTTTAAATTTTATTTCATTTTCACTACTCATAAAGAAGTTATGGTTCGAGTTGGTACGCAATTGACAATTGCTCTCTCCTGTGTCTTCCACTTTAAAAAAAGTCTTACTACTGCTCGGTCATCATTTAATACCTAATTGTTATTGTCATCGTCGCTGGAATGATTTTTATAGGTATCGGATTTCGAGTTAGTGTGGTCGCATTGAGCGGAGTGTTCTTTTCGAGATCGAGAAGCAGAATTGTGGCGTGATATGGTATTTGTTGAAAAGTCTTTGGTGCCGACCGATTGCTCGTTTGAAGATGGGTAAATATGATTTGCGAACACTTCGTCATTAATTTCTGGTTGCAAATTATCTTCTTTCTCATTGCCGTAATACCTTCTATAGTACACGTAATCATTGTTGTTTTCACCTTCTATACTGTTATACCTGTGATAAGATAAATAACCGCTTTCCGCGTCGCATTTACCTTCATCATTGTCGTTTCGAATGTCCGAATATTCTTCATCGGATAGTGAGTACCTGTCGAGCATACAAAGTTTGCTTACCTGTATGTTGTATGTATATTTTATACTTACGACATAGGCATACCTTATACAGGTTGTTTCGTCTTGTATGCAAGTCTACTCATGTAACACTCATGCACGCTGATTTGCCTATCCTATTTGCTGAGAGAGCGAAGATACGAAAATTCGAAAAATATTTTTAGACTGGAAAGTGAGGAACTTGTAATAATGTAGAATAATTATGTTGTTTGCGCCGAAATGTCTAGAATTTCGTGAAGGGAATTGGTTCGGAGAAATGATGAAAAAATTTGTAATTTTTTCATATTCCTTGCAGATAACGCTGAAAAGTAATGTATATATTAACTCACTCGTGTTTTAAAAACTTTTACAGACATCGCATATTTTTAGTGCATCCAGGATACTCTTTTTTTTTTTTAGATCACGACGTTTTTAGCTACCAGGGCTATCACGCCGTCGACAAGACTTCATATTTTTGGGAACAAGAGTGTTTTACATAGAATGTGATGGTTTTTTCGCTAATGTTAGGATTATCTGGGATATTTGGGCACGATATACGTGTATAATGATCGGCGACCTTGGAAAGCTGGGCAATGATATATTATATGATCAGTTCGAGTGGTAGTTCTGCCACAAAATTGACATAAGGGGTTTCTCGGATCCCTTAAAATAGGTGTTCATGTGTCAGTTGAGTGTGGCCATCCAAATTCTAATAATAACGACTTCCTCTCGTCGATTGAGTTGGTCTGAATTTGGGAGATAAAAATATTAATAAAATGTTTATACGAAAATTTGTAAAAAATTAATTTTTTTCAGCATTAATACACCTCAAAATTAGTTTGCAATTCCATCAAACTCCCTTTCATCACTTACAGCACTCTCTATAATACGTTTTCCCAGCACCATATTGTCTCAAAAATTCGCCAGCTAAACAATAGCTTGTGCACTAAAAATTTCGGAATACATTTTCTCTATATCCCAAGTCATATTGGCATTTCAGGAAATGAAAAAGTCGACCAGTTGGCTAAATCAGCCACAACCGAGACCCCTTATCCATCATTTACACCTTCTGACGTTAAAACTTTCTTAAAGTCAATATCCATAGCTAACAGGCAAAGATCATGGTCAGAAAACCCCTGTACTAAACTTCACCACCATAAAACATCCGTTCTCCCTTGGAAAAATCCAGACTAGGTAGAAATACATGTATACTAGTTTGCGCCAATGTGGATATACGATGTAGTATTATTGACAAAAAAAAAAAAAATAAATAAAAAACGTAAGCAGCCATGCCGCATTACTGGAGCTGAGTTTTTAATTGGAGCTTGTTTTGATTTACTAATAACCTTGCTTAACCGTTCATGACTACAGGCCACACCTAATACCAAGTCTGAAAACCCCTACCCTATCCTTTTCAAAAACACTTAAGAAGTTGAATTTGGCACAAATGTAGTATTTCTTGCCATGAAATAATCATGTGAACACATATTTCTCAAATTATAACTATTTGAGGGTCCTTAATTTATCTTCAAATCTTATAATCCGCCATTTTGGATCCATTTTGACTCAAATTCAAGTGGTTATATTCTGGTCACAAACTAATCCTACACACAAAGTTTGACCATTCTAGGCCGATTTGGTGATGAGATATGGAAGATTCATGAAATTTCCTGCAGCAATTTCCCCTCCAAAAGCCGTTTTTTGCTCTAACTCCCCTCCAAAATCACTGAGGAAGCTAAAATCAAAATACGTTTGTCACTTGGGCTCATTTTATCATATGACACAGCAATAAAAATGTTCGACCCCCCTGTACCCCCACCACTATTTTAGGTTGATAACCCCGCCTTCCCCCCCCCAACATCATGTATGGAAGTGAATTCGGGATATAGTATACAACTTATCCCAATAACCATATGAATTCATATTAATTACATTTTTACCAACTTGAGGCTCCTCAAGCTCTACTCAAAATTTTGATAATCCGCCATTTTGGATCCATTTTGATCCAAATTCAAGAGGTCATATTGTGGTCACCAACTAACCTCACACACAAAATTTGACCTCTTTAACTTGATTTGGTGGGGAGATATGGAAGATTCAAGAAATTTCATGACTCAAAACTTCCTCAAAAAGCGTTTTTTGATCTAACTCCTCTCAATATGCACTTAGGAAGCTGAAATTTGGATATGTTAGTATCCGTGACTCATTCTTTCATATGAGATCAAAAACGAAAAATTTGAGCTATTTGCCTCTTCTCCAGCCCCCTCAAAATTTGAGTGATCCGCCATTTTGAAATTTTTCGAAAAAACAAAAAAAGCACTTCTGCGCATTTTCAAGAAAAGTTCCTCACCAAGTTTTGAGCGAATTTTATGAATACTCGCCGGCGCTACGCGTGGGGGAAAAATATATGTATATATATACCAAAAAGTTGGACATTTGCCAGATGATTACAAATGGTCTGAAACGCTAAGATTTGAAGACCCCGCCCTCCTCCGACCTTCCCTTCCCAAATCAGGTAGGCTGTAATAACTATCGTTTTTATTAAAAACTCAGCTAAAAAATTTGGATGTGGTAGGGTTAGATGCGGAAAAGTGATGAAAAATGATGGAAACATCTTGACATCTTTCTATATTTTTTACAGATGACTCTGAAAATACCCCACTGAAAAAATATTTTATAAACAAGCGGGATACCCGCTAACCATATGCACCAAGTAGATGGTTATTTTCAGTCTATTATTACGCTATTTTTGGAAATTTTAATCGCTAAATCTATGCAAGATATACGAGTGCTGTTTGCATCAACAGGTAATAAACACAATGTAGCCATAGAGGTGGAAGTAGGAAGGAATATTAATGGATGTATAAGAAACGTTATAAAAATGTCTCAAAAATTATTGTTTGAATTTTTTGCTACGCATTCAAGGCTGTGTAGGTGGCTTTACTCGTCTATAAAAAATTTTCAAAACGTGAACTCAATAGATCATCTTTCAGAGTTATCTAGAAAAAATATAGAATTAATGTGTCCAATTTCATTATATTATTTTTTATCATTTTTTTTTTTTTTATTATTATTATTATTTCTCCCCTCCGCCGTCATCATTATTTTGTCAATGATGCTATATTGCATTCTTCACATTTTGAAGGGAACAGGCAGCTCTTTATATGCTTTGGATGATTAAATGAAAATTTCAAACATTGCTCGCTATCAAGATGTAAACTGTATTTTGAAGGTCATTATATCTCTGCCCCTACGGCTTATGGAATAAGCACACCATCTCGCTTTGGTGTTACATAAGTAGACCTACAATCATGTGGCCTAAGAAGAGGCCGCGATTACTTCGAGATGAAACACCTTGTAATTATGTACCCAACTACATAGTTACTACCACCTACTGCGGTATATTTCATGGTGAGTATACGAACTAGGAATATAAGTATTAGGTATGTAAGGGCTGAGTGATTACCGTTTGTATTCGGATGTTTGAGTATCGTAACTTTTGACTTTTTTATTGCCGTTGTTTAGCGGTACATTTAGGCCTTGTTCGTATCGTTCACGACCTTCCTTCCATATTTTATATAGAATTGCTAATAGAATTATTATAAGCAGCACTTCGACGATGATAACTGCGGTATGATTTTCTTCCAGAAAATTGCCAATTTGATTGTCTTGCAAATTCTGCTCTTCGGCTTGTTGATATTGTGGAGAGGTTTCGTTGCCTGTAGCGTTCAACTCTTGCATTGTATCGGAACTGGCGCGAGCAACGTTCGGCGAGGTGAATTTGTAAACGACATGATTTTTGATCGGATCTACGTAGTTCTTGACGACTTTGGCGTTGTTGTATCGAACAGGTGAAGTAGCGTTTTGAAGTTTGGGTAATGACGAGAGCGAAGACGAATGTTTCTCTTTTTTGGCGGCTGTAATAACCTAAATATAAAAATTAAAATTGATAACTCAATAAGCCAAATTTATTAACAAATAAAAATAACGGTACCTGAATTAAAAGTGTAAAATAATAAGTTTAAATTTTAATATTTGTAAGAGTTGAATTCTAGGATGTTTGACTAATGAGTAGATAATAGTTAGCTATATCATAGATGAAACATACATAGATAGCCCACCGTACGTTAAATTTTTATCACTCAAAAACTGAGTTGGAATCGTTTTTTGCTAATATCTTGGAAACAATTCAAGATATAGGGCTTGCAAATGACTCATTTTAAAGAGATTGGAATAGAGAATCATTTAATTTTTCTAAAGTTACTCCTGTCCGTTTACTTTTGCAATTAATTTCGAAAAACGATTTTTTTACTTTACTATGAATTATCTCAAAAAGTAAATCATTAACGATTGTTTTTTAATAGTGAAACACATTCAGAATTTTATGCTCTTTCGAATGAGCTACTTGTAAAGTTTTTATCTATATTCTTTCTTGAGATATTTGCAAAAAACCAAGCAATAAGTCTAATTTATTCTTAGTACTGGAGCTCATTCACAGAGAGCGCTCTAAAAAATGAATTAGTTTTATTAAAATAACTCGAGACTCATATCGATGGCAATAATATTTTAGTATTGAATCATGCATAAAATGTTAAGCTCTTTCGAATAAGCCATTTCCGAACACTCTAACTCAATTTTTTGCCTAGATATTAATAAAAAACTTTCTGGCTCCTTTTTCAACATTTATGAGTGATAAATTCGATATACCGGTGGGCTATCTATGTATGGTTAATCTATGGCTATATGTAGATGTACTTCACCTAATTACGAATAACTAATAGGTAAGTTGGTTTAATACGTATTACGAGCTATAGTAGCTCGTTTTATAATGAAATGCAATCATTGGTAACTAGTAACTACTTCGTTATTAAGACTTTTGCTGCTGATTATCTAAGCAAAACATATTACCCCAGTGGCGACTGCAGCAGCTGATGATGCTCTTTCAGTGGTGGTAGCGGTAGTGGCGTTGTTTTTGGGATTGTTATCTTTTACGGGTGAATACTCGTTGTACTGCGTACAGTTATAGTAATCTGGTTCGATATAATGTTTAGGAGTGGTAATTATGACGTTGCGTTTGGGCGTATATTCGCGTTGGTATTGCTGAGCCTTTGCGGCGGATACTCTTTCTTTAACGGATACGATTTTTGCGTTGCGAATAGCTCTTTTATCGCGAATATTTTTAAATTTATTGTTCACGTCGTTCGCGTCCATAGTATCCCAAAAAATGGCGTTTTCTGTTTCGCCGTAAATGCAAAGTAGATAAGTGCGCGAAGTTGCGTTTCGGTATTGAAGCCATTTCAGAAGATGCCACAAGTTTTCGTCGCACCTTAAAGGATTGTTATCCAGCTGCAAAATGCTAAGACGAGTCAGCTGACTTACCGCTTTCGTGGGCGCGTACGTTAGAGCGTTGTCCATCAAATTTAAATTCTCCAACGAAGGCGTATTTATGAATGCGGAACGACTAATTTTCTTCAATTTACACCCTTGAAAGTCCATCCTTTGCAGGTGAATGAGAGGCGGAAACGCGTAGCTTCTTATCTGTTCTATCGGATTGCCGCTCAAGCGTAGTGTATTTAAAAAGCGATTTTTTTTGAACATTTTGCTATTTATCAGACGGATGTGGTTATTCGATAGATCTATTTCGAGAAGATTTTTCAGCCTGTGCAGAGCTTTCGTGGCGATCGTATGGATATGATTATTTTTTAAGTCCAACATTTCCACGTTCACGTAATCGGGGTTACGGAAAGCTTCATTTTGCAGTACTGGAACGCAGTTACCGGTGAAGTTGAAAATTTTCACCTTGAAATCGAATGAATTTGGTATGCTGGAGAGAGAAGCTTGAACGCAGAACATTGATTGTGTGGCTGATTGTTCGTAACATTGGCAGGATAGCGGGCATTTTGCATATGT
This sequence comes from Phenacoccus solenopsis, assembly GCA_009761765.1. NCBI lineage: Eukaryota > Metazoa > Arthropoda > Insecta > Hemiptera > Pseudococcidae > Phenacoccus > Phenacoccus solenopsis. The sequence goes on from CM019753.1 coordinate 51,228,299, forward strand.
TACTTGTACGATCAGTAAAAACGAGTAAACTCTAAAAATCTGTTGGCAGATAATTTTTAAAAAGTTATACGTTTATTAAAATGCAAATAAAGTGAAAATTCGATTGTATTTTGTTTTCATAGTCTTGCAAATCCTACATAAAGAGCGATGTCATAAAGTTACAAAAGCAAAACAAGCCAGCATTTTTGTTTGTTTGTTTGTTTTTTTTTTTTTGTTTTCACTCATAAAATTATCGCTAGAATATGATGCAGCAAAAGAGAAAAATCAGTGATGTGTTGGTTATAGCAAAAATTTAGTATAGTACATTGATTAATTTAAAGAAACAACAACAACAACAACATGATTTTCCAATAAGTAACGAAGAGATATTATTGAACGTGCAATTTGATTGTAGGAATTTTTTTTCATCTTCATTATTTAAAGAACTGAAAATCATTCGAATGTAAATTTTTAGCCGCTAAATAGTTTCTCGATTATTGCAGATTGCATTCGCAGATGACAATATATCTGATATGATGACAACAGTAGCGAAAACAATTTTAATTTCAAATTCATTCGCTTACTACCTCATTGTATCTCTTACCAAATTCATCATTGCATAAATTTCAACTTGAAGCTAATTCGTAATCATGCGATTCTAGAGTACGCTTTGCATGGGTTTTCGAAAATGATGAATAAGTATCAATTTTAATTTGAAAAATAATCAAAAGTATCCGCGTGAAGTCTTTTTAAAATTATCTATTTTAATTTCATTAGCAAGCTCCACACAAAATTGTCAACATCCCTTGAAACTAATGCGAAAAAATAGTGATTCAAGAAAATAAACGAATAGAATTAGGAAAAGAGTAATTATATTTGCACCTACCATGACAATCTCAGTTACAAGCATTAAATAATCGAACTACGCATACTACATTTATTGTAATCGCACTCGCGAAACTGTTTCATTCTTGAATGAAGTCTAAATTGAAAATGATGCAGGATGACGACCGAGTAATTTTGACGCCGACGAAAGAAATAGTTTCCAGACTTCGTGGCTACAGAAATATTGATCTTGTGTACAGTATATATCTATTGCAACTTCCTTAATTTGGATTTCTGTATCATTTATGCGTACTGGACATTCACCGAGGTTAATTTGTGTAACATTTTACATCAATTTTATGTGGAATTTTTCGTTACAAATTTCAGGCATTTAAGTATTTAGATATTAGTGTCGAACAGACATAGCATACATAGGTACTGAGTATTTAGTAACTGTGTACAACAGTACACATACTTAGGCGAATTGTACGTTATATGCTTTACTGGAATAATTATCTCAACGCATTATTTAATCTTGATTTAATTAGCGAGAAGCGTAAAGGTCACGAAGTCAGATAAATATCGAATTGTATGCTTAATTACTTATTTACGTATCACAACCACGAGCATAAGTTCAGCTTGAAAATACATTAGATATCAGTATTTATTGTATGGTCAGTGTAGCCTCATTTCCTCGGGGGTCATATTTAGCTTTATTTTTTTCGAAAAGCTCTTGTAACTCGTTCATGAATATTTCGTGATATTTGTCGACGAGCTCGTTTGGAGGATCTTCCACTTTCGGCATCTCTATCCGTTCACCCACTGCAACAACATGCATAATTGAGCATCGCGTATGTTGAAAAGAATGATTCGTGCTTACCCGTTTATATTGGTCAACTTACCTACGGTAGTGATATTGCGTTTATACGGTAAAATACCTTGACCTTTATAAAACAACAAAAGAAGAATCCCGAATAAGGTTTCCATTTTTTTAGGCACCCATTTATACCATTTCGTCGGTATCTGATCGAATGTGTCGGTTTCACCGAACGAAAATACTGGTACCAAACAAGACCTTTGATATAGATACATAAATATTAAATTCGACTTATTTCCTGCGTTTAAATTTGTATACTCGAGTATACAATATGGTGGGCCAAATTTCGGTTATTTTCAAAAAGGTCACGAATTTTCGGCCACTCAAAAATTTAAAATGAACGACCCATGATTCGTTTTAGGGAAGCTCAAAAAATTCAGTTAGCGCGCCTGAAATTTTTATGATATCCTTTTAAGGCCATTTAGCAACTGTTGTGATCCTGACATTTTCACTTCTTGAAAAAAAAAACTGAAATTCGGCCCACCTTAGAATGCAATACACTATTGAAGTTGAGAATACAAAAATGTAGGTAGTCAAGTACCCTGTTTTTAGTGCCATCTTGACGAAACCCTTTCGCTTCTTCAAGATCAATGTGTAGGTGCTTGTTGAAGATTTTAAAGCCTCCGCTAAACCGCCAACCAACACAACGCTAACATTTCCCGGCGATCCGCTTAATACGCGTGATATTCCTTCCTTAGAAACTGCTCTAACTCCTGTAACACGCCGTTAAAATCGAGACGAAGTTCGTTGTTAACTTTTACCTACACGTGTACGATATTGGATACTTGACAGTATTTTTTTGGTTCTTACCTAAAGCCAAGAGTAACTCTCTAAGAAAAGGGATGTAAAACATCATGTTCACCGTCATTACATACGGATTCAAACCGGGGAACTCTTTGTCGAAGTGATTTATATCGCATACAAAATTGGTGGTCGCACCGTAAGCTAGAAGCCCGTGAGGAAAGCAACCAAATAGGTACGTAACGTCTGGTGGAAGATTCGCGGTTTTCACTAATTTAATCGGAAAGTAATCTCTTCTGTATCGCCAAAATTTCATTTTTCTCAATATCTGCAGTCTAACTTTTTTTGGTCAATTTCATTTCAAAAATAATATAATGAAAAATATTAGAATACTTGATCAAATTACTTTCGTCCTTCAGTGTGACACGATTCACGATCGTAATACATCCATATAAAATAGAGTACAGCTACCGCTCGTAAGCTAGGTACTACGAGTAGAAATAAGAGAACAAATGGCGTCCAAATGAAAATTGATGACACAATCCAATACATCAGGTAGTCGAACCAGGAATACCAGAATCGTTGAATTGACATGTTCATTCTGTTTTAATAATAACTCAAATATACTTACACGTGTGCACTAAAATTTTTTTCTCCATGATTTTTGGCTGGTAAAATAAGATAAAGTGAACATATTTTTAAAATAATCACACGAAAATATTCTTTTCTTTTTTTAAATACATTATAATAACTTTGACGAGACCGCTTAGGGTTTGAGATTGCCAGTATCGGCTTAAGCACTTCAGCGCCCTAAAACAAATTTTACCATTTGCATCCTTTCCAATTTTTTTTTTCAACCACCCAACTCGCTGAGTTTACACTTCACAGCTCATAGCTTCATCGTATGGTTTTGAATAAATACGAATATCTACTTGAAGTATAGGTGTGCTTACCTTCATTAACATCGAAATTTAATTTCAACGTAATTTCGTACTCGATGAAGTTAGTACTATATAATTATACTCGTATGTAATTATGCATGTACAATTCTACATGGGTAGACTTCGACATTTGGCATGGAATTTGTTTATCTATGAATATTGATATAATCCCAATAACGATGTAAAATTTTGCCACACCAAGCCCAGAGTTTTGTGGCTATCGGGCAAATCCTATATGCATTTGGTAATAAGATGAAGAGGATTTATATAATTTTCTGATATAATTTCCTCTCTGAAAGCTGTTTTCTCTATAACTCCCCTTCAAATCCACTTAGAAAATTGAAATTGTAATATATTAGTCATTTGGGTTTAGTTCGTTACGTGAAACCACGATACGTAGAAAATTTTCGATTTTTCTTTTACTCCCATCACTTCTCCCATTCAGAATCGCATATGACGATGCATTTGAGTTATTAAATATACTAACTAATCATATGAGCCTATATTAATCAAATTTAAGCTATTTGAGGCTTTTCAAGTCTTCTATTTGGCGAATATGTTTCAACCCGAATTCTAGGAGTCGTATTTTGATCTGAAAAATAACTCCATATAAAATTTGAGTTTTCTAGATCATTTTGAAGTTATGATATGAACGATTTAAAGAAATGTTGTGATTCAAAACTCATCGTGAAAAAATTTTTTGTTGTAATTCCTCTTCAAATTTACTTAGGATACTAAAGTGTAGGTATGTTGATGTTTTCAATTTACTCTTTCATAAATGAAACCAAGAACGAATATTTTAAAGTATTTGCCTTCTCTTCAGTTGGAATAGAGAAAGCAAAAATCCCTTTTTTCGTATTCACACGACCATTATTTCAACAAAATCGGCCAGCGTTACAAGTAAGCTGTTAAAACTTATGTGTATAAAATGTACTTATGCATAATTATGCTTTACATAGTAATGAACGGAATAAAATGCATACAAATATCCTGAAACACCTAGGCATGAAGGTCTTCCCATTCCCCAACAGTCTTTCACTAATCATGTACGCTATAATAGCTATCTCTTTTAATTAAGAAAAAAAATTGGCTAAAATGAACTATACCTATACTTTTTTGTTTTTGCGCGTTGGACTGTTGGGTCGATAAGACGTCAAGTCTCCGAAAGAAATTCTTAATTTTTAATATAACTAGTGCCTCCTCGCCCCTTCGGGGCTCGCAATAAAAATTAAATGAAGAAAAAAAAGTTATTTATCAGACAAGTATTGCGACATTCCTAACTGCACAACTCAATTTATTCTAATTTGTTACCCTCACCAAGAGTTATTCCTTTCAGGATGGGCTCGCCCCTTTATACCTTTGTATACCTGCTATTTTAAACAATTTTACAACTTTACCCTTACTCTTGCCTATGTACAATGCTTTCATTGAAATTTATTACCTTTTTTCCTTTTGTATAGCTGCTATCCTTCATACTTTTTATACCTGCTACTTAAAACAATTTTATGACTTACCCTTGTGCATGTACAAGGCTTTTATTAAAATTTACAACCTTTTTTCTTTGTATGCCTGCTATCCTTTATATATCTTTTATACCGGCTATTCATAACAAGGATGCGCGCGCATCTCAAAACCGATTTCATTTTGATTTTAATATATAGAGAGATAAACTGTTGTAACTACATAATAAGAATAAGAAACCTATTTCTGAAGCAAACTAACCTCCTAAACCGTATTTAATCCACCGCATTTACCGTGCCTCTGCCCCAGGCGGAAGTACACGGCATGGCATGTAAAACTTAAGAAGTAAGTAAGAATAAGAAAATCATAGGAATTTCCAAGACTTATCATTGAAAAGATAATAATAAAATTTCATTATTTTGTCTAGTTTGTATAATGCTGCATAAAAAAATATTTTCCTTTAAGATTTTGAAACGCATCACCACAACATGAAAAAAATTGAAACCCGCACGTTTCTTCTTATAAAAAAGGTCTAACTCGGAATAAAAAAGTCGTACAAACTTACCAGATTCATTATTAGAAATAGGAAAAAGATTAGAATTTTAAGAATCACAGATTGTCAATATATAGGTATTGATTTGGTTAAAATGTCTTGAAAAATATACAGAGATATAAATAATAGGAAATTACTTACTTCTCGCAACTTCCGTAGGAATATGCGTGCAGTCTAAGTGCATAATGCTAGCTGATGCGTGTACAACCACATTATGTTCAATTGATCATGGAAACTAAATTACCCATCGCGATACAGCTTACAAAAATCAAGAATGAAGTGCATAATACGTAATGTGGTTTGTTTTGGTAAATATTATTTTCAAGTCCTCAACGGAGGAAATAATGTGTTTAGATAACCAGTTGAATTTACACAAAGCAAAAATTATGTACAGACCTTGACAACGTAATTACGTGTGTAAGCAGCGTTTGTGCTTTTCAGCAGTAAGTGAGCGCGAGGTATACACTCGCAGCCTACTAATAAATGCATCGTGAACATCGAATCTCTATGGATTTTTGCCGCCATAGGCTTTCTTCAATTCCGCCGCCTCTAATACCTCTCCCCCCCCCCTATTATAACAAATTGTTAAATCATAAAGGAAAAAATAATTATAATTATGTATTCATCCCAGCTCGTTTCAATTCATAAGCGTATCGTGGCCAGAACATCATAAATATTAGACAAGTGTTGCGATACGTTGTAGTAACGCAACGGAATTTTTTTTGATTTTTTTCTGATTTTTTTTTTTTCTTTTTTTTGTTGAAATTAAGTAATTTTTTTTGCCGCCCCTAAACATTGACTCGGGCCTGCTGTGCATATTAGCTAATATGACACTAACGATAAGGCATATAAATTAACTCGTTCCGCCCTCTCTATCAGCGGCGTCTGTTGCCATAAGATATATCAGGCAAAGAACACAGCCAAAGCAAACAATTTTTGTTTTCTCCAAGGTGACCGAATGCTTCCCTTAATTTTGAGTTGAGAAATTTTTATTAAGACCTCCCTTCAAGTGTATACAAATTTTTCGCATCAAGTTCAGTCTAAAGATTCTTCACTATGACTTTAGAAAATTTCTGCATCGATATCTCCCCTCAACTGAATCGCCGCACTTTGAACTGCACGAATGCCATTAAATGATAGTTGTCTTTTCGTACGCGTAGTCAGCAAATTTGAAAAGTTATACTTTAATATTTTGTTAAGAAAAAAACCCAGAGCAGACATACAAAAATTCACTTCGTTTAAGTACTATACAAACTATTTATTTACTGTTCAATTCTTAAATAAACGCGCCGCACAGCAGACAACAGCTTAACGATTTGCATTTGCATACTGCATATAGGATATTTTGTGCACGAATTTTATTCAAATAAACACAAGTACGTGTATTTACTCACCGTCTTTAGTGATTGTAGGGTTCTTGATTTTTTAATAAATTCATTCAACTAGAAATATTTTGTTCGGAAATTCACTTTCATGATTCTCGCTTCGACTATAGCAGTCAAGTACAAATACATATATGACGAGTACTCGTATAGAAAAAATTGATTTATTTTCGTTTTTAGTTCTTGCACATTTCATACATAGAACTTGTACACGAGTCGCGAATAGATAATAAAGTAACTATCGTAAACGAAGGGTCAACGTCGTAAAAATATCGATAAATGCATAAGATAACAACAACGCTTATTCGATAACTAAAGTAGCCTTTTCTCCTCTTGAATCGTACTTAATTTTGTATTTTTCGAACAATTCTACTAATTCATTTATGAAAATTTGATGGTATTTATCGACCATCTCTTTGGGTGGATCTTTTACTTTTGGCAGTTTAATGGGTTTGCCCACTGAAAAGATGCAGAAATAATTCATAAATAGTATCGATTTTCTACCATAAATTAAAGTAGAATAATGACGTTTAAAACATACACAATATTACTTGATGGACTCATCATTCGTAAAATGAGTCAGTTATCAGTGAACGAAAAAAAATGATGTAACATTCGCTACTATACCAGACTAATTCATACATTTAGCGTAATCTCCCACTAATTCCTTAAAATTTGTTATTCTTCGTGAACCGGGAGCTCGCTTGGCTCCCATTATAATTTTTGGTGAAGAACTTGTGATGTTTGTAATATGTACATGACATTCTTCAAGTGTAAAAAGTGATATTGTCGCCAATGGATGGTCATAACTTTTTGAAAAGTGATAAAGAGAGGTAATTTTTTTGTTGTTGTAAATATCACGTGCTATTTACAAAAAAAAAAATATATATATACACGGGTGCGAAATAAAGTTTCGACTCCTCATGTGGTTAATGTTGTAAAGTTGGAGAGAATGTTATTTTTTAATGTTTAAGCAGTCGATGTAGTTCGGTAATTACAATCTGTATTTTATTTGGTTCAGCTTGAAATTTTCTTTCAACGATACTAAAAAGTGATTTTCGAAAACAAAAATTGCAAATAGAGCCTTTTTCCAACGAGTCAACAATGTATGCGATTTCAGTGCGCGATGTATCTACTTTTTATGCCCAATTTTGGTTAAGTTAGAACTATTGCTGGAAAATAATATGCAAAAATGAACTTATGAAAGCCTCAAGTTGAAATATGTTCCTAACACCGAGTGTGGTCGATAAAAATGAAGGGGGAGCTCGTAAGGTGAAACCTTAGTCTCGTAAGTATTTTTTGGTGGACGTAGAGACCTATTGGTTTTTTTTTTCATGAAAGAGTTCTGAGCGATGAAAATTTCCCAACTTCACCAGTAAAGGATGCAAAAATTATCGAAAAAATTTATTTTATTGGAAACATTGGTATAAGATTTATATCAGTGTCCCAGTATCATCCTGCATTATATACGAAGATTTCCCTACAGTTATATTCTCACACTTGAGTATCCTCATATTCTTTTTCTTTTCATGTTCGAGTGTTTACTATGCATTATTTAAAATGTGTTAAATTACGAACTTACCGACGGTAGTAATTGGCCGTTTATAGGGCAAAAGCCCTGTTTGTCCTTTTACTATCACCAAGGGTATACCAGTTGTGGCTCTCAGTTTCTCCTGTAACCATTTATACCACTTTCCACACATTTGATCATATGTATCTATTTCACCAAATGAGAATACTGGAACCAGAGATGAGCTGCGAATTTGAAAAAAATTGGTATATTAACATCGAAAGATGTGTGTAATAGGCGTCGTTCTGCAACGAGCGTGTTAGATTTTTTTCCATGTTATGACATCGTGGGTACGCTTACGTCACATAGAAATATGTAATTTTACCAAAACGATGACATCATAACTTGAGATATGTTGTCATCAATTAATAGCAGTGAAAAATGTAATAGAAATTATGCCAAGCAATCAGAAATGGAAAAAAAAAACAAAAAAAAAACAAGTGAAATAAAACTTCTTTTAGTTGAGGGTAAATAATTTTCCGAGTAATGTACATTATCAAATTTTTTAGTTACATCATTTTTTTAGCACAACTCGCCGAAGTTTCGGATTTGACTTTCAATTAACGAGTAGATGATTTTAAACCTCAAACTCCAAAATCCCAGAGGAGAAAGAGCAAAATTTTATCTAGAGGGATTCTAAATTGTGAACTTGATTTTATTTTAAACTCAATACATTTTAGGAGAGTAAACAATTTTTTTTTGTTCCTAGCCTTCGTCTAAGGGGGGATTTCACTCCTCAGATTAGAGGTCGAATTACTGTAAAAAGTTGAAAATAGTTGGATTTTATCTTTATCCGGAGAAGTCTATAAACTTTTTTCTCAACACCTCACTATATATATATGTATACACTATACAATCGTTGCTTTTCAAATTTTCTTGACTAAATGGGGAGGGGATGATATAAAAACCAAAATTTTGATATTTTCCTTTTGGTCAATTTTTTTTATTTTTTTTATTCAAGTACATTTATTTACGTATTGCAAATAAAAACCATAAAAATATGTCAAAATTTCAAAAAGATTATATCTGCATTAAATCTGTAATCTCGAGTTACATTTTGAAAATTTCATCTGTTAGTAATAATGAGAATCGCGATGTGGAATGCGAGAAAACACGGAGTTTGTCAAGTTTGACCTTGAATACTTGCGCGGCAAATGAAAGGCTCAAAAAATACATAAGTTATGCAAACAAATTTAATATTTTCAATTTTTGCTTATTTAAGTGACTTTTTTGATCTGCACTTTTGAAATTACAGTTAAAGAATTTGCGCTAATTTTAGAAAGATCATATTTGAAAAAAATTCACTGAAATGAAAGTTTTGCTAGAAAAGTACAAATTTTTTGCTCGGCAGTTTTCATTGAAATTTTGAATTCGAGTGTTGAATGTGTGAAAGGTTTTCATGTCCAATTCGAACATTAAACCATAAAAAGAAGGAGGAGGAAAAAAATTTAAATTTCATAGTTCCATGTTTCAAAATCGTATTTTTCTTTCTTAACGCTATCAAATTTTATAACGATTAGTCGATTTTTTTCATCCTCTTCTTTCTAAAGCTCAGACTCCTTTTATTATATTCATGTAGATTTTTAACTTTTTTCTCGATCAAATTTGGGTAAATGGTCAAACGAAAATCAAAATTTGAATATTTTCAATTCATCTTAATTTTTTGATCTGCCCATTAAAAATAATGCTTGTGAAAATGTGTGAAAACTTGAAAAAAAATCAAACTCAAAATAAAGTAGTAATCATATGTTATAAATTGAAAGTTTGCGTCTAGCGTTTGGTACGCTGAAATGTCATTGAATTTACTCTTTTCTTAGCCGCAGCATACTAGATTACTCGAAGACTCGGAACACATTTTAATTTTAATTTGCGCATCGATATGCTGTATCAGAAGAGCTTAAAAAAGGGCTTAAATCGTTCGAAAAAAATTCAGTGTACAAATTTCTACATCGAGTTATTTTATAAAAATTTACCACATTGAAAATAATGAATAAAAATATTTTTATATGTGGTTGCTCATTTGCTCTTCTACTACACTAAAAAAAAATCCATCAATTATTTTTCATGCATAAGGAATTAAATTTTTTAAATCGCAAAAGAAAATTATTGTTCACATTTGTAAGATACTTGAGAAGTTAGTATTACTTAACACGTAAGTAGATCATTTTTATTCGAACGATGGCGGTAACCCAAAAAGATATCTAGTCTGCTATTACCTATGTTTTGCAGAATTTTGAACTAAAATATGATGATGAACAGTGTACATTGTATTTTTAGCGGAGTTTTTGATCTAAAACGATAACTATTACAGGCACCTGATTCTTTTTTTTTTATACAAATGAAAGGATTATTGATGGTGGAGCCCCAGCTGACATCGCGAAGCGATGCTATATTACATAAAACTACTTTAAATCGTCGTACGGTCGATATTATTGCACAAATAAATCGATTTTATTGTGATATAAAAATGTAATGAACATTTGTTTTCAAAATGTCAAACTGTAAAAGCTCGTATTTCCGTAATTAACAAAAGTTGAAAAAAAGTTGTTAATCACCATTCTCAAGATATGCTAAAATGCTTTGAAAAATTAATAGTATTTAAATTGGTATCTGTGTTAGTTCAGAAGTCCCAAAATGGAAAAAAATAAGAAGCTAATTGCTCGAAGAAAATTTTAAGGACGCAAGCATCGAAAATGATCCATCTGTTTTCGAGTTGCTTACGTATATAATATGAAAAATATGATTTGCGGTTTTCACTTTGCAATCAAAATAAGCCCCCAAGAAGTCGTTTCTTCATGGCCGTACTTTATTTATTCATCAGCGGTTACAATTTAACGTGAAATAGGACTATTATTAAAAAAAAATAAAATAAAAAATAAACGTTCAATTGGTTGCATACTTTTTGAAAAGAAGGAATGTAGAATGAAAAATATTGTATCAAAGACGACAAAATTTCTGTGCGCCCTTCTCATAAAGAATTGTTTCTCTTATTTGTATCAAGCTATAGGATTTTTGCTTTGCATGAACTCTTTGCATTTTATTAGTAAAGTCTACGATATTAATAAAACACGAGTCTGAATTCTATTATCTGCTCGTATGTTGAGAAATTTTTTGATTTGCTTCAGTCGTGAGATAAGCTATGAAACCTATGAAACTTATTTGGTTCGGGAGTAGCCTATATCTCATCATATTTCAAAAATAAAATTAGGAAGACTGTAATAATTATCTGTTTAGTTGTAAACTTAGCTGGAAGTGGTCAGTTATACATTTTTTCATTTTGAAATTTCAATATTATTTTATTCTTTAAATTATTTGCAGGTTTTGTTTGCGCTAGTAGAATATTATTTCGAAAAAAAAAACCTAAACTTCCAAAACGATTCTTAGTGATTACTTTGTGTAATTTTAGCCTTTTTTTTTTACGTTTTCATTTTTTCCAAGATTTTTTTTTCGTGTTAATAATTTATTATCGTTTATTAGCTATTTGTTTATTATTTATTATTATTTTTTTTTTATGAAAGCAACTTTTTATCTTGAAATATTATTGGAATTTCTATGAATAAATTTGTAAGATGATTGAAAAAAAAAAAAGAAAAAAAAGAAAATACCCTGCCTCCAGCGCCAATTTAACAAAACCTTTTCGATTTTTCAGAACTAAAGTATAAGTTCCTGGCATTGATTTGAGAGCTTCGGCGACACCGCCAACGATAAGTACGCATACGTTTCCCGGTGGCCCGTTTAGTACATATGATATTCCTTCTTTCGAAGCCGCACAGCAACCTAAACATTGTGATAAGCTCGTTATCGATAGGTAATCTTGTGATGAAATTGCTGGGAGTAAAATTTCAGAACTTACCAAAAGCTAGTAGCATGTCTCTAGCGAATGGAAAGTTAAATAAGCTGTTCAGTGTCATAACATATGGTGTTAGTCCGGGATATGCTTCATCGAAGTGATTCACATCGCTGTTGAAGTTGGTGGAAGCCCCGAAAACTAAAATTCCGTGCGGGAAGCAGGAAAATAAATAAGTGGTATCTGGCGGCAAGTCAGCCGTCTTGACTAGTCTGATAGGAAAGTAATCTCTTCTGTATCGCCAGAAGTTTAATTTTCTTAAAATTTTTAACCTGAAATCGTGTTTCTCTTTCATAATTTTGTTTCGAAATAATAATAATAATAATAATAATAATAATAATAATAAAATAAATTAAAAATGATAACCAAACGAATAATTTTACAAATTTGAGAAAACATTACCTTCTACCGCCAGTATGTGGCGTCTCGTAGTCATAATATATCCATAGTAAATAGAGCAATCCGAATATCCACAAGATTGGTATGAGACAAATTATTACTACAAAAGGTGGACCTAATATTAACATGAACGTAAGCGTCCAACAACCAAGCCAATCGTAATAATCCGATAGTGTTTGTGAAAAGGATATTTTCTTTTGGTCTCGAGGAGGTGGTCCATATATCATTTCCTAATTTACCATCACTTTGTAATTACTTGCGAGAAATTATGGGTAAAGCACGACGTTGATTGTAATAAAATAGCCGATCTTACCACTCGTGGGCTTTCTGTCGCAGTTTCACTCGGTGCTTCCGATATGCGCATGATTACGTTATTTATAAAAATCTCCCAATACCAGAATAATTATTCGTTGAAATATCGTCGATAAGTACGCGACAAACGACACTTAAAATCAGCGTATAGTCGCGTATGTAAACATATACTGCACGTAGGTACGTGCGTCTGAATCTATGAACACGAAACACATGTACTAAATTACTAATTCACATTACAATCACATATTAACAAAATGTTTAAGAACATTGTATAATTTCATTTCATTTTTTTTTTTTCATACCGTAAAAATACGTACGAATGATAACTGGCGTAGTTATCAACAAACTATTCGTTTATTTACAAAATCATACGAAGAATACGAATACGATACACCTTAAATGATGGTATCGGTGGTGACGGCGGCATTCATTAACAGTGTGACGGTCATTTATGAAACATTCTAGTACTCACTAGCCTTAGGAGCATGCGGTAATTCTGCAAAACAAATTAATGCAACAGGAAGTTACATTCGCGATTCCAAGTATGCGTAAAGTAAGAATATTTGGATCGTCGATAGTTTATCTACGAACTGCGAGTAGGTACCTTTATCTTCGTCGCAACGCGTTGTATTCTCTTTGCAGCCAGTCATGATTGCTTCTCATCTATCGGCTCGAGTGTTTACCGCTTAATTCATGCGTAAGCCGTACCTACGCGATACAAAACTACGTATTTTAAAACAATGTAATTAGGTACTTATTATTTATCGCTAATTCTCTGCCTCTAGGCATTCATATGGATACGGGTAGTGTTTCAAGAAGTACATTCTACATTCATATCACGAGATAATAGATCGACTAATAATTATAAATCGGTGATAGATAACCATTTTTTTCTGTTTTCATTTGTGAATTGTGAAGTATCTATGTCGTACACCGATTTTTTATTCAGATTTTCGAGCAAACAAGGACGAATTTTATTTTTTTGTTCTTTCGATAACGTTTCTGGCATATTTCATAATGCAGTGTGCTCTGCCACATCGACGTTGTTGATCACTTTGAATCATATTACTTCATCACGTCCTTCTTCTGAAAAAAGTCGTTTTTATTTTTTATTCGTGGCTTGAAAGAAAAACTAAATAAAACATGAAATGGAGCTAAAACGTTGACGCAGTAGTATCCCCATTGCTTTCTTATGAGAGTGCTCGTTCAACTTGATAATTCATCACGACGCGATGTAATGATTCAATTTAGTACCCACTTTCATGGATCATAATTAACCCTGTTTGTTCCTTTCTCTATCCACAAATAAGTTATTATGCGAAAAAAGAGCACCTGCGTGTGTATTGGATTCATGAGTCATCACACGTTGGAATTATAATGTCGTATAAAATTATTCCGTAATTTTTATCCTTTTCAGTGGACTTTACTGAAAGCGAATTCCACCCGATGCGTTCCGTACAGTTTTTTTGTTTTTTTTTTTGTTTGTTTCACTTGAATTATGGTTATCAGGTTATCTGGCATTAGCTTGAGTGAAAGTGGGAAATCAACATGAAATTTAAAGGATAGGTAAAATAAGACGAGCTTCACTGCTGATTGATTTTTGGAATTAATACCTTCGCAAATATTGAACTTTTGAGGTTGTAAGTTTTGAGAACGTGATTTTTGTGTTCGACTATAACTTAAGTAAAATTGAAAGGGTTGACTGAAAATTTGGAGGATAGGTAGAGTGGTGTGCGCTTGAGAGCTGATTGGTTTTTGGAGTCGATTCCGTGCACCGAAAGTCGAGCTTTTTAAATTCGAAGTTTTTGCGATTCTTCGCGAATTGTATCGTGGAGAAAAATGGATAAAAACCGTTCGTGCGGGATTTTATGCTCTATAAGTTTCGTTATCACAAATTTTTCATTAAAGTTAGGAGGAAACGGTAATTTTTTATTTTTTGAGAGTAGCCTTTTTGAAATTCAGTGGGTACAACATTATTTATCATATCAAAATCGATGATACAACGTGAAGAAATTTTTGAAAATGATCTTTGTTCATATAAATGGTAAAGTGCATGATACTGTGTAAGTATTTCAATCTTCAGATCTGCAAAAAAACGTCTTTGTTTTTCTTCAAGTAGCAGAGAGAATTGCATTAAAAAAATAGGACTTCTACACGACAGTTTCATCGACTTAAAAAACATCAGGTGACATGAAGGAATACACAAAAATATTTCTTAAATAAAGTAAAAAAAAAACAATAGTAAAGGTGATTGCAAAAAATGTTTTCAAAAAATTAGTCGGTTTACGAACGACTTAATGAAGAAAAATCAGCAATTAATCATGTATCTACTATCTACGTAGGTATATTCAATGTTTTCATTTGTGAATTATATAATTTCATAAATACGTACTTTTCAATGATTCATTATTTAGTGTAATAGGTAGTAAAGTCCACTCATTCCATGTAATTTGTAGCACCTAGTT
This sequence comes from Phenacoccus solenopsis, assembly GCA_009761765.1. NCBI lineage: Eukaryota > Metazoa > Arthropoda > Insecta > Hemiptera > Pseudococcidae > Phenacoccus > Phenacoccus solenopsis. Next base: position 51,243,654 of record CM019753.1, read on the forward strand.
TCATTTGGTTTCCTCAGCACGGTTTTTAGAAACATTCCATAACTGTTAGTTTAGCCGTTTATCGCAGAAAAATCGATTATTCATTTCTCAGATTCAAATAAGAACTGAGAAAAAAAACTGCATTAAAAAAATCATTTTTGATCATTTTTTACCATTTTTCTGATTATCCATCTTGTGTTTATCCAATTTGTTGAGTCATCTTAGTGACTGTAGGATTCGACGAAAATATATTTGTAGTATTAACTAACGATGTTTAATTTCAAATGTCGAGTTTATATTTACTGAAGAAATGGAAAGGCGCAACTAATGGATGTATAAGATTACGCATAGGCGCTAACGATAGAGGGTACAGTCTACATTTATATGCGTTATGCATATTTAGCTTTGTCAAAGAAATCGAGGAGGCACGTGGTCATGGGTTGATGAAAACAGCGAAAGAGGATACACGAATTAAGATTGAGACAATTATCGAAATACTATCATTTAGCCCTATAATTATCTCATTTTTTTTGTAAAGTTATTTTCTTGTCAAGTGCGAATTAGGAAGGAAGTACGACCTTGGTGGAGTTATTCCTTCAGTTCACGTTCCGATATACGTCGAGTAGTACGCCTCCAAACGATATTGGCGATTTACGTATAATTACATTTTACTGTAGTATTTTTCGAATCCTTCTATTTCAGAGAGCTTTCATCTCCGGTACTATGATGTTACAGTTTCCATTGCAACTGTTTATTTAGCCATTATGTAGATAGAAGTTCGGATTAAAGAGCAAGAATAAGAAGCGTTGACTCTGGTTGATTTTCTTGTTGATCTTTTTTTCTTTTTTGAAAAATTCTAAATTAAGAATATTTGTGTTGAATTTCCTTTATTAAAAAGTTATATACGAGAAAACTGAAAATAAAACCGAAGTTTCAGAACTGAGAGTGCAGATGTTCATGCGATGGTATCGATATGCACTGCGAAGAAATAATGGAAATCTGCCAAAAATTTATCTTTTTAAATTTTTTTCCTAAAAGCTGAAAAAAGCGTGTAAATAATCGTGTCGCATTATCGGAGCTGAATTTTTAATGGTCCGAAAATTTTTAGGCTTATGAGAAACTTCCACGAAAATAAAATTGGCGTACAGCGTACTTCTCATCGCTAGTAATATTTAAGTTAACATTTGTGAAACCTAAGCCATTTGAGCCTCATCAAGCCTTCCTTAATTTTTTGGCTATCCGCCATCCCATATACCAAGTTTGACGTTTCCAGTTACATTTCATGAGGAGGTGTGGGAGATTCAAGAAATTTCATTATTTGAAAGTTCTTCAAAAAGCCGATTTTTACTCTATTTCCTCTCAAAATGCACTTGGAAAGCTGAAATTTGAATAAATGTCAATGTACATGACTCACTCTTTCATATGACATCAAAAATAAAAATTTTGAGCTATTTGCTACCTTTCCAACCCCTCCCAAAATTTGAACGAATCGCCATTACGAGTTGAATCAAAAATCTGAAAAAAAAAGGTCATCTAGATAACCATATTATAACCATGCTTTCACCAAATTTTAATTAATTTCTATTCTTATTCACTATATTTTTCGGGGCCTGGCAGGGATACAAAAAAAAGTATTCACAAAGCTATAGTTTATTTTTCGCCTATAATGTTATCTCGTTCCATTTATGCAGCAGCACTTTCTGAGAATAGCTTGTGTCATATTATATAGTCAAAGATATACGTATAGTGAATGTATGTATCGTAATAAAAAGTGCTTAGGTAATAGATTACAAATATGTAGTTTGAAAGGTAAACATATGACATCTCCCCAACCTCCCTTTCCCCGAATGAGGTAGGCTGTGATAGCTTAGGTTTTCATTAAAAACTCAGCAAAAAATTTGATTAGAAGAAAATAATAGCCATAATAACCTACATACTTCCGCGACCTTTAATGTAAATGTTTTTCGAGTACATTTAATCAAAGGAGCAAATACTCGTATTACGTAGAATTTGACCTATATAAAATGTTGCTTATCTTTTAGAACAATATCGAAAAACGCGAATACATAATTTTATATCACGTTCAGAAGGTAACTAAATCATTTTTTGTGTCGATGCAATTCTGAGAATGGGCGAGAAAATGTATAGAAAAAAAAATCTAAGCAGCCATGCCGCATTACTGGAGCTGAGTTTTTAACTGGAGCTTCTTTTGATTTACTAATAACCTTGCTTAACCGTTCATGACTACTTGCCACAGTGGCCACACCCAATACCAAGTCTGAAAACCCCTACCCTATCCTTTCCAAAAACACTTAAGAAGTTGAATTTGGCACAAATGTAGTATTTCTTGCCATGAAATAATCATGTGAACACATATTTCTCAAATTATAACTATTTGAGGGTGCTCAAATTATCTTCAAATCTTGATAATCCGCCATTTTGGATCCATTTTGACTCAAATTTAAGAGGTTATATTCTGGTCACAAACTAATCCTACACACAAAGTTTGACCATTCTAGGCCGATTTGGTGATGAGATATGGAAGATTCATGAAATTTCCTGCAGCAATTTCCCCTCCAAAAGCCGTTTTTTGCTCTAACTCCCCTCCAAAATCACTGAGGAAGCTAAAATCAAAATACGTTTGTCACTTGGGCTCATTTTATCATATGACACAGCAATAAAAAATTTTCGACCCCTCCTGTACCCCCACCACTATTTTAGGTTGATAACCCCGCCTTCCCCCTCCAACATCATGTATGGAAGTGAATTCGGGATATAGTATACAACTTATCCCCAATAACCATATGAATTCATATTAATTACATTTTTACCAACTTGAGGCTCCTCAAGCTCTACTCAAAATTTTGATAATCCGCCATTTTGAATCCATTTTGATCCAAATTCAAGAGGTCATATTGTGGTCACCAACTAACCTCACACACAAAATTTGACCTCTTTAACTTGATTTGGTGGGGAGATATGGAAGATTCAAGAAATTTCATGACTCAAAACTTCCTCAAAAAGCCGTTTTTTGATCTAACTCCTCTCAATATGCACTTAGAAGCTGAAATTTGGATATGTTAGTATCCGTGACTCACTCTTTCATATGAAATCAAAAACGAAAAATTTGAGCTATTTGCCCCTTCTCCAGCCCCCTCAAAATTTGAGTGATCCGCCATTTTGAAATTTATCGAAAAAACAAAAAAACTATTTTTGCGTATTTGCAAGAAGAGTTCCTCACCGAATTTTGAGCGAATTTTATCCACACCCGCCTGCGCAAGGCGAGTGACACAAAAAACGCAATTTCCTCAAAAACAGGTTTTTGCTAACTCTCCTCAAAATGCACTTAGGAAGCTGAAATTTAAATATGTTGGTGTCCGTGACTCACTCTTTCATATGAGATCAAAAACGAAAAATTTGAGCTATTTGCCTCTTCTCCAGCCCCCCTCAAAATTTGAGTAATCCGCCATTTTGAAATTTTTCGAAAAAACAAAAAAAACACTTCTGCGCATTTTCAAGAAAAGTTCCTCACCAAATTTTGAGCGAATTTTATGAATACTCGCCGGCGCTACGCGTGGGGAAGAAAAAAAAAATATATATATACCAAAAAGTTGGACATTTGCCAGATGATTACAAATTGTCTGAAACGCAAAGATTTGAAGACCCCACCCTCCCCCGACCTTCCCTTCCCAAATCAGGTAGGCTGTAATAGTTATCCTTTTGTTAAAAACTCAGCTAAAAAAGCATCGATAAAGATGAAAAACATTAATGAAAAGAAACAAATGATAATTTTTAATTTTATTTTAAAAGCTTTCGACAAACAAACTCAATTTGTAGTGTTTGTTTGTCGAAAGTTTTTAAAATAAAATATTTAATAAAAAAAAACACGAAAGTGAAAATCCTTTTTTAAGTTAATTTTTAGTTTAAAATCAAAATATACGTATTTTTAAAGTGTGTTTTTATTTTGTTTTAGGTAAGAAATACGCATTTACATATGTAAATAAGGAAGACTTACCTAACATTCCTTTCAACGCTAGTAGAACAAACCTGTCACTAACCCAGCGGGGTAAGGATGAAAAAATTATTATTATGAAATTCACCAACATCTCCGTTAATAAAACGAATCACTCACTTACCTGTTATACGTATGCAGTATTTAATCTGGACGCCAGACGCGACAAATTGTTGGTATTATACTACATGCTGTAAGTACGAAGTACGAAAAGCATGGATTCGCTACGTTATTCCTAAGATGGTGCATTACCTACAATTGGTATTGCTATACCAATACCATTGTCCTTAACCTTGAATTTTAACAACCTCCCGTGAAACGAAAAATATTGCACCTATTAACGTTCAGCTCATACATGTACGAGTGTAATCGCTACGGGCCATTGTTATTTTTCGTTATTCGCTTTCATTTTAAAAAGAACTTTCGAGGCAAAATTTGCCAATTCATAGCCACTCAAATGTGGGAACATAAACGCACCACGACGTTACGTACCGTCAGTTATTAACTGTAGATCGGAATCCACAGGCCTTCTACGATTTTGGCGCAATTAAGTTTTACAACCCTAAATTAACGTATACATACGTACGTATAACGTCTTGACATTATAACTATCGTGCATTGACGTCATCTGTGCGCGTATAATAATTATACTACCCGAATCCTGATACGAACTTGCCTTCGTGGTGTTTGATTTGAAATATGCATCGTTGGATTTCTACGCTGTGTACACGCCTACGATTCACAATAATGAAATTGCTCGCATCGCGCCGCGGCCGCGCCATAATTTTAATATCATGGTTTGAAAAAACTTTCGAAATTTAAGTCTTCTTTTTTTCTATTCTAATTTTAGTCTGTAAATTGAAAGCTCGTGCCAGGATTTAATTTCTCTGGGTAATTACACAAAATAAATACACATCATGCGATTAAAAAACGAAAAGTTGAGGTTATGACGTCCCACATACGTATAAGGTAATAACGATGATCAATTGATCATACTCGTATATGTAACAAAAAAGATCATTAGTGACAATTCTAAAAGATTAATTAATATTAAAAGACAAGAAGACTTTAAAAATTTTATAATTTTTAAAAATTATTTTTTGGGATAAATTCAATGGATAAATTTATTCAATAATTTTATAATAATTTAATTTTATTATTTAATTACTTCAGAGATAACAGGATAATTAAAATTAATAGAGTAAATTTGAGGTTATGACATCCCATATATACGTATAAGGTAATAACGATGATCAATTGATCATACTTGTATATATATGTGACAAAAAAGATCATTAGTGGCAAGTTTAAATCTATATCTTGTACGGGAGTGTAATAATTATATTATGTACGTAGTTTCGGTTCATTCGCGTTCATCATTATCGTTGCGTATACTTATGTCTGTGTATGTATATACTTATACCTTGAATTTTAATACATACAAAACGTTCTCGGTAGATATCAGATTCTTTTACATAAATTAAATGAGCTTGCGTTTTTGATGAAGATGCGAAATGAATAGTTTTTTTTCTTTTTCCACACTAATATTCTGCGGAAAGGCGAAAGTTCATCAGCTATTTCAATGAACGTCCAACGATTGTACCTTGAATATTTTAAACGAGCCGTAGCGTCGATTGAATTCAAACAAAGATATCGAGCTACGTTATCTATCGATATAGGCTTAACCCTGAATAATTCTTTGAAGTGGTTAAAAATTTTCCGAAATTTCAAGAAACTAATCTGCGGTACGAATGCAAATTCAATGCTATCGAGATACGATGTTTGTGCACATATCATGCGCGCACTATATACGTATACATACGAGTATATGTAATGGGTTTAGGGAAAGACATTGAACGTTTAACCCAAGAACGAAGATCGAGAGTACACGCGGCATATTCTCCAGTGTAAATATAGGTAACCAGTTTAGATACTTGACCCGATAATTAAACATCTCGCTCGTTCATTTAAAGGTTATCTATCTTATTAACTTCCGCGCAACTGCTGTTTCGCAGATTACGCTAAAATTACTCCGTTTCCTGTATATTTACCTATACCTTCGAATGTATAGGTAAGATGAAATTGCCGCGTACCTTACCATAATTTTATCTTCAGGATTTGGGTTGTGGGTTACGATGGTTATCGACTAAGTATCGTTATTCACATTATACCAATAATTTCAGCCATTGGGTTAGTATAATCTGTTTTTGAACCCTGTTCGGAGAACTTTTTCATCCTTGTTCCTGCTAACCATTTGCATAGATTACCTATGATGTGCTTGCTTATGAATTTTTGAAAGCTAAATGTGTGTAATGTTTTGAAAATAATTGATATTTTATTTATTATAATTTCAATGCGTAAATTATTGATTTTATGAATTAATTTTACATATATTACATATTATGTTGATCCTTCTAATGAGATGAGATCAAATGTAGAGATTCAATATGGTTTTTTATGCGTGATGAAAAAAAGAATCATTCTTTTGCTAAATATTGCACAATTTGCATAGGGTAGAATCATTTGGTGAATAATGATGCTGATAATAAAGTCGAATGCCGTTACACAAAAGTGTCATTTTGGAGTTTGTTGCTGTATGAAGTGTTCGCAGGAGATTTACCTGATAATGATTCGAAGAAATGTTTTCATCATATACGCCTGAAATAAGATCAGTAAGAGGGCTGCTTTAAATTTTATTATGCTATGCGATAGCTTCCCTTAAAGTAGCCCCACATTCAAGCCATAGAGACATCGCATCCTGAAGCATAAAGTATCTTGCTCTAATCGCATTATTCAATTTTATTATACAAAAATAAAGAATCTTGTTGAAATAGTAATCCTATGTTTCGAGCTCTTTGATTTTTTTATGCACTTTTTTTAAATATTTATTATTGTTTTTATTTTGAAAATGGGTATATTGGTCCCATTTCACTCAATAACCTTCCTAACGAAACTGCTATGATGAGAAATGCTGAAAATTTCGAAAAGGAACTGCAAGGCTCCTTCCACCTTCTTAAATTGAAAAATCAAATAATAATAAATGAATGAATAAATAAATAAATTAATAAATACAATATTAATAAACTCTACACCCAAAAATTAAGCTCTAAACTCTAAGTCTCCTTTCTTTTCTTTTTTCTTTTCTCTGATTTATGTGTTTAGATATCATTTGTATTTCTTACGCATTTGTTTTTTTTTTGTTTTTTTTTAAATAAAATAATAATAATAATAATATTTTTCTCTTGTTCTCTCTCAGTTTACCATTTCTTTAGTTCATATAATAACAATGATCCGTGACCCTCATTCGCACAAAATACGCACGAACCCAAATTTGTAGTTTGAATTTTGGACGTTTAGTTATGTTTTGTTGACTTGTTATGGAGAAAAGAAATGAAATCGAATTTCGTTACGTACTTACCTTGGTGAATTTTTCTAATTTTTCGTGCTTTTTACGTTCTTCGAAAATGTACCTGTGAAAGGTCAATTTTTGTAAGGAAAGATTATGAATCGGGAGGTTTGCCCACATAAGGTTTCAAAAAATTTAAAATAATTAGAAAAATATATTTCTTTGTTGTTAAAGGCTTTTTTCATTTTTGAACTTTTTTCTCATTTTTTCAAACATTACTCTTGTCATTGTTATAATCTTTATCCTGATAAATGTGAAAAAAAATTTAGAAGAAAAAACAAACTCACTTTTATACCTTACGAGTAGCTGAAGGTATTTGAAATTATATTAAAAATATTAGACATAACGCAGTTGATGCAAACCTCATTGAATCAAATGACATCGACTAAACTCATATTTACAAAAAAAAAAAAAACAAATCTCTCCGTGGAAAAATTTAACCCAATTAAACGCAAAAAAAAAAATAATAATTACGACCCGTCTACGCATAGGTCACACAAAAATTACGCACAACAACCTTTATCATGGTATTGAAGAGACTCCTATTTGTGATTTTTGCAATCAATGGCCCATTTCTTCCCATTATCTTATATGTGTAAAAACTTAAAAAATATTCGAACATCCCTAAATCTACGTGAAACAACCATTTCGGACGACCTTCATTTAATTAACAAAATTCTCCTGTACTTGAAGCTTTCAAAACTTCTTAACAAAATGTAATGGCTACAAAAGCCAGTATAGATGGAAAAAAAAATAATAAAATAAAAATGGTTAAACTCTGAAATTAAACAAAAAACAAAATATGGTATTTTCAATTTTTGGTTTTCAGTTTCTCTTTCAGGCTGCTATGATATGTAGAATAGTTTTTAAGGATGAAATAGCGCGTACGTAATTAATCGAAATCGTTATTTAGGAATTTTTATTTCTGTTTTTTTAGGGAAATTTTTCATAATTTTTTTTTTTTGGAAGGTATTCTTTGGTTTTAATAACCAAAACTGACCATTCTTATAAGTGCTCGCTTATGGGAAATAAATTACTAAGCCTCGAGGAGGAAGTTCAGATTAGATAATCTGTAAGAAAGTTTTTCTCTTCTTTAGCTCATATATTTTTAAACATACAAAAATTGATTCAAAAATTCCCTTCCATTCTTCGTCCAATTTGGCGCCGCTGAAGTATTTTCGAGTAACATTTCACGTCTCAGTTTTTGCGATCAAGTGTTGTGAATAAATGAAAAATATGCGTAGTCGTAATAGAAAAAATGTATATGTATTAAAAAAAATTACATTGTACTTGTTCTTTTTTCTAACTTTTAACAAAGAAAAAAAAAATAGAAAGGGAGTGAGAGAGAGATGCGTAGGAAACAAAATATCTTATGCGTATACTACATACGATGCAAACAATGAATAATTGCATTAGCAGACGAATTAATTGTCATCCTATCTGGCATTCGTAACACGCTCCTAAATAGGATCTGTTGTTGTTTTTTCTCGTTAACGCGACTATCTGCTGGCTAATCGCGAACAAATTCTTCAATTCTCGTACGTACGACGTAGCTTGCCGGCACGGCGTCGAATAATTACCTACGCGGAGCCCATTTCGTATATCCGAGGCGACGATTAATTCACCATACGTACGCGCGTATGTACGAGTACATTAACGACTCGTAGATCCAAATATCGACGGCGTTCGTCGTAATGACGGAATTAGCTCGTAGTCCAAGTTTGCGATTGTGGAGAAGGAATAGATGAAAATTCGCTTGTCATTGCCGCGTCATTTATAATTCTATGGTTAAACTAATGTCGCTACAGTCTTCGTCGAAATTATTATAGCAGGCTCTTTCGAAGTCGTATTGGTCGTTATTATTTTTGGACTTTGAGTTGCGACATTTAGCATAGCAGCTGACTAAAGCTAGGAAAAAAAGGGTTAAAACGATGCTAATTATGGCGATGGGTAGAAAAGACGAACCTATATTTTGACTAGAAAATTTTTTACTCGTATCCATGACGTGGAAATGCTGCGACTCGTACAGGCCTTTCGAAACGCTGAGCAGGTTCTCTTTGACGCTGTTTTCGATGGTGGGAACGCAGTCGTCGCTGACCGTTTCCATATTCTGCCATAAATTCGTTTTATTGTCCGCTTCGTAGGTGCAAGATAAATCGTGAGTGTACAGTCTGCGTATGAGCAAGAGAATCGCTAAATTTTGTACGTCGCAGTCGCAACGCCACGGATTATCGTGTAGGTCTAAGGTTTTCAAACTGCGCAGCCACGTGAATGTACCTTTTGGCAGACTCATTAGTTGGTTGTTTCGCAAACTCAACGTTTCCAAGTATAATAAATTGGAAAAGGCTTGTTCTTCGACTTCTCGCAAAACGCAGTTACCAAAATCTAACGACTTCAAATTCGGTAACGCCGTAAATTGAAAGCTGAACAGTTTTTGAATGGGATTTCCGCTAAAATTTACCATTTCCAGGATTTTATTATCGGAAAATACGAATCGGTCTATCGTGGTGATGGAGTTATTCGATAGGTTTAATATTTTCAACCATTTTAAACCGACGAACGCGTTTTTTTTTATCGTTTTCACTCCGCTACTATACAAATCGATGGCTTCCAAATTGAACAGGCGTAGTTTGGAGAATTGCTCGTCTTCCAGCACTTCCAACGAATTGCCAGACATATCCAAAAATTCGGTGCGATTGTTGATCGGAGTGGGTATAGAGGTGAGTCCGCGTTGTTGACAGATGGTCATATTTTTGTCCTTAATCGTCAAGCACTGGCATGCCTCCGGACAATCTGAAAGACTATATACCATGGAGGCTGTAATCGCTAGTAAGAAAACTTGAAAAATCATCTTTTTTTGCGAATGCGAATGTGCTGATTGTGACTGTGACTATGACCGTGACTATGAGTGCGATTGTGACGTTTCTTGTGTACGTGTGATTTTTTTTTCCTACGGTGCACTGTATTGTTTCGATCCCCAGTTCATGATATATATTGGTATGTTTCGCGTTAACTGCGTGCTATTTTTCACCTGTAAAATGCAAAATAATGAGATAATTACGATCAAGGTTACCCAATGCGATGTAGCTTGAATTATATTTGTATGAGTACAAACGAAAGGGAGAGGAAAAAAAGAAGAAAACAATGATATTGGCGGGTATTGCTCGCTGATAACTGATCGAAACTGTGCGGATATACGCGGAGGAAACGCGAGTAAGAGAGTTGAAGTCGAATCAATCATGTTGTTGTGTACGAGTTTTAACGAATCGCAGCTCGCCAGTAAATAATTATTTCCACTTCAACATTGACTGGCCCATTTTTATTTTCATTATTAACTTTTTTTTACATAATGTATTACCATCATAATTACTAACGTAGCGGCCTAAATCGTATCCACATCGTTAAACCCGACCATGTTTACCGATTCCTTTTGTTCGAATTCGGACTTGTTTGTTATTGTACAAATAATTGTCAAATAAATTTCCTTTCACTTTTCATCGCTTTGTAAAAATCCTTCTAGTTTATTGGTAAAACAAAGAACGAAAAAGCTACATCCACGATCTGCGCTTACGGCTACAGTCTTGCATAATATGTAGACTGTATAGATAGGTATAACCTATACACCTAACACCTGTTATCGACAAACCTACACGTACATATGGTATATCTAATGTTTACACACAGGTTTGACGATTGTTGACAACAATTCAGATTTGGGTATGCGGCCAAGTACCGGACTAATGAACACATTTTTTCGTTAATAGGTTTCAGTCGATAAGTATGTAATTGAGTACCTACCTACCTAGCACCCCCATAATATGAAAAAGTGGTAACTAGGTGAAATGCTTTTTTCTGCAAATTGTAAACAGTGTATCTAATTGTTAACATTTAAAAAGTACCCTGTAGCCTTTCATCATTAAAAGGTAATTATTTTTTGTGCCATATTAATCAATGTACTATACTATACTATACTATACGCCCACCAATTTTTAATGAAAAAATTCATTCGTCAACCGAAGTACATATTATTTTGAACATTGACTTTTTTTATCATACAAACAAAAATAATTTCGCATGCAAATTTAGACCAAAATTACTCTTGGACAAACTGAACTCTTTTTGCATCTGACGTGAGGATTATATTCTGTTTTCTAAGCATGGATTAATTGGTTCAATTTTTTTTCTTACTAGCAAATTTAACGAATTTCCAGACACCATTATTAAACGTATTATTTATCGATGGAATTTAAGGTATGGCCTTGATTTCGATCTTAGGAGACTAAGATAATATACTGTGGCAATTTTTACCTTTCAAGGATACATAAAACCTCGCAAAATTTGCTTCCAAATGGCAGAAATCGCATATTTTTTTCGGTTTTAATGCCAAATAAGTGATACTTTGAAAATCCTTGAAAGATGAAAACTGAACCAGTCGTGTTTTTTGAATCCCTCAAGACCAAAATCAATCCTTCCCTATACGTTCTAGCGATAAATTATGCGTTTAATATTCGTTTTGCGAAATTACGAAATTATTTTAAAAACTTTCAGACCTTAAATGGGGAGAAAATTGACATTTTTTGGTCTTTAAACAACAACAATTTTACCCTCTGATGTAAAAAATTTTCAAAATTTCACCCCAACACCCTGTTATGGAGGATATAACTGATGACTTGATGGACTGAAAAATTTTCAGCATGCAGGGACAACCTACGTATGTGTTTTCGAAGAAAAAAGTACTCGAAGAGTAGAACTGCCTACTTTTTTTTGTTATACAAACGTTTTCGATTTTATTTCCTCCAACCCGTACCCTCAATATATCTCCATATACAAGGTTTTCACGTACCATCTTTTTCAATGTGCTCGTTTAGTTACTACGATGTAGTTGTTTACAATAAAGATTTGCAGGGACGTACCGAAAGGGGGGAGGGGGGAGCTTCCCCGCTTGGCTTTTGAAAAGTTGGTAAACTTGAGCACTTGCGCTAGTAAACACTATTCAAAAAAGGACAGATGAGTTTTCTTAAATTAAATTAAATATTGCAGTTTTTGAAAATGCCAACTTTTGGAATTTACCAACTTATCAACTTGCCAACTCTAAATAAAAGTTGAAATAATTTCTTTCACGCTTCGCGCGTTATTTTTATTACGAATTTACGTAAAACATTTCAACGTTTAATGCGTTGTATTCATTTTTACCCATCATACGAGGCGGATGATTTTCTCATTTAGCAAAGTTGATAGAGTAATATGAAGAATGACATTTCGATTGTCATCCTACAACTAAAACAGAATTGTCAACTTAATAATTATTTATGTAAAATCGAAGGAATTTTCCGTTTAGCGTAGTACGAGCATCATAGGAAATATCATTTACGAATCAGGACTACACCTATCGTTAAAATTTGCCAAGATAATATATATTTTTTAATACTAATTTCGTATTATGGATGAAAAATTGCCAATTTGCTGAAATTAAAACATTGAAAAATGAAAATTTTTTTCCGGTTAGATGGAATATAACTTCACAGTATAATAAAACAAGGAAATTACTTAAAAAATTTTCGCGCTTTGCGCGCGTATAGTGTTTATTACAACTATTTTTAAATTTTTTGAAGACTAATAAGACTGGACATCTTATTTAACATCTTATTTTCTTGGACCAAAAAAAAAAATAAAGGTCAACAGCTGGTGAAATTTCATGGTATTAGTTGGCAATTTTTGGCCCCCCCCACCCTCCTGAAGAATGTCCTCGATACGCCCCTGAAGATTTGTTCATTTTTATCGAGGTTACTTCACATCTTTCTACCCTTTTCAATCTTGCATCAAACCTACATATGCGTTGGCATAATCATTTTTTAGTGTCCGCTGACTATTCGAGACACGAAGAAATATTATGATAATAATGAGACACTTTTGTGTATAATTATTGCAACTACCCCATCTACCTACTTAGCTAAGTACGAGTATATAATATGTATAGGTTTATCTAAGATACAACTGCTGATCCCTAACTCAGTTAATTTTCTGTGACAATTTCTTAATAAATGAAAAATTTAAATCATTGTAATCACGTCGATTGGTTTGCAATAAAAAATTCGGGCGCTCGTTAAAAATACAAGTACACGTATTTATATACGAGTGATGAGTGATCCATTTAATTTTAAATCTATTTTCACGTGTATTTGCGATGTGTTGGTATTTACCGCTATTAGAAATAATGCGGTTGAAAGAAAAAAGTATTCGTTGATTTTAGCGAAAATAATATCACACGTATCTCTATACACAAGAATGCCCATTTGCTTAAAAATAAAGAAATTGTTGTGTTTACTATCACGTCCGTTAATTATCGGCTCGTGAGGCGAAGTGAAACAAATCAACAATATTGTTTGGCGCATTTTTAGCGTAAAATTTTAATCAACCTTACATATTGTTTTAAGGCAAGTACGTATATTTGATCAAGTTCACTTTTTCCGTCGAGCAAATCGTTTTATTTCCTGTTGTTTTAGTATGCGAACGAGCAACTTCTTCATTTCCATACTAGCATAAACACTTGTCTAAATTACGAGGACATTGCGCGAACTTTTCGATATGAAAATTACCGCGTATTTTCGGGCCCTTGAATTCATCGATTAAAAAAAAAAAAATCCCGAAAATATTTAAATTATAAAACAAAGCAAACAAAACTTCTCGTCGTACTTACATTACGCGTTTTTCACGAAGCTTTTTCGATACGAAAAAAAACCGTTCACCGTGCATTTAGCTATAACATTTTGGTACAACTAAAATTTGCAAATCGTTCGCGATAATCACGTCGTCAGACAACGCGAAACAGAAAAAAATCATCTACTGTTTTGTAACTCGACTTGAGGTACAATAAAAAAAATTAGCGCACCGTTCACATTTTAGAACCTGTTTGAGCCGGTTGGAAAAACGCGACCGCGCAGGTTTTCCGCGGTACGCGGCGCAGCGTCTTACCGCGAAACATCTCGCTTCTATTTCACAGTTGGACGGAGAAGTCATGAACAGATGTACCGAGTGGTGCATAACTACATGCCGCATATTATACGCACGTATATACCTTCTATCGAGCAAAATGGCCATAATGGCGACTCGTACTCGAAGTCGAAATCGAAATTTCAAGATGATTTTTCATTGACGGAATTGCGATTAAGTAATATCGATCGCTTCGGCCAGTTCAATCTCGTTTTGTAAGTTTTCTTTCCCTCTCTCCTTCGCATTCTCTGATTGCATTTTCAAACGATTTACGTGTTGAATACCGAGAATAACGACAAAAATGTAGCCCGCAGATGAATTACATTTTCGCGAAAATGTAATGTGACAGCGAGGCGATGACGTAAATTATTCGAAAAGGAAACCGGCTCCCAGCGTGCTAACGTCTCTGGTGTCCGTATTCTTCATCATCCAACGAACTTGCTAAATAATGTGAACGAATCTTTGAAATATTAATTTTAATTCAAGGTAAAGGTCAACTTGTTTTTGATTAGAGTGAAAAACTAGTATTAGGAATTACTCCCAACACGTACTGTGCCTACGTTGGTAGGAAAAAAAGGTGGTCTACGTATACGCCATTCCTATTACCGAAATATAATTATTTCCCCTTCTCTCTTCGCTTGCGGAAATATTCGTCGGCTCGTTTAATAAAATTTGAAGATAAAAAAAAGTACCAGCAACATGAATTTTATACGAGAACACCTATCCAAGCCACTGTAAACAGCGAAATTTTTGTAAACACTTGTTTTAGAAAAAAAAAACAATGCTTCTAAATTACGTACAACTCACCGCTGTCAATCTTTTTTCATTCTTCGTTTGTATGTACATTCATTTTCGATTTTTTTGCAACACGTGTTTTTTTTTCAACTTTTTAATGAATTTTCCACCATTTTTTGCTCCATGAGCGTGATAACACCCGATTAAAAATATTGTTAATGTGAAAAAAAGTTGAAAATGCGACTACCTACTTGATCGCAAACTTTCCAGTTGGTGCCTACCTACAAAAAACGTCATAATTACTTGATAATTTCTCAAAAATCTTAAAAATGGAAGTATTTATTTCACCAGATTTGTTATCACGCTTGACGTTACGGTCATCAATGTGTACATTTACTGAGGTAACTGGCCGGCTATACACTCATTTTGTCAAGAATAAATTTTTCAGCTGAAATGCGAGTATCATTGAAAATGTATTCGCGTTGACCGATATGTAAGGGTAGATAGGTAAACACTACACACCTACTAAGTTACTAATAAGAAATTTAACTCAGCATAATAAGAAATCATCGCGGTCATACGTATAGATGATAATTGCGTCGAATTAAGTTTTTTTAACGTCGACGAGAATACGTGTAATCACTTACTTCGCTGTCCGTATTCCACAACTCATTCGCCATTACATTCGTGATTTTTTATCAAAACGATGAAACTTAATACGAAGAGCTCCCATTTGTTTGACAGTTACGATGTGATGTATTGTTACATACTTGCCCTACCTTTTTCGAAGTGAGCATAATTATTATTGTTGGAAAAATTGACATCGCAATTCTAATACAAAATGATGGGAGTTGAAATTTTGTCATGTGAATTGAATTATTTGAAATACCTAATTTCATATTCCAAATTCTAAAATACAGCGACGAATTTATAAAAATAAATAAATAAAAAAGTAAATATTATTAAAAAATTATTTTTATTCAATTAAATTTTTTAATTATAAAAATAAATGGAATAATAATAAAAAATTCTCAATCAAAAATTATAAAAATTATGAAAATAAAAAAAAATTATATATATAGGTATATGTTTATTATTTAAATTATTAAACCCACATTCGATAGAATTAAGAAAGTCAATATTTAATTTTTTTTTAATAATAAAATTTGACGCTTTTAAGCATAACCTTGAGTTTATTGCCTGAGCCAGAACGTAGGAGATTTATTTTTCTCATGTGTAGCAAACAAAAATAACTATTTGAAGTAGTTTACCGCTGTCAAAATTTTATTGCCCTAAGCTGAAGCCTATGTATTTTGGGCCTAAATCTTTCGTTGAACATATAGATATGTAGATTCGGTGGTTGTAACGTTACTTATGTGTACGAGTAAATAGAAGTACATTATAAATGTATAGGAGAAATTAATGAGGAGCTGAAGCTGCCTTTTGCTGCAAGTTTCTTTCTATTATTTGTTTGTACTCTTGCTAGAAATTGAAATATTTCTTGCTTGTAATCAGCATCAGTCAGTCCACTCGTCTCTTCCTGAACACCTCTTCCCAAAATGGGTAAGTTAATAAGTACGGAATAAAAAAATTCGCAAATGAAGTACTTAGTACTTGCGTACATACATCGGCTACATGCACTTTGCATGTTGTATTAGTTCCCGCAATGCTATACGTTCCACTTCTCCTCCGTCTGCCTGCTTCGCTACTGTGGGTAGTTGTTTAATCCCAACAACATTTTTAACGTAAAGAGTGACGTAAATTATGAAGTTCGCTGACTTGAACGTCTATACCGATGTACGTAGTATGTGTTGTCTATCTCGTTAATGTAAGGCGGTGTATAACATTCGACAATGAACACGCGTATTCGTTTGACTCATTATTCAGAATTTATGCTGCCAAGTACTTCATGTTAGATGAGTGGTATGAGTTCGTATACGCTGTGTCTAACTGATTTTAGCATCCCCAAGCGCCAAATTCCCTTCATCCGCAAAAAAGTTATCATTATTTTATTTCTTTTCATTTATTTTTGGGGATTAAGAGATTAACACGTGAATAGTTGTTTCTCTATAATTTCAATTCATAATTTACAAGATTATGAATGTTTTTAAACTTTCAACGTTTCATTCCAATTAATTTGCAACACCGATTTTGGAAGAAATGAATTTAAATCAATCAAACGAGCAGTAAAAAATTATTCAAATCATAGAATTTGAGTTAACAAAGTCTTAGATAATTCATTATATCATAATGAAGTCAAACAAAGTGAAATAGTTTATAATTTTTTTTTCTGAAAGTGAATTTCGTGCTCGGGTGTGTTAAAATCAGTTAAACGCAGTGTATTGAAGTTACCTATTTACTCATTTTCTGGTGTGAGCTCCAGGGTGGCGGATTTACGTTCAATATCGTAATGAAAAAGATCATAATTTATTATGTACGCATACCCGGTACCCTCTCGTGAATTTTTAACCCACCACCTAGGCCGATCTAAAAAAAACTTTTTACTATCCTCCAAATGAAGAGAAAAAAACAACTTGTTATAAAGAAAAACATTCAAACCTTACAAGGACGAAAAATTTCGAATACAAATAAAACCTAAAATTTATTTCATTCGATTGAAATATTCATTTCGTTACATCATTATTAGATATGCTCGTACTCGTATTTTTATGTATACTGAATACGCATGCATGGGAAGAAAAAACTAGGCGGTATGTTTGAACCCCAAAGCTCACCCTGCATTTAAGCCACTCATAAGCTCAGTGATATAAATTGTATATTACTTCGCATATTATTTTCATATTAATTTCTCCTTTTTTTCCTTCTGAATTGATTATGGTTTGTCAATGGGACTGTTAGAATTGACGTGTTTTGCAGAATTGTAGGGATGTTCGACTATTACATATTGGAATGTTGTGGATCTACAGACCATTAGCATAGATGAACTCATTCGTACCATTAGGTAGCCGATACACATACGTATGTTGGTAGCTATGGCTAGGTACGTAAAATCATTTCAGCAGCTCGATTTTAAACATTTAAGCGTATTACAATTATTATTTTTTTACTGATTCGAAGAAATATTTACGCGAATGAATAAAATCACTCATCTACGTAAGTTGCTGGGTACATGAGAGACATGGATTGCTTACGTAGTCAGCAAGTTAGCCACGACTCTACGTGTGATGTAAAAAGTAGATAAATGATCGGGAGCATTAGATCGTTACGTAAATTAAAGGTATTATTAATTTTACGCATAAATTGATGCTACGCGTTATGAGTCATCGATGCGTTGCCATAACCACCTACGTACACGTATTACGTATATAGGCAGTTAGGTACCATTAAAGGATCTCGCGCGTCCGGAGAATTCAGTCCTTGAAATTTGTAATGGTTGGAGTAGCAATATGTTCCGATGTGCTTCTTTTATTTATTTAGGGTAATGCAGCAACGGGAAGTGTAATAAAACAATAGATATCGGTGTCTGTAACGTGTATGTATTTATGGATACGTGCAATAATAACCCAAAATCGGGACACTTTTCTAACATGATGTATTATGCGCGTAATTCATTCGCTTATTATTTATAATATAAGTTCGCAATAATAATCAACGCTCATGAAGTGATAAGTAATGAAATTGTTCTTGGCAATAAACGTGGCTAACTTCCTTACGTATAGCTAAGTACTTATATTAGGTATTTTAAATTTCGAACTCATTAACGACATTTAAATTTAATTTTTCGTTCATGATTTTATTCATTTTTAATTACACGTATAATTATTGATTTCGATTATTTTTCTCTATTATCGTTGATTGGAAGGGTACTGCGTACATATAAAGCTTTATACTTGATTATTTTGTTCGGACCGGAAAATTCTGTTAACTGTACCCTTGATGTGTAATATTGACGGATACAGGCTCATTACGCTCTGTTCACTTTGTTCGCTCTGATTGCGACGTTTCGTGACTCTCTCTAGTTGTTTTCATTTCACATAACGTGTTTATCCATTACCCAGCACCAGCAGACGCTGAAGGTAAATTCATATTTTCCTTCCGATTGAAGTACATGCTGTCGATGTCGATATGATTTTGGGAACTTACCTCCATAGTTTAGGAATAAGGGAATTGCGAAACATACCTAATACCTATCGATAGAATAGCAACATATCTTTTCCAACTACATATTAGTCACTCGGCATAACTCTGTGGCCAGTGTTTCCTAACGAGTAATGAGGAATTTTCAAATAACAGGAGCCGAATAGCATTTTATCCGCGGCACGACGCTTCAAATGAAGTACTGCAGTCGATTTCCCTTTACGTCGCATCCTTTAAAATAGCTGCTAGTGCTGGTGTACGCAGCTTCCGTTATTCACGCAGCTGAGGTCGGAATGAAAATGTGAATTAAAATGATCATACCGTGATGGTAATGGCAGTCATGCTTACCCGAAGTTTTCATTGTCAGTTGTTACCTACCTGTTGCATCTGCAGATTCTAACGTTTCTCGCTTTTAAAATGTGAAATTATAGTGTGCGCAATCTGGAAAGTGTGCGGCTCGTACGCATTAATACCTCGCTTTGGCACCTAAGTTTATGCGCTTGGTTCAATTTTTTTCAGATTTTCCATAAGCAAATGATTAAATAACATCTTTCGATAGACGTCGGCTATATCAGGTATTGCTTGAAAATTTGACTTTCTTCTCGCTCGGTGATTTAATGAATTTGTCGCTTCTCTTCTTTTAATAGTTTTATCGAAAAACTTTGTGAAATATGTATTATTTTATGTTATTTATCGTATATTTTCACAAATACTCGTAGATCCAACTTATTTTCGCGAATTTGTTTTTAAGTTGTGCTTGTCGTTATGTGTTGCGCATATTATTTTCGCCAAAATTTGTTTACATTTAATACACATTTTTTGATCCGTGTTTCTTGAAAAGTTCATTCAATGAATTTTTCATGGCATTTTTACAAAATCGAACGTTTTTCAGAGTGTTTCATGTTTATGTGAAAAATTTCTTTGAAAACTAACGGATACTACTTATTGCAAAATAAAAAAAAATGTATGGTAAATTTTGATTGAATAATTTTTTTCTATTAGAACGGTTGATTCTCTTTTACATAATTAGGAAGCAGTAGCTGACATGATATCGTATACTATGAAATGAAATTACCAAAAAAAAAAAAAATGTTTTAACTAAAATAAATTTTTTATTTTTTAATAAGTTTATTTTATTCATTTTTATAATTTTAATTTTAATTATTTCAAATTTTTTTGTGTTGAAATCTTTTTATATATTTCACGTTTTTATAGGATTAACTTTAATAATAATACGAAAAAAAAATTAAACTAAATTTAATAAATAATTTAAATCTCAAAAATAAAATAATTAATATTTGTTCAAACTTATTGTGCCATCATTTTTCTTTTATGCGCATTTTATGCGATGTTTCTTTCCTACTGTAAAAAATTATGTATAAATAGATAATTATTATCACACTACTTATTAATATATTACGTACTTCACGCAAAGCAAGGGTCATTTATTCAAGACTCCCAAACATTAAATTACTTTTGTAACGAAATAAACGTTTAAGATTTCCTATTTGATTGGGTATCGTACTATTTTGAGATACGATTATGGAATTCGATATATTTTGCTGATTTCGCATCATTTACTAATAAAATAAGAAAATTAACGCATCGAGTGCATATAAGAGTGCCTCAAATCAACGATTCCTATTTGATTTACCTACTCGTGCGTGCACGTAGACTTCATTTTTTCAAATAGTTATGCTCAAGGTTTGCTGCTTAGACTATTTATGACGAAAATCTCTTATTCGAAGTTTGGATACTCATTACCCATAGATAAGGTTTTAAGGCGTGTGCCGATGTAAGGAGAGGTGCACAGAGAGAATCAGTGTCCAGTAGAGGGGAGATAGACATAAGTAAAATTTTCTCAGTTTTTCAACTTTCATTTGAAGACATAAAATTTTTACGTGCGGACTTGCGCAAAAACCTTCCCTGTTCCACTGTAGCTGAATTTGGGTGTGAAAAGGCATCTCGCTGTGGGAGAAGAGAGGCTGAGCCAACCGAGATGCGTCTCGTCGAGGAAAGTGGAAGTCCACATCGCGTACTCATATATCCGTGTACTCGGAAAGTGTCGAGATGCCTCCCAATTTTGTTTCTTGGCTTAGACACAACTGGGTATTGCTGATCCGCTAATTGAAGTTTCCTGCAGGACATCAAGAGAAGTTTTGCTTGAAAGTTATCAAAATATTTCTCTATTATAGAAAAGTTCTCTAATTCGAGAAGAGAAATACGCTTGCCACTAACTTAGCATTGTTAATTTGTAATTCTAGAAGTACTAGTAAGAACTTAAACAATACACCATGAAGTTTGACTATATAATATGGACCAAGATACTAATGTTAAACGAGTGGTCCAACATAACCGAAATAATAAACCGGTAGGGTAGCTCCTCTCACGCCTACCCTGTGCAATGCACAGTTGTTTAGCTATTCACACATGCGCATTACGCTCGTTCCGGCTTATTTTTCTATGATCTTCCCCAATAATATTGGCCTGTTCCATTTATACACCGGCTAATGGGAAAACTTCGGTCCATGTTATATAGATAGGTAGTCAAAGACTATGAATATACTCCAACCTAATAATTTTTTTTTTTTGGAAAGATATGTCTTTCTTTAGCGAGTCTGTTTCAATGATACGTATAATATTTGTTTTTCGCGATTTTAATTCTCGCTGTCCAGTTTCACGCACATTTCATTCTGAATACCCTACGAAGTTTCGACCAATACAAAAACGCTCGAGTAAGAAGAATTCAAAAATTTTTCAGAGAAGGGGACGCAATTCGATACTTTCACTTTTTCCGCAGTACGCAACTCGACACTCTCACTTTTTTGACGAGATGCGACAAGGTTCTTTCATTGGTTCATTAAAATTTTATTCGATAGCAGATTTGTTGAATTAAAAATTTGAATAATTGTTCCCTGGTCCCCAGTTATCGAATGATTGCGTATAAATTTTTAATAATCGATTTCGATTTTTTCTTTCATTCGAGCAATCTTTTCTCATCATAATTACACCAAGTTTACTTTCGTTAATCTGGTTAATTTCAGATGAGAAAGTGTCGATTATTCGGAATCTGATTCGGATGCATTCCCATTTCTTTTAACTATCCGTCACGCTTCAGAATTTCAAATCGTGAATTTGAAATACGTACGAGTATATTCTCGTCTTGGTAATTGCTTAATGTAAAATTCTTCCGTTGCGCAATTATTATTTACTTATGTTGATTCTGTTAGTCGTTCAGAATTGAAACTTTTTCCTTTTTTTTTTCTTCTTTCTTTACGTGTTTAACCGTTTGCATCATTCTGAATGCGACATCATTGTTTTCGTAAATTGGCTTTTTGAAATACGCACGCATACGAGTATGTGAGGCTCGTTGGTCGTTGACATTGAAATACGTTGATTGAACATTATGTTGTTTATTCTAATGGTAAAGATGTTTTCAAGATGTAATATACATTAGAACATTTTCGCATTCTCACTTTTTGACGAGAAAGTTGTCGGATTTAATTTTCGTCGAGGTTTTTTTTTTTGTTTTTATTCTGTACCTGCGACGATTGTGATGTACACGTCGTACAGGTATGAGATATTTCAAGTATGATGCGATATATGTATATATTTTCTTTCTCTATTTACCTGTATACATTCAACAAGAATGCCATCTTGTAGTCTTTAGAGGGGAAAAAAGATGATTGTTTTAAAATGGCAAAAATTTTTGTTACATTTTTATAACAAGCGGCGAAGAGCTACGCAAAACTGCAGGTCTGCAGACATAACTTCACGAAGTAGGTACACACAAACCGGACTATTGTCTTTGGCCTTTTTCATTTCTCGTAGACTCGTACTACCCGTACTATACTAACCGATAGCCACGCTGCATTATCGTCGATGTTATTGAACGCAAACCATTATCTAAGAGTAAGAGGAAGATGCTCTTTGCTTCTGTTCTCGTACACGTTGGTCGTTCGTTATGGACGCAACTAAGCTACGATTACATGCTGTATCGCAATTACACGTTTCGTGTATACTATAGGCTACGTATTTTATAAAGAAACGGTTCTAGCATTCTCGTAATACGATTAACCAATAAACATTTCGTTTGAAGCGATCGAAGTAAGGTTCAACGATCTTCTTCCTATAGCTATTGGCTATACATCGGACTTGTGTATGTACATACGCGTGTATCCCTGATATGTGGAATATTCACTTCGATTGGGTTTTTACCCTTCTCGTTGGCAGTGGACACGGTACATCCTTAAATTTTGAAAATTATAAAATTTGAGACAATTAAATTCATAGAAGGGGAATGTTATATTTAATTTATCGAGCGATTAGATAAATATGTAATTCATGCCAAATGACTTCGAAGAAATGTATAGGAATATTTTTTTGTAATTTGCTTTGAGTATTAAATGGCATAAATAAGCTGCAAATGACGCTTTGAAAATCGCTGAAAAATAAGAATTGGTGTCTCCATGAAATGAACCCCACTTTATGTATTTGAACCATAAATATTATTATCCATTCATTGATTATTGATTGCCTATATCTATTTAAAAATACCCAAAACATGACTTTTTAAAGGTCTATTCTACATACACGATTCAGGGTTGGTGGAACTTTCTGGACTGGCCCAGGGAAAACCATGTGTAGGGGCCCCCGTGAGGTAACTGTAAAGCTCCGCTCTCCCGAAAAAAAATTAAAAATCGTCAAATTTGCGATTCTGTAGTTAATACTTTTAGCTAATGAAAAATAACAACAAGACTTTGAGGATATTACTTTTTTAATGCAAAATGCAAACAAATGTAAATAAAAAAGGAATTCTTAAATTAAAAATAAGTAGGTAGTCTATGTAATGAAAAACAATGCTGATTAGAAAGTTAGAATATATAGAATTATAGATATATATTTATTCTTTTTGATTAAAAATTTCAGGTGTATTTTGTGGAATTTTTCAGTATTTTTAGAATTCCATCGCTTCTTATATTTTTGGCATCACAACCCCTAAAACGAATACTTCTACTTTTTTTTTGAACATATACAAAACATTTGAGGGATGTGTTTTAATTTTGTAGAATTTTGCATTATGTTAGGGATTTTTCTCAGTTTTTAAAACTCGCTATTACATTTTACTTTTTTTTTAAAATTAAGTCACTTAAATTACGTAACTTTTATTTTGTTAACGTGCGATACACAGCTATATGCTATAAAATTGAAATCATGGTAATATTCTTAGATTGAATGCATTAATTTAGATGAGAAGAAAAAACGAGAAAGATTGTCAAGTGTTGGTGGCTTGTCTTGTAAAAAGGAAGGAAGTAGTTGTAGGATACTTTTGTTTTCGTAAAGGAGCGTATTCTGGACAGTGGATGAGAACGTGTTGAATGGTAATTTCATCATTGCAGAGTGAATTATGAACATGAAATAAGGTGAGATTCTATTCTCAGGTGAGACTGGGTGAGATTTGTGTGGCCGGTTCGCAGTGTACACTCTACATTTATGTATTTATTTATTCTGAGTTATTTTGTTTTGTTTTTTGTTTTTCTCGAAAACTTTCATTTCAAGTGTAGTCAGAATGTTACCACATGGCTCAAACTTTTTCAAAAGGCGAGAGCGGTTTAAACTTCCTCACGCCTCTTACCCCCCCCCCCCGCCCTCCCCATCCCTCACGCTGCATGAATAAATTTTTGTTTTAACGCACTCCATGATTTGACAAAGATATCCGGCGCGATAGACGGGTATTGATATTGACGATATTTCATACAAACTGAGGCGACACGTTTTGTGTATGTACTGGTTCTGCTACCGGATTTACACCTCGGTGCTCAAAGTGTAAAATCCCACCTGTACGGTGTGCACGTTTCCTTTTAAATTGGTAAATGAATGCAAAAACGTTCGACCAGGCATGGAACATTATCAATTTTTAATACTTTCCGGAAGTCGGAAGTAGGGACACATTGGTCATAGTGGCTTGTGGGTACGGTTTGGTGTGTGTTATATGCATGTACTCGTACGTATATTATATGTGTGCAGCACACCACCCGTACCTATAAATGTTAATAGGGTAGATGGTTTGATTTGATGCATTATTACTTTTTAACCTCAATAGAGGTGGATAAGTAGTGTTTGGAATATTTGTTTTGTTTTCGTTGCTCCGTAAATTAGTAGATTAGTAGAGGAAAAGAATGTCTACTCTGTATAATGTATCATACATATATATACGTAATACGTATAAGGAGATTTGCGATAAAGTCGTTGTTTTGCGATGTTCATTGCTGAATGCTGAGTTACGAATGACGCTTGTCGGTATACTTACAAGCTTATTGACAATTTGTAGACGTAAATTAATGTCATAGATATGAAACGCTAAATTGTAAATTCGTACACGAGTACGTTAGTGTTGTACCCATCTGTACACGAGCGTAGGTATGTAGGATGCTTTAAAGTAAAAGTGATGCTCATATCGCTCGTAATTTGGTTATTACTGTTGGTGTGTTAGATAATACAATAGCATATATTCGAACTTAATTGGTAAATACCTACCTGCAAGTTGCAAGCTACGTACTTCTACTTATAATTTAATACATGGGAGCGTGTAGTATGGCTGAGAAAATATCGTATAACAATATACCACGAGGTGGCCCATAATATTCGTATCAGTTCCCATGTACTTGTATCTAGTACGACGTTCCGTATATACATCTTCATTGTACGCAATTCTGCACTAGAACGAGCAGTTAGCATCATAAACATGTATGGCGTAAGATTATTCTAATTTTTTAATCGCGCGTACTCTGCTTACCTCTCGTATTTCGAAACAGGAAAAGATAAAAAAACAAAAAAAAATGACGAAAAGACGAAACTAGGTAGGTGTCGTGTACCATTTACTATTGGCGCGGTGTACGGGTGTACGCACCATGGTACAAATGGTACAATCATTTCCATGTTTCGTGATTCACGTTCGAGTTCACGATGTCAGGTATCGAGTTTTTTTTTTTTTTTTTTTTTTTTTTTGAAACAACCAAAATGAAATTGAAAATGACGTTCAATCTTGTTGGGACGTGCTCGGTTGCCAAACATAACGAGACATCGTACTTCGTATTATTCATTCGATGAAACTGGCGGAGGACTAAAACGAAACGACAACGTCGCCCAGACGTTTGTGTTAGACGATGTGTTTTTACTGGCTCGTACTGAGATCGCGATTAGTATTTGTGTGCCTGTGTTGGTAGACGGTACGTTGTCGCTGTGGCGGTGTGCGTTGTACAGTTATCATTTCGTTTACGTTTTTGTTCTTTATCAGCTGTATGTAGCTTATATTTTATGTAGTGTAGTACTCGATGTGTTTCGCCTCGCGTTAACTTCTATAATCAAATTAAAAAAATTAAGTATCGTTCATGAATTATTTCACTGCGGTAACGGTGGCCGTAGGGCTGAAATGTCCGTATATGTTACCTTTACAGCAATAATAGTTGTTTTCAATTATTTTCGTTGACCCGAAGAACAGTAACATCATCGTTCATTCAAAATGTTGTAAGTATCGTGTGAAGCTTTCGATATTTAAAATGATTAAGCCGATTTAAGTGAGTACATATGTACGGGTAATCGATGAGATGGTACTTGGTATTTATTGTGAAAACGCGTAGGATTTTGTTGCAAAATAAAACGCAATTTAAATGCGAAACTGGCAGAAAGTAGGTAGTGGCGCGATTATGTTATGTATTATTGGTTTTGTTTTTCATAATAAAAATATATTCGCGTTTTCCAATCGTTGCAAGACGTTGCACGTGAATACGAATTCTTACGCATATTTTATCGTCATGCGAATTTTCTTGTGCAGAATGGAAAAGCAAAAAGTATGGGTTTCGGATCCTATAGAGGGTTTCGTTTTGGGTCGTATTGTCGACATAAAAGTCGACGAAGTCGTCGTTCAGCCGTTGGAATCGAGAAAACCACCTATTAGCTGTGAATTAGATCGCGCGTATCCGGCCGAAGAGTACGACAGCAAGGATGTAGACGACAATTGTAAGCAGTTCATATGCATGTAACAACAGGGTTGGTCGAATGAATTGAATTATCGTGTTTTCTTTTCGCTTTTCAGGCGCTCTAATGCATTTGAACGAAGCTACGTTACTCAACAACATACGTATACGGTATCAGAAGGACAAAATATACGTAAGGCGAACTACAGATCAGCTCAGAGAACTCCAATAGTCAATAGTCATAACTTATCGTCTGTACAAGATGTTCGACCAGTGCCTGATAGTATTTCGCATTTAGGCCCCACACCGGGTATTTGCAACTGAAAACTTGGTGACTCGAATGATCTAACCTGAAAATTGACAGAGCTAGCAAAATTGTCGGGTAATTTTTGGAAAAATTTAAAAAAATCTGGGAATGAATATTGTTGGACACGACAAGTAATTCTAAAAATAAAAATAAAAATAAAAATGGTAAAGCGAAAATCTTGTAGTGTGTGCGTAAACGCCAAAGAAATAGATGCAAAAAATGAACTTACCAATCAAAGAATAACAAAAAGACATATATTATATGCTATTTGTATATACTTAATTGTATCCTTTTTCCATAGAGAATTGAGATGTTGATTTGCAGTATATTACCTTTATCAGTGTACTCATTAAGTGCAACCGTTTATTACCATTTACGATCTATCATTCATTTTCCGTTCCTCGTGAAATAAAGGGGGGGGGAGGAGGTTGGTTGGGTACAAAATCAAAAATGCGATGTGTAAAGAATGTACTGTCTTTTGATTGTAGCAAGATATTTTCGTATCCAAATCTGAAGTACATAAATTATTATTACTATCAGCCATTGGTAAAAAAGAAAAACATCTTGTATGTCTTATGGACGCACTTGATTAATCGAATCGGGAATACATTACATTTTTTGTCATTTCAGACGTACGTCGCAAACATTTTGATCGCCGTAAATCCTTATTTCGAAATAAAAAATTTATATACTCAGCAAACAATGAGATCTTATCAAGGAAAATCGTTAGGTGTTTTACCTCCTCATGTTTTCGCTCTTGGTAAGATTCATTGTATCTCATCGTTTCCGTAATTCAGTTTATTACGATATAGCACTAAATCGGGAAAATTTTTGTACAGCGGATAAAGCATTTCGTGATATGAAGGTCCTGAAACAATCGCAGTCCATCATCGTTTCTGGAGAGTCCGGTGCTGGCAAAACCGAATCAACGAAATATTTGTTGAAATATTTATGTGACTTGTGGGGATCAGCGGCTGGTCCTATTGAACAGAAGATTTTGGACGGTAATTTTTTTCTATGCATTTCGTACGCAATTCGGCTGAGTCGCGTATTCCTTTTACCTCGTCTGATGGCTCGTTACAGCTAATCCGGTATTAGAAGCGTTCGGTAATGCGAAAACAACGCGCAACAATAATTCGTCGAGATTTGGAAAGTTCATGGAAATTCATTTCGACAGTCGGTACAGCGTGGTCGGTGGATACATATCGCACTATCTACTAGAGAAATCTCGTATATGCGTACAAAGCTCGGAAGAAAGAAATTACCACTTTTTTTACTTACTGTGTGCCGGAGCTCCCGAACAGCTTAGAGATAAATTGCAAATTACCAATCCGGATGATTTCAACGTAAGTTGCTGTTTTAATAATAATTCACGCTTTGTAGTTCAAGTACTAAGAGATAGGGAGTTTAAATAGCCTTTAGTATGCATATAATTAAAGGAAAGCGTATTCTAGTATTTGAAGAAGGGGTGTACCCAGTATTTTACGAAAAACACCACGGAAAAAAGTTTGAAATCCAATCAAATCAGCTCTAACCACAGAAAAAAAGGCAATCTCAAAGATCCTTTGTTGGACGACGTTATCGATTTTCAAAATGTTGATAGAGTAAGTAACGTAGTTTATATTCGCGGTGATTTTTTTTTTTTTTTTTTTTAAATAAATAATTTAATCGGCGTGACTGATTTTCAGGCTTTAAGCAGTATTGAACTTTCGGAAGCGGATAAATTGAATATTTATTCGGTAGTCGCGGCTGTATTGCATTTGGGAAATATCGAATTCGAAGAAAATACGGATAATAACAAAGGCGGTTCGAAAGTGGTCGATAAATCGGAAAAATCATTGAAAATCGCTGCTGAATTATTGTCAGTTGACTGTGACGAACTAAGACAAGCGTTATTGACGAAGGTCATGATGACTAATCGTGGAGGTGTCAAAGGAACGGTTATTATGTGAGAAATGCTTTCTACATTTTGTGCAAAATTGCCTAGGCTCAATTCTCTAATCGTTTATTTATTTATTATTTTCAGGGTACCTTTGAAAGTGTACGAAGCTAATAATGCTCGCGACGCTCTGGCAAAATCGATCTATAGCAGGCTTTTCGATTACATCGTGAAACGAATTAACGATAGCATTCCCTTTAAAGCTTCGAGCTATTATATCGGCGTATTAGATATCGCTGGTTTCGGTGAGTAAGCGGTATTTTGGAAGGAACTGGACAGTGCATCCAACAATGCAATATTTATCGCTTACTCGTTATTTTATTCGCAGAGTATTTTACTACGAATAGTTTCGAACAATTTTGCATAAATTACTGCAACGAAAAACTGCAGCAATTCTTCAACGAGCGTATTCTAAAGGACGAACAAGAATTGTACGAACGAGAAGGCTTACATGTTCGTAAAATCCAGTTCGTCGACAACCAAGACTGCATAGGTTTGCTGAAGAAGTGAACTAAACTCGTAACTGATTCATCTTCGTTGGAGAAAATTAATAAAAAAAATGTATTTTCAAAATTCAGATTTGATCGAAGCCAGAAGTACCGGAATTTTCAGTTTGTTGGATGAGGAATCCAAATTACCCAAACACAGCGCCGAACATTTCACTAATGAAGTTCACCGTCAGTGGAACGGGCATTTCCGACTAAGCGTTCCACGCAGTTCCAAGTTGAAAGTGCACAGAGAATTGCGGGACGATGAAGGTTTCTTAGTGAGGCATTTCGCCGGCGCAGTTTGCTATAAAACGGTATTAGAGTATATATTTCACGAATTTCATACTTCAAATTTAGGTACGTGTATACTGTATAAGTACGGACTAACGAAAAAAACCTTTCTAGGACCAGTTCATCGAGAAAAATAACGATGCGTTGCATGCTAACTTGGAAGGATTGATTCTGGAGAGTAGAAATCCATTTTTACAGGGTTTATTCGAAAACAGTAACGATTTGAGTGCCACGATGAATAAAGGGAAATTAACTTTTATTAGCGTCGGTTCCAAGTTCCGTATGCAGCTTTCGGAATTGATGGAGAAATTGAAAAGCACAGTGAGTTCGTTATTTTCGTTTCGTCGAAATCTGTGACGATTGCTCTTACGACCGTGCACCTTTCGAATTAATTGCAGTCCATGTGTTTTTCGTTTAGGGTACGAATTTCGTGCGCTGTATCAAACCGAACCACAGAATGGTCGATCATTGCTTCGAAGGCGGTTCGATTCTGTCGCAGTTACAATGTTCTGGTATGACCAGCGTCTTGGAACTCATGCAACAAGGATATCCGTCGAGGTGTCCGTTCAACGAATTGTATAGAATGTATCAACAACTCATGCCGCCCGAACTGGCTAGATTAGATAGTAGACTATTCTGTAAAGTGAGTAATATTATTAATTTAAAAAGCATCGATGAATAATTATATTTTTGTAATACGATGAAAGAAAGAAAACTACGTATGTATTATTTTTTTTTCACGACGTATAGGCGCTGTTCAGAGCTATCGGTATGAGCGAGAAAGATTACAAATTTGGCGTGAGCAAAATTTTCTTCAGGCCTGGCAAGTTCTCTGAATTCGATGCTATTATGCGTTCAGATCCCGAAAATTTGGCCCAAATGATTTCCAAAGTTAAAAAATGGCTGATCGCGTCACGTTGGAAAAAAGCTCAGTGGTGTTCGTTAATGGTTATTAAACGTAAGTATTCGAGTAACTCTGCTTTTTAACGTTTATACTATATATTATAATACTTTATACGATTTTTTGTCCTCAGTGAAGAATAAAATATTATATCGAAGAAAATGTTTAATCGATGTTCAGAAGAACGTCCGTATGTACTTGGCCCAAAAGAAGCATCGACACCGATACAGAGGCATAATTAAAATGAATAGTTTGAGGGTGAGTTATATTATTGGGCATTATAGTGTCTGCATTTTGTCAGGAGAAACGAAAAAAAAAACGTAAGCAGCCATGCCGCATTACTGGAGCTGAATTTTTAACTGGGGCTTGTTTTGATTTAGTAATAACCTTGCTTAACCGTTCATCACTACAGGCCACACCCAATACCAAGTCTGAAAACCTCTACCATCCTTTCCAAAAACACTTAAGAAGTTCAATTTGGCACAAATGTAGTATTTCTTGCCATGAAATAATCATGCGAACACATGTTTCTCAAATTATAACTATTTGAGGGTCCTCAAATTATCTTCAAATCTTGATAATCCGCCATTTTGGATCCATTTTGACTCAAATTTAAGTGGTTATATTCTGGTCACAAACTAATCCTACACACAAAGTTTGACCATTCTAGGCCGATTTGGTGATGAGATATGGAAGATTCATGAAATTTCCTGCAGCAATTTCCCCTCCAAAAGCCGTTTTTTGCTCTAACTCCCCTCCAAAATCACTGAGGAAGCTAAAATCAAAATACGTTTGTCACTTGGGCTCATTTTATCATATGACACAGCAATAAAAAATTTTCGACCCCTCCTGTACCCCCACCACTATTTTAGGTTGTAACCCCGCCTTCCCCCTCCAACATCATGTATGGAAGTGAATTCGGGATATAGTATACAACTTATCCCCAATAACCATATGAATTCATATTAATTACATTTTTACCAACTTGAGGCTCCTCAAGCTCTACTCAAAATTTTGATAATCCGCCATTTTGATCCAAATTCAAGAGGTCATATTGTGGTCACCAACTAACCTCACACACAAAATTTGACCTCTTTAACTTGATTTGGTGGGGAGATATGGAAGATTCAAGAAATTTCATGACTCAAAACTTCCTCAAAAAGCCGTTTTTTGATCTAACTCCTCTCAATATGCACTTAGAAGCTGAAATTTGGATATGTTAGTATCCGTGACTCACTCTTTCATATGAAATCAAAAACGAAAAATTTGAGCTATTTGCCCCTTCTCCAGCCCCCCTCAAAATTTGAGTGATCCGCCATTTTGAAAGTTATCGAAAAAACAAAAAAACTATTTTTGCGCATTTTCAAGAAGAGTTCCTCGCCAAATTTTGAGCGAATTTTATGAATACTCGCCGGCGCTACGCGTGGGGGAAAAAAATATATATATACCAAAAAGTTGGACATTTGCCAGATGATTACAAATGGTCTGAAACGCAAAAATTTGAAGACCCCACCCTCCCCGACCTTCCCTTTCCAAATCAGGTAGGCTGTAATAGCTATCGTTTTGTTAAAAACTCAGCTAAAAATCGTCTACTCAATTCAGATACTGAAATATTTTCGTAAAATTGAAAGTCTTTCAAAAACTTATTTCATCAAAATTTGAATATTTAGTATGTAAAACAGTAGTACTCATGATGAGTATAGGCAAAAAAAAAAAAGGTGATGACTGATAACCGGTTTTAGTTTTATCTCATGATTGTGGACAATAAATTATATTTTCGATTTATGGGAATAATTACACTTTTTGTTCATATTTCCCTTCAGTTTCAGTTTACTTATAATCTTTTTCGATGTACTCGCCGAGTGGAAATCTGTTGAAGTCTTTAGGCATAAATTTTTCAATTTTTCTTGAAAATTGCATTCTACGTACCTTTGCGGCAGCTTCATTGTTAATTTACCAACCTATACCGAAATGTACCTGTTGATTATACTACTGACATATTAGGAGTTTTTTTTGAGTTTTTTACCGGCGGCTTTATTCAAATTCAGATATGATGCTATCAGATTGCTGAACACCCTGTATCTTGATTGATGCTCCCAATTTTTTTCCTCTTTCATGGTACTTGTCATAAAGGGGTAAGCGATTCCCCATCTGTTTCTTGAAAAAAGGTGGGTAGGTCTTCCTTTTTTTGGTCATTATTGAGGTAAATGTAAAAATGTAGCTATGAAGTATTAGGAACTGGTATATGAGTATTTGCGTGTTTAAAAGCATTGTTTTTTTTTTTAGTCGATTTTGAGCAAAATGGAACCTTTGATCGCTGAGTTGAAAGAAGGTAAATCAGAAAGTGTGAACAACGCTAAAAAATTGAAATCCGATTTCGATGCCAGTATCGACAAAATTAAAGTAAGCAATTTTTTTTCAGGCTCAAGAATTATAATCATAAATTATGATGGAAAGATAAATTGTAGCCATTACCGTGGTTTTTTGATTTTTAGAAAAACGAAAATATTAGTTCGGATGAAATTGACAAAATGTACACGAAACTGATGAACGAAGCGAACAGTCAGCTTGGCGAGCTTCAGCAAAAAGTAGCCAAACAAAAAAGCGCAGAAGAACAATCAAGGCTAAGAAAAATTCAAGAAGATATGGAAATTGAACGTCGAAGGAAAACTGAAGAAGAACGCCAGAAGAAAGAAACGCAAGACCTGAAGAAACAGTTAGTTTCGTCTATTTTCGTATCACTCTGATTTAGTGCGAATTGAAAAGTCATAAATATTGTTTTTTATTAATATTTAGGAAAATAGAAATTGAAATCAGAAGGAAAGCGGAAGAACAAGAACAAGAGAAGCAGCTGTTAGAAGCTACGAAAGGCGGTAATTTACATGAGGTATGCTTGAATTAATGAATTAGGTATCAACATAGAACATTAACACGGTGTTGAATGAGGTGTTGATGAGTTTTTTTGTTTTTTGTTTTTATTATTACGAATAGATCGAAGAAGAACAAAGACGAATAGAGAGACATTTGCGCGAAAAATTGGAACAAGAAAGAAGAGATCACGAATTAGCTCTGAGGTTAGCTCGGGAAACTAACAGCGTATTAGATGACATGCAACCTCCTTCTACCAGGTGGCAAAATATTTTCTTATATTAATGTTCGTTTCACGTTACATTCAGTTTTATTTGCATTTTGTTTCGATTTTTGTAGCGTCAAAGAGCCAACGTTGCATCAGTTACTTGCCGAACCGAATGAAAATGGAAAATACGATTTATCAAAATGGAAATACTCGCAATTACGCGACATTATCAATACTTCTTGCGATATAAAACTTTTAGAAGTATGTTCCGAGTTAATCGGTATGCATTATGTAGCGTACTTACGATGGATGTTGTATAATTTGGTTGTGTATGTATACACCTCGCGTAGGCTTGTAAAGCAGAATTTCATCGTAGACTGAAAGTATATCACGCTTGGAAAGCAAAAAATAACAAGCGTAGTATTATGGATGAAAATGAAAGAGTTCCTCGTTCTATTTTAGAAGAAGGTAGGTATTAGGAAGACAGTGTCGATGTATGGGCTTGGTTCAATTGATCTGCGATTAACTGTTGATTTTCGCGCAGCAAGCAAACCGAAGACCGGTATCAAAAAATACGAAGCGAACACGAATTCGCAAAGATACTTCAGAATACCATTCGTAAGACCTGCGGCGAATTCGGTAAATGGAACGGCGGACTTGGGCAGTAAAAAAGGAATGTGGTACGCTCACTTCGACGGACAGTATGTTGCTCGTCAGATGGAACTGCATCCCGAAAAACCTCCTATTTTGTTGATAGCGGGTACGAAAAAATATTTTCCATTTCGTTTCGGCCGATCTGAAGACTGTATAGTGTATTGTACAGGCTCAGTATAGGCTTATCACGGCGAGACTATTTTAATTTTACAGGAAAAGACGACATGCAAATGTGCGAATTGAGTTTGGACGAAACAGGTTTAACGAGAAAACGTGGAGCAGAAATTGTCGAAAGTGAATTTGAAAAAGAATGGAAGAGACACGGCGGTCCTCCTTACATTCGTCCGGGCGATCCGAATCGCTGCGGCGACGCTTATCGTTTCGGCAAAACCGCCATAAATGTTTCCTAAAATTAACGCAGTATTAACTCTTTTTACTGGTCACTTTTTAACCAAGTCTTTCTTATTAAAATTGCAGTCGTTTCATTCGATATTGAGTATCTTGGAAGCACTGCGTAGTATGTACCTATGATATTCGTTGTTACATATTTTAGTACGTTTATTCCTCCGTTAGTTATTAATTAAGTATTGTAATATTTTTTTCCAACGCGGTGGTGGCGTTCAACTATGTGTTACGTGTCTAACTGTGCATTCCTTCGTTGAAATTTTCCATTATAAACATTCCTCTTCGTGTGACCGAGTTTACCTAGTACCCTGGACCTACGTCAGATTTCATTCCAATTTCTATTCATCTATCGTTAGGCCTATTCTAGGTGGGTAGACATTGGACATTATACATACAATGAACGTTCGTTTACTGTTCGTTTTAACTTTCATCATTTTGTTTTTGAATAAACCATTACACTTTGTGATTATACCAATCATATTTTTCTTATATATAAGAATTTAATTCGCATGATAAAATCATGAATAAAACCGCGAAATTCTTTATTTTTGTTTTGTTTTAATCTTTTTAC
Organism: Phenacoccus solenopsis; assembly: GCA_009761765.1. NCBI lineage: Eukaryota > Metazoa > Arthropoda > Insecta > Hemiptera > Pseudococcidae > Phenacoccus > Phenacoccus solenopsis. The sequence goes on from CM019753.1 coordinate 51,279,482, forward strand.
TTTTTCTTCATTCTACAACATCCTGCATCGCCAAGTACTTGCCGAATTGGGCTTCATATAATGATGCCGCAAAGGAAAATTCTGCTTATTACAATTTTACTTCCAAAAAAGAATAAGTACGTATAATTATGAGTACTTTTATTTGATTACAAATTGCGCGGAGGCATCCATCCACCGAAGAGTTTTTCCAGTTCTGCTGCCACTGATATACATAAATGGTCTTGAGTGGGAGCGGAAATAACCTGTTATAACGAAGAGCATGTAATGTTTATCTAATATTTAATTGTGCGAATGTAAGTGAATAATACGTGGTCTAAACTTTTAATTACATACCTGAATGGACACCGGCATTTTTTTGCCATCCATTCCAACTGGAATAGCGGTTGATGTCAAACCCATAGCGTTGATAAAATATGTATAACAACCGTTAATTATTTTCCAAACTGATTCATATTTATAACAAGCCGATTCTGGCCAAGTGGGTAAAAGTAAAACACCATTATCTTCGAGTAATTGCTGAAATTTTATGTTCTATGCGGTATTATAACGTTTTTTTTTTGTTTTTTTTTTTAATCAATAATTTTTATTCTTCAAATTTTTTAACATTGAAATGATTTTTAAGCCAAACGTGATGCACGTAGCATTAAATTTAGAATTGATACGGAAATGCTTACCAGTAATCTAGTTTGTAAATTTTTTTGTTTTTTAAAGAATAGTTTTTCATCTAATGGTGATGTTAGATGAACTATTTTCAAAATTCTCTTGAACATTTCATTTTCATTCTCCTAGAAATATGAAAAAAAGCATATTTGAGTAATCGCTCGCAATAAGTACCAGTGATATTTGTGTACTTGTCGTCAGTTCCTACCGATGTGACACCTTGAACTTACTTGAATTACTGAAGAAATCAATCCTAAAAAATGACTGAATGTTATTTCTGATATCATTTCAAATTCCTGTATAGCCAGCTTAAAAAAAAATTTAAAAAATAAAATAAAATCTAATTCTATTGCTTTGGGGAAATGGTGTGTAAAAGTGAATCTTTGGCTTATACCTCTTTTACTTTACAACCACATTCTGCCTCCAAATGGAAAGTTGCGTCCTTGATACTTTTTTTAATAGCGTCATCCACTACAAAGATGTTTTGTTGAAATTCGAATAAATAAAATATATTGATTTGACTTAAGCGTATCTGTGAAAAATATGAATTTGATTTCATTTCGAACATCGGCAAAGTAGTAGGTAACGAATGCATTTAATGAAAAACGTTGAGTAACGGTTTGAAGAATATTATATACGTCGACCTTGCGATGACATCACTTAATTTTTAGTTTTTAATTTTGTTTTTAACGTTTTTGCGCCTATGCAATTATATCGAATGAAAATATTCTGCAGATATAAAAAATTAACTTTTATCATCTTTGCTAGATATTTTCAACTGAAACCTGATCAGTGAAGAGAATCGATGAATAATTCAAATATACTATATCTTCTTATAAATAATGTGGTGCTGCATGCTTATACAAAATCAGCATTAAGTTGTAATCAAATATATAAATTTATTGTTTTTACCTGTGAATAGAAATTACTCTCTTGTAATTTGTTGGCACTCAACACATTCATTGCTAACTCTAAGTCAACGGCATATCGACATAGAGGGCCCACTGTAAGCATATTCTCTGCCACTGGATTAAAAAAAAAAGTTGTATGCCCTTTCGATGAAACGAATTCTGCAATATTTTATGGGATTAGAATATAAGTTTTCAGAAAGAGTGCATATCCTTTTTTATTTTCTATTTTTTAGTTGTATCAGATAAGTATTTATTATTGAGAATTTCAAACATACTCTTGGTAGGCTTATGTCCATAAATCCCACAAAACGCTGCCGGAATACGAATCGAGCCACCAGCATCTGATCCTAAACCCAATGCCGAAGCTCCGGATGCAATGAGAGCCGCCTAATTAAATGTTGCCAATGAAAACAATTTCCAGGTTATGAGATATTGCAATGAACAGATTATGAGGAAGTCGATCGATGTAAATGTACAATACGTATTAGCTTAATAGACGATTTTAATGAGTTACCTCGCCTCCGGATGAGCCACCAGCGCTTTTTCTAGTATCGTAAGGATTACTGGTATATCCAATTATATCGTTGAAAGTTTCAATCCATAGACTGTGAGGAGGTGTGCTGGTTACAGCTATAGGAATGGCACCAGCATTTATCAATTTTTGCACCGCATCACCGTTATAGGCTGCGATACGCTTTTCGTATTGTTTTATTCCTGCCGATAGCTTCATTCCTAAACGTCAAGTGATTTTCATCACTATAAAAATTCCTGCTGCTTTGAGGCCCTGAGAATCTTTCCAATATTTTTGTCTTTAATAAAGCAACGTATCGAAAAATATTTATTTTTTTTTAAAGAAAGCATCGGTATTAATTTTTCAGTCTATCCGGCCTTACCTACTAGAAAGTCACGTACAGATCTTACGCGATGTGCTTTTTATTGGTGCTTTCTTGTTATTAGTTGGTAGGCATATTTTTCCGGTATAATGACTTTGAAAACCAAGTCAACAAACACTTTATTTCTCGCCTTAAAAACAAATCGTGTTTGTTAACTGGTTGTAAGTCATTTATAATTGAATAAAAATTTGGAAAAAAAAAAGAAAATACTTGAAGGAATAAATTTTTGTTTTATTTGTTAACATAGTTATTATACCTTTTACCGAGCAACATTCTTTGATTGTAACCGGCACGCCTAATAGTGGTTTTTCTTTTTCCAGTTGTGAAATGGATATTTGATTGTAATGCAAAAAAGCATCCACTTTTTGCGCATCTTGTATAGCCGCTTCGAATCGATCCTGTATTATGGCGTTTACTATTACGTTCACTTGCTTACATCGTTCTATAAAGACAGAAACTACTTCTCGACAGGTAAGCTGCAAATTTTAAAGCTTATGTTATATCCGTCAGAAGGATTGCTCTCAGTAAGTGAGAATATACATCGTATTTCATAATCGATGACTAATGGAACAGTGAGGTTTACATACTACATTATGATTATAACTAAGCAGGTAAATATATCATGCGGTCATACCTCTCCGGTACGAATTTTCTTCGCTAATTCGCTAGCGCTGGTAACTAGGATAGGGTTTGTAATAGCTGGAATGGATTTTCGAGTAGAAAATAAAGCTACTAAGTAATAAAATGGATGAATGAATGTTCCTATGATTTTATAAATTTTACGACAAGCTTTGAAAAATAATGATGACATAGTTTCATAGCTTAGAAAGAAATATTAGCGCATATACGTAATGTAATAGCGATACTTTTTCATTCGTAACTTCATTCAAAGCTCACCAAATTATAAATTTTGGTCAACAATTCAGATAACGAATAATTTTACTTTAAATATTTCACATTTAACATTAGCATTACTTTAAACTACTTGACTACCTATACTGGAAGCATCGATTCGCGAATTATTTAAGAGAAAAGTATTTGTAAATCCAACTAAGTTACGTGTATCTACTGTAACAAACGCTAGCAAATACTTAGTGCTTCAACGCCGCTAAATTACAGTAGGTAATTATATTCAATGCATAATTCAACGAACGTTTTACTAGATCATTTTTTTTTTTTTTTTTTCAAATTATTATTATTTCTCAGACTACTAATTATAATTAGGCAAGTGATAGAAGAATTCAAATCACAGTGACTTAGATACTTAATTATCAGTTTCACGAGACGTAATATCTTAATATTTTATTTGATAACATCTTTTAAAACGATTGCAAATTCAATAATAATGATTTTTTTCTCAACCATTTCTCGTATTCAATTATAGGAAGAGAAAGAGAGTTACACATTTTACTTGCTAATTAATAGGACAACTTCACTCGTCATGTTTTGCTGTACGATCACAGTGTTAGACTGTAGGTTAGTAGGCATATGAAATGTTTTCAAAAGTGATTCGAGTATACGAGAAAAGAATAATTCACCACAAAATTTAAAAAGATATTTCAAGCGTTTATTAAATTACTTATAGTTGAATTATTAATTTTTTTTTTTCAGTCTATGTTGGCTTTCTTTTTATTGATTGGTAATAAACTTATTCGCAATGAGTAGGATCAGTCAGTATCAACTCTTTCTGTGGAGGGAGGGGAAGGAGAGTTTTCCTATTTAAATAAATTAACATCTAGAAACGATAAACTTAAATACGACTTTTCAACATAATTACATTAGAAATGCTGGTATCAGCGTTTCTGTTTAAAAAATCATCAGTCCTAATTAAAAAACAACAACAAAAACTACATAATTTGAAAAATTTCTCTCCCACCATTCACTAACCACAAAAATAGGGTAAATAATCCGCGAAACGCTTCTGCCATGTTACGAATTTCTATTCGCGTGACTATTTTACATTTTTTTATTGTGAAGTAATTATTTTTGTTTTTTCTTCCTAAATCTGCCAACTACCTAACCTACGCAGAGATAGATAAATGTTGGGGGAACAGTATTGTGCTTCTGCAACGCTAAGAATTTGAACGTAATTCCGCGTACATTTACCCTTCTCCGAGAAAATAACGGATAAGTAGAGTAAAGTGGGCGTGTAATATAATGGGTTGGTGTAAAAATCATGATTTCTTTTTTAAAAACGCTTTTTGCTAGAATTTTTCACGCAATTATACGATGGTATAGTATTCGATTCATTTGTTTGCACATACGTATGTTATTCAGATGAGAAAACTCTCTCCCTCGTCTACGGTACGTATTGATACTATAACCGATTGAGTTCATAGTTGAGGCATCGCTTTTTTTGGTGATATTGAAAAACTTTTGAGGGTTCTTCAGATTTTTAATAATCTTATAATGTTCATTCAACAATGTCGGATTCTCACCTCAATAGAATCTCTTCCTTAATACATTACTCATGCGACACTCAGTGTATGATGATTTGCCTACCCTAGTTGCTAGAAGGGCACGAGATAAAGAATGTTTCCTTTTTTTTTTTTTCATCAAGGTGATGATCAACTTTTGAAAATTTTCATTTCATCATCAAAGACAAATAAAAATATACTCTGTCGCGTCGAAATGTAGAGAGTACGATGCAGTAAAATTCTAGTATGTACTATATTAAAGCGCTACCACAAGTTAATGTTTGTCGCTGATGCTTTGAACAATATATATCATGGTCATTTTGTTATATTAGTAGACTAATCCATTTGATATGCTGAATTATTCATTAAAAAATTTACTTTTATGGTGTATATCGCAGCACTTCGTTACCTGTTTTTTTTGTGATTTTTTTTTTTTTTGAAATTCCTTTAAAATGAAGCTTTAATGCGGTTACGATAAATTTTTTTCACGAAATACACTATATAATCAGAAAAAAAAAAAAATAGCGAAGTATTGTGATGAAAGCCACCAGGACCTAACGGAGTACTTAACTACCTTGCTTTTTTTCAAAAGTAGTTATTGGCTTATTATTGTTATTCTAAAAAGAATAAACTTTATCATCAAACATATTTATGTATCATAGGTATTATAGTCCAGTGCATTTAGACATAAACCCAATTAGATCTGAACCTGAACCTGAAGATTCGTAATGATGGAAAACATGAATTTTTAGGAAAAAAAAATGCGAATGTAACTGTGCATATCGTACCCTCAGTGCAATAAGGTCACATCTCAAAAAAAAATTGCAATTACAAGAAAGCCACATCTCAAAAAGTACTTCTTTTTACATACATTTTTGGATACAATTAATGTAAATCGATAAAAGTGTGACAGATAAACTAAATTAGCTCATTTTACTCCATAGGAAAAGGGTACCTTTTTGTTAAATTTTTGCATGCTTTTTTTGAGATGTGGCCTTATTGCACTGAGGGTGCGATATATTGTGCCCAATGTTGCGTCGTAATATAAGTCGCCCCCTCCCCCCAACAAGGATACGAAAAGCACGCGTGACTCGTAGATATTTGGTGTAATTTTTCTATGTCGAAATTAGAATAAATGGGCTGTGTCATTAGAACAAATTCATTATACGGAAGGTGGGGTTCTTCTGATAATGGTGGTGGTGGGGGAAGAGGAGGGTGGTTTCGATTTGTCAGGGAAAATTATCTTAGGCTTCAATATAATATATAACCATTAAAATAATTTATAATAATTGTAATACTTTTTTTTTTAGCGACTTTTCATAACACACCTCCAAACCACTCATTTTTAGGAAGCCATAGCTCCACACTCGTTCTTCCTTGAAAAATGGTTTATGGCTCATTTTATAGGGAATTGAAAGGAGAGTAAATTTTGTTGAGACCTTTTTGCGCTAGGACCAAATGCGGAGGAGATAGGGGCCAAAAACTGATTTTGGGGGGACATTTCCCCCCCTAGAGGTATACGCTCCACACCTAGGGGTCAGGAGTTTTAGTATGTTGTTTAGAATGGTGTTCCTAACAACCATACCAAAAATCGCTTTGATGGGAATTTTTCCGACCTCAATGTCTAAATGCACTGGACTATATAGGCATTACGCTCAAGTAAACTTGGCATCGTTAAAGTGTGCGGCCAAATTAAAAACGCTTTCTTCCGAACATTAACCATAAAATACGAGTATAATAGTTTAAACGGGGAAATAGTTCAATATTTTAATATCTAATTTTGTATTTGAATGCAGAAATTTTGTATTAAGCTTTGGACACCCTGTATGTTGTTGTGATTGATGATGTTTCTACTCATCATTATGAATTTTTCAAACATAGATGATTCATAATGAAATTTATAATGTATAAAGGTATGACTGAAGGAGTTGAGCTTTTGAGTAAGGGTAAATTGTTCTTGCTTCCATTTGAGGTTACTATAATTAGTTATATTTTAATTCAGTATTTGAATACTTTTGTAAAGGAATGTATTTGTATTTACCTAAAAAAATAAAAATAAATAACTATCACTGTCTGAAGTATATAATTATGTATTGTTTAAAATATCTACATACCGATTCATCTCGGTTAGAAAAACAAGTGCGTGTAATAAATAAATAAAAAACAAGAAATTAAAAAAAAAAATTGACAAAAAAAGCGGACGAGAGACGAAAAATTACGAATAACACCATTTAGGAATGCCTTTTTTTGGGTACGTGGACAACGGGACGTGTTGAGGTAAAGATTTATGAAGGCGGTACCCATCCACCAAATGCTTTTTCTAATTCTTCGGCTACCGCTAAACATAGGCGATCCTGGTGAGGCGCAGCAATTACCTGCAAGAATTCGCGAATACTCGTTTACTAATATGGAGAGCGTGAAAAAAGTGAAGTGCTATTGTGAGGTAGAACTGAACAAATACGTACCTGAAAACCCACGGGTAGACCTGATTTATCAAATCCAATAGGAACTTGAGTTGCAGGAAATCCCAAGACGTTTACTATCATAGGATATCCTAACGATGAAAGTTTCCACAGTAATTGGTATTTGTGGTGAGCCGAAGTAGCGAATGTTGGAAAGAAAAACACGCCGTGATCTCCCAACGTATCCTATTGATAAAAATAGTTGGTAAGGTATGTATAATTATAGAAATGAAGGCTACGTATTATATTGTTATTAAATTTTTTCACATCATTTTATCACCTTTAAACGTTTGATTAGGTTATTTTTCACGGCAGCGTATTTGAACTTTTTATAACTCGGTATAAATAAGCAGGATTCGACGATGAATCGTACTAATAGCAGTTGAAGCGAATAGTCGGATTTATTTACTAAAGACTTGAGAAATTCCATCAACAGACTAGATTCGAGCTGTAATACCAAAGCTCGAGATTTAGTTGAATACGCATTTATCTCTTACCTACTCTTGGATATGTATAGTGAGTAGATGACTTATAGGTGTACCTTCGCCTCTTTTAAGCATATCACGTCTTTTAGGCTTTCTATTTCGGCCGTTTGCAGAACGCACATTTCGCATGTTTCGTTCATTTCTGGAAGCTCTATCTGAAAGTACGCAAATTAAACCAACATAAATATCGTAGGACCTACTGTAGCGAGTATTCCATCAGATTCAGCTTCTTATTGGTTTGTTACTAGATCGCGTTCAACTGTAGCCAACTGTTCATAGATGTATCGAATATCGACCCATACGTGTTAGTTAAACTTACTTTTTGTACGGAACATCCGTAGGATATTTGGAAATGTTTTGCGGCTTTCGTGATGCATTCTTTAATAGCACTATCGACCGATATTTCGGAAAATACGAAGCCTTTGTCAAGCATATAATAGATATCAATTTCGTTTAAATTGACCTTGAAATAAAGATGAAAAGAAAAAAAAATTCAAACGGTTATCTGGCAATGGTAATACGTGTCGGCCAAATTTCGTCGATTATAAGGCGAGTTGCGTACCATTTCATCGAGTTTTAAAATGTCAGCGTTAACACCAGCCATGATTTTGAGCGCCGGTTTCAAATCTTGAGCGTAACGACTCATTGGGCCAATTGTGAGCAGCTTTTGAAATTCTTTATCCGGATGATCGGGAAAGTGTCCCGCGTTGGGTACAACCCCTAAAACGTTACTTCAGATCAGCATTACTTAAGTCGTATAATTTACATTCGCTCTCATTTGCCACCATGTAACCGAAACAAAGGGTCTCTCCTGATAAGATAGTGAAAACGGCCCTTGACCCAAATTCGGTCACAAGTGGTCCTAAATGTTTCCCTCGATGAAAAAACTCCACAAAAAAATTTTTGACCCCTCACCCCTTCCTGAGATATCGACTCCCATATGCCGAAAATTCAATATTTTTTAACTCTGAATGGGATGGATGAAAAATTTTGAAAATTTCACTATTGATAGGCATTATATAAGTACATTTGTGGAAATTTTTTCAAATTTTTCGATTCATGTTTTCTTAAATTTTTTAGGCTTTGAAATTTTCAAAAAATTGTAAAAATTTTTTGTGAGGGGGTACATGGCTGAATTTTTTTCCATAATTAGCTCGTACTCTAAGGTACAACATGATACTATTTTCAAGCCCCCGAAAGTGGGTGGAAGTTGGTTAAAAAAAATGAAATGTGTAACAAGAACGCCTCCTAAATTCACTTTTTTGCATTTTTTTTGCGAACAACGCGTTTTAGAGAAAAAGTAGTAAAGTAATAAAATGTTTCTCATTAAATTCTCTATAAGAAAGGGTCTTATAATTTTTTTCGTATACCCATTAGGGGAAAAGATAGGGGACTACAAATTGATCTCGTATACCGCTTGATAGTTTCAAAATAATTACGATATGATAGTAATTAATTATCAACTCATGAGTAGTATGGAATGTGATAGAATTTCGATAATAAACAAAATTTGTTCTACCCTCCCTCACCGTCCCTTGTAGTCATTGGCACCATGAGAACATAAAACATTATCATAACACCGTGGTTTATATCAAACATCGCGCTGTGAGCCTATGTGCAGTGTAAGTGGGGCGTTTCCAGTGCGTTTTCTCGCGATTCTATCAATTTGGGCGAAAATTGTGTAGTAATATTTTTTGTTGGAAATCTGATCAGCATAACTTCTTAACCGGACTTTTTCTCTGCATCTAAATTAGGACGTGGGTTATTTGCGAAAAACTAGTTTTGGGGGCACGAATGTGGATTTTGGGGGAAAGTTAGGTGTTGTTACGGACACTATTGGCTACAAGTTTCCTCAGAAAAACTTCGGCCCCCAATTAGTCTCGATTGTAATCGTAATATGACTGGACTATTATAGGTACTACTTTAACTTCATCATCATTATGTCGAAATTATTTTTATTCTCACTGTGAAATCCTCAATCAAAAGTTTGCCACAATAGTCGAAAAGTAACTCGGCTTCATTCCCAATGTTCATTTTCTATTTATTTTTTATTTTTTTTATTTTTTTTTATTTTTTTTCTTGTTTAGTCCTTACTGATTTTGCGATAGTGTAATGCATAATAATTATTAGTATTAGGAGTACCTTTGTAGTCCCCTATCTTTTCCCCTAATGGGTATACGAAAAAAATTATAAGACCCTTTCTTATAGAGAATTTAATGAGAAACATTTTATTACTTTACTACTTTTTCTCTAAAACGCGTTGTTCGCAAAAAAAATGCAAAAAAGTGAATTTAGGAGGCGTTCTTGTTACACATTTCATTTTTTTTAACCAACTTCCACCCACTTTCGGGGGCTTGAAAATAGTATCATGTTGTACCTTAGAGTACGAGCTAATTATGGAAAAAAATTCAGCCATGTATCCCCTCACAAAAAATTTTTACAATTTTTTGAAAATTTCAAAGCCTAAAAAATTTAAGAAAACATGAATCGAAAAATTTGAAAAAATTTCCACAAATGTACTTATATAATGCCTATCAATAGTGAAATTTTCAAAATTTTTCATCCATCCCATTCAGACTTAAAAAATATTGAATTTTCGGCATATGGGAGTCGATATCTCAGGAAGGGGTGAGGGGTCAAAAATTTTTTTGTGGAGTTTTTTCATCGAGGGAAACATTTAGGACCACTTGTGACCGAATTTGGGTCAAGGGGCGTTTTCACTATCTTATCAGGAGAGACCCTTTCACTGTCCGTTTTATACATTTCCATTGCGGTACCTGGTGTTGGTTTGTGTCCGAAAATTCCGGTGAATAAGCATGGAACGCGAATAGAGCCGGCGAAATCTGAACCCACGCCCAGTGGTGATGATGCTGTAGAAATCAAAGCTGCCTGCGACGAGATTACATTTTTAAATTGAAATGAAAGATCGAACGAACGCCAAAATGGACGATGAACAGTTTACGCATAATAGTTGTCTTACCTCGCCGCCTGAAGAGCCTCCGCAACTTCGTCTTTGATCGTACGGATTGCTGGTATAGCCTGTGACGCAGTTATACGTTTCGATCGAACTGCATAACTCTGGAGTATTGGTCACAGCTAAAGGTATTGCGCCTGCTTTCCTCAGATTTTCCACCGCTTCGCCATTTTCGGCGGCTATTATGCCTTTTCGTAATTTCGCGCCAACCGCGTGACTTAATCCTGTGAAATGAAATCTGAAGTGAACGAGTGTTCGATTAAGTCGGTCAAGCTATGGAATTGACGTTTTTTTCCTTTACGTTGAAAAAATGTGAGAAACTCCCAGTCTCAGTCTTCCATAGTTCAAAATGTAAACAAACCAGCTGCACGCGAAAACAATACTCGCTCTCCGCTATATGCGCAATGGTCTTGAAATGAAGACAAGGGCATGGTACGAGTACGAGTACGAATAGGTACAATGGTGGTCGAATGGAGATTTTGGCCCACGCTAAACCGGTCCCGCCACATCTCATAAACTGAAGGAATCGCGTTCGTAAGGAAAAAATCTTCCGTTTTTATTTACCTTACATTTTATTGTAGCCATAAAATCTTGAAAAGTGAACGCGGAATAAAACGAATTGAACTTGAAAATACGTACGTACTATTTAATATAGGTACAGTGTTGGTTGAATTTTCGCTTTAATTAGCCCGCCGCGCCGCCCGTAGACAAACATAGAGCATAGACTAGGGAGAATAAGGAAGCAGGAAGATGGCCGGGGAATCTGAGCTGTATCGTTTATACGTATTACGTTGTTAAGGTACTCGTTATCTTGCTCTAGCTATCGGTTTTGAAAAACATCGACCACGATTATAAGGAACCGGTTTAGTTGGCGTGATTTTTAGTAGTCAGACTTCTCTTCGCCCTTCCATTCGTCATAAAGATTACCGTACGCCATGCGATACGCCTGTATAGTATGCGTATTTATGTATTTTCTGTGATCCGCGAGTAAGCAGCATGTGCGCCATCGTGCAGGGATGGATTTGTGACCCGTGCTGCGATGGGGTTCCTCAAGTCGGAAAATCTGAAAGTGATTTTTCGCTCCCAAATGATAGAGGACACCATGGCGATCGTTTTAAGAACTTGACCAAGTTTCTAGTCCAATTTTTCTCTGAGATATAAGCATTTGAATTAATAATTTTTGATAATAAAAAAAAATGAAAAACTGAGGAAAACGCGTTTAAACTTTAAAATTCATTAATCTTATTATTGATACTGTTTTATGAAAAAATAAGTCAACATTTATGTTCTTATTCCATTATTTCCCGATGAATTCATTTTTGTTGTTAAAAATTGTCCGAGAAGCTGAAAAAAAGCAAATTCACGATTTCATCCAAGTATTGTTACTATTTTATGAAAAAACAAGGAGTCAAAATTCATGTTTTTTCTCATCGAATAATGCAAATCGTAATTCGTTTCGCTCCTTCCACGATTACGTTTCATGCAATATTTTGTGCTTCTGTAGACTCTTACGTCGACAATTTTGCCCAACATATTACGTACATTACGCAGTTCACGCCGATATTAGTAAACGTTCCGAATTTGGGTACCTTTCCTCTTCACTTCTGAAACGCTATACCATCCGTTCGAATAGGTTCCAGGAAGTAAGACTTTGGTACTAGCTTCGTATAGGCCTGAACTACTCGAATCCGCAAAAAAAAAAAAAAGATCGAAAAAAATCACCTAAATTTCATATTATGCGCTGTAGCAGAAAATTTAATTTTCCTACTTTACGTACCCAGGTCGCGGCATGAGTCACATTAATAAATTTTATCCTCAACATTGGCGCACTCAAGAGGGGAATTTTCGGCTTTGGTCTCACCCAAAAGTTTTTCAAAAATCAATTTTTTAGTGCATAGCGAATAAGTTTTGCTTTTTTAAAACTATGCTTACTCATACGTACGCTTACTATGTGCATGTATAATTGTATATTGTATGATATAGATTAAATTAATGTGAAAAAATTATATGACAAAAGAATAGTACCACATGAAGTTTTATTAATCAAAGATGGAAAGAAATGCTATCTTGAAAAAAAAAACGATAATTACGTGTAAAAAAAATTATTAAAATTAGATATATTCAATTGTTTTTAATGAAGCTCTCTTCTTAATTTTTTTTTTAAATTTCTGCAACCCATGAAAATGGATATCTGGATACAAAGTTGAGTTTTAGTGCCCTTACTTCTTTTTTAAATTTTAGCCTAGAACAAGAAAAAATTCTGAGTACGTTAGTATTCTCCAAGCTTTTAATGAAATTATCGCTTTAGCGTGTAATTATGTGCGTATACAATCATACATTGAAAAAAAAAATTCATCAATCTTACGTGTATCCTCTTCATCGTCTTCAAAAATTAACTACTGTGGCATAAAGAACAAACTGTGATTCAAAACTTGAAAAAGTGAGCATTATAAATTTTAGTTTTTTCTGGTACAGTTAGTTGTACGTCGCTGCTATTGGGACGATGAAAATAAATTAACATTTGACTTGTAGAGTGTAGATTGCATCTACATGTAAGTATGAAGTGAGAACAATTTTTTAATGAAGAAATTATTCAGAAATGTGTATACATTTTTTTTTCATGGCAAGAAGGTTAAAGGAAAAAAATCCTAAAAAAAAAAAAATGGTGAAAAAGTTTTTGAAAATTTGAAAAAAATATTAAACATTGTAAACTTATCTATTAAATTGAGAAAAATTGCTTTAAATATTTTCGAAGCTATTTAAAAATCGATTAAAATGCCAAAAAAAATTGTGCAGAAATCTAGAGCTCTTCTCATCAGTTGAAAAATGGAAAAAATTTAAGAAAAAAAAATCTGTTCCAAAAATGAAAAAAATTGGAACATTTATGTTTTTTATAATATTTAAAAATGAATTGCCTGGAAATAATTAGTCGCTCCTAAAATTTTGCCGGCCCAAGCGTATTTTTTTAGAGTTAACGTAGTTGTGAGGAAAAATGCGAAGCATAGAGATGTTATATTGAATACTTGCAGTATGTAGTAGTGAGCGTAAAAAGGAAAATTTGATTTGTGTAATAATAATACGTATAAGTAATGAAAAGCACTTCTCACCCTCACATTGCGCTATGTAGGTCAATATAGGTACACGACTACGCGTATATTGCGTGCAGTACGCAAATATGCAGTATTGCAGCCATACACTGTACGTAGGTAGATGAGAGGGAAAAATGAGCCGATAATACGACATTTTAAAATATGGAAAACTACCGGGTTTGAACCAAGACCAGTGACCGACCTTGATGCGTTTACGTATCAACAACCTGTTTATACGTATATATGCGTTGCGTATACGCGAGATTGAGATTGCGGAAATGGCGAATTTCAATGCGAATGGACGCGTTATTTTCTTTCGATACATTATCGTCGAGGAAATTGAAAACGTATCAGATATTCGAGAATTTTTGTTTTTCACTTTAAACTTGTTCGTGAGTATTTTTAGCTAACCTTCAACCTTACAAGCTTCTTTTACGGTGATGGGAACTCCGAGTAAAGGTGTTTCTCTTTCTAGTTCTTCGCCAGTTCTTTGATTACTTTGGATGAGACGATCTACGTTTTTGGCTTCTTCAACGGCGTCCGTGAATCTTTCTTCGACTATGGCATTCAAATCGCCGTTCACTTCTCGACAACGTTCTATGAACGCTTTTACTACTTGTTCGCTGGTCAGCTACCGACAAAATGATAAAGTTCATTATTCTACTGCACTTGACTATAGCCTGTAGTTTATAAATAAACGCGCCAAAAAACAAACTCGTTAGTTTAATCGTTAATTAGACGAACTCGATAACTTAGCATATATGTGTAAGTGTGTGTATGTGTACGTGTACGTGTATACGTTATAACGTTGAAAAGGTAATTTCCCGCTTGTGATGGATACAAAACAATAAAGCAGGTCATGAAGTCTGCTATGGCTATAGATGAATTAAGCCCGTACTACGAGTGCATGCGTTTTACCTTTAAATTTTCCATTTGCTCGTAATTTTTAAATGTATACGTTACATGCAGTTTGTAAAATACGACGTTTTATAAATAATAAATTTTTAATTTAAAACATTTTTTCAACTTCAATTTAAACACCTCTATTCATAATTATTATCGTGATTAAAACTAAAAATATGAAATACAATTTTTTTTTTTTTTTCTGTAATTAATTAACTTTACGTACCATGAAAAACAGCCCAATTTACATTTATTCATTACACAAAGTTGACAAAATATAAATAATGATCTAACGCAGGTTTGCTGAGAAAGTCGCGACATACCTTATTGTAAATTATTTACATTTTCTGTTGCCAACGAATGTGAGTTGTTTGCTGCTTTTTTTTTTTTTTAATATCAAATTTGAAAATATGAAATTTTAATACCCGTATGTGCATAAGCAATAAAAACAAGAAATTTGAATTTTGTCAAACATACTTTTTTTTCAGTTAAAAAAAAAAAAAAAAAAAAAAAAACAAGTTGATTAAGTTCGTGGTCGGCTGAAATTGTTAATTTTTTATTGAAGTAGTTTAACAACCTTATAAATGAATTGCCCTCTCAAGTATATGCACGAGTATGCGTATAGCGTATAGCTGATTTATTATGACGTGTTGAACTGAGCGATTAACGTAGTACGTACTCGTATACTAGGCGCATGTAAGTATGAGATGTTGACAGTACGTTAGTGCGAAGGTATGCATACCATACGTAGCAACTTATACGTACCTAGCATCTACCTCTTATCGCAATTAAGATACCGCATATACGCTTACCTCTTTATTTCTAATCTTCTTCGCCAATGTAAAGGCGCTACAGTTTAAAATTTCTGGTTGCTTGGGCGGTGGTAAAGATTTTCTCGGTCGAAATGCTAATACATAGTATACTGGCGAAACAATCCAACCGCAATACACAGTCAGAGAGTACAAAAAGCGCGCGATCAGTTCCATAACGATGATACGTGATTTCACTTATCTTCGCAACTCCTGTGAACGAATCATTTAAGAAAAATTTACTAAAACGATGAGGTGAAGCGCAACTAAGCATCGAAGTTCACTCGTGTAAGGTGTTCAGTTATTCAGGTGTCGCATAAATTTTCTAATTGATTCATACGTTCGACCTATTACGATGGTAGCTCATTAGTCATTACCATCGTGTTATTCTAGTTCGTTTTTTTTCGAACTATTGGCATATAGTGTCAAATTGTATGGAAATCGTCGAGAACTAAGTAATTTTTGTCTTTTCAATGTCGTAATGATCGCTTCAGTATTACTTTTTGCGAATTCAATTCCGTATTAAACGCTAAAAATGCAGTGTAACCGGAATAAGCCTCAGCGACCGGTTTAATCACTGATTAGCGAATATCGTATCGCATGATTTTGGCCAAAAAGTTGGAAACAACGCAGATTGTGGAAAGATTATAGTCGCAAGATGAAGGTAGAGGAAAGTGTGCGAGATTGAAAATTCATTCAAGTTTATGTCATTATAGAGAGACTTTGAAGTGTACTGGTCGTTTGGTCCGCCTTCTAGAACATGGTATCGTCGATTGAATCAAATCAAAAATAATTATTTCGTATAGCCGAACATACGCTTATAGATTATATCGACAGGTTTCCATACCTATCATGTTATGCTCGTATAAAATGGAACTATGTGTAGACGTAGAGGCATGTACGAGGTCGTTTTAGCGATATGTCGCCTATCGCACCGTGCTGATGTTCATTGTCAAATCATGCTACGATTAATTATTCTAATCAATTAAAATTATTCGGGTCTATAGAAATTATACACGTGAGATTTCAAGGATTTAAAAAAACTCCAAGTTACCTTGTCGTCGGTGTAAAATTTTTCATTTTTAATCCCCTGTACCGACTGTACCCAGATGGAACAATATAATTATACGGATCTTCGTGTATATCGCAGAACGAGGATCAAACTAAATTTAAGAGGGGAATAATTTCATGATACTTTTTTTAATGCCTTAAAAACATACTAGGAAACTATTTTGAATAAAAATTAATGGTGATAAATAACGTTACAAGACGAAGGTAAGTTACTAATATGTACGAGTATTACGGTAAACCGAAATTCATATTTTCTCCCAAGAAGTGGAGTAGTCAGAAGGAAAAAGTACACTCCAATTCTAAAATTTAATGTGAATATCTACCAAAAATTTTTGAGTCGTTTTAATAGTACAGGGAAATAAGGAATGAACCTGGAAAAAAATGGTAGTGAGCTGAATTTCGCATTATATGTCCTACTTAGGTCACTTGATGATAGATATGAACACATGTGAATAAATTTTTCCAAAATTAATGTATTTTGGGCGCCCCATTCTGGGCCCTTTTATGAGTTTTTGGGAAAAGTTTTTTAGGTACCTTACAGAAAATTGAATGGGAAATATTTTTCAACATTAACAATTTTCGCGTAGGACGCACCATACAGAAGATATAAACAAAGAATTGATTTTCGAAAGGGAATTCTAAAAATTGGTATATTTTGACCTCTCCATTTTGGGCTTACTAATGACTTTTTGAGAAAACTGTCTCACTCGTTCTGTAGGAATTTTAATGGTGGATATTTTTTGATATAACTTATTTTGACGTAGAACCCTTATTTTCGAAGATATTAGCAGAAAATAGTTGAAAAACTGTTTTTTGCAGGGTTTTAGCCCCCTCCAAGGGTTAGCTCATCCCCTAGGTGTGACAACTTTTTATACCTTGTTAAGGACATCATTCTGCACATATAATGCGAAATTCAGCTCACTACCATTTTTTTCCAGGTTTGGTCAAAAAATGAGCTTATTTCCCTGTACTATAAAATTTTTTTCGTTCAAAAGTTACATTTTATTGATTAAAGACTGAAGAAATTCTCAGTCAGCAATTTTTCAAAATTTTGAGAAGGCCATCGAAATTTACGATTACATATAATACATATATACTACACACTTCGTATGATTATATTATTTTAACAATGAATTTAGAATCAAGGATTAAAAACTATACTCGATTTTCCTCCTCATAAAGTTACCCAGGTTATCGCTACTTTGCTTCAGAATAACGATCATTCGTTTGTTTCATCGCGAAATAAGTCGTATGTCGACGGTTTTTTTTGGAGGGCGTGGGGGAGGAAGAGTAATTGATCGTCAATTTTAATGCTGCTATTAGTGTGGAATTACGAACGACTTCGAATAATAAATTTTCCTTCAGCAGAGAGAAAAGTAAGTAGCAAGAATGCCGGAGAGCAAAGCACTGTCTCAGAGGGATATACTGTCCTCTGCAGCGCTACAAGCTGGCAATATAAATGAAATGAAGTGAAATATCATCGAGTTAGTGCGTTATGCGTTTTATAAATGTACGTAGATTTACTTACTTGAAGGCATAGATAATACGATATGGTACGTATACGAAATGGCTATTATTGAATGACATTTCGCGTCAACTGTTATTTGTACGCATAGGTGAAAAGTTGTCTATTGGTTGTCAGTCATCGCACGTAATAAGCGAAAAAAAGAGAGTATAAATTATAAGTTATGTCTTTAGGCTACGAGTATTTCCAACATTTTTAACGATGCTATGCTTACACCGCGATATTCTGTTTGAAAAGTGTAGGTACCTATTATCGTAGATAAAAGTTATTCTTAATGCTTGCTTCCTATATTACGTATAGGTATGTACGAGTAGCTAACTACCTGTGTACTGTGTATGCATTGAATTCTATAGTATGAGTATTATAACAATCAAAGCGATCGCTTATGTGACTCAGTGTACCGTACCTAGCTACCTACTACCTGGCTATACCTACAGTATATTGTATGTCTTGATAGCGCTGCTTGCTGTTTGCACTCTTAGATACCATTCTATTTGATTCGAATTTACGTGTAGTATAAGAGTCCGTTTTATATAATTTGTTTCGAAAGTATTTGGAGGTTTGACGTATGATGTCTTTGCCTATGAAAATATTTTGTTTTTGAAGTATCAGAATATCGCAAAAAGTTATATATATATTTTTTATGTTAAATCAAATGAAGGGCGTCATATAGGATCTTTATTACGAGTGGCAGATCACATGTATGATTGAAACATTGTATGCGCCATTGCGCCTGCTGCGAATTTGCGATGATCGTAGGAAAAAAACAAAACAAAAACAAAAAAAAATAATGTCTTAGAGGATTCGCGAATGATCGATGAAATGTTACCATCCGAATCTATTCTAAACGAGTTGAATTGGTTTACGTGTGTTGAAAATCAATTGCTCACTACGTAAGTATTTTTTTTTTCCTTTTCGACATTAGTCCGCGCGTGGTGCGTCTATCGATTTGCACCAAGCTACCGAATACCTTTATATTTAGGTATGTACTTTATTCGAGTCGCAGCACTAGACGATAAGAGAAGAAAAAAACAAAACACAAACAAACAGACTGCTGAAGAGAAATAAAACACGGAAGAGAGAGAAAAGGGGTGGTATTCCGAGGGAAATTTTGTCTAAAATGCGATTTTATACGAAAACAGTATCAATAATAAAATTTCATTTAATTATAGTTAATTTATAAATTAGTCTGTGTAAGTTATTTTCGTGTACGCCAGTATCACTAATATACTCGTATTTACCTTAATAGGTAAGTATTTAATTTCGCTAACGACGAGTAATTAATTAGTTGTAGTAAAATTTGAACGTACCGTTTGAAAAATCGCTTCGAAATGTGGTTCGCCAGTCAAACGTCTAATAACGAATGGGCACTTGGGCGGCGGTGGTATCTTCACGAAAATAAAATTAGCCGTACATAAACATACGCGACACGACGCGACGTCAAAATTAAGCTGATCGTTGAATAGTGAAGCGTACGCGAAGAATTATTTATAGTTTTTTTTTTTTTTTTTTTTTTAATTTTTATCAGCGATGATTTGGAGTAAAAATCGATAAGTGAAATGAACCTGCGAACTGAATACTATGTGCGCTATCAGTGTTTTCGTGTCAATTCGCTCTCGACTCGGTACTCCGTAATAGTTCAAGGCTTATCAGCGCGAGCTGTTTTCTTGTTTATCATTGGTTAGGTGATGGAAAATGGTTCATTGCTGATACCGGGGGTGACTTTTCTCCATTGCTCTCTTCTCTCTTTTGAAAATAGAATTACCTCCACGCTTGTAAGCATTCTTATGAATATACAGTACTTATATGTGTATGCAGCTATGCACAATGGCGCATTTGCGCATATTCGTATGTGTTACACTAAGGTGTGAATATTAACTCGTATGCTCTGTAAGCTTGTAGTATTCAGTATAATTATGTATACTAAATTATAGAATTTGCTGGGTGCCGTATGTTGGAAAATTTGGTCATAGACATCAGACTGGCGATCTTGGGTACCTACTCGTCATCGTAATACTGTAATACTGTCCAGTCTACATTAGAAATTAGAATTTTATTAATCATTCTCAAGTGTCAGGAAAACATTTTATGTGACGCGACGCGACGTGAGAAAAACTGAAATCGACTTTTCCATTTGTTTTTAATTGAGAATTTCACGGCGAATCCCAAAAATAGTCAAGTTATCAGAGAAGAATTATCATTTTTAACTTTTTTAATTCAATTTCAAGAATTGAGCTAAGGGTTATTACTCGTGTCGAAGATATACGTACGTTATCATGTGCGTAGGCATGGTGGTAAGTGATAAAATGGTGCACAGTGCACGAATGCAGCGTTCGCGTATCATTTATCATCGTCGTAGGTATTTGTTTAATTTATTTGGTACGTGTACTGTACAAGTATGCATCAATTATGTCTTACCGTCTATATATTCATCTTCTTTCGTTTCACTCGATATTTCTTATCGGTGAACAAATTGTCGATAAGTAACTAAATCTTAATACGTATTGTATATCGGTATTCTGTAATTGTTTTTAATGTTCGTTATCTAAATAGTATACGTACGTATTACGTATTACGTATGTAGTACTGGTAGCTATAGCGATCCCTGTACATAAATGCGCATATGCACCAAATTAGATATGTACGTATTACTACATTATAACGATAACGTGATAGGAATTCTTCAATTTTGTCACTCAGCCCACTGATTTTGACTTTTAAAATTAGACGGGGCAACGAACAGTAAAATACTTCGAGAATAAGGGCTTGAATATAGTACAAAATTTGTCTCTTGGAGCAAGCCTGCTAGATACACATCGAAGATTTTGACCCATTTTGAGAATTTTTTTCAATCAAATATTTAGGTCATTTAGAAAAAAAAATAAAGAATTTATCAACTGATAAAAATTCTTAGGCGTGAATTAGAAATTTTGAGAAGACAGAGTTTCATGGAGAGTACGTATATCACTGGCATAATTATTCTCGTCAACAATTTAGGTTGTCAGCATTTATAGAGTAAGAAAACTTTGGTGGTTCGAAATTCGGAAAAAAATAAAAATTGAAAGAATTAACTCAACAAAATTTTACACGCGAACAAACACGATGATAGAGTATAGTTGCAAAAAAAACTTATTATATGACCTAATTCTTTGAACGCGGTCAAAAATCGTTAAATTCGAGTGAAAATGTACTTGAGCAGCTGAAAATCGCTTGGCTCTCTATTGTGAGCATATTTCATTCGTCTAGTGAATTTTCGACAGATTCCAAAATTAATACCTAGCGAATAATTTTTAATTGAAAGTGACGGAGGGGAAGGTGGGTTAAAAGGCTGTAATTCAAATCTGTATTCACTCCATCTGTATTCCACCCTTATTTTATCTATGTTATCCATTTTTGACTGATCTCTGAATTTACACTACGTACAAATGATTGGGTGGGTGGGTGTAGAGAATTTTTTTGAAAAAGTTATTTTCATTTCGACAAGTATTTACTGAGATAGCCCAACTAGTTCATTTCTGCCGTTTTCTGAATTAACACTTAATGTTACGCATTCTTCGCGAAGCAAGATTTTTTTCGCTCATTGCCATTGAAAACGTTTATTTAGTCTTAAAAATTACTCTCTAGAGAAGTTCTGCATTTAAAATGATAATTTATTTCTGCCTGTAGTGACTTGTGCGTGAAATGTTCAAATTTTGAAAAAATTGAGTACATATCTAGTGGTCAGTTTTGTTTTCAAATTCAGTTGTCTTCTTTTGTTAATCAAAATACCCGGAAAATGTTCAGCGAATTTTTTAAATTCAGCAGTTCCATGAATTTAACTGATCACTGTATCAGTCAATTTTGATGAAATTTTAATATGTTCTTTAATTTGAGGTGAAAGCGCTCTTTCCAAATTTTCACCTACCAACGATCTCTTAGGTGAGCTAAGGGCTTCCAAAGTTGTATTGTTTTCAAAAAAATCACATTTTTTGCCATTTTGATGGCCCAAAAAAGGGTAGATACGATTTGAGACATTGAATCCGCCTATGCTATTTTCATTTCCATACCCGGCACCCGTTTCCCTTCACCTCCAGGGGCTTACCGAGGACATTCTTCAGGGGGGGAGAAACCCAAAAATTGCCAACTAATACCATGAAATTTTACCAACTGTTGACCTTTTTTTTTTTTTTTGCTCCAAGAAAATAAGATGTTAAATAAGATATCCCAGTCTTATTAGTCTTCAAAAAATTTAAAAATAGCTGTAATAATACTATACGCGCGTAAAACGCGAAAAATTTTTAGGTAATTTCCTTGTTTTATTATGTTGTGAAGTTATATACATCTAACCGGAAAAAAATTTTCATTCTTCAATGTTTTAATTTCAGCAAATTGGCAATTTTTCATCCATAATACGAAATTAGTATCGAAAAATATATATTATCTTGGCAAATTTTAACGATAGCTGTAGTCCTGATTCCTGAACTACGCTAAACGAATATTCCTTCGATTTTACATAAATAATTGTTAAGTTAACAATTCTGTTTTAGTTGTAGGATGACAATCGAAATGTCATTCTTCATATTACTCTATCATCTTTGCTAAATGAGAAAATCATCCACCTCGTATGATGGGTAAAAATGAATACAACGCATTAAAGGTTAAAATGTTTTACGTAAATTCGTAATAAGAATAACGCGATTTTTTTCATATTTTGTGCAAGATGACAAGTTGATACATTTTCTTTCACACTTGGTTAATATTGGTAAATCTCAGTATTTTAAGCTATTTTGTCATTTTTTGCCTCCTTCTCCAAATTTTTTCAACTTTTATCTAAGTTGGCAAGTTGGTAAGTTGGAAAATTCCAAAAGTTGGCATTTTCAAAAACTGCAATATTTAATTTAAGAAAATTCATCTGTCCTTTTTTGAATAGTGTTTACTAGCGCAAGTGGTCAAATTTACCAACTTTACGCTAAAACTCCAAGTTTACCAACGTTCCAAAAGCCAAGAGGGGAAGCTCCCCCTCCCCCTTTCAGTGCGTCCCTGTTCACCTCTTTATAATAAGTATTGAAAAATTGG
This sequence comes from Phenacoccus solenopsis, assembly GCA_009761765.1. NCBI lineage: Eukaryota > Metazoa > Arthropoda > Insecta > Hemiptera > Pseudococcidae > Phenacoccus > Phenacoccus solenopsis. The sequence goes on from CM019753.1 coordinate 51,302,736, forward strand.
AAATCAGGAAATCGCTGAAATGGCTCATTTCATTGTGATGAAGAATTCAGCTTTTTTGAATAATTTTTTCCAAACTTATTGCAGAGTATTTTATTTAAAAAAAAATTGTAGTATTGCACCTATAGACTCTTGTCATCTTGTCCTACAAAGCATCGCATATTTAGCTTAAGTTATGTTCCATGTTGTCCTTTTTTTCATCTTAGTCCTATCAACTTTTTTATGTCTCAAATTTATTATACGACGATTTCTAAAATTACTGCTTTTTCTCACACTATCTTTGTTGTCAGTTAACGTGATGGTTTATTTAGTATGCGTACCTAACTTCCTATCATCTTTTTTTCTATCAAATTGCATACCTTACTATTACTACATACCATTTCACGTTCTTGGACTTCGACCGATAGTAGTAAGTATGCTAATTTTTATTTTCATTGTTGTTTGAGAACCCACAAAAAAAAAAAAAAAAAAACACACGAGTACATGACAATCATATGCATGTATGTAAATATCGTATACCGCGTTACCATTTACTCGTAATTAGGTATTCGAAATGCGAAAGTTATTGAAAGCGAATAAATACATATATGCAAAATATTTTCGAAACTTTACCACAGTATTATGGTACGCAACTGCTACGCACCATTATTACGCAAGTTGCTCGTATATTGGTGACTGGATAGAGTTGATCTTTTAGCAGAGTATACAGGTACTCAATGTAGGTATTTACGGTACGCGGATGAAAACTGTTCGTAAATTACGAAAGGAAATAACATTACGTTTATGTAATAAGTTTGCATGGAACGGAAAATAGCCCTCAAACGTTTATCGTTCACAGAGTGTGATGGTGCAATCAAATTGTTTGTAAAAAACGCAGAGCGAAGTCAATTTGCTTTTATATTTTTAAAGTAATTTTGGGCTTTCGAAGCATCTAAGATAACATATGGAGCATACGAAAAAAGTCTTATAAATTCGACGACAATAATCGCACATTTGCGTACATTATTATTATTATGTATCTTCGCGCGCATACGCACAAAAATAGTACATCCCATCTTCAACCTTGCAATTTCGCGTTTGTGGTTCATTCTATTTTGAATACATATATTTATTTTCATCTCGAATCTTAATTTGGAATGAAAGATTGAACGGTTTTTCATGTATAAGACGAAACTCGATCTTATCATCACCACGTTTCTTGAAGTAATTAGGATGGACCGATTTTGAGAAGGCTATACTTAACAATATTGTTGCCGTATCCAAATGACTTGAAATGTATTTCGTACATGTTTACATACCTTGTATATTCAAGTGATAAGTAAATTGCCAAAACGACGGGTTATTGAACTTTGAAATTTAGATAAAGGCAAAGAAAAGAAAAAATTATTTTCAGCTCTAGTCTTTTTTAAATAGATAAAATAAGTATAAGTTAGGTTAGCTTCATTAAATAATGTACCGTAAATTATTTTACGATATCCCTTTACAAAAAAAAAAAAAAAAAAAAAAATGCGTCAAAATATTTTGGTATCGATTTCTTACTTTAGGTCAACATGATCATCCTATGTTTTCGAATTATGTTACGAATTATCGTTAATTTGTATCGCAATGAAACTACATTTGTTTGTTTTTTTTGTATTGTTTTTATTATTTTTATTATTATTATTATCATTCATTCAGATTTTGAAATCTATACATTTTCTCACAACCTTTAACATTAAAAAAATTCTAAAACTGAATTATTGATAAAAAAAATAAAATATAACATTACCTGGGATTTTCGCTTTACGGCGATAATATATATACTTCAAATATTGATACACGTTTCAAACTTACACTTGGGAAAATGAGTGGCAAGGTATAGCTACTGCGAAATCATAATTTTCGAAACAAACCGACCGTCAAAACAGGTAAAATTTTTATAAATATTGTTGTCGAACGCGAACTGCGTGGCGGCGACCACGAATATCGTGTTAACGTTTGGCTAAGAGGATTTTCTTTACTTCTCTCTATATCTTGAAACACCAAGTGCAAGGTCACCTTTTTTTTCGTTTCTGGTTACATGCCTAAGAGTGGGTAAGTAGAAGCACTGTGCGTCCGGTCGTAGTTTTTTTTAAATAATTTTTTGTTGATAATTTTTTATTTTAATCGCAAATATCATGTTGAATTTCAACTCTGGCTTCTACTAACGAATTAATACGTTTGTTATTTTTCTTTAATGCTGGAATAAAGGAAGTGTTTTAGGTATATACATTCGCTGTATATAAATTTGGATTTTCATGTAGTCTTGTTTCCATTTTGAAAGATATTTTCATTTTATAGCAAGCATGAAAATTCCTACTTCGGTTGTAATTTTCTCACCAGTAATTATTCTTTTCCATTTAATTCATACGAATAAATGCAAATGGATGCCTAGATATACTTTTTTCTCTTCTTTTTTTTTTTTTTTTTTTTAAATGATTCCGCTCTGACTAACGATATCTAGGGTTGCCAAACGTCCAGTATTTCCTCAATTTGTCCGGTAAGGTGTAAAGAGTCGTACCGGACTATAGAAATGTCCGGTATTTTTTTTTAAATCCGTAAAAATTTTAAAAACTACTTTTGAAAAAAAGGAAAAGTTGAACTTGATAAATTTACGGAGAAATACAACACTATAAACAATAATTAACTACTCATATCTCAAAAATCGAAATCAGCTGAGCGTGGATCAAGTGAAGGCCGAAGTAACAATACGTTGTAATTATATAAAATCTAAAAATCTTCACCTTTTTTTACCCTTTTTTTTTTTTTTTTTTGCTTGCATCCGGGTGTCCGGTATTTTTGAATTTTATATTTGGCAACCCTAACGATATCCGAAACATTTTCTACGATACCCATCTTTAAAAATTTGTTGAAGATACCTTTCAAGTGATAGAACAGGATACAGTAAATAAGCATCTACACCAAATTACGCTTTTTCAGTATTGGAAAATTTTGAATAATGAAAAATTAAAAAAGCCCCTCTAAAATTGAAATCCCATATTTATGCTAATACTGTCAGTATATCGATGGCTAGTTGGTTACTGTAGGTTTTCAATTGAAATTAAGACTATCACAGCGTAAATCAACAGTAGCCTTATTTTTAGATTTTAGACCAAATTTGATCGACTGCTTCGGAACTGACGTGTATATGCAGAAGTGGTAAGACAGGAATAAAAATAAAATTCCCACTTGGAAAGTTCAAATTTCTGTGAGCTTTAATGGAAAATGTGTGAGAATCAAAGTTGTAGAGAACAGAATTTCCTACAACTCTTCATTCACGAGATATGTATTTACAAAATACTAGAAAATCTTTCAAGTTCAAAAACTGAACCTTCAGCGGACGAATCGACTTCAAAAGCATAGGACTGTTACGCTTCATACTATCTACCTATCTCCGAAATTTGAGGCAGTATATCATGTTTTGTTCTAGTTATCATAGGAGAGTGAAAACATCGAACTTTCAGAGGCTGAGTTCATTTTTCGAGAAAATTGTCAGAGAACCAAAATTGTAGAGCTTGAAATTTGCAACCACCCAATTGCCATTCATTTTGCTCTCCGATGCTTGATTTTCGAGATATTGAAGAAAAACTAAAAAGCTTCAAAGTCCAAAAGCTCAATTTTCGACGAACTTTCGTGAAAAATAGATGCAATCAAAGTTGTAGGAATTTTATTTCTGTACATTTTTTCTTTACGAGCTTTCATTCTAGAGATATTTGCAATTAACTAAAAGAGTTTCAGAGTTCAAAAACTCAACTTTTAGCTGGACGGATCAACTTCAAAAACAGTGGGGCTTTAAGCAACACTTCTTCTAGCTATCCTCCAAATTGAAAGTCAATCTGTCAATTTTTACCCGAGTTATTGTCGGAGAACGAAATTAAAAAAACAAAAAAAAAAAAACGATGGTGAACGCAAAAGTGGATTTTACTTAAGAGTGAAGTCTACTAAAAAATTAAATGAGAAATTACCATTCAAGGTCACTCTAGTTCCTACTAGGTATGTATTAGAAAATCTGAAAAAGAAAACGGCGCATATCGAAATATTTGTGTATAAATAAATAGATGAAAAAAATAATAATAAATAAATAAAGAACAGCATGAAACAAAATGAAAGTAATTGGAAAAGTCGGTTTTAATTTTCTATTAGAATGAAAAAAATTCATAAGAATTTTCCGATTAATATGTGTTGCTATTGAAAACAACGATAGCAAATGGAAAATGTTTACACAATTGGTGAAACTGATGTAAGGAAAAAAAACATATTTCAACGCAGATTTTATGTAGTAAATTAGTGATTTGCCTTCACTAAAGTATAAGAATTTCTTTTCCGACAACACAATGCAACAACTCGGTTAAATAACATCATGATATTTGGTCTTTATTTGATTTTTTTCTTTTCAACTTGATGATAACTTATTCATGTTTCGTACTAAGGTCATGTGAGAAACATTTTAGAGAAATGTTAGGGAGCGCCCGGGATATGAGAATTATGCAATTTAATTAACACCACCGATTAGAACGCCGAAAAAACGTGGGCGCGCAATTTTAATGACGCATCAGCGTGTTGGTTGCATGTTACGTGACGTAGGCGTTTTATGAAAGTTGAATTCGAAATTTCACCAGCAACGAAGGAAAGACGTATGATGATACAAGATGGATAGGTTAAAATGTGTAAAAATCAACTCTTGAGAAAATTCGTATTTTCATTTTGTATTATTATTATTTTTTTTTTCTAGAAATAAAGTTGAAGTATCTATGGGTGTGTGGGTGGGAGTGGTACGTCAGCTATGCTGTTTTATTCGGAATCGAATACGTGCGCACATTAGAATATTCAATATTCGCCGTGTATCGAGTTCACTTAATTCGCTCTCCGCTGCTCCTTTCCTAATTTGTTAATTGTCGCATATTTTTCAGTTTCACTGTATCTAATTATACCGCCACTCGGGATGATTATGTGGGTGAAAATTTAGCTATTTGTTTTGCTTGCTGAATTATGTTTCATGTTTATCATTTATTATTGATCACGACGAAATAAACGATGCGTATGCTGGAAAAAAGCTCCATTTACGGAAATGAAACGAGCAGTTCTCTAGTGGCGGGAACTTGGTGAATGGCGAATACGTTGCGTTACAGCTAGTAAACGCGCGCGTTATTTACCTGCTAGGAGTGTAGATCTTGTTCTTGGTTGCTGTGCAGCATCGGTATAGCGGGGCGTATGGCATAAGCGTATCATACTTCCGAGAAGACGACTAAATTTATTGTAAATCGCGGTAAGCACGCGCGCGAAGCGGAGGAGGAGGAGGAGGAAGAGGCGCGAACCGTAATATTAAGAATCGTCGAGATCGGCGTTGATCGATACGCCATCTACCGTATTGAAGTGGAACAGATATCGAAGTTGAGACGCGGGACAATTTACTTTGTCAAATAGCCAGAGCGTGCGCGCGTATGGTGTGATGTGCTCTTTTTGCTATAAAAAATCAACAACGCAAGCAAGGTTAATCAACTTTACCGCAAGAATTAACTTGGCTTATGTTAAATAGACACATTATATTATAAATAGAGCGTATTATGCATATACATATATACATGTACATATGTAGAAGGGAGTGCGTACGTGTGAGCGTAGAACGTTATACGTATAGGATTATTATTGTGAAAACTTTATGCGGTGCGAGAAGAAGAGACCTGTTAACGGATCTATTTTTATAATTCCCGATCTTGAACGACGAATTTATTCGAACATCCTGCTTTTGTCCATTCTTCGTTATGCTATTTATTTATACGTTTATATGTACATTGCATTTGCCTTATTCTTTTGTTTCTTCGTAATTTTGCCTACTTCGTTACTCGCTTCAGCATCAGCTTCAGTTTCAGTTTCTTCAAAAAAATGTCTCCTCTCACCTTAGGTTGTGATCATCAGTTCCATCTGTTTCGTAGGAGGGCCACTTCAAGTGAAAAAAAAATTGACTAACATTTTTTTGTAGATCCAATTTTGGTTGATATGAACACTTTTTCGATATCTTGCGCATTCGTTAGCGACGGTATTCGAGAAAAAAATCTCAACCCCCCACCCTTTTATTTCACCCTCTGAGTAGCTTATTGGAAACTGGCACAGTGGTTGGCGCGCTAGTGTCGTTTCATGTATCACGCAGTGATCAGAGAGGAAATTTAACACAGGATTAAATGAAAGAGGTTTAGTTTTTTCGATGTTACGAGAAAACTGTGATATTTAGAAGAAAGTTTATTTGAACTTATTTTCAGAAGAATGAAATTCCTTTCAAATTATGTTAACACATTTTTATCTCCTACAATAATAGTAGCGTAAATATATTTTTTTTGTAAATATGCCTAATATTTTCTATTTTTTTTTTATGCGCTAAATGTAATATTTTCGAAGTTTTCAATAATTATAGATGTGACGTTGATAGTAATTCGATAGTTTTTGGAAAAGTAAAAACGCAAAAACCATAAAAAAATGAAAAACATACAGTACAACCTCCATTATCCGAATTACCATATTAACCGGACATATTCCATCTTATGCGGACAACATGCGATGCTGTATCATTCGTTTGTCCAAAAACAAGTTCAAAATGCCAATAAATTCTTCGTTTCAGTGGTCGTCTTTACTTAATTTTAGGTCATAATTGCTTAATACCTAATTTTAGGTCGTATTTTCTTGATTTTAATCATAATATGTATGGGAAATGCTTACAGTTATCTCTTCAAAAAAAGGGGGAAAAAAACCTCTATCATCCGGATTTTCAGTTATGCGGATCACTGAATTCCCCAATTAATTCGGATAACCGAGATTGTACTGTATATCACCTTTTGTAAGTAAATCATATTTACATTGTCACTCTAATAGGAAGCATAAGTATATTTACATCGCATCGTTGGAAAAGAACTTTGCTCCTCTAAAAATAAGTTCGAACAAACTTTCTTCTAAATACTACAGGTTTTGCATAAAAATAAAAAAAATTAAGCTTTTCCCATTTAATCCCGTGTTAAATTTACTCGATAATCACTGATACACGAAGTTCGTTCGTTGTCCGCTAGAGGCCAACTCCTTTGATACACAGTCCCAATACAATGGGACTACGACTAATTGAACCTTGATTATATGATTTTAAAATTTTCTTGCTCAATTATCTGAACCTTTGCGAATATTCAAATTTTGTTCTGCTTTATTATTTGAACCATGTTGTATTATATTTTTTACGCTTCAGTAATGAAATAATTATTGACATATTTCATCAGTATGGTAGCTAACACATTTTCGAATTGTTCGTGTACATATATTTCCAACAATTACGCCTGCTAAGAAGTCTTTTGGGTATAGCAGTGATTTTGATGCATCAGATTTTTCCTATTGGTAGTTCTCTTTCTGCTCAGGCAGCCTAAACTCGATTGCAAGTTCCATTGCGTCGAATTGGGCCCTATTTATATATTTTTCGTGGAAAAACAGCGTTAGCCAGTAACTTACAGAGGTGTGATTAAAATCTGATTTCTTATTCATATTTATCGGGAAGTTTCATTTATGCGAAAAGTACATCAATATTGTTGACCTTTTTGGGTTACAAAAATGTGAGGAAGCCCAGGGTGCTACTGTTCTTCAAATTACGGTTTTCTCTATCCGTTCTAATGACAAATATACAATATGAAAATTATATCATCGATAATGTAACCGCATACGATTCGTAAACTATCCGCATGTTGCTAAAATCAACGAGTATAGGGGAAATGAAAACCGACTTCTGCTTCAACTCTGACTCAGCATTGCACCAAAAATCGGACTTAAAAAGTTCCAGTCGAAGTAACATTTTCACTGAACATAAATGAATCCCTCGTGAGAGCAAAAAAAATTCTCAACGGATGCCTCCATCGAATATGGCAATTCTGAAATTTTTTTCAAGTCTTTATCGCGTGACTTATCGAACCTTCATCGAGAGTATTCAAAATCAGCAACCTATATACTCGTACCCGTACTCGCTGTCAAAGTGAGACAGTTTTACTAGCGGTGAATTTTTTGTCGATGTTTTTTAGCTCGGCATTGGCTACGCTGGTCTCGTTTTTTCTTCAGATCGAGTCTATCGTGTATCACATAATATTTAGATTTAGATAACGTATCAGCTGAAAACAACGAGTGGTTTGAAAGCGATAAACCTGATAACCATACCGCACACGATAATACATATAACTCGTTCGTAGATTTTGTTTCTTTTTTTTTCTCTTGCGAGCTGCGAGGGCCTACATTTTAAAGCTATAAAAATGAAACCAATAGAAAAAAAAAAAAAAAAAAACGAAGATAGTTCGAAGTGATAACGCATACATGAGCTAAATCTAACAGATGACACCGCGCGAAAACAGGAAACTGTGGCGTAAGGATTCCTTTTATCAGCTTTTCGTGTTAGTGTGTGCGCGCTGTATGATGTGTTTTCATCTGTTGCTTAACCTTATCGCGCCGTTTGCGATGTATCATTTCACTTGAATTTGAAATTGTATGAAGGTATAAAAGACTAAGAATATAATTATGTACTTTATATACAATTACGTTGTACTTACGCATAGGCTTATTATATTAGGTAGTTTTCAGCGCTTATTGTTTCTGTATCTAAATGCTCAACTCTGAGGCATACCATAGTTGGAAATGATACGTGTCGACCATACTGAAGTACGTGCTCGTATGTGCGTGTATTGCCTGTTAGCCCCTTGAAGAGTACTAGTATTAGCGTTTAATATGTTTATATTTGCACAAAAGGTAGGTCCAGGCTGGTTAATATGTTTTTCGCTCCTCTGTCAATAACTGAAACGGGCTTATTCTTTTTTCACGTCCATGAAGTCATCTATTGTGATGATACAACTAGTGGATGAATGGAGTCAGCGGCTCAGCGCGAATTGGGGTTGTTTTGAAATGGTGGCTGTGCGGCGCGGCGCGGCACGCTGGCGGAACGTACGGACCAAATATGCAAGTTCGAAGGGTCGAATACGGTTATAAGGGCGAAGCGAGACAAAGTGATGGTTTTGATTTAGGGTCGTATTAGTAGTGTGTGGCGACACTACAGAAACCAACGAGTTTATTCGTAGTGTCTGTGTGATGGTGGTGTATCGAAATCGACACAAATAGTACCTTCGTCCTTTACTACGTACGAACTACGAGTTGAACGATTTTTTCACCTTCTCTGCTCGTAGTTCAGCTTCATTTTCACACGTCTTCGATACAGCGATAATTGTCTCGATTGAAATGCTACGTAGTGATCGATCGCCATTCTGTCCTCGCTCGTACAAATGCCGAAATACGTGCATGAGGTGAGATTCAGGCATTGTTTTGGCTTCAGCTGTAAGTCTGCAAGTAGCTAACTTGCCTGCTGCCACGCCGTTCGCATTGGTACCAACGTGTAGGTTAACCTTAATCCTTTAGCTTCAGTCATGTAGGTCATTTACTCACCATGATCGTGGTGATTTAGTGGTGGTATATCAACAAAGCTGATCATCATTTTAAATCAGGTGAACGATGTTTAATCGGTTATGCGTACTGCGTGTTGCATACGTCGGCTGCGTAGCTCCGCGAAGCGTCTTCGTCACATCTATGGATTAGCACGTTGCGTTCGTTGGGCTTGGGTGAGCGGTAAGGGGCACGGATAACTTCTGTTGCATCTACACGTATACATTCCAGAGACCCTAAGTAAACAGGCGAATTACGACTATTTGTTTGCGATAGAATGCTTTGAAATGCAACTTTTGAATCGGTTAAACAGGTGCGTCATCCCTCTTGTTGTTGTGGCTGCTACTGCTGCCACTGCACCCTTATCTGTTGCATTTGACCTATTTAAAAATGAAAATTTACATGCAGTAAAATTACGCGCACGCGATACCGTAATAATCGTAATTTAAGGCTAATTCGAATTTTGCAAATACGTGGTTTCGTTGCCTCCTCGAAGGCTTTGCACCTTCATGCTTGTTTGCGACAGCAATGCCGGACAAAACAATAATGATAAACAATCGAGAAAAACATTAAAAACAAAAGAAAGCGTTTTGAGAGAGCGTGAAAATGCGGCCGGACGCCTTAAAGAGTTGCCTTACGAACGTTCGATTACCATCGCGGTTGAAATGAAAATCAATGATACTGATGATGGGAAGTTGGCCACAGACCTTCTGAAAATTGCTTAATTTTTCGAGACTACCGAATGTGATGCAGATGCAGTCGTTTGGCGTTTAGCCTTAAAATACGAGTAAAATCGAATGAAATCGGAAAGAGAAACGAGGTTAGCGAAATTATGGCTACGCTGCGGCAGGCGTGGTTTACAAATTCACCCTTTCTCTTTTTCATCGTCTTCAACTATACAGTGTAAAAAATAAGGCAAACGCCGAAGAATCTACATTCGGAAGTACCAAGAAGCATGATGATGAAGGGTAGTAGTGTAATACTAGCGTAATAAGTGACGGCATTTTCTTCTTTTTCCTGACAAAATGTTGAAAAATAAATTCCTCGCGATTCCGACGATTTTTTCTTTACCACGTTTCGAAGACGTAACCGCACCCTTTATTTATTTATTTATTTATTTATTTATTTATGTATTTATTTATTTTTCACTCCTCCTTCTCTCTTTCTGGTAACGAAGGAAAAAAAAAATGAAAATTTCTAGTCTTCGCTGACGTCGCGCCCACTATACATATATGCGACCGCGACCATTCCGACAAGCCGGAAAATGGATTCGTTTATTATAAGCTAGGTACCTAGTAAGGTCGCAAAAACTTGGTAGCGTGCTATCGCGAAATGGAAGCTTTAAAAGAGCCGCGTGAACGGGTGACGTGACATCGGGGATTTAATAAACAAGCGAGCGTACTAGCAGCACATGGAGACAAGGGAAAACCACGATTTAGGAGTCAGGCGTGAAGGGGCAATGGGTTTTAACGTGTAAATGTACGATACAGAGAGAGCGCAAGAGAGAGAGAGAGAGAGATGGTGTGTCTCATGACACGAGGACGCCATTTTCGCCCGAAGAATATTATTTGGAGTGAGGGAAGGGATTTAATTCGGATACGGCTGGAGTCTGACACTCGGAACGACGACTGTATCAAGATCTTTTGTTTTCGTCGTAGGTTGATCTTTTTTTTTGTTTTTGTTGTTGCTGTTTTTTTTTCATTTATTCGGTACGCGAACGAAAGCAGAGTGTAGGCATGAAATGCTCACGGTTTGCGTTGGTGGGCGTTATGCTATACCAAAATATTTTCTAATTTGGTTAATTTTCCTTTACGTCGCAACGCCTGCGTTCTCTCGTATTTCGTCAGTCACTACGCTCGGCAATCGAACGAGAGGGCGAAATAAAAAATACCTGAAATTTAAAGCTAACCAACGACATAGCATGATCGCGCCAGAAAATTATTTTTCGTAAGCTGCGAAAGCGAAATTAACACTCTGCGGCTTTTCACGCCGTATCACTTGATACAATACGTAGTACGTACGTTTACGTACATTTTATGTATGTTACACCAAAATGTTGATATGGTCCTGAGTATGTGTTTCCCTTAAAGCTTGGTGGATCTTGTCGATGGGACTCGCTGAAAATAAAATTGTCTCATTTGGAACACAAACCTCCCTACATTGGCAACATCAACACACACATAGATATGTATCAAAGTTCCCCACACGTTAGGGGGAGGTCTTTCTGTATCAAAGTTAATATTTGTTGCATAGAATTCCTGCGATGCTACAGATTTTTGAAAAGTTTAGCACATCCCTAGCCTTCGTCGCATGCTTTGCAAACACGGGTTTACGTACTACGTGTACAGTTGCATTTAAATTTATCAAGTCTTATTATACGTACATAATATTTTTGTAAGGAGAAATATGCTAGGTGTATACGTATGTACTGTACTACGTAGGTCGTAGTGTTGTACGTCCATCGCTTCGTAGACTGTACGTTAAGGTTTCTGCGTTAGTCGTCAGTTCGTGTCACGTATCGTACTTATTGGGAAGAAAAGCGTATACATATAAGCGAAGTGTTTTCGCGCAGTAGTACGCCACGCGATTATTGAACATTCGGTATTATGTGTATGCGGTGGCTAGGCTGGGGGCATATACCCCTTTTCATTAAATAATGCGCGACGACCGTCCTACGAGTATAAGGCCCCCGCTATCCTTCACCGTACCCTTTTTCGTACCGCCGCCACTCTACACTCCTTTCAACATTCTGTTCGTCGAATGTTCCGTTCTATGTAGTAAATACCAGTACCAATACCAGTACCAGTACCAGTACCAGTACCAGTACCAGCACCAGTACTAGTACTAGTACTTATTTTCGTTTATATTCGTATTGCGGTATGGTACGAATACGAAACTGAAAATTGAAATCGATACCGACATTATCAGTCCTTACTCTTTAGATACTGACCTGTTTTTCTATACGATTCGAGGGTGTTGCTATCTCGCCGATGAACGTTTTAATAACATATTTTGGCGCCACCAGCGTCAGTCAACGGCAGCTTCGTGTACTTTTATTTTATTTTTCAATTCAACTTTCTTCACACCGGCAATCTTGCGAATTATGCTGAACTCACCTACTCATATTGTGTACTTTAATAATTTTGGCTACATTATGGTTTTGAACATGAGATCGAGTCGGTGCCTTTTTCATGTCACATCATTCGTGGTGATATTCATATTGTAATTGAATAACATACCCCAAGGGCCTATGGCTCACCACTTCGATTCGAGTTTCACGTTTTAATTTTAAATTCCTTCAGTTTTCAAAAATTTGAACGCTTATCCAAATATGTAGTTGTATTTTACTTTGAAAATACGAAGCAAAAAAACCGTACGCATTCGTTCAGCTGTGTTCTTAATGGGAGCATGCTCGGACTTGCAGATGATGGTGTTCATCCCTTTGCACCCACACCCAGTGCTGAGGCTGAACATCTCTACCTATGCTCTCCACTATCACCTGTGAGGATGGATTAGAGAGATGGTATACATTTTTGCACCAGTAATCATAGAAGTCCATATTCATCAAATTTCAGCCATTTTGAGTTTGATGCCCCCTCCCGTACCTCTCCAATATCACCTGTGAGAATGGACTTTCTTTTGTGTGTGTGAATACTTCTGCCAGGATACATAAAAAGATGTATCGTGTAATCTTAACGTTGAGTAGAAATTTTCAATTTTACTGCGAACTCAAAATTTAACATTGATTTTCCATGAATGAAATTTCAAATTTTTCATTGTGTTTCGCTTAAATTTTGACAACTTCTAGTATATCGCTTTATAAAATGTTGTTTTTAGGTTTACAAGCGTATCGCGGATAAAAAAAATTAAAAAAATGATATTTTAAAATTTCGACTTGAATTTTTTCATGAAAATTATCACTCGTAAATAAACCATCACCGGCATATCTTTTTCATATTTCCCCGCAAAAAATCCAAAAAAACCTTTTCGTCATTTTCGATCCATCTATTCAGCATATCGCTCTCGTATATCTGCAGATATGCAAAAGAATGTGAGGCATTTGAATGTATGATTAATAGAGTGGAATGAAAATACGTCAAAAAATTCATTTTATTTTTATTTTTGAGAAGCCCTGAGGTCAAAAATAAGGTTTTATGCACTCAAAGAGGTATTCATAAAATTCATATAAATTTTTCGTTCCAGCCTAATGATCGAGAATGAAAAATGAAAGCACCTATGTGTGTCAATCAGCTAGTGTTGACTAGAGGTACCTTAGGAGAGAAAATATTACCCCTTATAACTTTGAACTTTGAAAGATCACATTAAGATGTATCTATGTACATTTTTTGTTCATAAGCTTAATAAGCTTATAACACTCTACTTATTCTATCTTTCCTCAAAATGACGAGTCTTTCAGTACATTTTAATTACATTTAGGTATTTTGTAATAAGAATAATGAACTTTGAAATCTCACCTATACATATATTCACTCCAAAACGTAATCATCTTTCGATCTCTGTACTCACTCTATCTGTACGACTACACTTGACATTTCGAGTTGATCAATGATCACTTCTCTTGCTCTCATGTTTTAAGTTGACAAAGGAAGTGAACCAAAGAACCCCTTTTGAACCACCAAGTGGATTTCTCCTGTGAGTAAAGCTGATTTCGAAAAAAAAAAAAAAAAAAAACATTATTTTATGATTCTGAAAACATAGGCGTTCATATTTTTTTTTTTTTAATTTGCAAATCCACTCATATATTTTTTTTTTTTTATGTACAACGCCATGTACGGCAACTGCGGCTAGAGGCGTTCAATTTGTAGTTTATAGTAGGGATCGAAGATTGGTTTTGGTTAGGAAATTGGAAAGATTTTTTATGTTGTTAAAATCATCAGAGAGGGTGTCTTTGGGAGTGATGGATGTAAGGATTGAAGACCTTTCGTCAAAGTATTTTGGACATTGAAAAATGAGGTGGTGTATAGTGGTCGGGGTGTCACAGGTATCGCATATAGGTGGGGGTTTTTTGTCCAGCAAATGGGAATGAGTGAGACGCGAGTGATCTATTCGTAAACGAGTAAAGAGGACATCTTCTCGACGGGTAATCTCTTTGTAGAAATTTCGAGGGTTCATATCATTTCTAATGTATTTGAGTTTGTTGGTGGAAGGTACTTGATTCCAGAGGGAACGGAAAGTGAGGGAAGAGTTGATTTTTATGTATAACTTAATATCAGATAGAGGAATTGGGATATTTTGAATGCCATCCATATTTTGTTTTGGGAGTAAATTGAAATTTTAATTCTTTTTAAAGTACTTAATAGCAAAACTCGAAAATTATTATTTTTCACTTTGCATACTTTCGTTATAAGACCAATAAATATAGCTATAATTCAAATATTTTTTGAAAGCATTCGTATGTGTGTTTTAAGGGCATTTAAAAGGCATTACAAGAATATTCTACTTTTTTCCATAAATTGGTGTAAAATCCAATTCTTCTTCAAATCAAATATTTTTTTGCCAAATTGTATCCTGAATCATCTTCTTTTCATATATTCGTTTTACTAATTTTTTCCCATTTTTAAATTTTTTGCATGATTTTTTTTTTGCCAATTACAGACAGTTTTAAGTATTTCAACTTTGAAACTATAATATTATGTTGGTGACCAAATTTAAAAATTCATCTTTTTGTCTTACTTTGTATTCAGCCTAAGCACCATTATACCTTAAGCATTTTAAAGGAAAACAAATGAAAAATATAAAAACAACTATTCATTCAATAGATAGGTAATCAAAATTTGCAATTAAATAATAATTTTAGTCTTTTAAAAGAAAAATTGTTTGGTGGATTTCGAGTGGCATTAGTCTTCACATACACATAAAGTTGGGTTGCTGAAGATTATATACCAGTCAATCGAAAAATTGGTTATAATTACGACATGACTTCGGTATACTTTTCGCATGATTACTTACTACGTACTTCCTTTTGACTCGCGAGCAATTTTCAAAAACTTGGCTGCAACTTTGGATCGATAGTAAAACATTATTCCGGTTCCTAGAGTCATTTTGACTTCAGCTTCCGTATTTCTTCAAGTGGTCGGATAAAATGTTCTCGTATAGGTATGTATAAATCGCAGTAATAAATAAAAATACATTACATTATATATGTAACAGAACATCAAAACACAAGTAATTATTTTTCGCCGTAGAATTTCTTTTTTTAATGGATTGTCAAATTCGAAGTCATCTGTGGCGAAGCGTAAACTCCTATTCTCCAAATATTGATTTAATTTCAAAATTATTCTCAAAATTTGATTCTATATAGCGAAGTAACGATTAAGGTTTTAGAGTAAGTTGGGATTGGGAATTATTTTGCATTCGATCACATGTATCCTCTATTTATCCTTACATTATGTATACTATATACGGTATAGTTCGCAGCACCTTCATTGGCGGTATTTGCGGCATTGCGTACGTATACATGAATGCTGTGATTCTATATAATTATGTAGTTTTGAAAATAAGACCATTCCAAAATTCGCACTATCTTCGTCACCAGCTTAAAAAGTATCGAATACTCGTTAGTAAGTTAAAAAATACGTATGAAGATATGTGAGAGCTAGAATGTTGATAGCGCGGAAATGCTCTGCTCAGCAGAGAAATGTGAATAGAATTATAAAACAATGTGTAAAAAAATGGAAAAGTTATAACTATTACCACACAACTAGACTTCAATGACCACTTATCGTACGCTTAACCTGCCGTTTACTGGAGAAGGTGCTGCCTTAATACCTGATGCTCGTGTGTACCTGATGCGTTTATAACCAGGGTTTCTCAATATACGTATAAATAGGCGCTGCATTTCACTGGCATATCTGCTACGCAGTGGACGTGTTGCGGAATATATTATCGTAATAACTGGTACGATTTCTTCTTTTATTCGCGTTCGCAAATTGTAACTGTTTTACGAATTAGTCGCCGTTATGGTAGACTAAAAGCTATAACCTATTTTCACGCGTATTACCAATGTACCCACTACCTATGATATAGGTACGAATATACTACATACCTTCTACGAGTCATCTTTCCTTCTTCGATTCTTCGTCAGCTTGTAATTGATTACCTATTTGATCCTTTTTGAGGTTGATAGATCGAGCGATAGACGATGTTGAAAACTAGGATTTCTCACTTAATAAAACTTCCGAGCCTGGTTTGAGAAATTACGCATGTACGTACAAGGTAGCCGGGTGCATATTATACGTACTTGTACATACTTAAAATATATGTTCCAAGGAGCGTATTTATCGATGCATACTGGTTTGTTTCGGAGTAATATTTAGGAACCCTTTTTTCTTTAACTATTCGGACTCAAGGAGGCAATAGGCATACCTATAGGTAGGTAAACGTAAACGCGTATAGTATTATGGCGGCGAGTCATTCTTCGTATCCTCGATTGTCGATACCTTTCACATTTCAGCCATTCTTATTTACGGTATACTCAGTACTGTGTACTATGTAGTATAATATGTACTGTTTCGTTGCTCGTCGAGCTTCGAGTTGCATATCTGGGTTACAACGTTTCGATATTAGGTATACAAATGTATATCTCCATCAACGGTCATACCGATCGGCTCATACACGCGTGGCCGCGTAATAATTCTAATCGACGATCTACGAACTAGTGAGTTCGACGAGTGACTGTTTCATGGAATCAACCTTCGTTGCTGCGCGTTTTTTCTCAAACCCTTATTTCGAGAGCTGTATCTTGGTCGAATTTGAAATCGATAAAAGTTTCCCGAGCCATTGGTCGCTAGCCGTTACTGAATCCATCATCATAACTATCTACCTAAGTAATCACAATCTTACAAATAATGTAGGACCTAAGAACTTGTTGTCTTACGCTTCACGAAGCTAAAAAAATAGAAAAAAAAAAACAAGTTATGGTTAGACGTCAAAAGTTCTTGCGGCTGTTGACTCACAAATACCATAATACCCTCGGTGCCTCGATAGTCGCTTGTGGAGCTTTTATTGCACGAATTACGACGAATGAGGGGAGGCGAAAAGAGTGTAAGCAATTTTGCCGCGTCTCCTCAGACACTTGAATAATTTTTTGAGAAGCTGTTTAATTTTGGTTTCATCTCATCGTTACATTGAGCAATGGAGAATGCATTTACATACATGTAGCCAAATATTTGATAATACAAAGGGTTCAAATTTAGAGCCTTATCAAAAAAAAAAAGTAAGCAGCCATGCCGCATTACTGGAGCTGAGTTTTTAAGTGGAGCTTGTTTTGATTTACTAATAACCTTGCTTAACCGTTCATGACTACAGGCCACACCCAATACCAAGTCTGAAAACCCCTACCCTATCCTTTCCAAAAACACTTAAGAAGTTGAATTTGGCACAAATGTAGTATTTCTTGCCATGAAATAATTATGTGAACACATATTTCTCAAATTATAACTATTTGAGGGTGCTCTAATTATCTTCAAATCTTGATAATCCGCCATTTTGGATCCATTTTGACTCCAATTTAAGAGGTTATATTCTGGTCACAAACTAATCCTACACACAAAGTTTGACCATTCTAGGCCGATTTGGTGATGAGATATGGAAGATTCATGAAATTTCCTGCAGCAATTTCCCCTCCAAAAGCCGTTTTTTGCTCTAACTCCCCTCCAAAATCACTGAGGAAGCTAAAATCAAAATACGTTTGTCACTTGGGCTCATTTTATCATATGACACAGCAATAAAAAATTTTCGACCCCTCCTGTACCCCCACCACTATTTTAGGTTGATAACCCCGCCTTCCCCCTCCAACATCATGTATGGAAGTGAATTCGGGATATAGTATACAACTTATCCCCAATAACCATATGAATTCATATTAATTACATTTTTACCAACTTGAGGCTCCTCAAGCTCTACTCAAAATTTTGATAATCCGCCATTTTGAATCCATTTTGATCCAAATTCAAGAGGTCATATTGTGGTCACCAACTAACCTCACACACAAAATTTGACCTCTTTAACTTGATTTGGTGGGGAGATATGGAAGATTCAAGAAATTTCATGACTCAAAACTTCCTCAAAAAGCCGTTTTTTGATCTAACTCCTCTCAATATGCACTTAGGAAGCTGAAATTTGGATATGTTAGTATCCGTGACTCACTCTTTCATATGAAATCAAAAACGAAAAATTTGAGCTATTTGCCCCTTCTCCAGCCCCCTCAAAATTTGAGTGATCCGCCATTTTGAAATTTATCGAAAAAACAAAAAAACTATTTTTGCGTATTTTCAAGAAGAGTTTTTCATCAAATTTTGAGCAAATTTTATCCACACCCGCCTGCGCAAGGCGAGTGACACAAAAAACGAAATTTCCTCAAAAACAGGTTTTTGCTTTAACTCTTCTCAAAATGCACTTAGGAAGCTGAAATTTAAATATGTTGGTGTCCGTGACTCACTTTTTCATATGAGATCAAAAACAAAAAATTTGAGCTATTTGCCTCTTCTTCAGCCCCCCCTCAAAATTTGAGTGATCCGCCATTTTGAAATTTTTCGAAAAAACAAAAAAAGCACTTCTGCGCATTTTCAAGAAGAGTTCCTTACCAAATTTTGAGCGAATTTTATGTATACTCGCCGGCGCTACGTGTACCAAAAGTTGGACATTTGCCAGATGATTACAAATGGTCTGAAACGCAAAGATTTGAAGACCCCACCCTCCTCCGACCTTCCCTTCCCAAATCAGGTAGGCTGTAATAGCTATCGTTTTTATTAAAAACTCAGCTAAAAATCTCTCCATTATATTAAAATCAAAATAAAATCGGTTTGAAGATGCGAGCGCATCCTTCTCTCTACATATTAAAATAAGGGTGAGGACTGAGGAGGCTGTGGGGATTGGGGTGCAAAGCGGCCAGTGGGCTCCGTCCCCTAGTAATAATAATAATAATAATAATAATAATAATAATGAGAAGAAGAAGAAGAAGAAGAAGAAAATAAATAAATGTTTTTTTTTTCGTACATTACTTATAGACTGGCAGACTCGCGTTTTCATAGAGAATCTGAAAATCAAAAAATTCACCACACTTGTTTGATTATTTACTTGCAAATAATTATACTTGGCAATATGTGTACTTATTTGGGATCATTTTGACTACTCATCTTATGTCTCCAAACTTGAATTTTGCATATGCATTTCATAGTTTATCTGGAGACTTTTTTTCATCTGAGCATCTTTGTTGAGTCCTCAAAACTTGGAGTCTACGAGCTGAAAAAAATATGCTAGTGCAGAGCAAATAGCTTTCCAATATGTCTTGCGTATCATTTCTAGTTTAAAAAGCGTGAAAACCTAATGTAAGCTACTAAAGTTCAAGTTGAAGTGAGTCCTGATAACATCATTTTGTGTTTCTTTTTTCAACCCTCGAGGCGATACATTCGCAAAAAAAATTGTAACTCGCATTGTGGGAACCTATAATTTGTACAGTTTTGCCAGATGAGATTTTGCGAGCATCTTGCGCAGCCTGAACCATACTTTGTGAGGACTTCAGTTGCAATGGACTTGTGTTTACCTTCATAACTTTTCATTACCGAGTTTGTAGAAATTTCGACGATATCGAAATACTACGCCCTTTAGACCATTGAGATCTTATTACGATGTTTTTGGAAAACGTTTCCAGTTTATTTGTAGAATCTTACATGACCCCTGAAGGTACGCCGTGCCATCATGCTTGGGTATATGTACTATGCATTAATTTTTATGATTGAAAAACAAATATTACTTGTACGGTGAAGAAAAAAATCTTCGAAAGGTTGCAACAGGATTTGGACTCGTAGTCCAAAGACAAATTATGGGTCACTAATAGCATTACGCCCCGCCGTAGTTAGTAACTGCAAGATGGATACGATACGTATTATATTCGACTAATTTTCCATTAAATTTTGGATTTGTCGTATATTTAATGACAGTAAATTTGATGAAGTACGTTTACCAACATAAGTACGTACTTGTGGAGGCTTCATGCTGACCTATACAGATTGTTGGAAACAAAAATGAAACTTTCTGTTGAAATAATAAACATGTCTTTTTTTTTGTGGAGGACTGCTGGAAACAATTCATGAGAAAGTTGAAACAAATATTAACTCGTTTTAGTTTGAAATAAATCTACACTTTAACTGATCACTAAGAGAAAAACATGCTCTCATAAAGAAGCATTTTAATAATTACATTATGTAATTATGGAACTTTTTTTTGCATTCATCCGTACGAATTATAGGGCTACACACTAGTATTGAATTTTCGTCATAATTGATGCTGGAAAATGATGCTACAATTTATACCGAATAAATACTTCAATTCGTGACATTTGAAGAAAAATAATTGCGTAATCCTACAAACCGCGTATCAAAAATGCCAACATGTAGCTGCGACGCGTGGCTTCCCATGGCCGTTTGAATTCTCATTTATCAGTTTTTTGAATTTTTTTCGCTTGCTATTACCTGTATGAGAAAACTATATCTGTAATAAATTAATTCACATCATGTTATCCGCCCTTTTTTTGCATTTCCAACCGATCTTGTATTACTCTGAGAATTGCTCAATTAGTAAAATGATCTAGTTCTTGTATATTAGTCATTTTCTTGTATTTTTTTCAGTCCTGTTGCTACATTGCAAAAAATTAATATTACACAAAATTAACTGAACCTAATTTCTTGCAAAAATGCTTCATTACTCCTTTTTTATCATTCAGTTTTGTCTTATAATATGACTATTTTTTTTTAAGTGGTACTCGTTCGTAAGGAGTGATGTAAAACAATTGACTCTATAAAGAAATGATCTACATTAAATCGTCATTTAATGAAATACTTATAATAGAAGGCGATAAAACATATAACGTAATACTTTCAACTTGGAATAAATAATATTAAGCTGGTTTTTAATGTAGTTATCAAGAAAAACATCATCCCTGGATAACAATGCTACGGTAAGGAAATGCTGCTATCGTTCTGAGACCCGATCCTACGTTACGAGACCCCAGCTTTCAGTTTTATACAAACGTTGGGAAGCCCCTTTAATACGGTGCTATGTTAAGAAGATCTACTTGGCCTGACAAGGATAGTAATAAATTTGAAGCGTGTCTCATAAGAACCGTTGCATAATTTGTATACGTAAATTATGAATTTTTTTTACTCTCTAAACGTTCCTAAAATGCTGCGTTCAATTGATTTCCAAAAAGCTCAGGCACGTATCTCTAGCCTCTTTAAATAAGACCGGGTCTCGAAACGTTTGTTTTATATCTACCGTCCAAGGCCTGACAAGGGTAGTGGCGCATATAATATATGCAATATACCAAAAAGATGGACGAACATTTGTCAGATATGGTCAGAAACACTAAGATTTGAATACCTTCCTCCCCCGATAGCCCTCTTTCCAAATCAGATAAGCTGTAATAGCTATCGTTTTTATTACAAACTCGACTAAAAATTAGTAGTTGGGATCGAGAAGAGGAAGAGGAAGAGATGGAGTAGGCAGATTGCCTTTGGGTTCAAGTTCTTTAAGAGGGCTCGCACATCCAATTTTAGATTTTAAACTTTTCCTAATTTCATTTGCATTTTTTTTTTTCATTTATTTCTCGTTATGTTTTTAAAATTTTCGATACATTTGAAACAACAATATTGTAAAGCGACATTTGAAAATTATTTTCGCCTCGGTGCCAATTCTTGTTTCAAATTAAACGCTCGCTTTTTATTTATTTTTTTTTTTAAAGTTAAATTTCCTGCTGTCAGCATAGAGGTGGGGAAAGATCAGATGATAAAAAAGTGTTCTGCTTTACCGCAGTTGGCACTTTTAGCTGAATAAAATGAAAATATACGAATTTATTTGAAGACATTGGTATTAGGGGTAGAAGTAGAAGGGAAATTCTGATTACATTCTGAGGTTGCAAATTCATCGGTTAATTTTGTAAGAGTATATTTAATATTTTAACTACGTGCGGACACGGGGGGTAAATGTCACGCGTACTACATATTGAATAGGTACATTGACATAGAGTTACGTAGGTACTGTGAGTATACTAGTACTCGTAGTTGGTTTTGGAAATCGGTGCTGGCGTATTTTCACACATAAAATTTCAACGCCAGAACGCAAATCGATGGAAGTCATAAATAACCGCAACGTTCGAAGTTTTGAAACTTGTGTTTCAAAAGCGAAAGAGAGAGATAGCGATGTTGAGGTATAGAAATGATGGTGGTGGCGATGGAGGCGGCAGTGGCGGTGGCGGCGGCGGCGGCGATGACGACGACGACGACGACGGTGGCGGCCGTGGCACGCGATAAAATGAGAAAGAGAAATATATAAGATGATGCGAGATATGGCAAAGTTGAGGATGCTTCCATTTTCTAAGAGGGCAGATGCGTAACGTCGAAGAAACAGATTCCCTTTTAAGAGCGCAGCAAAAACGGCAACCCCGCGCGCATCGCGACGCGACGGAGTCGAAAAAACCGGCGAAATTTTCCCATTTATCGAAGCAGAAGGGTGAAAAAAGATGGAAACTGAGGAAAAAAGTGTAGCGGCCATACATAGTGAAAATATAAAAGAAGGTAAAAAAGGAGGAATTGATGTAACGCACTTTTTCTTTTTTTCCTTTTCCTTTGTCTTCTTCCTCTTCTTTTGCTTCTTTGCATCGATCTGTTTTATGTAAGTTGAACTTTATCTAACGGTGTAACTTTGAGCTTTTCCTCTGTTCTCGCCTGTTTCACTTCTCTCCTTTCTACCGCGCTCTTCTTGTGTATCTACTTAACCTCAAAGCTATCAAGCTTTTTACATCAAACGTAGTGTCGAGTGGGAAGGATATGAGGTGAACGACGAATATATACGTAAAGCGAACGGGGTCCCCGTCCGCGTCTTTTACCGAAAATGAAGCGGCACTCGGTTTTAGCGTCAAACGCACCGTGATTTCTCAGCTCCGCGCAAGACGAAATTTCTCGCTTACGCCTTACAAGTTATAGTACTTTTTTCTACCCCTTTCCTTTCCTTTCCTTTCCTTTCCTTTCCTTCCCTTTCCTTTGCTTTCATTCTCGGCATCTCGGCATTTCCTTCACCGCGTACCTACATTTTCGAAGATTCGTTTATCCGTAGGTTTTATTATTATTATTTTTTTTCTTTTGCTCGAATATACCTAGTACGTATAACGTTGCGCCCATTCGTCCGAATTTCGGATCAGCGCTGTGTACGCTACACATTAACTACATGTATGTACGTATAGATACATATTTACCTATACGCCTGCGATTCATCCTATACAATCTACATGCGTGTATTAATCTTTCTGTGCGACAATTATGTACACGTATGGTATACCGCGATTGAACAGCAATTTCAAATTTCATAATATTTTATTCGTTTGGCATTTAAACTTCGAACTCTTTATAGAAGAGACGCGACAAGGTGTTAACCATTGTCGAAGAAGAGCTTTTTACGGCATGTCGACGTACAGAAGGAACGGATAGAGATGCGACGCGACGCGACGCTGCGTGGCGGCTAGCCTATGCTTCTTCGACGTCTTGCATCTCGAATGAAAATTATTTGGGACGACCGAAGCGTGATTTTCTTCCGCTCAATTATTGGTATAGATATGTAGCTAGTTAATAACTCTGCATGTGCATGGTAGTAGTGGTACGAACTCGTGTATGTACGAGATGGAAGAATTTCACGAGACGAAAACAACGGCCTTTTTAGTCAGCACAAAAGTTTTGTAGGTCTAATAACGGTACGCAATGCGTCAAGTCGCCAACCAGCGACCAATTCGCTAGACTTGGTCTCACTTTTGTGCGGTGTAAGTGACGTGTATTTAGTTCAACTCGTCGTTATTTTATTACTATTATTATTATTATCATTATTATTATTATTATTATTATTAAATCTGATTATTTCATTTTTACTATTACGAATATTACTCATTAGATTGTTGCTAATACTCGTAGATGGCTAGATGCATTGCAGTGTTGCTGTGAGGCTAGGCGTGCTACAGCCTACGCGTATTTTTATCCGTTCTAATGTCCTATAATTATTACAGGAGGTTTCGTTTAAAAATCTATAAAATACCGTTCCTGCCTTGAGCCACGCTACACATAGGAGTACTATACAGATACTCGTATATCGATACCTAACCATACATATAGTATTATAAGACGCGATGCGCCGCGCCGACTGTCGACTATCGAGTACGTACTCGTACTATGTAGTATTTACCTACTACCTCGAGTGCGCGTCGTGGCGCTTCGCCGCGTGTTGTTTGAAATCGTCCATTAGAGTTCGCGCCTTTCGTATCGTGAATTTTTCGCGTAAACCTAAGGGCTCTTTGATTTTCAGTTGGCGACCATTCAACGTATACACGTTACGCGAAAACAAATAGGTGATACCTAATTACCTACCTACTTGCCAGGTGCTTCCGTCTCTCTGCTCTGTACGCGTTAAGAGCGCGCCGCGCGTTCGATCGTCAACAAATACGAGCAAATGTGTTATCGAAAAATGTTAATTTAGAATTTAAAAAAAGTAGAAAAAGGGCTCCTTCCGTTTCTAATTTTATCCGCAATGGGCCGAATAAAAATAACCGGTCGAAAAGTTAAAAACGGCGCCGCGCCACACCGCGCCATTTCGTTCAAAGTACGTCAGCCGCGCCGCGCCGCGTCTTTGATTGATTTTATGCTCCTCTAGCTTATGGTGCGGCGTGATGGCATACGATTTAACCGATTTGTGAACTCCCTTGAAAATCTACCACCATCTACCCGTATCTATACATAGGACGCGTCTTCTGGCTTCTGGTAAACACATATCACATACGTAACACTAGTTACGTAGGTACGTGCATACGTGCATACGTATAGTTGCACACCTTAACTTTTCCCCTCCTTTTTGTTTTTGTTTTCGCTACTCGTTTAATGAAGAAGATATTTTTACAGGAATGTTTAGAGGTATGATGTACACCGAGACTGACACGAGGAATTCATGCGCGAGGGTGCAATATATGCTCTCGTTTTGTATATGTTGTATAGTTTTACTCGTACAAGTATACAAGTATATTATGAAGAGGAGGTTAAGAAGAGAGTGTAGGATAGGTAAAACTATTTGAGATTACGCGTTTCCACGCAGCACGTATATTATGTTCTATACATAGATACTAATTAATATGCGTACTATGTACGTACAATGTATACAAGTATACGTGCTCGTGGTGCAGGCCAGATTCTGTGATCGAAAAAGTGATCTAAAAACTGCACTTTTTGAATTTAAGAGGTGAATAAAAAGGTTTACTCGCATGTAGCATGAACTCACGAAAGTGTGTGCTTTCGAATGAACCAAGTTTCCTCAAATTCTACCCTTAATCTTTCGATTTGGAGTCGTTAAAGGGATACTCGTAAATTTTTCAAATTGAATTTGGAGAATTCTGGACTTTTGAAAGAACTAACACAGGGCATTGAAAATAAATATTCAAGATCTTCAAAGTTTCGTACTCGAATTTAGGCACCTCCACTACCTCGTGATTACTTGTGGCCAGAAAAAGTTTGAAAAATTCAATTTCCGTTAAATCAGTTGAACATTCTTTGCTACGTAATGTACCTATACTAAAATTTCCCTTCTATCTCACTGAAGTATGAACAGTGAACACTGATCAAGAAATAGTAATAGGACATGAAGAAAAAGGAAAGTCACGAAGCTTTGTCAATGGGCAAGGGACTCGAGGGTGTTTGGAAGCAGGGCCGCAGAGAGGAAAAGTGGGCCCGGGGCAAACACAAGAAGATAGGGCCTCTATGTTATTAAGGGGGTACTAGTCCCCGGGAAATTTTTTATGATTTTTAAAAAGCAATTTATCTGAGTTTTTGAATACTTTCAACTTTCATAAACAATAATGAACATTCCATTTTTTTGAGGAAAGCATTTATCTTATGTGAATGTTTTTAAGATATGATACAGCCATCGAGTTTTGAAAAATTGCAGCTTCACTTCACAACATAAATAATAATAAAATCAATTCGGGTCCCATGTAAACTTCCGGGCCCGGGACAAAATGTCCCCTTTGTCCCCCCCCCTCTCTTTGGCCCTGTTTGGAAGATGGAATTGTTTTGGTAGTAAAGTATACGTATTTGAGGTAAAGAGCAGTAAATACGTCGCGAAGTTCGGATTTTTTTTCAAAATATGAGAGTGAGTAAGAATGGTGTATTCAATTCGAACCCATTTATGTGGAGATAAGTGTTGAGATGTGAACCAATGTTTCGCAGCTGGTTTGATCCTTTCAAGTTCATCAGCAGGTAATTGAAGAAACCAACGATTGCTGAAGGCACTCGTAGTATTTATAGGAAATGTTTGAGGCTGTTTATGTGATTCGAAATTATGTAATCTATTCTTAATTCTAAACAGAGAAGATTCCTTTCGATTTTGAGATGATATGACTCCCAAGGCCAAAAATATCTTGGTAAATCTCTCTATATATTAAAATCAAAATGAAATCGGTTTTGAGATGCGCGCGCATCCTTCTCTCTGCATATTGAAATGAGGGTAAAGTCATAAAATTCTTTTCAATAGCAGGTATAAAAGATAGCAGTACACAAAGGAAAAAAAGGTGATAAATTGTAATAAAAGCTAAGAATTTCTATTCCTTTATTCCTTACCAATTGGATCGAGGAGGCAATCCGAGCAAAGCAAGGAATACTGCGGAGGTTGGGCCGCGAAGCGGCCAGGGGGCGGAGCTCCCTAGTTACTTTGAAAAATGTTGATTTAACTTTTTTTTTTATGATTTATTGAAGTGGCATTTATAACTGCTGATGGTTTTTTGCGTCAATATCAGGGTGGGATACTTTATTTCAGGGGAAAAAAGGGAGAAAAGGGAGCGCATAAGGAAGATCAGGACATTACACATTAGTTGAAGATCGTCGGCTATGGCTATTACGGAATTGCCTATAGTTATGGATTGGCGGAGATTACTGAATTTTGAACACTCATGTAAGATGTGGACAACTGTTAGTGGGGCTCGGTATACCTATATCAACAACATCTTATAAATATTAATTGTATTTATCTGCTCCGTAAATGCGGTATTTATCGAATAAATGATTGTATGCAAAATTAATCATCTGTTGATTTTAAACGAAAGTTGTTCTATTCGTGTTTTTGTTGAAGTGTCAAAAACCACAAGTTTCGATGAAACAAGTACATTTTTATCAGTGCTAGACGATTTTTAGCATTGCGTAGTATACGTGACCAAAAACAGTTAATAGAACTATTTTTGTTGAGAATTAAACACTGCCAATTTTAGGTGAAGTAATTTATCTTGTGCATAACACATTCACCGAGATAGATGGAAATCATATTTATAAAAGGCATGTTGATTTTATGTAAGCGATAGAGCAGCTCCCCTTCTTTAGTCTTCTAGTGCCGCATTAACGAAAAATGTATAATTGAAATAATTTTATACGTGACCTTTTCTCTCGTAAACGTCATATGTACCGAGATGAATACGAGTAGAAATAAGTTCCGACAATAAACGTGATTTCCAAAGATTTTTTTAGCCCTGGGTATCATTTCATCTGATAATCTAATAAAACCTTTTTGTTTATAATTGAGAATAGATTAGTTTTTTACTGGGTCATTTTTCCTTAGAGAGTGATTTTTATTAAGAAAAATGCCGAAACCCTTAATATGTTATTTAGCGCAATACTGTGACAAGTATATGAAAAATTTAATTTTTTTGGACCATTTTCTGTTTCCCAGCTATCATAAAAAGACCATTTTAGAGTGGATTGACATCAAAATATGAGGATAAATTTTTCCAGAGCTTGGATATTTTTCAAGTTCTATATTTCAATTTATTCTTTGTAAAAACTCGAGTTTAAGATATACGAGCTCCTTTTAACCGAACCCAACTGGAAAAATTCAGAAGGTAGTTTTGGGAAACTTGGGTCAACCGAAACTACATTTCTGCTGTGAGTTTATGCTACATATCAAACGTGTTGTTCAACACAACAAGATTTCTATTTGAACGATATAGTGGATCACAGAATCTGGACTAATATTGCGATATCGGTGTGCTTAAATACTACATACATTTATGTATATTATTGTGTTTACAGTTGAAATATCGAATTATTTTAATTTTCCTTTCTAATTTCGTGGAAAAAGTCAAAGGGTTTATGTGATATATATTTCATTTTCATGTAAATTATCTAGGTTAGGAATCCGAGTGGACGAGTGACATTGCATCTAACAATGATAATATGCATTCAAATTTACGCTTTTCAAAATTGTTTCGCATTATCGATGGAAATTTTCGTTGTACGTACCTACTTACTTGCTTGCTTGCTTACTTACTTATTACACATTTACCTACCAAATACCTACCTACGCGCGCTTGAAGCAGCAAACAAAATGAACGTGGCCTAACGTTATAGTTGCCGTAATAACCCTTCGCCTCCTTTTCCTTTTCTGTGTCGGAAGGCTGCAAGTATTTGAGATGTATCGTGTTTTACCGATGTCAACCTAATAAGTTATTTATACCTTGGCCGTACTAACGGTAGATTGCGCTGCCTACTCTCAAGTAATTGGTAACCAAACTTTTCGCCCACGCTTTTCGTAAAACGTGTGCATTGCATTCGAAAAAAAGAACTACGACATATTGTATAAACGAACACATAGACGTATTGTGCACACTATATAACCGAGTTGAGCGATCTCGTTCATTGAAGCTGCAGCATCTGACATAGCATCGATCGCATACCTAAAACTACCTTAACAGTTGGTAATCGTTATTTACACTCAGCCTACTAGAGAACTATGATCTCGGAAAATTTTCGCCCTATATGAAATCGAATCAATGGAATACCAGTTCCTTTCGCTGTTGCGGTACCTACTTTTTAATAAATTCATTAAGCCTAAGAAGTGGAGGTTTTTCGAAATCTCCCTATTTTAAACTAATGGCGTAGTGGTCGATTGATATGTTTTGCAAGTATTTGGCTCATTTCGTGTTTTTGCTTCGTTTTCAATTTCAAAAAAACCTGTTCAGTGCTAAATGTGCTAATCACACGTATTATGTACATAAATCATGATGGATGTGGATCAAACATGGTTGAGACTTTCTTTGGATAATTATTTCTACGTATATATGTATACCGTGTGCGCTTTGAATTACTTTATTGATTTATTTTATAGATTTTTAAATGCCCTCCTTCACAAGCAGATTGACGGATTAGTGAAAGGCACTTCATAAAATACGTAAATGTGATCACATGAATTGGATACCATTGAAATGAACCCCAAAAATGTGCAAAAAATCAAATCTCAAATTAAACTAAATCGACTTCCAGCTCTTCTGCTCCAATATCTGCATCATTCTCATTCCATTATGTAACCCTCCACCTAACTAACACGTTCATAATTTTCATCGCAAAAATTGTTTCATTATTGTTTCGAAGGTCATAGAATTTTTTTAGTTTCCCGATACCTTTTTAAGCGCATATGTGAAATTTTTGTTATCATTTGGTTAATGTCATTTTCATATGCCGAAACTTAGCTGCTAAACCATTTACTTTTCATATGATCCCTTTTCATAATCGTTATAACGTGAAAGGTACATATCTATGTAGTATCTATCTTTATCAGGTTAATATTCGCGAGTAGAGTCCTTACGAATATGAAAATGAGTAAATTACTTATGAAGGCGAGTGCGAGCACGAGTATGAACACAAGTTCACCTCAGTACGGGAAATACGTTTACAACTGTTAGGAGCACAAGCAGCTTGCATAAGTTGAAAATTGTAAATCGTACACTCGCCGTGTCTGATATTATCGACCTATCAAGGGGAAGGGTACGGTTTACATTCGAAAATACTTTGCCCAATATTTTGTGTTAACTTGGCGGTAATAAGTACAATTATCTGCCAACATTCTGGACGAAATTACATTTCGTACCTCTCGTTTATCCCTTCCAACTTTTGATCTACCACATACATGTATAAATACACAGTACACTTGCACAGGGTACAGGGTACAGTATACAGTGTACAGTGTACATAGGTATACGAAGATATTTTTTAGATAGCGTGTAACACCACCCTTACCGCTCCTACTTACTATAGCGTTATTTTCAATCTTCCAATTATATATTACGTGGTCGTTTGAATAATAAATGTACCATACACCGAACGAGTTTACGAAATGTACTCTCGCCGAATCGAAGCTCCCTGCGCATCGTATATGGCGAGCGAGTAGATATTGCATGTACAAGCCCGTGTGCCAGGGTAGGAATTTAAAAATTCGCCATTTTTTCTGTAAAGAAAACCAATAAATCGAGCCCAAAGTAGGCAATAATTTTTCATTGTTTAAAATTTTTTTTCAGTTAGGGGAAAAATAAATATAATTTTGGGTAATATCTCAAAAATTTAGCTAAAATAGCATTTGCCTTTTCAGACTTGAGATTATTCAAAATTATTATTACATTTTAAAATTTTGATTTTATTACAAATAGGTATGCAAGCTTAACTGGCCTACTTTACATATGTACGTACCTATACCTATACAGTTTACGTTCTCTTTCAGGGATGAAAATACATACGTGTTTTTTTTTTGTTTTTTTTTCTTCTTTTATCGAACAATTTTTTTTTCTTCTTCTGCTGCACGTCATCAAGTATGGAATATAGAGGTGTATATATTCCGATTCACGATTGACGTTATAGAAGAAACAATTCAATGGTGAATAGGGCGAATTAATGGTAAAACAAAATACCGGAACTGCGTTTCTTATTTACTCAAATTGAAAGCTTTTTTCGAATTGCGTCATCAAAAGAGAACGAAGAGGGTAGATATTGGCGGCATGCGAAAAATGCTCGTCTGGACTTTAAACGCGGACCACATTAACGTCATAGCCAGGTCAGTACGAATACAAATACTTTACCTACTTGCCGCAAATGCCGAATTTTAGCTAAAAAAACTTAGGAGAATCGAAAAGAAAACAAAAAAAAAATCCTACATGGAATTGGTATTATTAATTAGTTTAGCGTAGTGTATGTTAGCCGGTGCGAGGCACGATCGTAAACGAACGTTATTTGCAAACGTCGCCAAAAGTGAGCAGCGAGCGAGTAGTAGTTACGATGCAAGTTCGAAAGTAAACATGGCGTACCGTTTCTTTTCCGACACCGTTTCTCTAGTCACAACAGGTACAGCCAAGTCGTATGCTCTTGATGGAGCTTTATTTGCACGCGATTAACCTTCCTAGCCTTTGCGTGATTTCATAATGCAAAATCGTAATTAGCTTTTCATAAAATAGATTTTCTTTTCGCTGAATCGGTCATCATTGAAGGGGCACAAGCGTAGGGCGATTTCTTGGCTACGCCATTTCGTAAGTGCTTACTACTTACTTTGTATACTTATTACCTTTCGACAATTTTACATAATTATGTAGAAGGAACTATAGATCGATATTAGTCTAGACATTGCGACTTGACATACCACGTTCTATCGAATTATCGCACTTAACTTATCAATATTACGTTTTGATGTTATTATTACGAGAACTTTGAGCTTCGCGAAAAAAATATCCAACTTCTTTCGTTGCTGAAAGTATCTATTTACATTTTTCTGGGAATTTAATTTTGAAACCTACAAGAGATTACCAAGTTTTTATCGATTATATGCACAATACGCATTGTGTAATAATCATCATTCTCATTTATATTTGGGAATGAGGCAAGGAGAATTCCATTCTTGGAAAATAAGACCGACTTTGGTGTTGAATCTATTCGACATTGAAGATCTATCTCGGAATTTAATGGTAATTTTTCCAATAGTGATAGCTGTTACTTGCTAGTATATCTTTTTCAAGGTTGAAAATTTCCACTTGCCAGCTCGGCGTTTTCTTTGCAGGTAAGTATATGGTTATTTTGCTGGTCTCAAATCTCTGATGATAGTCCATACAAGTTATACTTGGTTTCAGTCGTTGTTGGAATGAACGTCTCGTGCGTGTATTTCAGGGGGAAGGGTCTATTTTTCGATTAAGCGAATATAAACTTTGACAGGAAACTGGTAAAACCGTTTATTTTGACGATATTTCAATTATACACATTATTTTTCACCGATTAACATTTCTTACGGTTATTATGTTTCGAAAAAATCCTGAATTGAAGCAGATATGAAATTTGCTGGATGAAGTTGAAGTCTCCCAAGTGATGTGTCTTTAATTGAATCAACATGTGTTCGCTTGGAGTCGATGATTCACGCTCCGGAAGTTTCCTTTATTGGGGAGATTTTAGTTGTCAACCCTTTCGAAGTTCCAAAATTCTCGATTTTCGTTGTTAATTTATTTATTCGAGCCAAACAAATTTTGCATCTCAGTTTAAGTCCAATAATACATTTATACGTCTGGTACAAAGGAGGACTTGAAGTGCATTATAAGCAATATACGGAAAGCGCCACCTTTTCCAACACTATCGCTCCAGAATGTTCTTCAATCTCTACACAAAGTGACGCTATGCTTCGATTTTTTTCACTCATATTTTGCAACGAGAAGCACGGCGTTATGATCAAACGTTTATTTATGCTTTTTAATGTTTTGTTTTCCGCGAAATAAAATTGAAAATTTTGTTTAATATTTGTTATTACGTATTATTATTATTATTATTATTATTATTATTATTGGGAGGTTGCGTAGAAAATCGTCTCAAAAAATCAATTTACTTATTCCAAAAGACAGCCATAAGAAACGTTACCGCAACAAAAGCAAAAGCGTATACTTTGACCTTGTTTAAAACCCCTAAATCTTTTGAAGGTGGAAAAAATTTATAAATTTGAAGTTTTCGTTCATATGTACAAGAAAAAAGAAATGCTTTGTATTCTGAAAAAAGTTGAAAATACGAGGTCATCACTGAGTCCAGATTGGTACAAAGAACACTCTAGGAAGCAGTGTGGGTGTATGGGTCCTATTCTAAAAGAAATTAAAAATGTAAAAATTGTTAAAAAAGAGCTTGGAATTTTTCTTTATTCCGAAGAAGGTAATGTACTTCCTTTTCTCTCTTGGTTTCTTCTCCTTTTTTCCTACCTTTCGCCTTTCTTTCTTTTTAGCTGAGTTTTTAACTAAAAAACGACAGCTATTACAGCCTATCTGATTTGGGAAGGGAAGTTCGGGGGAGGGTGGGGTCTTCAAATCTTTGCGTTTCAGACCATTTGTAATCATCTGGCAAATGTCCAACTTTTTGTAATATATATATTTTTTCCCCCCACGCGTAGCGCTGGCGAGTATTCATAAAATTGGCTCAAAATTTGGTGAGGAACTCTTCTTGAAAATACGCAAAAATAGTTTTTTTGTTTTTTCGATAAATTTCAAAATGGCGGATCACTCAAATTTTGAGGGGGGCTGGAGAAGGGGCAAATTGCTCAAATTTTTCGTTTTTGATCTCATATGAAAGAGTGAGTCACGGATACTAACATATCCAAATTTCAGCTTCTTGAGTGCGTATTGAGAGGAGTTAGATCAAAAAACGGCTTTTTGAGGAAGTTTTGAGTTATGAAATTTCTTGAATCTTCCATATCTCCCCACCAAATCAAGTTAAAGAGGTCAAATTTTGTGTGTGAGGTTAGTTGGTGACCACAATATGACCTCTTGAATTTGGATCAAAATGGATCCAAAATGGCGGATTATCAAAATTTTGAGTAGAGCTTGAGGAGCCTCAAGTTGGTAAAAATGTAATTCATATGAATTCATATGGTTATTGGGAATAAATTCACTTCCATACATGATGTTGAGGGGGAAGGCGGGGTTATCAACCTAAAATAGTGGTGGGGGTACAGGAGGGGTCGAAAATTTTTTATTGCTGTGTCATATGATAAAATGAGCCCAAGTGACAAACGTATTTTGATTTTAGCTTCCTTAGTGATTTTGGAGGGGAGTTAGAGCAAAAAACGGCTTTTGGAGGGGAAATTGCTGCAGGAAATTTCATGAATCTTCCATATCTCATCACCAAATCGGCCTAGAATGGTCAAACTTTGTGCGTAGGATTAGTTTGTGACCAGAATATAACCTCTTAAATTTGAGTCAAAATGGATCCAAAATGGCGGATTTACAAAATTTGAAGATAATTTGAGGACCCTCAAATAGTCATAATTTGAGAAATATGTGTTCGCATGATTATTTCATGGCAAGAAATACTACATTTGTGCCAAATTCAACTCCTTAAATGTTTTTGGAAAAGATAGGGTAGGGGTTTTCAGACTTGGTATTGGGTGTGGTTTGTAGTCATGAACGGTTAAGCAAGGTTATTAGTAAATCAAAACAAGGTCCAGTTAAAAACTCAGCGCCAGTAATGCGGTATGGCTGCTTACTTTTTTTTTCTTTTGGACTGTAAAAATTTTCACACAATTTAGTCCTTCCTTCAAACCTAGTCTACTTTATTGGCAACTTTATTATACGTTTCTTTTTCATTATTTTCTGTTTTTCTTTTTATTTTGTTTTGTCTACTTCTTTTTTGTTTTCCCATTATTTTTATCATACATAATTATACGAGTATGTATGCTCTATTTTCATTTTTTTTTTCTTTACTTTCATGTATATATTTAGTTTTCTTTTTTTCTTTCTTTTTTTCTTTCTTTTTTGTTTGTTATTGTTGTCTCTCTTTTATATGTCGTTTTCCTCTCATGAAGTTTTATTTTATTTTATTTATTTTTTTCTAAATTGCTAGTATTGTGCTTTGTTTTTTTTCCTACTTGTTTCTTTAATTTTCCGATTACAATTATAATAATTTGGGCTTTCCATTTGCGCAACTTGAGCATAAACCCAAATGTGGGCAGGAGCCCAGTCCGTAACACTTTTCTCCTTTAATGTCCACAATTTTTGTATTAATATATGTTATAATCAGTGACCTAGAGGGGAGGGGAAAAGAATAGACAAATTACGTATTATAGTATATTATGTACTTAGGCAGGCACTTCGTTCTTGTATGTACTTAACGCTAGTCACTACTGCTCTAGACACGTCGGAATGAAGTCACCCTTTTCTTCGCATGATGAACCGGATCGAAGGATCGAAGGGGTAAACGATAATATCGTGGTATCGCTACCATGCGTTTCATGCCATCCATTGGATAGTGTAATGTACGAGAACGACCGAGGAGCGACGAAACGACGATGATCAGAAGTGGACTTTTGGAGAGGGAAGGCTTTCAGCGTTTCGGCGTGTGAGGTCAGACTTTACTGCATTTTCCTCTCTCGCTGTTATTGCGTCGGGAGCGCGCGCACGCTGGGATTTGTAATGTCGTTGGCTAGGCTAGACACTAATCCTTGGAATTGGAACGTGTCATTCTTTTCACTTGTGCAATGTTTCTCGTTCATTTTGATGAGCGGGCGTGAACGAGCTTATTTTCCCGCTTAGAATCGCCTTATTCAAGTTTTAATTTATGATAAGGAATCTTCGTCAGTTTTAATTCTCCCTCCCACCTCTCGCTCTTTTTCTAAATGAAGGTACGATACGTCCGAGTGGACAGTTTTGAGGAGTTGGTAATGACAGGTGATTATAATTATGGCAGTATTGTTATTAGTTTGAAAAGTTAATTAATTTATTCGATTTTTGAAATTAGCAATTTATTGTTTCCGATAAAATACGACAAATCCACCTCGAGGATGACATCGAGTAAGAACAAAAATAGCGAAAATGAAATAATTTGAAAGCGATGTCGGTAGGTGATAGCTAAAGCTGTCTATGAATGCTTCATCAATAATATTGAAGATTATGAGTTGTTTAGCCTGTGGTTGATATTTAATCAACGGAATTTGAAAATTTATATACGAAATTGAAAAACTTAATGGATGTGGGAGTAGGGTACCGTACGCTACAACTGGAGTATTCCGGCGTACAACGCGACGCGACGAGCCAGTGAGAGCGCTTTAATGAGAGTTAAGAGAGCACAAGCAGAGAACAGAGAGTAGAGAGATGATCAGAAGATGAAAGAACGATTTCGGCATTTCGCCTTGTTGAACGAATCGTTCGCGAGTTTAAATAAGTTTTTAGAAGCGGTACTGTGTTGTTGGACGCCGCGACGGGAGCATACAGCGCGCCTCACTGTAAAACGGTCTATATGCGATCGTGTTGCGGTTGTTCGTGCGCTGCGTTGTTGTTGTATTCGGTTACGACGTTCACGTTATCAACAGTTTTTTAATTTCGCGAACACGCGATTTTTTCTCTCACTCTACCGCACGACGAATGTGTTATCAATAATGAATAAATTGTCGAAATAATTTCTAATATACTATGATTTTCGACCAAAGTAACCGACGATAATTTAACCACAATAGTACGTACACGTACTCAGTATTTACGTCGAGAAAAATCATTCGTAGTTTACATATATACAGTACATACATATACGTTCTCGTTCGTGTACGTTGTTTAGTTTTTTTCCGTCATTTGTTTTTTTGTTTTTTGTATTTTTTGCTAGTGCTACAAACTCGCAGTGACTTGTTAGTTGTGTTTGTTTGCTGCAGTTACTTTTGTTGCATACACGTTTTTATACGGTACGTTTTTCAACGTCAAATACCCTTCATACGCTGCATATGAAGTAAGAGAATGACCATTGCGAATACGACATTCGACGAGTACCAGTGATGAAACTGCACGGTTTTTGCCGAGAATGAACTATGTAGATGTCGGATTAGATTGGTGAGTAAATTCACGCCTAAATGCCTCATGCCGAAGCCTTTTGCTTATCACTTCCATCTCCGTCGTCGTGCTGATACGTCCCAGGCTCTTATTCGATTCGATTCCATATCGTTTTACATAATTTCTTATCATTTCGACGATAAGATGTTACAAAAACCACGTGACTGTTTTCAACACGTTACCCGAACTCGAAACGTTTGACCCTTGACTTTGCGACTACGTTAGTAAATGGGTTTTTTCGTTTTTTTTTTTTTTTTTCATAGCTCGCCTGCTCGCGGACGTATTACTGATATTATATCGATAATTGAGAAATTTCATCGCATTTGCATTTCGTTTTAAAATCGACTAAAATTGTCGAACATGATGATGTTCATACAATACGTAATGTACTGTATTAATGAAGCGTCAAAAACAACTACTTGTAGGTAGTGAACGTTTAAATTACGATTAGCCATGCACAGGCTACAGGTATTAAATTTATCAAAAAATTTCACTTAGTACATTTATGTATGTACGTGCAATACACTCTGTATACGTGTACAATGTACATCTACGTAGTGCGGCAATGTACCTAATTACCTACTGTAAGTACGCTTTTTGACCTGTTTGATACGATGCGACGGTAGTTGGCTTACCTAACTATCAAACCACGCATCTATAAAAAAATCGTAAAACCGATCGAAAGATAAAACAATAGCCATCGTCGTGTTATTAGAAAAATTTCAACGAATTTGGTCGTTGCGTACGTTCTCGATTCAAGTTCGCGCTACTTGCACGAACATGTTTTACGACGTAGCAGTGTTGCCAACACAATCAGCGTTAGATGCTCGCGCAATAATTACCATCTCGATTGTTTGCCGTATGATGCAGCGCGTTGATTAATTTCGTTTTCTGTTCAGTTTATTCTCATATGTGGCTAAAATTATGAGTAATTTTTCACTTTTCTAGCTGATTTTTTGGGAAGGATCAAATTTTCAAAATTATTATAATTTACCCAACAAAAAATGCCAAATTCGCTTGGTTTTTTGTTTTGGATTGTCAAAGGAAATTAGCAAATTACATACGTACGAAATGTATGTAGATTTAAATTTGATATTACATTCTGAACACCGGTGTAATGGCCTAATGGCTAATGGGTGATTAGAGAAATTCATCATTCGTAAAGACGGTAAATACGCGCGTAAAGCAGGGTTCGTTGGACAATTTGAATATGACAAAATTGAAAATTCAGCATGGAGGCGTGTTGGATTTTTTCGAAAATTCAAAACGCTTGGAGCAATAAATGAGTTTACGAGTAAAATTTTCTGCTCATTATCTCTTTTGTATCTTCGGATTACGCTTGTTTTAAAAATATCTACGTAGTCGTGCGAATAATGTTATTAAAATTGAATATGTATTATGTAAATGTATGTGATTGGTAACACTGGTCTTTCGCGTACTATAAAAGTTCATTCATTATTTCATTATTATAGACTACATGTAGTGCAAACGGCATACAATGTAGGTAAAGAGCATTTCATCGATCGGTGGCTCGTTGCTTTTAATTTAACAGTTGTTGATGTTTGGAAAAATGGACGCGACGCTTTGAGCGAGTGGTGTAAAAAATAAAAGAGGGGAAGAAGGTTTGCACTCAGTATGTCGTGGTGGTAATTATGATGACGTAATATACATTGTATGACGCGTCACATGAAGGCAGGGGAGGGTAATAAATATAGGGACGAGTCCCTTATAATTTGTACCAGTGGGCCGCAAACGTTACAGGATTGTATTATGATTTCTTTCTTTTTGGCGACATCGTTTTTGAGAGCGATTACGCGTACGAGTTCTCGAGCTTTTTCTCATTCATAATGGAAGTGTTGCACGCTTTTGCGAACAAACGTAACGTTGACAAGATACGTATCTTTTAATAAGCGCAAATTTACGCGCATATGTGCGAGTATCCAATGATATATCATGATCATGCGTTGAATCGGTTCGTAAACAACATAATGTACGCACATATTATACTGTACTTACGTCTTGTATTATTGTATTCGTGTCAAACTTTCTTACATTCTTTTTGGAATTTACCAATCAACTGCAGATGCACCAGTCGTTGCATGATTGGACGCATTCAACGATTTAATGCGTGCAACTCGATTATTTCCATTTGTAGCTAACTTGTGAACGTTTAACCTCGCACGGTGAAGTCAATCCAAGCGGAAACCTCTCAAGTATCTGCGAAAACAACAACAATGTAGGTTTGATAATTACGAGTGCAGTTTTTAGCAACCCCTGAATAGATGAAATAAGGGAGTCGATCAAGCAAGACTAGTTTCCCTCGACGGTTTTAAGTTGGCGTAGCAAAACGTGCATCTATACTCTGATGCGTATATTGATATCAAGTGACGAGAGGAGAAGTTCCGGAATCACTTACGATCACGATCCATTTGCTTACCGAATCGCAAACATCGAAGCGAAACTGTCGAATTGTTCCCCTTTTATGAACGAGCGTTTGTCAAAACCGTTAAAAAGTTAACATTAATTCTGCTTTTTCGTTTCAACCTTATGATGAATCGTACCGTATATAAAATCGTAAATATATTTGAGAATTATGGGACAACCTTAAGAAAACGCTGAAATTGTTTTACACATTATACTGGATGGTTTCGTCCCCTTCCCCCTCCTTAGCTTTGGCTTCTAGTGAT
Source organism: Phenacoccus solenopsis (assembly GCA_009761765.1). Lineage (NCBI taxonomy): Eukaryota > Metazoa > Arthropoda > Insecta > Hemiptera > Pseudococcidae > Phenacoccus > Phenacoccus solenopsis. The sequence goes on from CM019753.1 coordinate 51,342,561, forward strand.
AAATATTTATCGCGAGAATCGTCGAAAGATAACACTTGAGCGTAATTTCTTTCTTGGTTTCCCATTTCCATATCATTAGAGAAACTGTATTGAGTAAAATTTAACTTATGAACTATCTAAATTTGAGTCAAATTTCTACCTATATCCAGACCTGGGTATATTTTCACAAAATTTGCAAAAACACACTTTGAACCTATTCCTAATATGTAAATGTATGTACGTGATTTTTCGCCACAAAGGGTTCACTTTCTCCCTAGCACAAGAGTGGAAGAGAATGCGAATGTCATTATCAGGAACACCCATGTTTTGATACGAAATTTAAAAGTATGCAAAAGTATATAAGTGAAAACATTAAAAATCAATGCATTATGTTTAAAAAAAGAATAATTCTCTTGGTTTGAAGATACGTTGAACGCTGAACCTAGTTCATCATCCCATAATTTTTCACACAAATTATGCCTACCGAAATTACATGGAAAAAAGTGTACCAAAATTTCTTTTTAGGAAACACGCGCATCAACCTATTTCGAAAAATTGAAATGAAAAAAAAAAAATTGAGAGGAAATCGAATCTATCTAATGTAATCGAAAGAGCCCGGAATAAGCTCCAAAAATAAACTATTATAATTTTGAAAATAAATATTATAACTAGAAATAACTTGTGAACTACAAATTTTCAAATGCTTGCCATTAGTTTCTTTTCTTATTGTGGTTCCGCGTTCGCGAATTCACTACACATCACACCAAAGTGAGGACAACATTTGATTTTTCTTTGTAATTGTAAAATTCGGAACAATCTGTGACATTGACGTGGAGGGTTCCGTAGAAAAATTTCTGCCAAAATAAATGAGGGTCGCGTCGGCATGACCAAAACGCATGTGTGCATGCGCGAGTTTTTATTATCACGATATCAGATAATAAATGCTAAAGAAAACTGAGTTGTCTGAGTTGAGTGGTGTTGAAATGTTGAGTTTACCTGTGTCCAGATGTGTTTGGTCTTATTGACGTTCGTTTACTTCGACAGAAATTGTTCTTGTAGCTAACTGTTCGAAAGCTCAGTCCCTTATCTGTATGTAATTGTACTCCCAAGGAACACATTAAGTGAATCTTCAAATAGCGTCATATCTTTATGCAGTTGTTAGACAAAATCTGAGCTATCTGAGCTACTGGTCTTCTTCGGCTTCAGTTCACCCATCTTAATTATATGAAATACATGTTTGATTATTTTTGAGCGATAAAGTGGAAGAGATGTTATATTCTTTGAATTTTGGAATCTTCTTACGCGGATTTTTTTTTTTTTTAAATTACTGAAATATCATTTTTTTTTATATTTTCTGAATTCTTTGAATTTTTAAAATAGGTAATAAGTTGGAAGGTATCTAGTTGCATATCTACGTTCAGATTTTTGAGTTTGATTTAATGCTGCGTCTCTAGGGTTTTAGTGTCGATAATTTGCTAGAAAATAAAAAGGCCCCTCGTTTATATATTTTGTAGATGATATACTAGATGCTTGTTACCTAGACCAACCTACTATGTACTTACTCGTACTACCTACTTTATAGCGTGATGTGGTATCTGTATACGCGTAATGTTTAACACGTACTCGAATATACTTGTGTGTATTACGTGTGTAAGAATTACGTCATAAGAATTTCAAGATGACCGCAAAAAAGACGATTACAAAAAGGAACTAAAATTACGATTACGACGAGTATTATCGTATTTCGTATGGCCATCTAATTCGTCGTCATCGATGCCAGATAACGCTCAATCATTCTTCAAGGACGTCGTTCAATTAAACGCGAAAAATAAAATGAAAACTAAAATTAAAATCAAACATACGCTCGTTTGTGCCCGTTTACTCAACTAAATCATCGAGCATTATGACTTTATGAGTGGTTGTAGTGTAAGTGCGGTGTTTTTTGCTAGTATTCGTATCTACTCCTACATATCTACGTTAATTTTTTTGATACATTATACTCACTTGTAATTAGGTGCTTAAGTATTAATTGTAGATATTAGGTACATATTAATTTCTCTGTTTGCAAAGTGGGTAAATTACGTTGTGATACGTGTGCCATTCGATGAAAAATTTTTTCAAAAATTCCATTTCAATGTTTCTTTTTCGTTTTCTATTATTTACTGTTCGTTGATTTGTTGTGAATTTGTTCGCTTTATATGGGCAGAAGCGAACCTATGGTGTTCGAAATACGATTACCCAACTAGTGTAGTGGGATTGCATTAGGTAAACAAAAATAAAACACCAATTATTTGCAGATGTTGAGGTGATCGACAGACGTGTTGAAGAGTGCAGAGGCAAACTTCCGTCGAAAGTCCTTGCTGCTAAAATACGTATATAATACACAATCTATATGTCTGAAATGTTCTGGCTTTAGTCGTAGTCCGTATGCTGTACGCGTACGCTTGCGCGCTACCCTCGCCATTATTGTCGACATTAATGGTTTATTTGAAAAAAGAAAAAAAAAAAAGACGAAACATCACCAACACCAATATTATGTTTATTGATTATTTGTTATTGCCGCCATATAAAGAAATCAGATAATCTCCGTTTTTAGCGCTTTAAATCGAGTCCGCAAAAAAAATTAGCTTTTCACTTCTGACTATCGCTGTTGTTATGTTTGTTCGAACGCTTTATGGTAGTTTGCTTCGACTAAATGAAAATTCCTGGTTAAAAAAAATGTTGGTGATAAGATGTGGCATGATAGGTGAGAATATAAGATGGATTTTCTCAAAACATATGACACCGTTTGATGGTCGTGAACGTGAAATTGTTTAGTACGGTGTACGGTAGGATGCTATTAAAAAACAATGAATAAATGAGTACATTTACAAATTGCAACGAGTGTGCGTTTGTACTTACAATTAGCTTATTCGCCATGGCTGTAGTCTATACAGTATGATCTTGCGTGGTCATCGAATCGAACCTGTGTAGTGTATAGCTATGTACTTGTACCAGTTGCGTACTGTACACTGTACGGCAGGTACACTATACATTATACAGTACCTGCCCGAGTGAGTGTACTGATATGCTCGTCCTTCGAACTAAGCTCGACAATTTGCGTTGATATTGCTGTATGTATGTAGAGTATACCGTATACGATTACAATAAGCGCATATATTCGATGTGTGTGTAATATGAAGTATACTACGAGTATAGTATGTAGATGTACCTAGTTTGTGAGCGAAGTATTTATGAATTGTAGCAAAAACAATACGTTCGTTGCAAACGCGATCGTAAATTACGAGTGTAAAATCGTTTAATATACGCTTATGAAGTTTATTATTTTCATTAGCACATTCCTACTCGTATTTTCGTACTCGTATTTCGTATACTTACAGAGGCTGCTATAGGTAGCAAAAGTAGTCGACGAATTGGCTGGATAAAATTTGTACTCGAGTACGTTGAATGGACCGAAAGAAAGCGAATACCCACAGTCCCACGATAAAAGCGAAGTTCACGTCGGTGTCGTCGAACGCCTACATTGTCAAGAATTTCTGCTTATTTACTGGCTCGACTGTAGCCTATTTTTCCGCCTTCTAAAGAAGGGTTGAAAGGGTGAAGACTGAAGAGTAATCGTCAAAATGTACGTCATTGCGAGGGCGTACGAAGTGAAACGACGAAAGCGTATTTTCGCAAAACCTCGTGATAACGTCGCGTCGCGTCGCTCTGCTTTTTTGCATGGGCGCTAGCGAAGGCGCAGCGGTTGGTAGCGGTACGGTGGATGGATATAGCGTACGTGTACGTGGGTTACTCCGAAGTGAGAAATCTAAAGCATTATTTCCATCCCGGCTTACCGCGTATACGTAGTTACGTACCTAGCTGCCTTACTACGTAAGTACACTGTACCCAGATGTAGTGTTGATATTCGCAACTAGATGGTCGATGGTCGTGGACATTTCTATTCTATTTTTTGTATTGTTTCAACTTTCGAGAGTAGGTATCTAGATTGTTTTGTTGGAAGTTTACGTGTCTATAATTATAGCATAAATAATATTTTCATCGCTGAACGCTGATACTGAAGTTTATTTCTTCAGCTTTCGGTTACCTATTTTTTTTTTCCTTAGTGTTTTCCCAGAAAGTTAGTACCTTTCTCATGAATTTTTGTCGTAGCTCACTTTCATTATGTGTTATCTATAGAGGTGATTTTTTCTATTTTTTCAAAAATTATTTTTTGATTTCCTTTATTAACTAATTTAATATTAAATAATAATTGATTAAAAATTAATTTTTTAAATTTATTTTTATCAATTAATTTAACTTTCTTTCCTCAACATTTTTTAGGATTAAGAGGTATGCCTCGACGTGAAATTCGAAAATTCTTACAGTTTCGATTTTTAAAAAGTCAGATTTTCTTTTCTTTTTTTTTTCTTTCATTTTTTACTCTGTCATTTTAAAATTTCTGTTCAATGCCGCTGTGACCATTTCGATTTTGTTAAATTTTGACTGTTTTTTTTCTTCGTTTGGGTGTACAAATGGACTTAAATTTTTTACACAAATAAAATAATTGATGTTGAAAATTTATTGAACAAATACAATAGAAGGATGGAGTGGAGATGTTGCTTGATGCCTTGATATAAATTATTATGGGCCAAGATTTTTTTCTTTCTAGAGAAAGAGCATGCTTGATAACGTTCTGGCTCATAACTACATACACTATGCCAAAATTGACGTATAATTATATTAATATAGGATTGCAGGTTTTCGATGATGGGTGTGATAACTGGTCGTATTTTTTACGATTTCGTTCATTTCGTACTAGGAATATACGTGAATTCAATCCGGATGGTTTGTTTCCTTCTAGGTAAAGAGTAGCTTGATGATTTTTTGTACAATAAGATATTTGTTGAATATGTTTGAACAATTCGGGCCGGGAATCGAAAGAGTTGGCCTCTAGTGGATTCTAGTGGAACCTCTGAAAAAGTGAAAATGAATAAAATTTAACATTGATTTAAATGGAAGCAATTTCGTTTTTCCAATTTTACGAGAAAATAAGGACATTTAGAGGGAAATTCATGATAACTTTTTTTTAGATGGTAGAATCTCCTTTCCAAAGATATAAACATTGTTATATCTTCATTCCAGATAACGACTGAAATTAATTGTTTATTGTACTATTAATCATTTAAAGTCAACTATTCACTTATCACTTGGCACTTTTTCTGTAATCAGTCTTTTGGGGTTGTGTTTAAGTGAATTGTGAAATAAAGATTTTTTATTCAGTATTCATATATTATCGTTATTTGCTATATAGAGTAGATGATGTGCCACTGTGATAACTCATTTTTTCAAGTTTTTATCGTTACTGGTGATGAAAACATAACAATATTTATATCATTGAATAGGAAATTTTATTCTCTAAAAGTTGAGTTGCGATAAATTCTTTTTTTAACCCTACAGTTTCACAGAAAATTTAAAAAACAAAAACGCTTCTATTTAAACCAATGTTAAATTTTGATCAGTTTTACATTTTCAAGTAAAACGACACTATAATAGCAGGAACTTGGCCAGTGTGTTGGAAAAACCAAATGTATTTTTTTTTTTTTTTTGTTGCCTTACTTGGAATTTTTTAATTTAGTACATGTGATTATAATATGCACCCAATATGCATGTATCAAAGAAATAATATTAAAGTAATTCTGAATTTATTTGTATTCCAAATTCAGCATAGGATCTACATATTATACCTAATATATGAGAAAAAATTTAAATTCCTTGTGTTCCCCACCCCCGTTCGAACTGTAAAACCGTTGAAAATTAAAGTATTTCACTTTATGAGATTCAATTCTCAATTCTATTGTAGGCTTTAAACGCGAATTGCTCCATGAAAATTTGTGTATATTTTCTTTATGAGTCAACCCCTCATCAAATTCAAGTATTTAATGTATACCTACACCTTCCTGTTTTCGGGGCAGGAGGGGAGTGGGGGCTGAAAAAAGGAAAAATTTTAAAACATCGGTCGATTCTGTATGTTTCTTCACGCTCTGTTTTGAGAAGAAATGATTTTCTGTCTATTCCACCAGTGTAACAAAAACAGAGTGTTTTTTTTTCTTGGAATTATTATCAAATTCAAATTATTATTTACTCTCCGAAATAAAAAGGGAAAAAATTAGCTTATTTTTCCTTCTTACGAAGTTACTCAAATTAATTTCTATGAGATTTGAATTTCTACCAAAAACTCGACTCAAAGAGCTATAACTCTAATATGGCGTGTGGCGTGAATATACAGGACACACCACAGTAGTTGCAATGTAGTCGTAGGTTAGAAAAGTCTGATGTATGGTGCTCAACTGCTCAACTCTGTGACCTACGTAAGGAAGAGATGTTGACATGGATTCGCAAGCTTTCTCCCCTAATGCGATGTTTTTCTCTTTATTTCGATCATCGAAAGCTTTACAGGCTGTCGAATCATCGCGATTGATGGATGATCGGGTTACCCGAAGCGTTTTAAGGTACTCGTATGTAACATACGGAACGTTGTGTCGTTCGCATTGGCATTGTTGTCGACTCGTCGTCTTCTCTTCCTACTCTTTCAGATAGGCCACGCCGCGCCGGATATGCTCGTACATATTTCGCCCTGGTAACGTATGAAAGTCTTACGCAGGTATTGAGGTGAAAGTAGTATGGTGTAGATGCTGGAGAAAGCTTTATAATGTCTTCTTTTGTGCAAATTAACGCCTACTTCGTTGGAAATAAGGGTTGGGGTGGATTATTCTTCGACGACAAGGGTAGAATTGTGATCTTCCATTTCCTTTCTTGTGGTTTCCATTCAACCCATGTAGCCTAGGTATATCGTGTAGATAGGTGAATGACATTATTTCGCGGTGAAAAACTCAAAATACGAATTTTGCTTCGTCGTGAATTTATACCTGAATGAGGCAACGCGACGCGAACGTTTCACGATTGGCGCAGAAAGAAAATACGCTCGTAAGCGCACGCCCCTTCAACCTTCTTCATCGTTAATTGCCGAGCTGTGTGTAGCAGAATTGTTTGCTTATTAGTTATTACCGTAGACGTAGTAGTGTATCGAACTAGTGATCGTTTGAAATTTTAGCCATTACGTAAGTAGTGTTTCATAAACACCTACGTTCCGCGTACTTGTATAACTTTAGACGCTGTACGATTATGAATGTACCAAGTACGAACATCAACATAACCTGATCGATGCTCGGTGATCGCGTAGCCAGTCCGTCTATGCGATCGTTATGCTTATGTGGTACGTAGCGCTCCTACTTACCGTATGCGTTTTACGCTTTCAAGTTAGCATTTGTCATCAGTTGATGTACGTGCTCGAACATCGATTTCGTATGTTTTTCTTCTTGAAATCTATATGATTTTTTTTTAGTTGAATGCGTAAAGTTTTTGAAAATGAATTTCTCTTTCGCTATGTAACAAAATTGCTAGTTACTGGCTTTAAAAAATGTAAATTTCTATTAAAAAAAAAAAAAAAAAAAAAAAAAAAAAAAAAACGGAAAAACTAGCTACGGCTAACCGTAAATAGTGAACTTCACGATAATGTTGAACAATAACTGATGTGTATGTAAAAATGCTAACAAGGAAATAAAAGTCAACTTTCTATTAGCTTTAATGGAAAATGTATAAAAACCAAAGCTGCAGAGAATAAAATTTCCTACAACTTTGTTTCTGTACATTTTTCCTTCGCGACGCTTCATTTCTGAGATATTTGAAAAAAATTGAAAAAGCTTCAAAGTACGAAAGCTCGACTGTTAGCGGACAAGGCTCTTAAGCTTCACTTCTTCTGCCTATCCTCCAAATTGAGTGCCAATCTGTCAATTTTTACTCGAATTATCATCGGAGAACGGAAATTAAGTTTAAAAGCTCAACCTTCTACGAGATTTAATGTAAAATATATGAGAACCAATCCTTTTCTACAACTTTGATGTTTTACATGTTTTCTTCACAACCTCTCGAGATATTTGCAAAAAACTAAAAAAAATCTTTGAAGTTCAAAAGCTTAACTTTCAGTGAAGGGATCGATTACAAAAACAATAGGACTCTTACACTTCGTACTATCTACCTATCTCCAAAATTTGAAGTCAATCTATCGATTTTTACTCATGCTATCGTCGGAGAATGGAAATTAAACAAAACAAAAAAAAAAACCTTAGTGAACACGCGTGTAGATTTTACTCAGAAGTAAATCCACTAAAAAGACGTAAAAATTATATTGAATTGAAATTTTAAAAACAAGAGATACATTATGCGTTGTTTAGCCTACAACGCGAAGGCTATAGCGAGACGAAGTGAGGTGGTGCGGTGATCGCTGTATACAGACGCTATACTACATGTGCACGAGTGTGTAGTAGAGATAGCCAGAGAGAATCCTTCGCAACACGTGTATTATTTTTAGAATGCTACTGAGAAATCAATCGCCATATTAATGTCATCGCACATGTATCGCTATTTTTAATCCGTTCAATCAACACGCTATGTTACCAATATCTGAATAATACGTAAGCTCTTTGAATGTGTAGGGTACTTTGTACTTGCGGCTTGGGTGTAACGTTGAGTTAAAAATGCGATGAAAAATGCAAAAGGAAAAAATTGAATTTTGCTCATCATTAAAGTCTGACAATCGCTGTTATTATGTATACGTATTATGGTCCGCCATACCTCAATGTTTCATAGCGTTGCATTCTTTTCAGTGTAACTCTGTAGGTACAACAATAAATTTATGAGCGTAATTTTGAGTAAAATTTTTTTGAGAGACGGACCCATTCGAAAGAGGATGTCTTAAGCCTTATGTACGTATTTTCATTTCTATTCTACTTTTTTTTTATTTTATTTATTTTTTTTATTTATTTAAAGTAATTCGTTACATTTTTTTACTTCTATATAATTATAACCATACAATTTTTTTTGAGGCGGTGGGGTTGGGAATTAGAACAGAGTACCAATGTTGAAATTTAAAAAATTTCATGAAAAACTTTCAAGCCAACAAATGAATAAATGCAAAATTGTCGACTATCAAGATGGAGAATACGATTCTTTTCTTTTTTTGTAATTTTGAAAAATTTCTAAAAAATGGAAATTTGATTTATTAAAAAAAGAAAAACGTAAGCAGCCATGCCGCATTACTGGAGCTGAGTTTTTAACTGGGGCTTGTTTTGATTTAGTAATAACCTTGCTTAACCGTTCATGACTACAGGTCACACCCAATACCAAGTCTGAAAACCCTTACCCTATCCTTTCCAAAAAGATTTAAGAAGTTGAATTTGGCACAAATGTAGTATTTCTTGCCATGAAATAATCATGCGAACACATATTTCTCAAATTATAACTATTTGAGGGTCCTCAAATTATCTTCAAACCTTAATAATCAGCCATTTTGGATCCATTTTGACTCAAATTTAAGTGGTTATATTCTGGTCACAAACTAATCCTACACACAAAGTTTGACCATTCTAGGCAGATTTGGTGATGAGATATGGAAGATTCATGAAATTTCCTGCAGCAATTTCCCCTCCAAAAGTCGTTTTTTGCTCCAACTCCCCTCCAATAAGCTAAAATCAAAATACAGTTTGTCACTTGGGCTCATTTTATCATATGACACAGCAATAAAAAATTTTCGACCCCTCCTGTACCCACCCCACTATTTTAGGTTGGTAACCCCGCCTTCCCCCTCCAACATCATGTATGGAAGTGAATTCGGGATATAGTATACAACTTATCCCCAATAACCATATGAATTCATATTAATTACATTTTTACCAACTTGAGGCTCCTCAAGCTCTACTCAAAATTTTGATAATCCGCCATTTTGAATCCATTTTGATCGAAATTCAAGAGGTCATATTGTGGTCACCAACTAACCTCACACACAAAATTTGACCTCTTTAACTTGATTTGGTGGGGAGATATGGAAGATTCAAGAAATTTCATGACTCAAAACTTCCTCAAAAAGCCGTTTTTTGATCTAACTCCTCTCAATATGCACTCAAGAAGCTGAAACTTGGATATGTTAGTATCCGTGACTCACTATTTCATATGAGATCAAAAACGAAAAATTTGAGCTATTTGCCTCTTCTCTAGCCCCCCTCAAAATTTGAGTGATCCGCCATTTTGAAATTTATCGAAAAAACAAAAAAACTATTTTTGCGTATTTTCAAGAAGAGTTCCTCACCAAATTTTGAGCGAATTTTATGAATACTCGCCGGCGCTACGCGTCGGGAAAAAAATATATATATATATATTATTACAAAAAGTTGGACATTTCCCAGATGATTACAAATGGTCTGAAACGCAAAGATTTGAAGACCCCACCCTCCGCCGACCTTCCCTTCCCAAATCAGGTAGGCTGTAATAGCTATCGTTTTGTTAAAAACTCGGCTAAAAAAAATTATAAACAGAAAATTGAAGGCATTCCTTTTCAAACGAACACATTTATAAAAAAATTGTGTTCAACCCTCTGCGCTCTTGAAAACGTTTTAGGTAAACCATTTCTGCGATAACTTGAGCTGAAGCAGCTTCAAGTATATTGAACTTGTGCGTACTAAACAATCGTTCGTCTTTTAACGAAATATTTTAAAATTTATCATAATTATATTTAATGAATGGATTGATTATTATAACGAACAATGAAAAAAACAAAAACAAAAACGTATCTCATGATATTTTACGGTTTTGAGTTTATAGAATAACGACGTTTTGCACTCCATTATTCATCTTATTTTCAAGATTTCCTGGGGAATTTCGCGTTTTTCTTTATTTTTCTTCATTCGCATTCGCATAAAAGAAAAAATTCGATTTAGATAAATTGACTTTTGGTTATTTAATCATTAATGATAAGTTGTAAAGACCGTATTTAAGCTGTTTCGCTCATTATTTCGTAGGTTTAATATACATACGAAGAATGTACTTATTACTATACGATATATACTCGTATGTACTTGTAATATGTGAACGAATTGTATACGCGTATATGTACGTAACGTTCAACCATCGTACGACAGCTGGCGAGCTTCTCTTTCTTCCTGTCTTGAACCAGTTCTGTTCTTGTATTCAGCCAGCGTGGTGTTAAGCTTGAAATAGAAGTGTGCAGCTACTTTGAAATTTGCTCGCCAATAATTGGCAGGTTATAATAGGAGTATGTCTGTATGTAGAGTTATCAGGTGTTCTTTTTCTCACTTGGACATTATTTTAGTGAAGTACGGTAAAATGTGCGCGAAAATAAAATGGCATTGAAGAAAAAAGAGGCTGTAATAATGAGAGAAAAAAGAAATTATGATCAGGTTAACGTTTGTAGAAAGGCGGTGTTGAGAAATTTTGCAACCTTTTCATAAGAAAGTTGCACGTAACTAGGTATGCCTTATTTTGGAAAAATTTTCGACCCTAATAAATGTATTATTCGACCCTATGGAAGAAAAACTGTTTTAGAGAATTGATGCGTTAGGGTAGTTAGCAGTTACTAGTTATATCGTTAAGGTGGATGGTATTCTTCAAATTATACGCGTGGACGTTTCAACTCGTGCCAAGTTCTAATTTCATGAAGACAGGTGCTGGAAAGGTTCATGTTCTTTATTTTCATTTTTCGGCTTCGGTATTCAATATGCTTAATATTTCATATGCTTATGTATATATTGTATATCGTCCACTAGTTATCGGTCTACAGATGGTCGCTTTTGAGCGATACACTACACGTGCTGCTGCGGTATCGTAGATGAAATTTTCGTCGTTGATTATTGATTTGTATCTAAAATATTCTTCTTGTACGGCGTCAGCGATGAAAATTCGTATTTTTCTTTCGATACTAACTTGAGGCATGGACGAAATTATATTTGAGAAGATCGCAAACATGAAGTGTGCAGTGGCGTTTTTCGCAATTACACAATAGTCAGACCAACTTAGATACTCGTAAAATAGCCGCGGCTAAGAGTGTTTGACTTGGCGTGGCATCATTAGTTAGACGTGTAATACGAAGCACGCAGCAAGTACACCAATTTTGTAATGGTCATTTTAAAAAAGAACCGTCGCGAAATGTGTTTTATGTACGTATGTAGGAATTATTCTTACAGGTTTTTACCGACGATCGCTATTTCAATTTGCATATAATGGGATTTTTTTTTTCTTTTTTCAACTCACCATTTCCTGTTTTCCTTCGACATCGATAACGATTATAAAGACGACGGAGATTACGATAACGTTGACGATGAGGTATTAAATGTCGCATTACCATTTTACCAACTTATGGGAACTTTCACTCGAATACGCCATTGATATTTAAGGACGGGTACGAGTGAGGTGTGATTCTATTTTTTTTTTCACTCTTTTCGTTTTTGATAATGAATGTAGTAATCACGTCCGCCTAAGGTTACTGTATACTCGTAGTTTTTTCTTATCGAGTGAATACTTTTGACTTTCGACTAATGCATTATGTATATGCGAGTAATTATTTTATTTTATTTGCATTTCTTTGCTAGTTTGGCAACACCAATTGTTGCGATTGCCTATAATGACCTTTCGTGGAATGTAAAGTGGATGACGAAGCGATATGGCGAAAGCGCATTAAAGTGATTTGCTGTCTTCGCTCGTGCAGGCATAAAAAATGAAATTGGACGAGAAGGGTTGAACGAAGTCCCAGACGTTAGTGAGTCGATATGCGCTAGATAGGAGCGTTGTGCCATCCAACAACCACGAGAAAATCGCCAACTTATCGTTGATTTTCTGTTTGATGGTATAGGGAAAGCGGAAATCGCTTTATTGTTGGTGAAAATTTACGACGCGGCGCGATATAGAATACGTTTATTTAGTGTTTTCACGTTTGCTGTATCTATTACCTGAATATAATGATTTGCAGGGCGCGGGCTGAAAATAAATAGTACATGGTCGAAGCAGGCACATGTAATAGGGTCATTACTCGTATATACTCGTACATTATTCTTACACAGTACGAACGAAGCTCTCTTATTTCTCTCTATACATTCATTCGTTAATGATTCGTTCAAACGCTTTGCTCTTCGACATACTCCTCATATAGTTACCGTCACTGAAACGTTCGTTTCTACGCACGTTCCTGATGTTGCAACTTGCGAGTGCTTTAATTCGAGTCGGCAGTTCACGAAACCGAAGCATTCATGGATTGGTGATGATAACTAACAAGATATCGGTACTTTTTCCTTTAATGGGTTCAAATTTTTATCTGTGTGGCAGTAAAAATATTACTCCTCGAAGTACCAGTGTGTAAGCGGGAGTTATTTATACTAGGATATAGGTACCGTAGGTTACAATAATTTCTATTTGTTTAATTTTTCTCGATTTTAATCGAATGATGGTACGTGTTGTACCATTAATAAACTGCTCTTGGTTTGCGGTTTCATTAGTGGTACACTTGTTCTACATTTAGTAATTTATTAACTGTGTCGATTTCCGTTCCGTGTATTGTAAGACATCCATGAATATCGAATAGAGAAAGAGCCACAGCGCTTCTGCAGAAAGTGGATAGGTAATATTTGTGGCTGTGAAGGTTGAAGATAGCGCCAGCGCCCTCTGCTGTAATAAAAACCTGTTGATCGACTCTCGTATTATATGCACATATTTTGCCTGATTTTGAACTTTCATCATACCTTTCACCTTTCATCCTTGTAAAATAGATTCGAAATTGGGGAAATATCTTTTGACTTTTTCTTTTTCCTTATTCAGATTTACCTATCGTCCAGTTTCTTCATTTCAATTTTCTTTTCTACGCTTTGGCCTCAAAGGGAAGGTCTGTTGGTGAAAATTTGTTTTTGAACTCAAGTGCGAAAAGCTTGTTACTTGTATGCAAAATTTTACTGCAAATTTTAACCTCTTCTTCATGCGGGTGAATGTTCCGAAGGATATAAAATGGTAATTTTAACCCTTAATTGGCACACATGGGTGAATTTCACCCATCGGTAATACAAACTCGCTGCGCTCCGGCGTAACCGGCTGCTCATCCCTGTGCACCCTTCATAGTTGAACGTTGCCACAATTTCTTCAATTTGGGAATCTGTATTAGTTGCATACATCAATTTTTGAAGGGGCAGATTTACTTCTGAATTTTTATGTAAATTATTCATTGCATTTTTCGGGTCGCAAAAATTGAAAATAAAACCATGCTATGTTGTAGTTCGAACGATTTGCAAGAAAAAAACATAGAAGAACAAATTGCCTATCTTCAATATTGAAGGAGCTAGAAATTTTCGAAAATTGTTCTATTCTATCCTATGTATGCTGCCCCTTCAATTTTGATATTATGCAATTTTTTTGTAATGAAATTCTGCATTTCAGCGAGCACAATAACATATTATATTTCAATTTATCGAGTGACTCGGCACAATTTTTATTTTCTAATTTAAATTACTTTTATGTGTGCCATTAGAGGGTTAAGGCGAGATTTATAAACGATATTTTTCCCCTTGCTTGAAGTGATGAAAAACGTATACGATTTTGAGTAAATACTGAAATGCGGGTAAATGTTTCTGAAAATTTAATGTTAATCAATTCTCGTAGTTCGAAAGAGTGAAACCAATCATCCCTGAGTAGAAACTGCCCATTGCGAACTTGGAGTGGGATGTCAGTGGACACGTGCAATGTACAATTTTATGTATGATCGTTTCTTCGAGCATATCTCGCTCTTGGCTCACTCTCATATCTTGTATATACGTATTATGACCATGCGCGATTATAGAAAAACGTGAATTCGATTTGCTCGTGTAATTGTCGATTGTTGGGCATTTCCGGAAGAGACATTTGTCGAACCTCGAACGAATTGCATAGTGGTGTCGCTGTCGCGTCGTGTTGCCGGTTGTTGGATGCGCCGCGCCACCTCCAAACAGTGTAGTGGTGGCCTTACGAACGGATGCTCTTCGTGGCTGGGAAACCTACGTTCTACGATCGAGAAGGGGTGAAGCGTGCGTAAGTCATTTCCTCTTTTTCGCCATGCGCTCTATCATCGAGTCGGGTCTTCGATTATCGTGGCTATAGTTGCTTTTCGAAGGCGAAGATAAGCAGGTGATTTAAACACCTGACTTAGTAATTATTAGCGATAGGGTTTATTTATTTTTACGTTCGTCGGTTCGTTCACCAACTCCTTTGCAATGTGATTGCCGTATGGGCGAATGGATGTGTGGCGCGACATCAGTTTTTTAAGCGCGTTGTTTTGAAGTTGAAACATGAATTTTCGAATTGAATGCACACAACTAGAAACAAAAATCCTTTCGAAATTATCAAGTTGCATTCTAAATGTATAATCGTATAATTATAATATGTAAAAGTAAAAGTTCTCAGATCATTAATCAGTGTTATCGTAGAGAAATCTAAAAGGCCATTACTTATCGATTATTCGAAGTGAATTTATTCATTCATATTCATTTATTTATTCACTTACTTTTGAAAGACGTATTATAGTTCAGGCAAATTCGATTCCAAAAAGGCATAAAGTAGAAAATTTAGCGAACAACGTGGAAGTGGTCTTGAAATGTTTCGAATGATTACTTGACCTACAGAAAAGACAGGACTGGGCAAACCGTGCCCTAAATTGAAAACAGAAAAAAAAAAACTATATTAATCGAACCGGAAAATCGTAAAACCAAAATAAAAACCAAAACTGAAATCCATAAATATTTATCGTTTCGGTTTCGGTTACGGTTTTCCGAGCACTGATTTAACCACTTTTATGTACCTATTTTGAAATTTTGAATTTCAAATACATTATTTCACAACTATAAATATCATTTTTACCAAAATAGAATAGGAGAAACCGAAAATAGAAACGAAAACTGTCATAAAACTGTTTTCCCATCCCTAGAAAAGAAATTGCTAATATTTCTCACAATGCTTCTTCTTTATAAGGCCAGTATCTCGCGAAGTGAACTCCTACCACAAAAATAGTATGGGTAAAAATATTTTACTCCGAATTCTTCACGAGTTTGCTCATTAGGCGTTTTTTGCCAGCTGTGATAGAAATTTCGAAATGTTTGCTTCAAATTCTAGCCTTTTTTGCGTTTCTTCAAAATCTTTGAACTTCGTGCAGCCAGTTGATCATTTTAATACTTTTTTACGGGCTTTTTAGGTAGTAACTCTTCCTATAAGAATAGCAACGTTTTTTTTTTATTTTTTTTTTAAATTCCTACCATATATTTTGTCCACCCCCGTCCGACTTTGAAAGTAAGAACACGGGTTCTCTATTGAGAAAATTACGTTTTTGCTCCCAGTATTTTATGAGGGTTAATATTGATGCTGAAAATTGAAATTTTCAACCTCCAAGTCCGACTATCTCTTTTCCTCGAATCCAGTGGTTCCCACAAATTTACATTTCATGCCAACATTTCTGTTTTTATATTCTCGTGAAAATGCCCAAAAATATCGAAGAAGAAAATTAATTTTTCATGTCAACCAACTCGAAGACTTTTAACTTTCACCCTTTTTCAGGGGTTCTCAGTGTTTTCGATCGTCATTCACTCGTTCGTTTTTCAAGACTATTGGGTGACAAAGTATTGTACTTACAGACACATAGAGGTGTAACGTATGTAAATGATGGTAATTCTTGAGATTTGGATAAATTTGAATTATAATAAAGTTCAAAATTTTGCCGTTTTCAACAGTTGAAACAAAAATTAAAAATTGGAATTACGAATTTATTACGCGTATGCGGATAATACACCATATCAGCATTTCATCGACATCGCGACGCAGCTGAGGCAAAGCGATAAATACGTTGCGCGCTGCGTCGGAACATGCAAAACGAAGTAAACAAATGAGTAAGAAATAAAATAACAATACAAACGTCGCGTCGGCGGCTCTGTTCGGCAACACCGCAGGCTTCGAAGACGCACGATACAGAATTACAAAATAATATTCCGTATAGTCCGTCACAAGAGGTACGGAAGGTAGTCCCTCACCTGATCAGGCCGCGTTAACTCGAGTGTGGTGATCGTCGCGTCGCCGGTAAATGACCAGCGCGGGCAAACACTGAAATGTTCACCAAAGAGATCCGGTTTACTACCTGGTACCCAACAACACACGCACTCATTACCTTTTCAATGATGATACCGTAGGTATAAAAAGCGCCTCTTACACGTTAATCGACACAGCTCATCGAGATAGCTATAGGTGAGGTGTGCACTGTGCACTTCGAGTCTTCCGTCTTCGAGCGTTTATTTATTTATTTGCTTGTTCGTGTGTTGTTGGTTTAGTGTGTGTGTATGTGGGGCGCATTTTCATGTTGTACAAATTGTATATAATTTGTTACGAGTTTTCTTTTTCTCGTCGCATGGGAGGATATTTCGAATGACAATTTTTGGAGAGCTTACGTGTAAATTCTTCGCAATACTTGGTAGCTTTTTAATCACACTTGTAAAAGTCGCCCCATATTTGTATATTATAGAGTACGCAGTACGTCTACCTACATCTACATACATACTGGTATAGACAGAGGTACACAAATCTCGCCGTATACATAGTTACATACTACGCTTATATCTTATTCGTATTGTTCATCGTTCCTTTTTCCTTTCTGCTTCTGTGTTGTGTATGGTATAAGAACTAATAATGACTGTGGTAGTGTTGTTGTCGGTTGTTGTGGCTGTTGAATCTTGCTATAGGTAGATACTACATAGATAGCAGACACATAGATACATACAGACTGTACCGTACACCTTATAGCGTACAGCATCCTATATACATATTACGTACTATATGCCAGAGTTGGGCATCACTCTGAGCGCGCTCGGAATACGCTCTTTGAAGAGCGAAAAAGAGCGGAATAATAAATCGCTCGCGAACAAACGAATGAGTCCCCCATTCTTCAGATTCTTCGTTCTCTTTCTCCAGTAATGAGAAAAATGACGTAAAATGATAAATAGGGATCTAAATAGGTAATATGTACTCGATCATTATTGGTTGAAGTGATAAGCAAAAACAACATAAAGAATTCGCTCAGAATTTCACTCAGAATGCTGAAGAATGAACTCTTCTCCACTCCGAGCGAAAAGTGAGCGGAACATCTCGTTCTTTCGCTCTTGAGCCACTCTGCCCAACTCTGCTATATGCAATATTCATATTGTATACTATTTAGGTACATAGTTAGGCAATAGGCATCTCAGTCCAACATCTTATCGACTCGCGCGTAATTCAGCTAGCATTGTACAAATGATATATGTAGAATCTATTAGTAAATGTGCATGCATACGTATTTTGCATGTTATATATATTTCCTACATATTTACTATTTACTTTATTAAATAAAATTCCTTACACGTTATTTGAAGACTTCTTTCGATTTGACCAACGTGTACGACTGTACAGTATACTGCAGTATACCCTGTATTATTATACAGTATACACACTACACAATTACACACCTTTTGGTATGATGTACATTCGAATCATGTAAATCTGCTCGATAATCGCACAGATTACTGGTTCGGTAAAAAAAATATATTTACCTATTATACGTAATTATACTGTGTTACGTGTGATACATATTATTGTAGTGGACAAATGGAAAGGCGTATCGCGTACAAACTGGTACATACATATGTGTACCTATTGCGTACGTGATATGTGTACTGTGAGCATATGTATCTATATGTAAAGCGAACTAGCTATGTAGTTGTTTCAAGTTCTCATTCGGGTAAGACATTACTCAAATACTCGAGGAATTCGTTTATTACAGTGATACCGCCGATTAGCGTGTTCAACTTTACATCAGCACGCAATTAAAACCATACCAGTACGCCTATACGTAATGTGGCTACACTGAATAGTGGGAAAATTGAGGACCCTCGAGTCTCGACTTGGAGGTTAAATATAGATCGACGCTAAATATTTTTCTACTGCCGCCGTGATAAACGTCTATTCATTTGGAATGCGAAAAGGTCGTTGATCGAATTGATTATTACAACGTTGGGTTCTTATTTTAGTTTCAAGCCAACGCTTTGCATTCGGCGTTGTACACAAAAAATGAAACAAAACGTGATGACGAAAAAAAAAAATAATAATAATAATAAAAATACATAAATAAAAAACACCATCGTACAGTTTGCCTGTGTGACCGTACGTACTGGTTGTTTGTATTTTCTAAAAGAAACGCAAATATTTTGTAAATATGCCGCACTGTGAGCGAACTGCGAACCTATCGTTTCATCAGTCTAATAACGCTACAAATTAATCGATAAAACTATACGTATGTAGTATGCACCATGTAACTTCTACACAGCCACTGACTGGTACTGATATTTTGTCTCTTTACGTTAACATTACTCTAATTTTATTTGTATTCCAAGTTTTTGCAACTTTATATAATGTTAACAACGCGTAAGAGTCTAGGTATTTGTTGGGACGAGAATTTGGAATTTGAAACAAAGTTGAGTTGTTGGATCGCTGGGCTATTGGCAAGTTGAGATGTAACGAGTACAATTTTCATTTTATTTTTTTAATGGCAAGGCATGGTGATTGTCCGTATGGCAATATTCTGGTATTTACATAATTCGTCTCATCTCCCCTTCCCCGAACCCTTACCGTGTAACGCCTTAATCCGTTTTCCCCTTCATTTTCGCACGCAAATTATTAATTTTTGCGAGCTGCCTATTCAATTAGGAAGATGTACTCGTATTTTTTGTGTGCTTTTAGATAGGTGAGTGCGAATATTGTATGCGCGTACAAAACTACAAATATGTTGCTCTCGTGTTATCGAACAATAAAAACTTGATGCTTGGAATTATTCATCAGTCATCTCACAAAGCGAGAAAATACTGGAATAATAGTCGACTCGAGGATACTCGACATTGGACAGGTATTAAATTTTTACTACATAGGCACTTGTGTAATCGACCGAAGGCCTAATTGGAAGAGGGGAGAAAGTTGGTAATTGTAAAATGGTCGCAATTTGGCTGCTATTTAATATTTATCACTCCTTTGTAGAGTAATTCGCGCGTGTTCGTTATTCTTCATACGTAAACGAGAGCCATCCAGGAATTACGCGTCCGAGTAGATTGTTGCCCACCTTCTGTCGAATGTGGTCGTCCTCCGAGGTGTGCGACACCGGTAACAACTGGTAGAAACAGGTTAACCCATCGCGCGACTTCTCTTCTTACCTTCGATTCTCTCGTGCCCCAAACCTCCTCGCTCCTTCCCTTCGCGGTTGCATTCTACATGCAGAATGAACTGATCCCTATTGTTCAATGGCCTTTTGTCATATATCGTGGGTTTTTCTCATTCTTGATCTTCTTCTACAGTTCTACTCTGGTATTCCGAATAAATGTACGTTTTTGATGGCGCTGCGAGCGTTCGTATGGCGATGTGTTTCCTAAACGCTTCGTGTTGGTGGTTCTGTATGACTGTATAGCATACACCGTGATGGTTGTTTCGCCCACGAACAGATGCTGATCTAGTTCGAGATTTTTTTGAATTTAATTACGTATGTACACATTTAAGCCACCAATGAAAAGGAAAAAGAGTACGAAAAATTTACTATCACACCCAGAGCTGGCATGCTTCTCATTTACGTTGCACCGGGAGAAAATTTAATTTTTCAGTATTACGGAAGAGCTCACGATGAACGTAGAAATGGCATCATCGCCCCGCGTTGCGTTTCTATTTTGCGAGAAGAGTCAGCGAGGTGGCCCTTTTTCGATTTTGATATCGCGCTTGTCGGCACTTCTACGCGCAAAACACTCCAGTTAAAAAGTGAAGAGAATTAAATTTGAAATGAATTAGGTGGTAGCAGTTTCTCGTAACGTAGTTTGGTATGGAGAATGCTTAGGAATGGTGCAATTTGCTTTCTCGCGTGTACACAGACTACTATTGATCGTTAATAAAGAAACTTGAACGACATGATGGCGGAATTCAAATTTATATTACGAAATCAATTAGCACGCATTTTTTCAACGAATCCTGTACTTTTCGAGCAAAATGTTACAAAAGTACATATATTATATGGTATATATATTTTTTAAATATTTTGCTTGTGGGTCTCCTCTCAGGTGAAAAATACCTCGGCTACAAAATGAAGAATGTCGAATTTTTCATAAATTGAATAGTGTCATTGGGTGGGTGGGGGGAGGGGTTGTCAAAGGGATGAAATTCGCTTTTTTGCCTTTATTCTTTACGCCATTCGTCGAAACTGGTATTTAAAAAGAAAAACTTTTCAACTATATCAGTCATTTGCAGTAATCTTGGAGTGCCTCGCCATTTAGGGTGGAGATGGGGAAAGGTAAAAAATTCTAACTGAGTTCATATCGAAAGGAGGAAAAATTTTCATCTATTCAGGAACTAAATGTGAAAGCGTGATGAAAGTATGCATTTCTGATATGTTTTCAAAAAATGTTTCTTAATTTAAGTTGAAGCATTGTCAATTGTGGCACTTGGAGAAAATTTGGTAAGACCTTTTTTTGAACGGAATTTTATGCGGAGCATTTTATCATCGAGCTATCTTTTCACTAAAATGTGTTACTTATGCTAGAAATTAAAAATTGAATTGATTTTTAAAAACGTCGATCTCAACAAAAGACCACCTGATGTCTTCAGCATTTTCCGGAAGAAAAACCTCTGATTACAGTCACGTCGGTAATGATTCGGTAATTTATCCAAAGCTTGAGTAAATCGGTGCAAGGTACGATAAAGCATCAAAAAAAGTTGTAAAGTTGAATCAGCGAGAAGGGAAGCGGCGCGGCGCAAATGTCATCATTCTACAATTTGAAGCATTTCAAGAAAAGTACATCGTTTGCCGTTTACGTCGTTGTTTGTAATAATTATTATTTTGTAAAACAACGGAGAACTGAACGGAACGGAATGACGAACGGCCACGGCGTAGAGTATGCTGGTTGCGTGGTTGTGATATACGGTCGCTAGGTGGCAGTCAAAGCGTGAAACAGATATAATTTCATCGGCGACGGCGTCGACCCTCCCGTGTACCCATTATCGTTGGTTGGTAATTTTGGTATAATGGTCGGCGGGGAGCAGATGTTGGTGCGCAGTCACCCTCTTCTCTTGCTCAGTCTTTACTTTTCACGTATATTAGCCGGGTATCGGACGCGATCGGCCGTCGTCGCCGCGCTTCGGCAAGGACATCGACCAGATTCTATAGTCGAAGAACTGTTTACACGGTTCAGGCTCGGTTCGTAATCGGTAATTTCGGTATTTTACTCGTATAATGGTCGTAGCTGTTGCTGCAGCTGCATAAGCAATGGAAAATGGACATATACGTAGGCGGCGGGTAGTACACGCTATACGATGTATAAAGTACGCACGGTACTTCCGCATTTCGAAATTGAAGATGACTCGAGTTAGATGCGTGGTTACTAAGTCATACGGTGTTATTTCTTCGGCAATGTACAATCATGAATCATCGTAAGATTCTAAAGGATGCCATATAGTACACATATCTTGCATCTTGCAACTTTCTGGTTGAATGAAATTCATTTTGTCTACGTACTGTACGTGTATTCGTATAGGAATTAGGAATACCAAAACGACATTATGACAACTTGGTATAATTTTTGAAAATGATTCCGTGTGAGCTGGATTTTTGAACTTTTAGTGGGTAATACCGAGATCGATGAAATAATTTATTTGAAAACGCGACTTTACAAGAACGTTTCTACAGTTAAACGAGTTCTTAACATTATAGATGATTAGATGCGAATGCGATGAACGCGTAACTTATACGTACATATGACTCGCGAAATGGTGTGAAATCGTAACTTGAAAAAAATCTCACCTTCGTTCTGCATTGAATAAACACTGTGCGACATGACGCGCTAGTTGCTTGTAAAAAGCGCTTAAATCGCAGCAAAGTAAAATATGGACATGAGAGAATATTCCATTGAAAGAGAGGGGACAGAATACGATTCCAGGTATCGATGTAGTATTCTGTGTTCTGTGTTCTGTGCATGTTACTGTGTGTAGAACTGTAGAGTGTGGAGTATAGTGCGCCTGTATACCGTATACGTATAAGTAGCGTGTAGAAGAGGGCGATGGAAGGCGATGATCGGTCACGGTAATTGAACCCGAGTATCCGATGTTAAGACAAATTCCTAACCACTTGGCGGGCGCCTTGTTATCGCATACCGCTAGCTGGCTAGCTTTACCATTACCATTACCAATAATCGGTCGTTCTTTATTCGCCTACACACGTAGCGCGTCATCCAATTAAAATCATTCTGTTTGTGAAAACCATGTTTGTCTGTTTTGGCGTATTTTCTTGGACTTATGGCCTTCTGTACACTTCATTCGGTGTTTGTGGCTACTGGCTATAGTTTATCAATTTGCGAACTATTCTTCTCATAATTCCTCATTTGTGCGAGATGGTGAACGACTCGGCGACTCGCAAGACATTTGTTATGGTATTATTTTGGATGGCTGTTACAATTGTACAATAATCAATCGCATATGCTTATATGCTTTCGTGACTTATTTTTATTCCGGCCCAGAATACTTAGGGGAGGACAAATGGAAACAGTGCCCCTCTTCAAGACATTTCTTTGCCCCCTTTGGGCTTTTTCGTGTTGAAAGGAAAATTCGCACGAAAAATTCCGAATTTTTCCTGATTGTACATTGTAAGCAGTGTTAATCCTGCGATGATACTCTATCAAAACGTTGAACAATTACGTAGTTTGTATCATTGTAATGTAATGTACAATGTGCAATAATGTGTTATACCGGGCATACAAATTATCATATTTTAAAGCAGTGATACCAGTTAGTAAAAAAGTAATTTTTGTGGAAAAAAAATTTTTGTCGTAAAAACTAACCTATCTTTACACATTTGATAGGAAATATGCTATCAAGATCCTTTTCACAACGAAAGAACAATTTTTTTTTTTAAATTTATTATTATGGCTAAAGAAAAAATTATTTTCAAATAACGTTCAGTCACCCCCGACCCCCGTTCCCCTCCACACACACATAGGGGAAAAATTCAACGCATATCGTATTTTGTTTCTAAAGCGAAATGGTTCTGTCACACTAACGTTGTAAAGTGTCGAGTACTGTGTATTGCCTACAGAGCACCTTGAAATCGAAGGTGATGAAATTTACAAAAGCAAACAGCTGTTTAGAACCCTTAAATTTCGAAAGATTATCAATTGAAAATATTTTAATTCTTCAGACGATAAAATGTTCCTTGGAAATGCAAAAAATTTCACATTACATATTTAATTTTTTTTTCGAATTTTCAATGTTTTTTGTTGTAGTTCCTCTAAATTATATATATGAGTAGAAGGGGTTTTAAAAATTATTTTCGGAACATATGTTTTACACTTCTGCAGTTAAGGTGATGTGGGCGGGGGGCGGGGAGAAATTTATGAATGTGCCTCAGAACATAATTTAAGATGATGAAAAATTTTTTTTTTGTAATAGTAATTCATAGCAGTTAGAGTGGTCATATTCCATTAATGTTTAAAAACTTTAATTTTTTTCAGATTTTAAGAAATCTATATATTGGTATTAATTTGCACGACACGATGACTGTTGTAATAGAAGAATTACACGATTTAGCAATATCTAAATATTCATGAAACTGAGCTCATGGGTGGGTTCTGATGCTCAAAACCAACCCTTGACTATGGCTCTAGAATTAGAATTTCCTTCACGTTTTCAGGAGATCGTTTCGCAGCTATAGGCACTTCTTCCTTCTCATTGCACTTTTGAAAAATACGAAATTCAGTCCATGAAATGCCCCCTCAGAATTTTGTTTCTCCGTCTCTCCCTCTCCCAGTAAAGATGGTGCGTTACGGCTTTGTTCTTATTTCTCTTCGATTCTTGGAATAGATCTCGAAATCTCATCCATAGTTATCTCTGACTCGACTGAATCTCGTCTTCTCATTCATTTTCAACTTTTTCTTGACCTGATAGTCACGCTGGAACTCTTTTAAATGTCGACTTCACGAAGATTTCAGGAGACTGGAGATGTAGATGATGTAAAATACTAGCGTTAGAAGGTGCTAAAAATTTGGATTCTCGAAAAAGATGGGTAGGATAAATAACGACCTTGAAATGATTACACAAAAGACAGTTCAACCTGGAAAATATCTAGAATGTTCGTCTTGCTTCTTTTTTTTCTTGTTTCTTTGCTCGCAAAGTATTCAGGGGTTTTGCTTGAAGAAGAGAATGCGGTGAGTAAGTGATTTTTACCGCTCGTCGCGGAATGATAGTTCACAGTATGGCTTGGGAGTGAAGAGAGATTGTCTAATTGATGGTACTAAATGAGTGGCTTAAATTTTAGTTTTTACTAAAAAAAAAAAAAACGACAAAACTACCGAATTCGCAGCCAGTCGTCCAGTTTATGCGCGCAGTTGCGAAATGTTTACACGTAGCTTCGATGCTCCATTCTCTCCGCTGTGTACGAAGCTACGCGGTATGTGTTCGATTCTCCAAATATTGGTACGGTCTAACCAATGTTGGGTCTATAGGAGTGAAACACATGAATGGAATTGTTTCGCTTCCAGGCATCTCTACCGTGTCCCTTTCACGGTGAGTAATTTCATTCTGACCCCGACAAGCCATCATTTGAACGTGAACCTTCAGTGTTCAGACTGAGAGCTGCATTACTACAACTACAACTACGACTACAGTGCTCCAGTTCGAGTGTACTGTACACTATGCAGCATAACATAGTACTTCTGTTGCTATATTCGTTAATTTATATTTATAAATTGTCGCTCATAGTTCTGGAATTGTGAAAAAAGATGAAATAAACATTTTAGTAATTGCTAATGAATGGCAAAACTGAACAAATTATTGCTAATTTGATGTAGGTAGTAGGTACTCGGTAAAGGGAGCACGTAAAAAAAAAACAAAGCATGCGGAGGAGCATTCACACTGTACAGTGCCCAATATTTTGTAATCTCTGTCGAATTGAAGTAGAAATTGTTCTGAAATAAATGTTTAGAATGTCTTGAAATTTACCAAAATCAGAAGACTAACGTTGTATCAGGTTTGGAAGGTATCTCCATCGGGTTTGAGGGTGAAAAATTGTTGCGGCTTAATGTTTTCATTAAATATCACAAATTGACTCATTGTAAAGATTTTAAAAAAGGACGCCGCGCGGCGTGGCGCGGCGCCATACTATAGAAAAACTTGCTTAACGCAAACACCGAAGGCGGTTAAACTGCGAATTAATATCGTCCGAAGCGTATCGTATCGGTGGTGGAAAAAGGTCAAAATTAAATCGCCAGAGAAGAGTTGGGATGGTTAATTAGTCAGACGTTCGCGTAGTGACGTACGTTTTGAGGAGGCGTACGTAGCGTTGCGCGGCAGCGAAAATGGATAAAAAGGTATTTAGGACAAGGAGACAAGGTACGAAGAAAGCGAAGAGCGGACGGGTTGAGAAGGGTAGCCCTTTTCGCATTGATAAAGGAATAAAACATATCGCTGGTAATTTATACGAAATTGCGCCGCGACGCGCCGTTTCGTTAATAAAAAATGTCGTCAGAGCGCGTTTGTTTTTCCAGCGATTCAGTCGCGTCGACTCTTTGGCCTTTTGTATGGTTGATAATTCGCTCGCAGCTAGAGCTACGTAGTACGCGCTGGCACCGTTCAATTTGAAACGAAAAATTGATGAGTTTTTTCGCCAACGCTTTCCAGTTTTCTTTTCCAGTATAAGGAATTTTATACCAGTTCTGATGCAAAAAAAAAAATCAATTAATTATACACATAATTTATGATTTTTACCCACTTTTAAAGATATAAAGCGAAGAAAATGTATATTTTAGTCCATACCTATTATTCATGTTATTCGTGCATTCAAAAAAATATCTTTTTTTTTGGCCTGAGGATGATGGGGTTGGGTTGAACTTAAAAAACTATACCAAAAGTACTGCGAAAGTCGTACATTTCGTTCAACATATTTTGTTAAATATTATTGTGTTACAGTATCAGTAGAAAACGATGATCTTCACGCACACAAATGTTTGATTTAAATTTTTTTTTTTAAACTATGCAAATTTGGTAAGAACTGTTTTTGAAGAACAAGCCTGTTATTTAGAAAAGCTCTTAACCCTGGAATTTTAACACCTTCATTACGCACTGTGGGGTCCCTGGGACCTCAAGGTAAAAAATCAACTTAAATTCTATTAGACTGATAATGCTACTTTTACATTTATTTTTTGAAGTAACCAACATAAAATTTGTCATATTACTGTTCCCCTTTCCAATTTCTCCTCTTCTATAATTTTTTTTTTATTACTTAACAAATTGAAAAAATTCATGGTATACCTTAATGAAATCCACACTTCGATCAATTTCTTATTTACGTTCCTCAAATCAATAAAAAATTAGAGCATCTACGTCATCACAAGACGATATCACAAAATTTTGAAAAGGCATGTAGTGTGACAGCTTATGCAACATGTTTTACATAGATGGTTTAAAATTGCCTAATGTTGAATATTTTTTAGCGCTAGGTAGCACGTTACAAGAGGGACTTACACAAGTTGCAAGAGAGGTGAAATTGAACTTAGGGTTCCAGGGTTAATAAAATAAAAAAAATATAATGATAAATAATAATAATACAAATAATAATTATAATAATAAAAGTAAAATGAAAAAATCTTTCAATGCATTTCTTACGAAGCATAATTTGTTAATCGTTGTTTCCGCAGTTCTGAAATTTGCCACTGGATGATGATTATTTTGATAATTATAAAATTGCAATAATTCCTTGCTTAGTGAACAAAAAGAAAAAAAAGTCGTGTTATATGTCAATGTAATACGCTTGCGCTTACGTAAATTTTTTTGTCGTATCGACCGGTTTTCGTACATCGCATCGTACCGTTTGATTTGACAACTTGATTCAACAAAATGACCTCCCTCGTTGGTTATCGAGTATTTGATGATGCTGTCTTAATGGTGGCAATGGTGAGACTATAGATATACTACGTATATCTTATCATCTTCGTGTAAATGCCTTTACGTTTCAACTTCGATGTACTCGTGTCGTCGTAAGTATACTACTATAGGTTTACTTAACGTACGTGTATACTGTATATAGTGTGTATTGGAATTGGGAATTGAAAATGTCTCATTCGAACCGGTTGCCGATAAGAAAGCGCGCGACAAACGTTATTCGACGTGTAACGCGTGCGCGTCTGTGGTCTGGCGATTTATGAAAGGAAAAAACCGGTTTTGAATTTGAGTTTTCATCGCGTCTGGAATAATTTTTTGTTCGTCTCTTCTGCTCGTTTCTAGTCAGACCGAGTCCTTCGTCGTAGAATCCCTCGTTTTCCGCTACTTAACCTTCGCCTTGATTAGTTTATTTCATCTTCTGTCACGTATTTTTACGCGTAATTACCTTCTCGCTAGTCGTATGCGAGTAAATTTTGTTAATGACGAAAAATTTGCGAGTTTATTTTGTCTAAATGACTGAGTAGCGTGGTGTGTGCACCGTGCAGCGCTATCCTGTTTCCTAACTTTAGGGCGTTTAATTAAAATTTTTTAAAGTAGCTGAGCGAAGTGCGATCTAGCTAGAAAATTTCAATTAACCAAATCAAGTCGAAAATTTTTTAAAGCTGAATCCGAAGGGGTCAAGTTTTATTTTGTAGCTTTGTAACCTTGCTGACGTAAGAATTATCATTTTGAAGCTCGAATATCCGTTAAAACGTTTCAAGATGATAAGACGTAACCGCAGTCATTCTCTGCGTCTACAGTTATATCGATACCTATCGGAAGATTGTATTACCAGTCGGCGCGCCGGATGGATTTTGGTGGTATTGGGGCAATGCAATTAAATTTCGAGACGACTAGACGAGACGAGATGTCTGTCGCCTTTTCGACGAAAATTTCAAAATTAGTAAGGCTAAAGATAAGCTGTGAGATGACGATTATTATCGATGTGTGCACGCGACAAGGAAAGAGAAAGGGAGGGAGTAAGGCAGGAATTTCCGCCCGAACGCCACAAAGTAATGTACGCCTAAACAGAGTGTGGAAAAACCTTACAGGCTTGCACACAGGACGCAGAAACGAGCTTTTTGCAAAACTTTAGTACATTGTATACGTACAGTTGCGCGTACTACGTATTAAGAATTAGGTTACCTACTTATTTTATATTGTTTTGAATGGTTTCTAACTTTACGAACTTGGCTTGTTGGCAGGGAGTGGACACCGCAACAGCAATTGTCTGTGGTGACAACAGTGTGGGGCGTAACGCCCTCCACGCAGTCTGGACCTCATCCGTATCAAGCTGGTGCTGATAACCCTAAACTTCATAACACTTCAGGCTTACCTATTGGATACAGACAAGGAAATCCGGGGTTAGTACGTATACATATTAAAACCCTCAAAACGCACACGTGGTGAAATTCACCACCTTACACATTTAAGGCGCGTTATAGGCAATACGGTAGGCGCGAAGTACTCCAACGCTCGCGTGCGAGAATCCTGTTCAGCAAGGTTTTTTCTTTTTTAATTTTTTCTTGTAAAAATTAAAATTAAAAAAAAAAATTTCAATACGTTTTGTAAAAAATGGAACCCGATAGTGTGTTATATGATGAATTTAAAAAGATGACACAATTTTTAAGACGATGAAAAATTTTTTGCCCAAGTAATTTTTTTGCGGTAGTTGGTAACACTGCTTGTTTATTCCATCACTCCTGTGAACTGTCTAGCATGTTGTTGTAGCTACGATTTAAGGAAATTTTTACCATACCCCGTTATCTGTAGACCTAATAGTAATGCTGTAGCTAATTTTTAATATTTTTCGAGTGTGCATTCAGAGTGTTAAACACGCGTTAAATTATATGAGTGACGAAAGGGCCGCTAAATCAATTAAGCTTACAAATTCTACCGCTTACATGGGTGTAGTTAGGTTGATTGGTTGAGGGAGGTGCCATTCGCTTCATCTTAAGTTGTGCGACAGACGTAAGCATGAAGCAGCAAGATGTAGTGCCAGTAGACGATTGCGACATCGGCAATGTGACAACCAGAACAGGCGTAGGGGGCTCAATTGATGCTTGCAAGATCGCCGTGAAAGTGGAGCACTTGTGCCCAGTGAATGCGGTAAAACGTAGCAGTCCGAGAAAAAGATGCAAAGCATTGAATATGGTTGAATATAGGCTAACACCAAACTCCACCTAAAACGGTTCGTAGAGTAGGGGCCTAGGAGAGATCGCTTCTGGGCCTTTCGGCTAAGATTAAAGTGTAGGGGCCGAGGAGAAAGGAGATGTGTTAAACCAAATTTCCGTTGAAGGGACGTATCAGGCACCATGCTTCTACCCTGAGAGAACCACTCATCGAGGTAATACCAAATGCAGTCCTTCGGAAGCGAGTGTAGAGTGCGTGAGGGAATTTCCCTTACGAAAAAAAAAAAACATTGAAGTAATTTGCGTTTGGAAGTCAGCTTGGAGTCGTTTCAATTGCAGCAATTCTACGTCCTTAGTTTTTCAATAAATAAATGAAAAAATGCTCTAAGAAATCGTAAAAAAGTTTTGAATCAAAAGCGTTTGATTGAATAATGTCCACAAATTAGAATAAGAAAGCTTATTCCATATGTTTTGTTTATTTTCAAAATTATTTGGAATTGCAATGGATTATTTCATTTCAAAATGATCAGTGCATTTTTCTTAACAGTTCTAAATACAAAAATCTTAATATCAATTTATTACGTAATCGTTACGATTTATTACGTAGAATTTTATCTTTTCTTTTTCAACCCAATTTATGTTATGCATTTATGCAGGTTACCCAATAATTACTTCGCCCATGAGCATTATTATGTTTGCTGTATCACCTATATTTGCCGTATGAATGGTAATTAACAAAATTCGTTTATATCAAAATTTTTTTGGTGGTAATACCTGCAAAGTTGCGAACGCTTAGACCATTTAGTATTTAACATAGACCGCGCTAACTAATGGAAAATCACGTTATCAGTGGCTCCAACATATGGGTGATTCTATAAGCGATTCAGTTCCAAACAAATTGAATTATCAGTGATTATCAAGATTTTTTTCCCGGGTTTTTCGGGGTTTTTATTTTATTAATGTTGAAAATGTGTTAAAATGAATTAATGAATATGACTTTTGAAACCTGCATTGCTTTTGGCCCTGTCCTTTTTTTCGAAAAATAAAAAAAGAAATGAAACGTTATTTTTTCGTCATGCCAACCCTGAAACTGATAGAAGTTTTTTCACTTCTTCGGTTACATCAATTTGTTAATAAAAAAAATTTAGCGAAATTAAAAGACACGAGATCTGAAAGCTGGTTCAACTGATATGAAATAACTTCATAGCGAATCAAATCACTGGAAGCTATACTTTTTTGTTTCAGAAAAACATTACCATCAAAGAAGGGTTTCATTGTACCCGGTGTACGGCCAATAAAACCAGCCTCATTTATTCCAAACCGATTAGACTTGTATCCAATACCAAGTAGTTTGACTAATATTTTCATTTCGGAAGATGATGCCTACAAGTAATAATTTTGACATATTTGAAAGGCATTTCAACGTATGATCTCTTGATCGTTGAATTTTCCATTCCATCGTTACAGGAAATTTGCTCAAATCGAAGAAGATATTGCTAAAATATACCCATGTATGGTTCAAATGTTGGACGAAAAGAATATGTGCCCTGCACTTTGCAGAAGAGGCATTCTCTACCCCGAAAACAGAAACAGTTCGTCGAAGAAGGTTACGGAAGAATGCAGAACGCAGTTTTCGAGTAGAGTTTGCATGGTATTTCTTTATTTAGTTGAAACAGAACGCAATGTGTTAGTGATTTCTAAAGTCTAAAAAAAATTTTAATTCAAGTCAAATGAGATCTTTTGAAAACATATGAGTGAAACTAAATAAAGAAATACCATGCAAACTCTACTCGAAAACTGGGTTCTGCATTCTTCCGTAACCTTTTTCGATGAACTGTTTCAACGTAATAGAAATCACTGAGACATACGAAAAATTATTTTTTTTACACATAAAAGAGTAATTTGTTAAAAAAATTACGAAAAGAATTATTCAAAAAGTTAATAATCACGTATTCATTTTATATAGTTAATAAAATTATTGATAAATTGTGTTTGTTTGGAACTGAATCGCTTATAGAATCACCCATATGTTGGGACCAGGTTCTTATCAGTTAGCGCGGTCTATGTTAAATACTAAATGGTCTAAGTGCGAACGCAACACTCACTAGGTATAGCAACTCCGTAAGGAGTACCTAGACATTATAATACGAGCGAGTTGAAGGTAAAAATAATTCCATTTCGTTACCCCCTTCCCGCCGTAATCAAGGTTGTTGGATGAAATTGAATAAATCGTTTTTGGTAGGTTTTTGCTGTTTGGTGTCGCAAAAATTTTCGTTTATGCCGCCCCTTTACATTAATATGGAGTGAGAGGTTGCGGAAATTCGAGTCCGCTGTTTCATCGTTGAGATTTGAAATCGCGTACATTATTTGCGTCCTCGTTTATGTTGCGAAAATCTTCACAAATCGGTTGAACAGAACCGAAGTGATAAGAATTTCAAAGAAAACGATCGGATCTTATTGGGGGGAGGATATCAAAATTTAAATTTGTTCTATTTTAGCACGATGAGAGTAGGTATACTGAAAAGAATACGTTATAATATTGTGTAGAGTATCATCTAGGTGGGAAGCCTTGTATTTGAAGAAACATACCTCGAAGAACACAAAGCTTAATTTCCTTACAAAGGGAGAGAGAAGAAAGTGGCGGCATCTACAGCCTCTCTTGTCATATTCCTGTTGGAAATAGCGCAAACGAATCATTCAATTTCATCGCCAACCTTGTTATGAAGGGGTGGGAGGGGGGCAGCGATATGAAGTTTGAAAAGCATATCGTTTGGTGGGCTGTTCGCGAATGGCCTGAAATTCTGCGTTACTCGTGTATTTAGCCCCGTTGTTTTGGCGAACGTACGAACGAAATAAACGTCGCAAATGCAAAGGCTAAGACGCACTAATGAGCGAGCTATGCTAAAAAGATGCGCGTAATGCGCTCCTACTCGTAGATGAGCGATATACTCGCTTAGGTGGTTGTTGCCACACCGCGCCGTAGTACCTATGTGCGGTTAATGCGTACGCTTATTTTGCAGCATGTGCGATTCGCTCACGCATTCCGCCTTCAAGTATACGTACTTGCTTACATTTTCGCCATGCGTTGTCGTCGTAATAGATCGACAAAAATTACCGTAACGTTTTTCCAAAAACGTAGGCGACGAAAGCGGTGCGGTGCGGCGTGGCGCGGCGTTACGGTTGCGGATAAAGCGATGATAGTTGGAAGTTGAGACGCGAAGGCTTGGACAAACGTATGCGGGGGTGGCGTATCGAGGTGGATCAATAATCGCGTAAAGTCGGGTCGAGAGGGTTGTACTCCAGTGTTAGCCCGTTTTTAAAACATCTCGCTGTAGTGAGGTTGAGAATAGTAATGGAGCGCGGGAATAGAGAGAGTAGCATAATGTTCAATTCCGTCCTCGCCTTTTAGACCATCGAAGGGAGGCGAAACAATATATACGTAGAACGCGGTATAGAGATATACATACGTCGTACGTACGCCGTACACAGTACACAGTGCACACATACATACATACATATATATATATACAATATACTCGTAGTAGAGATACTATATACGTATACCATGAAGTTTATTGAGGGATCGCTTCGGTAGCGTAATTCTTATCGTTACCTTTACTTTAGTTTAGTCCTACGTATTCGTATTTCGCTACCGTACCCCTGTCTCTTCTTTTTCTTTATTTATCGCAGCTTCGACGTTGCGTGGAGTTGAGTCGCGTCACGTCGCCTACTTTCTTATGTGATACATTATTACGCAACCTTTACTTGCGTACGATGTCCGTGTTTAGACGCGCCTTTGATAGGTAATTAAATAGGTAAATAAAATTTGTCCAATGAAAACAGATTACTCATTTTTTCTTTCTTCTGGAGATTTTCAATATGTGACGAATTAGTCTTTCAAAATCCTAAACAATTTAATACCTTTACGAATTTCTTCGTTGCCATCCACAAACTGGTACCTACTACCTATGTATATTCAAATTAGACGGAACCGAATATATTGAATCGCTGAAAATTACCTATATTGTTTTTCAGAATTGTATGCGGAAAATGTCTGTGTGCTTTTTCGGGTTTCCATTTTAAAACAAAGTAAACCGTTCAATTTTATCAGCCTATTTTGAAAACCAAGCTGTCATCAAACACGTAAAATTGAAACGTTTTATGCAAATTTTAAAGCATAAAAAAAGTGGACATTCTCTAAAGAATTCGTCATAATTATTAAAATCTTGAAGAACAACGTATCAACATTTATTGCATTTTATAGCACCCTGTTCTATGATATCGAAGTGATTTTTCAAAATTCACAGTAAATATGCGTTGTTCCTATAATTCAGTTGAAATTCATTCGTTACTTGTAGACATAAGACGCCGAGTTCAATAAATGCGGTCAATTTTTTACAGAATTTTCAATTCCGCCTCTGATCGCCTGTTATGCAACTCTATTACACGTCAAGTTCCGTCTTGACGTGATTTCTGTGTAATGTTATACAAAATTTGATATTTTCCCAGTGTTGCCATGTTTCAAGCATTATCCTCGTTCACTGCTGGTTCAAAATTATGCGTGGCGTCGAAGTCGAGAATCATTAATATGGACAAAGTATGCCACCAATAGAGGAGAAGGTGCGAAACATGGTACTCCATTCTGTTTCTAACGTCTAACTCAAAGTCAGTCTTAGTAAGCCTTTAAGCATCTAAAATGTATAATTATCGTTAAATCCATTCGAAAAATATAGCATTTCCATTTTAAGCGTTTGTCTTCGTTTTCATGTCTTGCCAATTTTTTTGATTCGTCTCCTTTGCATTTTGAGAAAAGAGAAGCTGCGTTCAGCTCTTGAAGAATATGAGAATTTAAGAGTCCCTTGTTTTGTGCTTACTTACACACACACACAAAAAAAAAAAAAAAAAAAAAAAACGCGAGTAGCCATGCCGCATTACTCGAGCTGAGTTTTTAATTGGGCTGGTTCACATTTGCAAATAACGTTGCCAGCATCACACCCAGTACCAAGTCTAATAACCCCTACCTTATCTCCTTCAAAACCACTTAAGAAATTGAATTTAGAATAAATGTAGTATTTCTTGTCATGCAATAATCATATAAACCCATATTTTTTAAATTAGAGCAATTTGAGGCTCCTCAAATTTTGACGATCCATCATTTTGAATCCATTTTGAACAAAATTCTAGAGGTTATGTTCTGGTCATGAACTAACTTCACATACAAAGACAGTTTAACCTTTTTAGATCGATTTAGTGAATAGATTATTCATAAAATTTCCCCTCCAAAACCGGTTTTTGCCCTAACTTCCCTAAAAATGCACTAAGGAAGCTGAATAGCTAAAATTTAGATATGTTGGTGTCTGTACCTCAATTTTTCATATGCGATCCCTTATCAAAAACGAAAATTTTGAGTTATTTGCCCGCCCCCTCCAGCTCTTCTTAAAATTTGAGCGATCTGCCGTGTTTAGGTATATCGAAAAAATAAAAAAGTCCCTTTTTGCCATGTTGAAGAAGAGTCTTTCGCCAAATTTCACGTATATCCGCCGGCACTACGCGTGGACAAAAAAACTCTATATGTATAGATACCAAAAAGTTGAACATTTGTCAAATCATAACAGATGGTCTGAAACGCAAATATTTGAGGATCCACCTCCCCCGACCCTTTCCGAAATCAGGTGGGCTGGAATAGCTAACCTTTTTATTCGAAACTCTGCTAAAAAATCATTCCACCTCAATAGGGCTGCAAATGGATGTGGAATTTATGGTATACGAGTGGTATTATTAGAGTCCTATAATAAGACAAGTGGTGACATACGCCATTTTCTATCCTCTCCAAAAATGTAAACATTGGAGTAGATGGAGTTGTATGCAACTTTATAACTCGATTAACTTGATACATTTCAGTTTCTAAAATTTTTTTAAATTGTTCTTACGTTATTTTCCTCTGAAAAATTCAAAAATTATCATATAGTTTGTGCAACTTTTAGATTCTACATCTTTAATTATTTTACATAATGTTTGCATTGGTTTGCATACAAAATAGACTGGATAGAAAATGACGTATGTCACCACTCGTACTGGTTATAGGGCTTTAGTATTATGAAAACTGCGAATTCGTAAAAATGTCATTCTTGATCTGTAGATATACGCAGTTACGTACTACACATATACGATCGCAATATACAGTGTGTCCAAACATTGCCGCATTCAGAACTTTTTTTTGGGCTGGTTTAGAATTTGAAAGATGAGTATGGGGACTCGGACTCGACTTCGTATTTTGATATCATTTTCATGGGCTGTAAAAATTGGAAATAAAATTTTATAATATTCGATATTTATTGAAAATAATTTGGTATATTTCAATAGTATACTTGTATAAGCAAGCAGTTTTTAAACATTAGAATTTATTCCGCTATAGGCTTAAAAAAATAATTTTTGAAAACTTTTTGGTTAAGGCTAAAGCCGGAATGTCGCTCCTTTCAGTACTCTAACGTATCTGAACCTCGACCGGAAAATGTACGTTGATGATAGTGCTCGCCGAGAACAGTGAAAAATTTGTTGTACACGCATTTCTAGCATAATGTAATTGCAAAGTTAAAGGCATTTTAACGCCCTAAAGTCGGCGAAGTAGTAATTTTATATCATTATTTAATTTTCATTTACTTATTTGTTCATTCATTCATTTATTTATTTTATTTTATTTTTTTGCGAAAAATTTCAACTATCGAGAGGCAAACGAGATTGATTATGTGTTCATGTGTCCTCGTAGCCTCATAATTATACAAATTGAGGTAGCGGCATCAACCATTATATCGTGTCTACGGCCTTATAGCCCCTTCAATTTTGCCATTAGGCAGTGCGCATGTCGAATGTTTTGTTTTCCTCAGCAAGTAGCTACTGTTCGTCACTCATCGGTTTTCCGGTTAAAGGTGAAGCACACATATACAGTTATTCTGTTATACGTGTTATAGATGTTGCGAATTACGCGCCCGTGCTGCATTCGTTCAAAACTCGTGGTAAAAAGAGAGTTGTTGTGTCGCCGAATGGCCCGCTTTTACGTCGGCGGCATGGTATGGTATGGCATGGCATAGCATAGCATGGAGAAACAGCGGTAGCGGTAGCGGTCGCAATCGCAAAGAGCCCTTGGGAGAATCGTACAAGGGATGTTCTCACGGCATAGCTTCGTCCACCCCTACCATTATACGCTTACCACTAGCTGCTACAGTGCTACCAGTACCACATAATATCATTGTGTAGTGTGCGTTGCTTTCCGCTAACGCGTATTACCGAAATACGTATAAATGTACTGCGTATAAAGCTACGTATAACTGTCCATCTCCTATGTACCTATACTGGCTACGATGAGCAGAATATTTTAAGCGAATCGTTCTTCCGCTGATTTTTTTATTATTTGAGCTGGATTACGTGCTTTAGCGCATACATCACATGGAGAAGTGAAAGAAGAACGGTTGTAGAGTTATTGGAGAAAAGTAGAATACGAGTAGTCCGCATCTCTAGAAAGAAGTCCTGTACCGCGACTACCGCGTTATAATTTCCTATATCTAGGTATGTTCGGTATATTGTTGTCGACTCACGTTAGGTAAATTATTAAACATTAAAATCTTTTAACTTACCTACGCAATTACGCGTACGTATTTGATTTCATTTCAACATTTTGATGCGCACGCGACATTCGCTCCACGTTGCGTTAATTGTTGATACATGCGACGAATGTGAGATGCGTACAATGTACAATGTACAACGTACAGCATGCACCATACACACTGTATGAGAAAGCATTTTAACATCTACTTAGTGGTAGTATTTAAAGCACGTTAGCAACAGGTATACCTAAAAGAGGGGAAAAAAGAAAGGAAGAAGAAAAAAATAGAAGGAAAAGTCCTTCTACAGCTGGTTCTCGCATTCCACGTAGGGTGGAATTCAGGTTTAGGTTGTTTTTTCTCGTACTTTTTACGTATTTTATTTATTTTTTCTCATTTTTTCGTGTACTTATAATACGTATGTATTATTTTCTTTCCTTTTACTCCAACTACCAGTTACGCTGGTGGCGCATTTTTTGGTTTTTGTTTTTTTTTGTTTTTTATGGAATCGAATCGAATCGCGTTGTGCAAATGTTGTGGTATCGTACTATCTGATTATCTGCTACGATTATGAACGTTATAAGTACGTGTATGATTGGATGTAAAGATGCAAAGGCACTTAGCATGTGAGAAATCTTCTGTCTGTTGTTAACACGTTATCATGGGTTTAGCTCACCGCGAACTCGATGTAGACACCATTCGTAAAATATTGTGTGTGTGTGTGGGTGTGTATGCAAATGCATACAGATGTACTGAAGTCTGTCGTGCGCAACTTTTTAAAATTTCTATTTTTTTTGTTTTTGTTTTTTTTTACGCAGACACGGATCGCCGTACCACCACCATCATGGTTGCGTTAACGGTGATATGAACGGTACGACCGGTGGTCCTAATTCTGCCGAATCCGCTAACGTCGGTCATTACCACCCAGGATCATCCACCACTGTAGCTACGGCCGTCTCAGCGCAGTACCACCATCACCATCATCATCATCAGCACCCGCACCCGCACCCTCAACAAGGTCCTCAGCAAGCCGGCGCCGGTTGCAATCCGCAATCACAACAATCCTATCATCATCCGCATTCGCACCATCCGGGCTCATCGGGTGCCGCAGCAACGGCCGCTATGGTTGCCGCAGCAGCGACTGCTACCGCCACTGCTACCGCTACCGCTACAGCAAGCGTGGTAGCGTTGCAAGATAATCCTCATTTTGCTCCGCAGGTGAGTTTGGCCCTACGTAAGATATCGTTTGCGTCGAAAGCTGTAGGCATGAAGGTACACTCGTTTCTCGTACGAGTATATAGTACGTACAACCAAACACTTTAAGGAGCCGAACTACTGAGAACTGAGAACTCGCAAGTAGTTGGCGTAGAGATTGCCAGCCAACGTACAATGATATAAAGTACAAAATACAAAATACGAATGCAAAATGTACTGCTATTTTGGTCTTCGCATTGCCATTACAATTTTAATTTTGTTAAGTAACAACAAAACGATTTGGTTTTCTCATACGTGTGTTCTAGTCGAAACCAATCAAAGTACACCTTCCTTGTTCGCTGGCAACGTATTTCAGATCTTTCAAGCCTAGTATAGCCGTCAAACTGCGTAATTCTTCGGCACTGGGCTGACGCCACTGCGTTTTCGTAACGCTCTCTATGCTGAGTTTACGATCATTTAGCAAATTATCGAACAAGTTTTCTTCGTTGTCGTCCGAAGTCTCCTTCGAATCTTCGTCGACGTTTTGCACCGTCCAGTACTGTTGGAAATCTTTTGCGCTCGACGTATGCATGTTGATTACGCCGACGAAATCTTCTCGCTCATCTTGCATATTTTCCATATCGCTAATCGTATTCGTGCAACGATTTGATTTCGATGCTGCCTCGTTTATTCGTATGGTCATTTTAATGCGAACGTTAGAGTATTCGAAATGAATTAAAATTAACACACCGCTCCGTATCGTCGATGGAATCGTGATTTTCTTTAATTTTATTTATTTCATATATCCATAGAAATACGTACACATCACTGCCACATAACACACTGTATAAGTTTACATACGTTCCTATGTAACATAAGTATATCTTTGCATCGTGAAAAATTGCCAATATGGGACTAGGCGAATATACGTATAAATACGTCTATGATATTATGTATCTTGGTTGAATAAACAAAATGAATGCTACGTTTATCGTTTCAAAAAACTCCAAACTTATCAATCCTTCGACCTTGGTCAATTTTCATTTTTATTCTTTATTTTTATAACTCGCTTAATGGCGTTCCATTACTATTACAATTAACGGATAACGCAGCGATGGCCATAAAACAGAACAAAAAAAAAATGACAATATTATGACAATTCAAGGTGACGCCGACGACGAACGTGAATTTTTCTATTTAAATTAGAAATTCGAATACCCGATAAAAACAACCGCGAATGATGTTACATGATCGCTCTCGGTATTTTTACATTCGCACAATATCACCGAACTTGTCTCGCTTATATCGTTATCAATATCACGCCGTATAGATGTAACGAAGCTGATGAGTTTTCTCTCCTCATCCCGTACTGTTGGCAAAATTACATACGCTAGTGTATGTGTAAGTATATTCTCGTTAAAAAACTGGCTACTTTTAGTACGTACGAGTATCAAGCGGTTGAAATCATTATCGTAAAGCGTCGCGTCGCATCGTATCGCTCTTACGAAAATTTTCGTCCAACACTAGTTCAAGGTTAAATTATGGTATATACGTATCGTGTAATTGGTGATCATAATTAATATCTTTAAAAAGAAGCTACCTGGTTTTTTCCGAGTTGAATGAGTACTGCGCGAGTG
Organism: Phenacoccus solenopsis; assembly: GCA_009761765.1. Classification (NCBI taxonomy): domain Eukaryota; kingdom Metazoa; phylum Arthropoda; class Insecta; order Hemiptera; family Pseudococcidae; genus Phenacoccus; species Phenacoccus solenopsis. Next base: position 51,383,004 of record CM019753.1, read on the forward strand.
CGCTTAAGCTTATGTAAGGTAAATATTTTACAAGATCAGGAGTACTCGTAGTAGTTATAATAATTAAATCGAATGCTGCAGGGTACCTAGCTAGTAGCTACCTACCTACGTACACTAGGGTGGGTCGATTTTCACTTTTTTTGGAAAATTAAGTATGCACCTAGTTCAGTAGTTGCAAAATGATCCCAAAAGAATGTGAAAAAAATTTCAGCCCTCTAGGTTAATATTTACCCCTCCCATAATTGAGTCAAATTTTGCAAATAAGAAAAATTTTTTCAAAAAATTTGAAAAAATTATGTTGAACGTATTTAAATTTTTTGGGGGTTTAAGCATCATGTTTTGCCTTCCCAACTTCGAAAAATAAATAAAATGCCAATTTTTCCTCTATCCAGGGGTTCCAAAAATACCTATGCCATGTGCTAAAATACCCTATTTTACCTGTTTTTCCATTTTATTTAGCATCATTTATTTGCTAATAATTAATTAAATATTATGTAGGAGGTAAATGGCTGAGTACAATCATAATGTATTCTTTAGTCTTTATGCTCAAACAATATAAATGTAGTGGTGCATTTTCATTATTAGCCGGTCCCAAAAATAGTCATTATATGCGTATAATTACAATTTACTATTTCAAGCTACCTAAGAATTAATTATTCGTACTTACAATATTCGATGATTGAATTATTAAAAAATTTCACAACACCAAGCGTAGGTGGCTGTGTATTGAGGGCCTCCGGCCAGTCGGGTAGTAGGCAAGAATTTGTTGAATAATTCAAATTTTAAAATTGTTTTAAATGCGGCAGATGGCATAGCGTAGAAATGAAAAAACCGAAACACTTTTTCGGGAGAATGAATATTGGATGTAAGAAGGATTTAAAAATGTAATAGTAATTTCGAATACTTCTCGGCCTTAAAATTAATTTAGGGGGAGAACAAAATTCCGTTTCCTTGAATTTGATCGAGCGGCAATTGCAATTTTCTTCTAAGCCTATTTTTTTACTACCTCTTCTGAATCACATATCATAGCTATAAGTAACTTATCAGAATGAGAGTTGTAACCATTCCTCTGTAAAATTGGATGAATGATTTTCTGTACATTGCTTGGTAAGTCGCGAATTAGACCTATTGGTTCGAAGAAGTGATAGAGTCCATCCACATATTTATAACTTTTTTAAATTGCGTACCACATTGGCACGTACACTCTCATTATACAGATGGTTAAAACTTTTAGCTCGTCCCTTAGGTCATCGATAGAGATGAAGTCGTAATATGCGATTGGCTGTGATAAGCTATCGGGCTTTGGACATTGGGCCTGCATTCCTCTCTGCATAATGTTGCAGACAATGGCCATTTCTAATAAATATTTTTGGTGCCTGCTGAGATCAGAAATAGGTGCCACGCATGTATTACCTGTTTTGTGGTGTAAGCATTAAGCATGCTATCAGGAACGTATAGGAGAATTTTAGACCGGATCTCACATTTTCCACTTTTCTCTAATTTCATACGCCGTTAGTTCTTCAATTTTCTATGCTCTCTTCATAGAGTGTGCTGGGTTGATGAATAATCATAATAACAAAAATTTTCGCTCAAGTAACAGGGATGTCCCAAAGCACTTACAATGCGCCACGCATGTTGTGTTCAGACTTATATATCAGTCGAAAGTCAGATCTCGAGTTGACCTTATTTTTCTCCGGATCTCACCTTGATCGAATATTCGTATAAATAGTGATCGATTTTGTATGGTTAATTGTGGTACCTACGTTAAATGAGGAGAGTTGAAAGGTGGCTGTATCACAAAAAAATACAAATACGTACTTATGTAGTTACGTATAATGTACGATAACTTGCATTACGTACGCTGCGCTGGTACTCTTTTTAACAACCTTGTAATGTGTATTCGTTTTCGTATTCGTATTCGTATAATGCTGGTGTACGTACATACGATAGGTTATTAATGGTGAAATTCCGGTTTCGTTTGGGACATTACCGCGGCCGTGGAATTTCGTTGGTCGTCGTTCGATCCGTTATCTCGCTGAGATCGCTTCCGCGTTGATAAACGGAGCGACGAAACGGTACCGAGAGAAAGAAAAAAGTTAATGACGCTGGAACATTGTGACGACCGCTGCCGTTACCACCGACACCGACACCGCTATCGCTACTGTTGTTGTTGTTGTTGTTGTTGTTGTTGCAAGGCATCAGGCATGCGAACTGGGGTAAAGAAAAGGTGAAGAGAAACAGAAAACAGAAAAGGAGAAAGAGCGCGCGACTGCGACTAAGGAAGGACACATATATAATACCTATATCTAATCGTAAAGCGTAAGCGTAAAGAAGAATGCCATCTGCGCGCTATCTTTCGGCCTAGTTTACTTTACCGACGCAACGGTCACCCGCTATTCAATTAAAGCATTTTTATGCCCGCCGCTCCGTGTCGCCTCGTCTCACCTCATCTCACCTCACCACGCTCTCATACCAATTCGATGCGATGCGATGCGCCGCGGTCGCGTCGCCTTTGCTTGTGTGAGTGCGCGTGCGTACGTGTGAATCTGTGTGTCACGTCGCGTCGCCTCGTTACCATGCCGTAACGTGCCGCTGGCGTGCCCTTTACTATTGGTATCGGTACAGTGGTAAATTTCCCTTAAAATGTACATATCTCGTTCCCGCTTTTTCAATAATTTGTAATTCATACCCAGTGCCGCTAGCCCATCGAAAACAACTACTTTCAATTGGAAATTTAAATTTTTTAGCTGAGTTTTCAATAAAAACAATACAGCTATTATAGTCTACCTGATTTGAAAAGAGGGGTGCTTTCAAATCTTTGCGTTTCAGACCATTTGTAATTATCTGGCAAATGTCCAACTTTCTGGTACATATATTGTCCTAACGCGTGGCCCAGGCGGGTATCAATGAAATCCACTCAAAATTTGGTGAGACACTGTTCTTAAAAATACGAAAGTGGAACTTTTTTGTTTTATCGATACACACAAAAATGACGGGTCACTCAAATTTTAAGTCGGACAGATAGGGAGCCAAATAGCTCAAAATATTCGTTTTTGATCTCATAGCATATTCAAATTTCAGCTCTTTGTGCATTTGGAGGAGAGTTACAGCAAAAAACAGCTTTCTGAATAATTTCGAATCATGGAATTTCTCCCACATCTCATCAAATCAGTCTAGAAGGGTCAAACTTTGTGTGTGAGGTTAGTTAGTAACCAGAATATAACCTTTTGAAGTTAGGTCAAAATGGATTCAAAATGGCGGATCGTCAAAATTTGGGGATAATTTAAGCAAGTGATTTTGGAAAGGAAAGGAAAGGATAGGGGTTTTCATGCTTGGTAGTGGGTGTGGCCTGTAGAAATTATGAGGTTAGCCTGAACAAGCCCCAGTTAAAAACTCAGCCTCAGTAATGCGGCATAGCTGCTTACGTTTTTTCTTTTTCGAGTCCCGTCTTTTCAATACGTTTCTCGATGACGTCATAAAAATTAGCAAAATTACGTAATTAAGTGAAATTGAATTTGAACCGCAGATTCTACCCCTTCCCCCACCGCTACCATCACAAATTCTCAATAAAGAACCCCACGTACGCTGTGTAATTAATGATCATTGATCTCCGGCTCACCGTAAGCATCTCCATTATCGCTTGCTTATCGCTGTTGCTCATCGGTTTTTTTTTTTTTTTTTGTTGACTGGTTATTCTTTGAAATGAAAACTACGTACTGTAGACTACACTGTTCGGTTGGTGTTAGCGAGTGCGTTGGAGTTGGAGAAAAGGCGTACAACGGATCGAAGCGAAGAAGAAAATGAGAGAGTGTAAGAAGCGAAAAGTGTAATTTAAGAAAATTATCGCTCGGCCGCGGCCGTCTCCATTTTATAAACAAAGTTTCATCGTTGCTCGAACGGAATGGAAATGTGGAATACCGTTGCGAGGTGGATGCGAAAGGGTACCTTCGTGTTGGATGGGTGGCGTAACGAATAGAATGAAGGCGCCTGCGAAGGCGATTACATTACGTGCTTGCCATTTCACTTGCTTCGCGTTCCGTTCGCTTCTTCTTCCTTCTCGTGAGGAATTTTTTTCCTCTTTCTCCTCCCCCCTACTCTTCCTCCTCCTCCTCCTGCGCTTCGTCGTGTCGAAGGGATACCTAATCCTAACCTCAGCTGGCTTACGTAGAATTTAACGTTTTCGCAATTTCTCTTCGTACGTATTATCGAAATTTCGCAGTGGTGAGTAAATTTCGGCCACGTTGTTTACATCGCACCGTTCGAATTCAAATGTGAGAAGGATATGCGTAGAAAATTTTTTTCTTCCTACACCGAGAGAAATTTCAAGGTACTCAACAGATACTGTAACTAAAAGAAAAAGTGACAGTAACTTAATTTAGGAATGATTCCTTCAATACTGAGGGATAGTTCTTTTTTTTTTCAGTAATTAATTCCAGAATATGCGAATGATTTTATCAAAAAAAAAAAAGGAACAATTTCTCGATACTGAAGGAATCACTTTGAAACAAAGTTACTGTCACTTTTTCTGTCGCAGTTACGATAATTGTTACTAGGATATAAATCGCGAGTAATTTTTCTCTGTGTATTTGCGAATTTCGAATTTCCATGATGATTCTCACTTGTTGCGTATTACAATTACGTGTATTCGGTTAGCTCCAATTTCCCCTTCCCGCCTCTCATACCATTGCTCAAAAAAAAGTGCCGAGTCGAAGACTTCGACTTTTTGTTTTTGTTTTTTATCGAAGAGCTTGTTAAACGTACGAACGGGATTAAGTTGCATCGTACCATGTTTTTGACTTTTCAACCTCTCCCTCTTCTGCCTGTGAAATGTAGCGTAGTTAACGTGCGCTTACGGATGATATTTGGAATTGAAAAATGGCAACGTACCTACCCACTTAGTACCTAGCTACTTTCCTGTATGGGTATAGTACAAACGCGAGACGACGCGACGTGGAATAAAAAAACGTGGCCCACGGTGAACTTTTTACTATGTAAAATATGCGAATACGAGGCTCGTTTTGTTTGTGTACGCTTTCGTGTCTGCTGCTGTCCTAAAACATCGTTTCTTAAACTTAATTCACAATTCACTCGAATTCCATGCTATACGCCTATTTCTACGTATAGGTAATAAGCATATATCTACGTACTATTAGGCTGAACATTGAGATCATTTTCCATTTTCCCAAGACGAAAAGGAAAAATAGGTACGCGCTAGTGTGCTAGTGTATATGCCAGTTGTCGCGTTAGTCTTTGCGAAAATTTTCCATCGCTTATTTCTTCATTGACGTTCGGAAAAAATTCTTTCGAATCTGAAACACACCGCTCTGGCTGAAATAATTTACGAATCGGTGAAAAATGCGTACATTTTAAATAAATCGACTGTTTTGCATTTCTCCGAGCTAATGGAAGTTCGCATTAAAAGAAGAAAAAAAAAAAAAAAAAAAATGAAAGAAAATACGAAGAAAAAAAAACACCCCGAATTTTGACGCTCACTGAGGTATCACACGTCGGCGTGTAAAGATTGTCAATATGTTGTCGCCAGCGGTGTAGTGCTAGTGGTATACGAACGTAATGCGGGCGTCGCTCGGCAAATGGCAAACAGTGAAACCGCATTTAAGACCCCGCAGCGTATTCGATATCCTTCCACTTCCACCGTCCGCCTCGTGCCGAGGTAATATACCATTATTTCGAGGTAAAAATAAGGGTTATTTTTTTCCATCGCAGGAAATACTGCGGAAGCGCTTAACGCTGCTGCGAAGCTTTTTCGAGGCACCAAATTTCAGTCTTTTCAAAATGCCGGCCTACTAGGTCAATATTTTTGACGCCGCCGTTTCGCGTTGCGTGAAATCGCGCATTGTTGATCCATTTTGTATTATTTTTATTCTTTTCTCTTTGCGTTTTTTCTCTGTTATTCCTTTTTTTTTTTTGTTGTTTGTTTTCTTTGTTTTGTTTTTAAGGGGAGGATGCGAGATGAGAGGACTCGATTTCGATTATTGTTTCAATGCTGCACCCGTGAGACATCTCACTCCCAATGATTCAGTTACTGCGTTTCATTTGTCGACGAGAGAGTGGTCATTATGAATTTTCAACATTTTTAGATGCACTAAAATATATTTTGCTACCACATGAAATCATCCAAATTCACGCATTTTAATAATATTACAAATATTATCATCCATAAAGTACCTAATTCTCATTACTAAACAACGCTATCTAGATTCCCGAAAAAGCATATTTCGGAAGGCTTCGAAACAGACAAAAGGTATCAGTTCCGTTTTAACGGCAGCAGCCCTAGATTTAGAATATCCTCATCTCAGACGTGGATTTCTTAAGAAAGGCCTCACTCCTTACGTTGAAGGATTCCCGCCGCACCCCCAAACAACTTCTTTTTACTGTTCCGAAGATCGACTGATTTCATCTATCCTTCGAATTCCAAATCTTTGCTTCGAGTTCTATTCTAGCAGATTCTGCGGACCAATTAAATTATGTCCTCCAAAATGTATTTTGTCTCCAACTAGGTGACCATCAGCCATGTGAACTGTCCATGTCGGATTCGGATGCATGGTATTACATCCCACTGCAGCTTCGTCATTAAAAATAAATAAAATATAAATATTTCTCTTCAGATACTTTCTTGTAGTTTTAAAGCTCTCGCTCTTAAAATATTTTCGTATATTTTTTTTATTCCAATGTTCGTGGTTTTTTTGTAATCGATTCTCATGTACATAGACATACTGTGTGTATTTTCAGAAATGTAAATTATACAAATTATTTTATACGAAGGTATAACTTCCCCGTTGTGATTCAAAGGCTGCAGTGGAAAAGGTGAAGTCTTGAAACACCATCATACAGTCAACTGGTAATGAAAACTGAAATCGGTGATCAACAATCTCGATAGAAGGAGAAAAAAAATCATATGGCATTTTAGCTTAGCTTTCGAATGGAAGGGGCAATCCTTGATCGAAAATTCCATCCGACTTTCTATGTCAAATTTATTACGTATGAAAATGAAGATAAGATAGTTTTCTCAATAATTTTTTGTTAAGCTTCGCTGTAATGCTTGCCGAACTATATAAATTCATATTATTGAAGAGTTAGTTGGATGATTTGGTTAACATTCATATTATTTTTGATTTCTAAAAATTTTATTCGCGCATCCAATGTAAATAAAATGCAGAGAGTACCAAGTGTTGCTATATATATTTGCGATGTACTCATAGGCGGAGCTAGAAAGATCACTTTAGAGTAGTGCGAGAGGCCTGGAGCCCCAGATACTGAGAGCAAAAACAATACCAAATTATCACTTTTCAGTGTTTATTGTCTTTTACGAGTATCAAGATATGGCTCGAGAAATGTATTCGTTTTCATAATAATGTAGAGCATAATTTTGCGATGGTCACTTCGAAATTTGGAAAAGCTTGCCCTACCCCCGGCACATCTCATTATTCATCGAAGCAAAACAGAATTTTTTAAGAATTATCAAAATATGAATCGAGTTGGAATTCTCGATCGAGGATTGTCTCTTCAATTTGAGAGATGGACAAAAATGCCAAGCACATTTTATCCACCTTTTATGAAGAACTGCGCACTCCAACCTTGAATTCGAAATGGGCAACGTGAAATTTAGTACCAATGTGATTTACTGTCCCTAAGTACATATATGTACTACAAGCCAGTGTTGTAGGAACGAACATATGTCTGTTCTTGTTCTTGTTCCTGTTCTTGTTCTTGGAAAGACCCAGTCATTTGATCCTGTTCCTAACTCGTTCTTATTCTCAATGTTTCAACTGTTCTCGTTCCGTCCTTCGTTCTTTTAATTCTTTACAATGTTGTTCTCGTTCTGTTCTTTGTTCTTTTGTTCTTTCTTTCTTTCTTTTTTTTTGATAACGTGTTTACAGTTATGTTGTTGTCGAAATTGAGAATTAATTAATTGAAGCTAATTAATAAATAAAAAAAAAAAAAAAATGATTTATATGGGTATACGCAGCATTCGTCCGCTTTTAGAAGTTTTTTATTTTCTCTTTCCCCTTATGATATCTATTAATTTTATGAAAAATCATGAACTTTTAAAGGAACGAAGAACAACCAAAAATTACATCGTTCTTGTTCCTATTCTCATTCATCAACATTTTACATTAGTTGGTTCTCGTTTCGTTCTTTGATCTTTCAGTTTGAAAATATTTTGTTCTCGTTCTGTTCTTTGTTCTTCATACATATCAGTTTTATGTTCTCATTCTTGGTTCTGTTCCTCAGGAACAATGAAATTTCTCTATTCTTGTTGTTCTTCGTTCTCGTTCTTGGGTTTGTTCCTACAACACTGCTACAAGCTGAACAACTTTTTATTCAAATGGCTGATTGGCATTATACGCGGTTCCACGCGTTCTGAAAGTTTCAAGCCAATCTGTACTTGCTAGGGAAAGACCCGAGGTGTGACTCTCCGATTTCGACCAAACAAATATCATTTGAAAGTACATGCCTAGGACACTTCATATTCAAAATTTCAGACACTTCAAATAATTCGGGGGGGGGGGCGGGGGCGGGGGAAGCTATGCTTTTTTTCGAATTTTCAAATATCTTATTTTTGTACGTATTTTTTTTGTAATGGAGCGAAATTACGAGCTAATGTGAGCGATTCATTTGATTTAGCAATACGTAATGTTTTTCATTCATTACCAATATTTAAGCTCTTTATGTGGAATAAGAGTGAAGAAGGTCTTAGACCATATATGCTGGTTGCTGAATATTGCCGTAAACCGGGTACAATTTGAAAAAAATTGAAGGATTTATACCGTGTGAGGAAATCCGAGTGTCACACTTCGCATAATCATTTTTTTTGGCTGTGAGGTGGGAGGGTCACCCATGTACGAATACCAACTGAATCTATTACGTTATAAGTCGTTGTTAATGAAGCAAACTAGACGTTTTCTAAAGTTATATGTATAGATGCTATAGCAAAAAGTTAGAAAAATGGGGTACATATTTGAAAATTCGAAAAATTCACAGTTTCCATTTAAAGTAGCTGAACTCTTGGAAATGAAATACCCTAGGCATGCACTTTGGAATGATATTTGTTTGATCGAAATGGGGTGTCAAACCTCGTGTCCTTACCTCGTTGGATTAATTATTCAAGTATCTCACGTGACATGACATCATCTCACGTTTAATAGACTGCGAACTGTTATAAACTCTTGTGACGGGTTTTCTGTGCTACTAGCATAGGTACTACGTATTTCCATAATTTCCAGTCGATCTACGCAATTGCGATATGGTACCTATTTTAATGAAGTCCGCTATGAAATACATTCAGTTTATTAACGTGGATATGATTTCGCTAAATTGTAGGTAGAGAACTAAAGGTACACGGACTACCTGTTTACATTGTGCGAATCTCCACCCTAATTTCAAATGTGAAGGAATAGTGAAGGGCGAATTGGGTCGAGTACTGGATGGTCTGGATGAGATACGTTTCGTATTACGGTCAATTTTCTGGTAGAAGCGCAATCGTTTCCTTTGTTGACCCCCGCCTCAATGCTCGTGTCCACCAGCTCTGTGTTCCATTTTCTTCTCTCGACTCTCCGCGCTCCGCTTCGTTGTCGTGCTTAAATTGCGTGTTGCGTCGCCCGCCGCGCCGCGTCCTCTTCGCTTGTGCCAGAGTAAGAGTATCATCTCGACCGCTACGTTGCGCCCGCGCTTTTTATAACGCCGTGCCGACCCATCCCTCTACGTACCGTGTACCGTATGAATGCGTATGATGCTCATTCTTGGTTCAATACCTCCGCTAGTCAAACCAAACTAAAGCGAAGTTTCTTTCGGTATTCGCTTTATGTTTGTAACGATAACGATGACGATTCTGTGTCGTGTGATTTTACTCGTAACCTGCTACCTAGTATCTACATCGTATAGGTACTGGTACATGATACAATTACTAGCACACGACGTACTCGTAGTTATTGCAGCACCATCGCAAACATTTTTTCAACGTCTCGCAATTCGATGAGGACGTTTTTCCCAAGAAATTTTCGAATGTGATGTACAAATGGTATCTCTTTATGAACAAAGGTGAAAAATTCTCATCCGTACGCGTACCGTACGTATACTTATAGTGTACATCAACTCTCTTATCTTTCTACGAAAAATTTAGCTGGGTGTACGTGTGTGCTAATGTGCATTTTGTTTTGATAAGCACGTAAAACAATTTCAACTTTCGTTTCTCTCCCATTTGTATTTACGATGCCTGCGAGATTTTTGCATTCGTTTTTTTTTTAGCTGAGTTTTTAACAAAACGATAGCTATTACAGCCTACCTGATTTGGGAAGGGAAGGTCGGGGGAGGGTGCGGTCTTCAAATCTTTGCGTTTCAGACCATTTGTAATCATCTGGCAAATGTCAAACTTTTTGGTATATATATATATATATAGATTTATTGATGGATAAAGTGGCATAATTTTGCGTCGTCTACAGGTAAAGTGGCATCTTTTTTTTGATGCCACTTTACCATCACATTGCTCATCGATTCAGCTATGTGTCATAACGTCACTGGTGTGGTTATTTGGGTGATGCCACTTTACCACTAATATTCTATTTTTCATACAAAAAAATTTTTTTCGGTCTACGGTCGTAGTAGCCTCATTTTTTTGATGTTTATAGGTAAAGTGGCATCATTTTAAAAATTTGTTTCCAAGAAAACCTATGAAATTATACATTCCGTTCGCTATTGTGGTGTCGTTAACGTGACATTAGCAGCACTTCTGAGGAATGTGCAAAGTGATGCCACTTTGACCATAGATCACTATATATATATATTTTTTTCCCCCCACGCGTAGCGCCGGCGAGTATTCATAAAATTCGCTCAAAATTAGGTGAGGAACTCTTCTTAAAAATGCGCAGATGTGCTTTTTTTGTTTTTTCGAAAAATTTCAAAATGGCGGATCACTCAAATTTTGAGGGGGGCTGGAGAAGAGGCAAATAGCTCAAATTTTTCGTTTTTGATCTCATATGAAAGAGTGAGTCACGGACACCAACATATTTAAATTTCAGTTTCCTATGTGCATTTTGAAGAGAGTTAGCAAAAACCTGTTTTTGAGGAAATTGCGTTTTTTGTGTCACTCACCTTGCGCAGGCGGGTGTGGATAAAATTCGCTCAAAATTCGGTGAGGAACTCTTCTTGAAAATACGCAAAAATAGTTTTTTTGTTTTTTCGATAAATTTCAAAATGGCGGATCACTCAAATTTTGAGGGGGCTGGAGAAGGGGCAAATAGCTCAAATTTTTCGTTTTTGATTTCATATGAAAGAGTGAGTCACGGATACTAACATATCCAAATTTCAGCTTCTTAAGTGCATATTGAGAGGAGTTAGATCAAAAAACGGCTTTTTGAGGAAGTTTTGAGTCATGAAATTTCTTGAATCTTCCATATCTCCCCACCAAATCAAGTTAAAGAGGTCAAATTTTGTGTGTGAGGTTAGTTGGTGACCACAATATGACCTCTTGAATTTGGATCAAAATGGATTCAAAATGGCGGATTATCAAAATTTTGAGTAGAGCTTGAGGAGCCTCAAGTTGGTAAAAATGTAATTAATATGAATTCATATGGTTATTGGGGATAAGTTGTATACTATATCCCGAATTCACTTCCATACATGATGTTGGAGGGGGAAGGCGGGGTTATCAACCTAAAATAGTGGTGGGGTACAGGAGGGTCGAAAATTTTTTATTGCTGTGTCATATGATAAAATGAGCCCAAGTGACAAACGTATTTTGATTTTAGCTTCCTCAGTGATTTTGGAGGGGAGTTAGAGCAAAAAACGGCTTTTGGAGGGGAAATTGCTGCAGGAAATTTCATGAATCTTCCATATCTCATCACCAAATCGGCCTAGAATGGTCAAACTTTGTGTGTAGGATTAGTTTGTGACCAGAATATAACCACTTAAATTTGAGTCAAAATGGATGCAAAATGGCGGATTATCAAGATTTGAAGATAATTTGAGGACCCTCAAATAGTTATAATTTGAGAAATATGTGTTCGCATGATTATTTCATGGCAAGAAATACTACATTTGTGCCAAATTCAACTTCTTAAGTGTTTTTGGAAAGGATAGGGTAGGGGTTTTCAGACTTGGTATTGGGTGTGGTTTGTAGTCATGAACGGTTAAGCAAGGTTATTAGTAAATCAAAACAAGCTCCAATTAAAAACTCAGCTCCAGTAATGCGGCATGGCTGCTTACGTTTTTTTTTTTTTTTTTTTTTTTGACGACTAAAGGTCTCAAGGTAGCGAATCAGTTTTCGGATTTTTTCGTTTTGAATATTACTTTTTTCCCCTGCTCCTTCGGTCATATTGTGTAAAAAAGCCGTAATGAAGTTGATTTGAAATTTTCTATAATTGATAGCCGGTTGTAACCAAATCTGAAAAACTGTAAACTTTCTCGCCATACACCTCATTGCAATTTTTCCATTTGGTATATGGGCATCTTAGTTGGAATATGAATTAAGAAAAAAAACTAAGGTCTTTTCGTACAAGAGTTGATGTTATTGGAATTGTACGTATGTGAAGCAGGAGCATTCGCATTGTTATCAGAGTTCTCGGAAGAACTTACTTTCATTCTTAATCATTTTCTTTTGAAATCACCACATCGTAGTCTTCGAGATGCTCGCTTGTCTCGAATTTTATTTTCAATCATGAGATCTTTCGTCGTAATGTTACTTACGTTAACATTTACGTTTACGTTTACTTTATTTGTTAAGTTATGCAGTGTGCATGGATATTTAATTATTTATAGCTAATGCGTGTTTGTTTACAGATGCAAAGTATGATGCATCATGGACAACAGTTTGGTGGTTCTTACGGTGCTCAAAGAGGCCACGCTGGTCCCAATATGCATCCCGGTATGAACGGAATGAATATGATGGGCCAGAATTCGGGCCCTATGCACGGCAACATGATGCCATCTGGCGTTATGGGGCCTGGAAATAATATGAATAAACTTGTAATGCAGGTAAATATCCATCAGTCGATCATAGCGCATAATTGAAAATTGTACTTGTTCGTGATCTCGTATACGTATTCAACTTTAATGTTTTAACTATAGAACGCCGCTCCGAATCAAATGTATCCTAGACGGATGGCACCTTATCCAAATCCGACAGTACATATGAATCAAAAAAGACAGCAGCAACCGCAAGTACAAATTCCGCAACAAATGAATTCCTATACCAACCCAAATATGCAACCAAATTATAATTCGAATGGTCCACCTCAAGTACGTGCAGCTGTTCTACATTTTATGATGTTTAATAACATTTATACGTATAATTATGTATTAGTATATACGTATATTTTCGGAATTTATTAATTTGTTTTTCGATGGTTGTGTTGCAGTTTCCTAATGGCTACAGTGGTAGCAGAGGTGGGATGGCGTTTCAAGGTCAGTTCACCAGCCAGCAGAACATGGGCCCTATGGGATCATATAATCCGGCCATGCAAATGCAAGGCACCCCATCTCGTGGATCCGTGCGACAATCAACTCCACCTTATTCTAATTCCAGCATGCATCAAAGCGGACCCATGCAATCTCACCAATATTTTATGCCTAATGGCCAGTATCCGCCTAGTAATACGCAATTCCAACAAGAAGTTACCAATATGAGAGGCAATTATCAGCACAGTCCCATACCAGTTGGTAATCCAACGCCTCCGTTGACTCCCGCTAGTAATATGCCGCCGTATGTGATGAGTCCGAACGCGGACATCAAACCAAATCTAAACGATATTAAACCAAATTTAGCTCCGCAAAGTGAGTAGCACCTCGTATTGAGAGTGCAGTCTACTGCCTATCTAACGTACACTTTATAAATAGATGTTCGATATTTCGTTTAAACCGCAGGCTGATGTACTATGCGTACGCTTTTAATGTTTTATTCGTTTATTTACCTACCTATTTATTTATTTATTTATTTATTTACCTACTTACTTACTTATTTATTTATTTATTTATTTATTCTTCTTATTCGCAGAAGATGACGAGTTAAGACTAACCTTTCCAGTCAGAGACGGAATGATACTTCAACCATTTAGATTAGAGCACAATTTGGCTGTCAGTAACCACGTCTTCCAACTTAAAACTACAGTCCATCAAACTCTCATGTGGAGGTGCCGTGTATTTTTTGTATATTGTTTGAAATTTTCTTTACGTATACCTATTTTAATAACTTTTTTTTCTTTTTTTCTTTTTTATTCGCACATCATTTTATAGACCTGATTTAGAATTACAATTAAAATGTTTCCACCACGAAGACAAGTTGATGAATACGAATTGGCCAGCGAGTGTACAAGTCTCAGTAAATGCTACTCCTTTGGTCATCGATAGAGGAGAAAATAAAACCACCCATAAACCTTTGCATTTGAAGGATGTCTGTCAACCGGGCAGGAATACCATTCAAATAACAGTTTCAGCTTGTTGTTGCGTAAGTACATATATAGATTGCGTACAAATAAATCCTTTCATTGAGAAATCACGTCTGATGACCATATGTGTTGTATGAAGTATATGTACATAGTTATGTGTATGTATTTTTTTTTAAATTTGTTTTGCTATTGCAGTCTCATTTATTTGTCTTGCAATTGGTACATCGACCTATCATTCGAAGTGTAGTACAAGGATTACTGCGTAAACGTTTGCTGGAAGCATCGTACTGCATTGCGAAAATTAAACGTAATTTTAATGCTACTTCTTCATCGCCCAGTATGGGTTGTAACAACGACCGAGATGTTATCGAGCAAACCGCGTTGAAGGTATAGGCGATCGTTACGTTTTGCTGCTACAGCTAATCATGCATAGTGCATACTGCGTCATAATTTCAAATTGAATGCTTTATTTTATTTTTATTTTTTTTTTTCAGGTTTCCTTGAAATGTCCGATAACTTATAAAAGAATAGTGCTACCGGCTAGAGGACACGAATGTAAGCACATACAATGTTTCGACTTGGAATCGTATTTACAATTGAATTGCGATAAAGGAGCATGGAGATGTCCGGTTTGCAAGTAAGTTGAGAGTGGTTAGAAATCACGCAAATTGTTATCGATAATCATCTCAATTAATCTTTTCGTTATTTCGTTTTTTAGTAAACCAGCTCCGCTAGAAAATCTCGAAATAGATCAGTATATTTGGGGAATACTAAATAATGGTGGTGCTGCAGAAGCTGAAGAAGTCACTATCGACGCTTCCGCGAATTGGAAACCTTCCAAAACACCGTATAATATCAAGGTAGGTGCGATGTTTCAAACGTTAGTTCAATTACTTTTCGTGTCTCAATAATTATATTCCGTTTTTCCAGATGGAAGAAGAAAACGAAAGAAAAAGTACTTGTAAAGCGATGTCGCCAGGAAGTATGCATATGCCGACGATGCCTAATTGGGATATTGGCCAGTCCATGTCCCCTTACATTCCTCCTGATATGAATAGTAAGTTGGCGTTTGATATTTTAACTATTGCAATATGCAAACGGATTTCCGCTTTATAATAATATGTTCACGCGTTTCGCGTTCAATAGGCATCGCCAGTGGTTCGATGATGACTCCGGGCCCACCAGGATTTTCTGTACCTAGCGTATCCAGATCAAATAGCAATTACGATTCTACTGGTTCTTTAGAATTCAAAACTGAGTTCAACGCGAACAATCATTCTAACATAATTAACGACCCGTTAGACCCATTAAACGCCATGGAGAAAAGTATAAGTGATCAAGTGAGTGACAACATTCTCCTTTTTGCATTACAAAAAAATAATAATAATAATAATAATAATAATAATAAAAATGGTTCACGAGTATCATTTATTTATTTATTTTTTCGACAGATGCCGCATACACCGCTGACGCCAGGTAGTACGCATACTCCAATTGGAGGACCAACTGGTGGACCTCCTAGTGTTCCTCCGCCATCAAGCAACAGTTCGACGGCTGTAACACTTAGTTCGGATAGTATTAAAAATACCGTCGTGCCGCCTGTGCACGATGCGACGACATCAGTAGATTTACCTTCCGATCTCAATTTTGATCCTGCCGCTGTTATAGAAGGTGAAGCGCAGGGTCAAGAAGGTTTAAATGTAAGCATTTTCAACTTGAGTCGAGCTTGTTGCGCGAGTAATATTTAACTTATTTCGAACTTGGATGTTTTACAGCTTCTTCCAGAAAGCGTAGTCGATCCTATGGACTTACTATCCTATCTTGAACCACCTCCAGATCTAGCGACTCCCCCAAGCAGTGGTGCTAGTAGTAACGGAAACGTCGGTACACCGAGTGCATCAACCAGCGACGATATTCTCGCATTATTTGAATAAGCGTTCCATATATTTGATTTTGTAAATTTCTTTTTTTCTTTTTCTCTTATGTTATTTGTTCTTTTCTTTCGAGATTTTTTCCTACTCCTTGAAAACATTTTTAATGAATCTATTACGTACATTAGCATTTTTTAGTTTGCCATTTTAGTTAATTTGGTCAGTCGCGTCGCGGCGTAATATTAAGTTGATGGTAAAACCTTGATTATTTATTTTCATTTGAAGACATATATGTATGAATTGAAAATGTTATTTAATATTTTCGGTAAATTACATATTACAAGTTTCGCTGAAAGACAATAAAAAAAAAACGAATAAATTTATATTATCGGTTGTGATGAGTATGATAATATAAACATTTTTTTTGGCGTTCTCCCTCTGTTTCAGATTTAATTTTTTCCTCTTTGTTTTGCTTCACATTGTTGTACGATATAGTAAAGACAATCAATGTTTTACCAAAAATCATTTTTAATGTTACTTCTTAATCTTTCCTCTTTGTTTGTGCATTTTCTTTTCTTTGGTTTTATTTATTTATTGTACTTTTTTTTATTATTTGTGTGTGTGTGTGTGTTTTTTTTCTATTCTGTCTATTTATAGAAAAAGCCGCAAAAACACCAATTTTATGTTCCTAATTACTTTTTTTAGCGGCTAATTAATGATGAATTATATTTGTTCTTTAAAGTATGAATCTTCGATGAGCGATAATTGCTATGCAACAATACGTTATGTAAACGGACATGATTTTTCAATGGTTATTTCAATTTTCATAAAGTTACTTTTAAACAATTTATAGCTATTCTGTATATCAGTCAAATTTTTTATTCAATTTTCAGTGTAAATGAAAGGCCAAAGCCATCACTTATTTTCTAATTTTCTGAAAATGGGGACGATTAATAGCTCATATTTCAAAATTTCATTTCATAAATTTCTATTCAAACTAAATTCCAATCCGAAATTCTAATTATGATGATATTTACATCGTGAGACATACCTACTTATTGCGGTTACTGAATTCGAAATTTTTTATGAGTAATATTTTTTTAGATTTCTATTTTAAATAAGTATTGTAACATCGTGTTTTCCATTTTTGTAAATTTTATACTATTTAAGAACAAACATAATATCAAAATTTTTTGTATAATAAACTAAGTATTTGTGCAGGTCAAAAATTTGTGATAAACTTAGAAAGTAGGATGTAAGGTGGTTTCATTGTATGATTGATTTTTGTAAATTTTTCTGTTATCGTTGAGAAAGTAGGCAGTTGTTATTTGTACATTGTTTGTATAAAAGTATTTATGAAATGAAATCAAATTATAAATTAAGCTTGATACTGTATTCTATTATGTTCCTGTAAAAATGTAAGCGTGTATATAGTTGAAAGGCGAGATTTGTCAACATGTACCTATGCATAGGTTTATTAAATCTTGATATTTATTATAATAAATTTTTCAAAAAAAAAAAAAATTAATTTAAGAAAGCAAATGATTTTTAATTTTGATTCTTACGTGAATTTTAATGAAAACTTATAAGTACATAATTATGGCTATTATTTAGATGAAATAGTTTGATTTTGCTACACTCCGGTGAAATTTGCACTTTTACCATTTTATTAATTTGTGTGAAGTGTTGCACTTTTTATTTGGCACTCAGATTACCGCCTTGTTTAGGTAACTTGTCCATAACTATGAAAATTTTAATTTATTGAAAAAAAAGAGATATTCGAGGTTTTTTTTTCATAATTCCATGAGACTTAAAATGTTGTATTTTCATTTTTGACATATTATCACATCTGTTGAACAAACCAGAGGAAAGTTTCATTTAACATTATTACCCTTTACTATGATTAACATCGCTATTACCTACGTTATAAGCATATTTTTATAAATATTATGCGAATCTACAGAATGTTTTAAAAAAATATGTTGTGATGTAAATTAATTAAAAAAACGTTGAAAATTTTTAACCTGATTTCTTTTTAATTGTGTAATGAAACGCTTTACCCTACTTGTAGAATATCAGATGAAAAGAAGCCTTTCTTCAGTTTTTTGTTACCTTTAACTGCTATGAGGGGTTAGTCAGAAACAGAAAATGAATTATTCATCGAAAAGAGCATGAAATTTTCTTCAAGGTAGCGACTACAAAATCGTACGATGCAGCTGAAAATTTTTCGTAACTAGGTATCAAGTTACGAAAAATACACGTTTTTGTATGGGTGAAATACGATTTTCATCACTAAAACCTCCATATCTAGTAAAAATATTGATCAAAACGACTTTTATTATACACTAGCGGAAAGAACGTGAAATTTTCTATACAATAGCAATTTAAAAACTCCATAGTGCCGCTGAAAATTTTGAGTAACGTGAATGTAAACTTACGAAAAATACGCAACTTCGTAGCTAAGATAATATGTTTTTTTATTTAAAAATTCAATATTTAGCAAAAATATCGATCAATACGATTTTTATTATACACCATTGGAAATTGCGTGAAATTTTCTATAAGACAGCAATTTAAAAACAATGCAATGCCGCTGAAAATTTTGAGTAACGTGAATGTGAAGTTTCGAAAAGTACGCGCATTTTCGTAGCTATTATAAGATACGTTTTTAGACCTCAAAACTTCCATATCTAGCAAAAATATTCATCAAAAAGATTTTTATTATACACCATTAGAAAGAGCGTGAAATTTTTCACAAGATAGTAATTCAAAAATCCAATGGTGCCGATGAAAATTTCGAGTAACGTTCCCGACTTCCCGTGTTATTAAATGCACGTCGCGAGATTGTAAAGGAACCAATATGGCCTCCGACTATACTTGAGTGATATAGTGTTTTAGTACGGCTACCGTTAAGATTGAGAATATGAAACATAACTTGGCTAGTGCGGTGAGAAAGCTGCGTTTACGTGCTTTAGGAACATTATGGACTATGGTGGCCCACCATACCTGTGTTCATAGTGCCCTACCATGGCCGAGGCCTTACTCTAGTGTCTAGTTAGAAGTTTGAACTATTAAGGCTCTATAAGTATGGGTATGCTGGGTCGCCATTTTTCTTCTTAGAAAGCCCTATATCGCCGTTGTTACCGCAACGCCACCACAACGGTGAGATAGCTGAATCAACGGGACTTTCTACGAAGAGGAATAAAATGGCGGCCTAGCATACCTGGTATTATAGTGCCCTAGAACTATGGATTAATTTACATTATTACATTTTTATTTCAAACCGTATAAGTTGGCAACTCTGAATGTAACAACAATCGCTGCGTTGCCAAACAATATAATCGAGATTGCCGTTTAGGTTTCTATGTGGTTCTTTACAATATTCCACTCTTCCGCATTTTTCATCAGTTTTCAGTGATTATTTATTCGGCTCCATCCGATAAGTTCTGTTTAATTCGCTGAATTTTTGTTTATATTTTCTGATGTTTTTCAAAGTAGTAAATGATAAAATTAGTCTGTCGAGTTATGCAGTACTTATTTTCAAATATTAAGTTTCCTTTCGTTCGATTCTTCTTCATAACTAAACTAGTCATTGCCGTTGTGTTGTAAAGTGCTTGAAGGAAGCGATTATTAAGTAAGTATAATGAATAATTTACTTGAAATGCTTGAGAGTATAATGAGCGTAAATATGAAGTTGGGGCTAGTCAACCAAACATTTAAATCTTATCCAAGATTACGTCTTTAAAAAGATCTGCTCCTCAGTGAGCTAGTGTAAAGCTCAAGTGCAAGGATGAGTGCTACCAGTACATACTTAGAACAATAAGAAAAAGGATAGAACAGTTTTTTTTAGGTACCGTTATTTTGGACATACATCTTCATTCGTCCGTCTATTTTATTGTTTTTGTTATGGACAGTCTTACGAATTTGAACCAGAATTGGAATCAAATGCCATGAGAAGTTGCTTTGGATACACATGAACTTCCACACGTGTCTTTTTCTAATTTTCTAAAATCCTCACTTCATCTTGTACACTTGTACTTTACTTTTCATTCTTTGCGATATGCAATGAAATGGAAGTTATTGCTTTAATCAATTTATCGAGCATATAGTTCACCGAATTTTCATGAAGTTGAGACCCATGAGTGTTTCTGTTTTGTCGTAATGAAAAACTTCAAGCGTTGCCTTCTTTTATTTGATTTTTGGGAGTAATCGTGAGAATATTTGATTGAAAAAATCAGAATGAGCGTGAAAACTCGTATTTTTTATTATTATCAAATTAGCGAAATTCTTAACCTCTGGGTTATCTCGTATTCGTTGTTTGAATCAAGGTTTTTTTCTTTTCATGTTTGTAGAAATGCGTAAATTCGTATTGTTCGACTGTGACGATAATTTTTTGCGACTTCTGTTGGCCAAAATTTTCTTAACTTTGGTTTTTATTTGGAATTTTATACGATAATGATGAAATTGTAACCTACTGACGCATTATTAAGGAAGCTATTGTGCAAAAATTCTTCGTTCTCCTAAATGAAGCGAGTCTGTTGTCCGACGAGTTGAAATTGTGGTTAAAAGTGATTACATAATACCTATATCAAATATACCAAAATCAGGTGGTGTCATTTTTACAAAATTGGTCAATGTTCAATGAAGATGCCTATTTCAGTTCATGCGAAATGATCGTAAAAAAATCGCATACGGAGTTGCAAGAAACAAAATTCATCTTCAGCATAACCATTCTAACCGTGAATCGTTGGAAATCCTAGAGATTGGAAATAATGATACTACGTAAATATCCACCGCAAAGCGTATACCTTAATCTACCAGTGGACACAATCACGAAGATTGAAGAATGGTGGATGGATAGAGGATATTCAGTTTTTCAGCGAGTCGGATTCGGAATCCAACTGGATGGAAAGTGTGCACCGCGCTGCGCCATTCGTCAAGAATGGTCATCATATGGAAGAGGGAAGGGGAGGGTCGTGTTTGTCGGCCGATATCAAAGAAGTCGAATACTAACCAGTCGTCGTATGTTATAACGAATGAACGATTTTTATGCTATACCTCACAGAAAACGCGAAGACTTATTCGGTCGGTTATTCTTTGTCTGTTTCCGGTGCGAAGAATCACTAATCTGTGCGAGGCGAATGCTTAAAATCAAAGTTGTTGCATAGATAGAATGATGTGCTTTGCTATAATTGTATATTATGTACTGTGTACTAGTACAAACAAATGGAATTTAGTTCACTGCTCAGCATTACTGTCCGGTTGCGCCCATTTTGGGATCTCCTATTCGAATTATAACACTGACATGTCTGTTTGGCATGGGAGTCATTGTTATGGTTGTTATTTTTAATTTTGTAAATTTTATTATAAAAAATAATAAAACTGCTTATGAAGTTCGCGAGGAAATACGACTAGTAATAAACTCAAAAGATAAATTTTCAACGGAATTAAAGATAAAATTCCCTTTTACGCATCTTTCGTGCCGATGAATATTGGGATTTTTTTTTGTTCATTTATTTATCGTTGAATCAGAAACGAATCATTTATTTTAATTAATTTATGTATTTATGTATAAGTTTTATGACCGAGTTTTTTTAATATAAAAGAAAGCTTATTCATAATCTACCTAATTTTATGGGGAGTGTATTCAAGTTTTTATGTTTGAGACCATTTTGACACTTATGCGTGTATGTTTTTTTACATAATATACGAGTAAGTACGCATTATTTTCACCCAGCCTAGAGTATATTGAAAAAACGTACGTGATGAACGAACTTGTACCCACCGAATCTTTTCCAAGACATCAGTGTCTTCTATTGTGGTAATTTTTGCTATCGTATGAAGGGTATCTTGAAAATAACGAAGAATTATGCAATTTTGTAAATTTTTTCTTTTCCTTCAGTTATTTTTTTTCACAATGAACCTTTTAATGTGAGCGTTGGTGCGTCCCAACTCGCACATGAGAAACACAGAGGGGAAGGTGGCTACGGTTTATTGATTGACTTAGTTTCTTTTTTTTCCAAGCCATCATATGAATAATCATAGAGAAACACATAAAATATGCCTGTTATGCGTCTTGTGCGGGGTAATGAATTGCATGCAGTACTCGTATATTATACGCGAATTGTCTCAAATGTAAAAATCTGAAATACACCTTCTCCTCCTTGCTAAATGAGTATGATGTAAAAGCTTCGTGCTACATAAATAAACATTTTATCGTTAATTCTGTAACAAGTTCAAAAATAACAATCTACCATGTATTTTACAGCTAAAAGAGAAGTTTATCTCGTCGATTCTATTAAAATGTTCATAATACCGCCATGTTACGCTCGTATTTGCAGCATATCGTATCGTCTCGTACGACGAGAGCAGTTTTATAGAAAAATGAATAGAATGGGGGAAATCATTGAAAATACAAGTAGGAAAGAACTTCGTTTCTACGACAACATTTCAAATATAAACGGCAGAAAGAAAAGGAGTATTGGATGCTTTTCTGTGACTAAAATTGAAATGGGGAACTGTAGCAAAAAACATTTGGAGTATTGTTCGTCGGCTTTTATTCAAAATGAAAAATTTCCTTCAACTTCGTTATTCGCTCGCAAACTTTACGTCTCTATTATTATCATTATTGTTGTTATTGTTATTTTTTTCTTTTTTTCGTGATTCGCCAACTTTGGCTGCAAAATTAAAAAAATAACAATTGTAAGAAAGAACGCGAAAACAAGTAGGTAGAATGCATGGTGTGTCTTTTCGAATGATTGTGGAAATTAAAGAATCAGTAAGGGCTAATCTTGCAATATGCTTTGTACAATTGACCAATCTACAGTACTTTAACATTACACATTTGTAGAAGAAAAAAATTGATAAACTCCTTTTGGCTCGTGCTTTTCAAGACATTGTCTGGTGTTAATATTATCAACTTGAATAGCGAAGAAATCGTGGTTTGGTTGGAAGATTTTTAGCGAGAAAAATTACACTAAAAAAAAGTAAAATGTTGAGAATTTGGACTTGGCGTACAAATGTAAAAGAGTTTTCGTGAGAAATCATGTTAGATGAGATTGATATGCGTATGCAGTTGCGCCCATGTAGTACCTGTGTTGATCATTTCTTCGCGATATTTTCGGTTAATTCTAATGTATTATCATTGAAGGTATAAGAAATGATAAGAATAATGTAAACAAGAGGAACTGTAACCATTACGATTGGATAAAATATCAGCAAAGAAAAATAGTAACGTTTACGTCTAATAAATTCGTTGAACTTGAACAAATTCTAGTCAGTTCATGAAAGTAATAAAAATATACTTGGACGCGTTAATCAGTTTTTTCAAAATTTTCAAATTTGGAATCCATTTTGATAAGTATGTTTATCAAGTTTGAAAGATGAAAATATCGATACCTTGCTCCGCTATTTGAAATAACCTCCGAAAATATGTGTTCACTTCACTATGTACCTAAAATTTGACCTCCAGTTTAAATGATGATTATATTTTATAGTGAGAGTTTTCCTATATTGAAACATTCTTCTATGTTGTATAATTATATGTATTTCTCGCCTATATACAATATACATACGATGTACACTGTGAAGCAGGTCCATAGCCATAAAGTGAATAGAGGGGCTGGCCTCTCTAGAAAATTTTAATCTTCCCACTGAAATTTCATATTAAATACAAAAGTTCCAACCAAACAAAAAAAAAGAAAAAAAAAACAGAAGTCAAAGCCCCCGTTAGGATTTGGTTAGCTTCTTCCGAAATGGCAAATTAGCTACGCACCTACAGTGAAGTGGCACTCATTTATATTTTTTTTTCAGGTTCGTTCCTCAAATTTAGTGTGAAGTTTCCCCAAAAAAGGATGGAGTCAAATTTTAATATTGTTAGCAGCCATCTCGCTTACTAGAACTGAGTTTTTAATTTGGGCTTGTTCAGGTTTCCAAATAATGTTGCTAACCCCTTCATGTCTACAGGGCACACTCGATACCAAGTCAAAAAACTCCTACCCTATTCCTTCCAAAACCACTTAAGAATTCAAATTTAGAACAAATGTACTGTTTCTTGCTATGCAATTATCATATTAACACATATTTTTCGAATTATAAATACTTGAGGCTCGTCAAATTATTCTTAAATTTTGAAGATTTGATATTTTGGATCCATTTTGACCCAAATTTAAGAGGTCGTATTCTAGTCATCAGCTAACCCTACATACCAAGTTTGATCTTTCCACGTCGATTTGGTGACAAGATAAGAAAGATTTGTGAAACTTCCTGTAGTATTTTCCACTCCAAAAACCATTTTTTGCTTTAACTCTCCTCCAAATCTAAAATCAGAGTAGGTTAGTCGCTTGAGCTCATTTTATCATGTGACACTACAATGAAGAATTCTCGACCTCTCATCTATCACTACCACATTTTGAGTTCGATAACCCCTCCTTCCCCCTCCTATATAATCTGTGGAGGTGAATTTGGTATATTGTGTACTTCTTGTACCAAATAATCATATGAGTTCGTATCAGTTACTTTTCTACCAGTTTGAGGTTTCTCTAGCTCTACTCAAATTTTGATAATCCGCTATTATGGATTCATTTCGATGCAAATTGAAGAGGTCAGATTTTGGTTACCAACTAACCCCACGCGCAAAGTTCTTACCTTCTAAATTGATTTAGCGACGAGATATGGAAGATTGAAGAAATCTCATAACTTGAAAATTAAAATGCTGTTTTCTCTTCTAAATCCCCTCCAAATGCGCTTAGGAAGCTGAAATTTGGGTGTGTCGATATTCGCGACTCACTCTTTCATATGAAATCAAAAACGAAAAATTTGAGCTATTTGCCCTTTCTCCAGACCCTCTCAAAATTTGAGTAATTTTCGCCATTTTGAGGTGTATCAAAAAAAGGCTTTGAGCAGTTTTCAAGAATACCATCTGCGCTACGCGTGCGGAAGAAAATATAATGATGTACAATACATACGTCCATATAATATACCAAAAAGTTGGACATTTTCTACGTGATTACAAATGATTTGAAACGAAAGGACTTGGACATCCCATCCTACCCCCTTGTAAAATTAGGTAGTCCTTGATCGAATTTTCTTTTTTATTAAAAACTCAGCTAAAAAATTGGAATATTTCAAAGCAATAAAATTTCGGCTAATCTAAATGGTTATTTTGTCACAAGTTCTATTTCGACGTACTCGTGTAAAAAGTAAAGGAATAATTAGCTAACATCTTCTTCAAAATTTATGTACTTTCCTAAAAAACTAATGAGTAATGATGAATAGATGGCGTATGGCGTGGGCTCAATTCCCTCTTAGTTGGAATTTGCAGACAAAATACGCTGGAGCTCCCAAAATATTTGCAACTTTGCTTTGAAATATTACATTTCGTTTCTTACTACCAAATACTCCTTACTTTGGATATTCCTGCACGCTAAAAATTGCTTGTATTTTATTTCCAAAGTCCTGCGGAGCTGAAATGAACCCTATATCATGTACGTTACTCATGAATTACCCGTTTATTATTTATTTTTGAAAAAAAAAAAAATATATATATATATATATATATATATGATATGTATTTTAAAAATCCCCCTACATTTTGGAAAAAATGACGATCAATTTATTCAACTTTTTATGCTTTGTAATAAAACTTTGGATAAAAAAAGTTTTGAAATATTTGCTTGCATTTTGGAGGAAAAGGCGAGTGTTAACGAGAAGTTTGAGAGATGAAATTGTGTGTAAGTTTTTCAGGAATTGTTTTCTCGCCATTATGCTGAGTGCTCTGATTAATTATCGAAAAACAAAAAACAAAAAATAAAACAAAACAAATTCGATTCACTGTAATGCACGACGCAGCGTTGTAGGATTTATTGTATGGTTGTTATGTAACCGTTACGTTGAAGGACTAAGTTGAGCTGAAGATGAAATTGATTTTTTGCTCTGTTTGTTTGCTAATTTGTGCGGAAATGAAATGGCATTTCACAAAAGAAATCGGATTAGTTTTACACGGGTAAAATGGAGTAGCTCTAGATATTGCGAGGTTGCATTGAAGGTGAACGGAATTATTTTAGAATATTGAAAAAGAGGGTTGTATTCAGTCGAGTGAATATTTACGTCCTAAAGAAACGATGCGTATCTGCTTCACCAATTGGCATAGCATTGCATAGCATAGCATAATATAGCATGGTATAGCCTAGCAGCTATGGCACGTTTGCGACATAATCGAAATGCGAATTGTATTATACGAAAATGAAATTCATACGAATAATATGATGGAGTCTAGGCTCTACGGTAACCAAAGGCATTCGCCAAGTTTTGCTAAATGGATGCTATTTGAAAAGTTTCCTTCTCTTCTTGGTATTTTTTATTTTTGTGATTTTTTTTTTTTTTATACTGTTCAGTTCTAACCTTGAATGATGAAACTACGACTGCGAGTGCAGGACTGGGTACGAACGCTACACCGTCGCACCGCGCCGCGCCGTTTCTCATACATAAGCATAATGACTAAAACCTATCATTAGGAATTCAGTTTTAGACCGCCTTTTTCTGACGGCTCTCTTTGACGGCTGAATTCTTTCTCGCAGCGCGTCGGCCCAAGAAGAAACGAAATCGCTGCTGGTGATTGCTGCACACTAGTCAAATGTTGTATATGTTTGCTCTTCGTCGCGCCAACACCCGGTTCACCGACCATGTTATTTTCTTTCTTTCTCTCTTTCTTTTTCCCCTGGTTTGGCGGCGAATGGTGCGGTGATCGCATCTTACTCGCTTTTATGCTTCATTATGCTATGCTGCCTATTATACATGTATACATATAGGTAATACTCGTAGGTATCTGTATCGATTGCTCGTTTCGTTCGTTCATTTCGTTTTCGTCCTTATCTGATTTTTAATCTAACTCGAGTCGTTTTAGATTTACTCCGCGCCGATGTCCGATGCCGATATCTGGTTTTCTGCCACAAATGAAGGGCAGCAGCGCTAACATAAGCATATCGATTCATAGTCATAGCTAGCCTTTTGCTTACTTTCTACTCTGTTACCTATCTGGTATGAAATTGCCAATTGATTTTTTCTTTGATCCGAAAATGTAAATTCAGATGTTTTTCTATTTTTTTTTTATTTCGTTTTTGAATATTTACTCAAATGGCAACTAATCCTACGACGGAGTAATGGGTGTACATTATATTGTACATAATTATGTACGTGTGTGTATACGAGTGCGAAAACGTGTACTATGCGCTTCGTGGTAAGCAACACATCATTACGACTACTTCCCTGGTTGAGTTTTTTTGTGTGTACCGCCGTATTAGGACTTTCAGTGGATGCATTTAATTCTTTTAAAACTAGATACGTTCGACTTGTACAAAAGCTTTTCTTACGTTACACGTTTCATTTGTTCTCGCGGTATTTATTGATTTACTCTTTTCCCCAAACCATGTAGAATTGGTTTTTGTACGGTAATTTGTTTTCCATGTAAGGCTGGTATGTGTAGGGTGTTGCGGATATCCATTTTTTCTCTCCTCCTTCAAGTCAGATATATAATAGATAAGATAACATTTTGAAGTTCAAGCGACCTAGCGTGTATTCAAAAAGTAGAAGTTGAAGTTGAATTTTTAAAATATATTTATCAGCTCTTTGATTAGTACCCTGTGATTTTGGAATGAATGTTTGAAAATTTCAGCTCATTGAGTAATATTCACACGTAACTAAGGTCTACCGGAAAACCTTGATTTTAAACTTCCCATTTTCGTACAAAGCTTGCAAATTTTTGTTTTTTAAATGATATCACATTTTTATATATTATCAATAATAATAATAATAATAATGTAACATATAATTATGGAAATAAATCTATAATTGACATTTTTATTTCATTTTCTTTTTTTAAATATTAAATTAAATTAATCTTATTATTCCTTTCTAATGTATTAATAAAAATTAAATTTTATTATAATATGATCTATAAATTTATTTTTGAATGAAAATTTTTTTAAATAACTAAAATCTTTTTCTTATTAATCTTTCTTACCAATGCTTCCAACAATCCAATATTTTAAATCGTCTTATCTATGTTCTCTCAACTGTTGGCATTTTTCGTTACTGTTGAAGGGCGCTGTAATAAATTCAACGGATAGAAAAATGTAAGCAGCCATGCCGCATTACTGGAGCTGAGTTTTTAATTGGAGCTTGTTTTGATTTACTAATAACCTTGCTTCACCGTTCATGACTACAAACCACACCCAATACCAAGTCTGAAAACCCCTACCCTATACTTTCCAAAAACACTTAAGAAGTTGAATTTGGCACAAATGTAGTATTTCTTGCCATGAAATAATCATGTGAAAACATATTTCTCAAATTATAATTATTTGAGAGTCCTCAAATTATTTTCAAATCTTGATAATCCGCCATTTTGGATCCATTTTGACTCAAATTTAAGTGGTTATATTCTGGTCACAAACTAATCCTACACACAAAGTTTGACCATTCTAGGCCGATTTGGTGATGAGATATGGAAGATTCATGAAATTTCCTGCAGCAATTTCCCCTCCAAAAGCCGTTTTTTGCTCTAACTGCCCTCCAAAATCACTGAGGAAGCTAAAATCAAAATACGTTTGTCACTTGGGCTCATTTTATCATATGACACAGCAATAAAAAATTTTGACCCCTCCTGTACCCCCACCACTATTTTAGGTTGATAACCCCGCCTTCCCCCTCCAACATCATGTATGGAAGTGAATTCGGGATATAGTATACAACTTATCCCCAATAACCATATGAATTCATATTAATTACATTTTTACCAACTTGAGGCTCCTCAAGCTCTACTCAAAATTTTGATAATCCGCCATTTTGGATCCATTTTGATCCAAATTCAAGAGGTCATATTGTGGTCACCAACTAACCTCACACACAAAATTTGACCTCTTTAACTTGATTTGGTGGGGGAGATATGGAAGATTCAAGAAATTTCATGACTCAAAACTTCCTCAAAAAGCCGTTTTTTGATCTAACTCCTCTCAATATGCACTTAAGAAGCTGAAATTTGGATATGTTAGTATCCGTGACTCACTCTTTCATATGAAATCAAAAACGAAAAATTTGAGCTATTTGCCCTTCTCCAGCCCCCTCAAAATTTGAGTGATCCGCCATTTTGAAATTTTCGAAAAAACAAAAAAAGCACTTCTGCGCATTTTCAAGAAGAGTTCCTCACCAAATTTTGAGCGAATTTTATGAATACTCGCCGGCGCTACGCGTAGGAGAAAAAAAAATATATATACCAAAAAGTTGGACATTTGCCCGATGATTACAAATGGTCTGAAACGCAAAGATTTGAGGACACCACCCTCCCCCGACCTTCCCTTCCCAAATCAGGTAGGCTGTAATAGCTATCGTTTTTATTAAAAACTCAGCTGAAAGCTGAGCGACTGAAAGTTAGCGTGGAAAGTAGTAATCAAAATATCATCTCCCAGAAAAGAAATTTCGAGAAATTTTCAAATTTGAATAATTCTCAAAAGCATAGAAAAATTTAAATGAAAATTGTAGCTTGCTGTTTAGCGCGAGTGTGTTAAACGCAGTTTAAGAAAATGAACCCCTCACCCCCCCCCCCTCCGAAAAAAATGCAAGAACCAACAAAATACAAAAAAATTTCTAAAATTTTGTTTTGTAATGTTTTCATTTTTCTACCTATTTAAAACAGTTTTTCTGTCAGTTTTGTGTCAGTAAGAAATAAGTGAGAAAAAAAAATAAAAAAAGCTTTTTAACCTTATGGAAAATGTTTTTTCTTTTCGGTATTTGATTCCCTTTTTGATTGAGCCATTTCCATTGATTTTATATACATGAAAAATATGGATCAAAATCTCAACTGCGCTTACGCAGATCGAACACACTCATTTCATTCGTTGTTTAGAATTATTTCAGCCAATCAGAATAATTATAGAATTATACCGCGTTATACTTTATTTTAAAAATTGATACTTCAAATCATGCCATAAAGACTAGCATATCCATGATTTCTTGGCCAAAAATGGATATAATTGATCACGATTTGTTATATTTTGTTTATTGATCCTTTATGAACACGGGATAATCGAGATATTTTAAACAAAAACCTTCATTTTTAATTTATGACGAGTTAAACTGAAAGATTTTAGGTAAACTTCAAGTGCTAATTACTCAATGTAGGAATAATTTATTAAAAATCTGAACTTTACCTCTGAAAAATGTAAAAAATAAAAGAAATCAAAAAACAAATTGAAATTTACAAAGAAATAATGGATCTAAAATGGTTTTTTTTTTGTTAAAATTGGTTGAAATCGTTTTTTCGTAATCCAACTCTGCGATAAAAATTCAGATGTGAATGACTGTCAAAATGCATAAGTTCGTTCAAAACCTTCTTATTAAAATGTAAACAAAAAGCACCCCCTTAAGTCAATGGCTTTTGTTGTGGTTTTTGACCATTGCTTGGAAGAGCCTTAAGCTGAAGACTGGCATCATGGAATAATAGCGTCAATTATGAACGATCCTAGCATCCTACATTAGTGCTTATATTTTCTTCCACCGTACTGCGCTAGAGATAAACGTGTTTTTCGGTCTTCCGTTTACAACTCGTTTTTACCTTTGATGTTGACTGTACCATGTGGAGGTCTGTATGACTGTATGGACAGTTTTAGTATTTGTTTGTTTTCGGCTTGCTACGTGAATCCGCAATATTCGACTTGTTAGCATCTTCGTACGATTTTATCGAAATTATAATCTATCCGAGGTTCTTTTTCGTGCGTTTTTTGTACTCGTACTTCACTGAGCGGTGATCTACGTTTTTACAACAATTTGTGATTTCATTTGGAAAGTAGGTGTTTATTTGGAATTTCTAATCTTATCAGTACATATTTCATCGAAGAAAATTTCATTTCCTTTAAAGTGCTTAGTCTATCCTCTTTTTTTTGTAACATATAGGTGTTGCTTGTGCAAGTATGATTTGGATTGAAATTACGGGTCGTTCGTACGTTAAATCAACTTCATGAGTTAAAGAAGGGAAAAAATTAAAAGCAGATGTGATAGGTAACAGAACTAGGTAGCAGCGTTAGAACGTTATAATATGAAATGTGAATGAAACGGCTTCACGAATAATGAATAAAAATATCGATCGATTTTATTTCCATTATGAATTATTATTTTCGAAGTTTGAATGTGGTGTGTGGGGTTTTCGTGCTTGCTTGGAAGCATTGTTTTTGTTTCAAGTGCTCTTGTATTCCTACTCGAAAAAATGAATCGCAAAGCATTGTTTAGCTGCTTTTTTTTTCGTAATTGTTTTTTCCTCTGGTATTATTCTACAATTCGTAAAGGAACATTATGGAATGAAGGGTGGAGAAGGAATATGCATTGTTGCGCCCAACTAAAACAGTGCTAGTGGTTTCTATTTTCGACATTTTTCTTTTGCCCACATGCTAGGTACAAATTTTGAAATTATAATACTTCGAGAGAGAAAATTGCTGAATTTAACATTAGATTGTGTTTTCTAATCCCTCGACTTCGAGAATTAATTTTAATAACATATATCTTTGTTTTTTTTGTTTGTTTCGATCAAAGGTCAGAAATGCTTCCATCAAGTTTCGATGCGAAATCGAGGAGGCAAAATCGTTATACGCCTCTTCATATTTGGTTAAGATGACTTCCGTGACACCAACGTCAGAATCTACTTCTCCACCAGTGCCCAATGTCACAAATCCAAGACCACCCGTAATACCAGGTATGTATTAGGTACGCTCGTATGCGTAGTTGTACAAACATTTTAACGCGCTTCGGACTCTAATTTTGGCCAAAAAAAAAAAAAAACGAAAAAAAAAAAGATCAACGTAATCTTTTGCGTTTGCAGAGTCTTACGATGTTGGTGATTTTTTTAGATTGTAGATGTTGAATGAGAAAAATTTGTGTCAACATTTTTCATCGTGTTCTCGTTTAACACCGGAACGCTGGCAGCTTTTTTCTTCTATCTTTAAATATTGCATTTCTTTTGAAAAATTAACAATTTTTTTCATTATTTCAATTCCAAAATAGGCGGATCGAATTCATCTGTTAACGAACAAGAAACATGGTCGTGGAGTGTTCAAAAATCAAAATCACCAGCCCATTCGATTCCACGGAAATGTATTACGAACGTTGCGAAGAGTTTATCAGGTGACAAGTTTTTCATTTTCTGTAATTCGTTATTGATAATATTATAAAGGGTCTTCATTTGTTATTTTTTGTTAGTAAACTCCACTATGATGTGGTGAGAAATAGTAAATTATCCGACTTGGCGAGAAATGTAGATTCTACGTAGTGATTTTATCTTCTGCAATTTCCCATTGATAACTATTTATTTTAGATTTCGAATGAACGGGTATGGTAAAGAAAGTTTCAATAAATTAATATTGAAATCGCGAATATTTTCAATCTTATAGTAAACCTCTGCAATGTCTATTTAATAATGTAAATATTATTAAAAAAATTTCATTGGGCATTAATTTTTTTTTGTAGTAATTGATCAAAATTAAGATTGAAATATGAAGCCCAATAAATTTTTTCCGTTGTTATTGTCTGGTATTTTTAATTTATTTGTTTAAATATTGAAGATTGACGATTACGTTCGATTATTGTTCATTTTTTGGAATTCAAAATTTTCAACGTAGGCTTGTGTTATTGCTTGTAATTCAACGATTATACAAAGTAAGCGAATAGAAAAGCAAATTTGACTAACGCCGTTTAAATTTTCTCAGACGTGCATGCACCATTGGGTTTCGAACCGGAAGGAAGAAGTTGCGGAGATACGAGCGCTTTTCAAGAAGACGACAATTCAGGCTCTACTTCACTCGATTGTTTGAAATGGGCTGAAAACTTACAATCATTGCTCAACGATGCCGAAGGCTTGAACTTATTTCAACAATTTTTAGAACAAGAAGATCCGGACAGGTTTCATATGTTGGAATTTTGGTTGGCTTGTAAAGGTTTATCGAAACAGCCACCGGCTCAGGCTCATCAGTTAGTGAGAGTTATTTACGCGTAAGTCTTTTTGATATTTTCTATCGACAAAAGTAACACTCCAAAATGTATTTTTTGTCAGCTTTTCTTTTTTACCATTATTGAATGTATGTTTTTTTCCTTCGGTTTTTTCAACAGCCAATTATTTTTGAAAGCTCAATTAGGAATCGGGGAAGAGTTAAGAAGATCGATTACGCAACAAATTAAAAAGGAAACAAGTGAAAAAAAATTACTCTCGCCGAGTATATTCAACGAAGCGTGCGCAGTAGTCGAACGAGTCATGAATGAAGTAATGCATCCAAATTTCCTCAGTTCCGATATCTACCTCAGTTATGTACAAAAAATGCAAGCAGAAGCTTGGTAAGCCTTTCACGTCAACGACAATCATCGCGGTGCCTAACGAAGGAAACAGTTGCAATTCTAGTTAGACGAGAGTCTGTTATGAAACTCTCATATGCCCCTTTGTGTGAGTCCGTCTTATGTTCTGTTGGTCTTTTTATTCGAATTTGAAATCTCAAGGTGCCCAAATTCCGAATTTTAGGGAACTGGGCTTCAAGGAAGCAACTTAACTATCGGTGACCAAGTATACATATTTTCGAGTTCACTGAATTAGAATCCGCCAGAAGCCGTAAAAAACCAAAGTTTTGGAAAAATGGGCTTCAAGGGAAAAAGTTGAAACGATATACATGATTCTGTATTTGGATCCAAACCTTTATTAAAAGAGTAAGAGCGAAGTTTAGTGAAATTGGCCTTATTATCTTCATATTTAAGAATTTGTCTTGTCCATTAAAAGAATACGAGTATTAAATAATTATTTTTATTTTTTTTTATTTTTTCGTGTAACTACTCGTATTATCGATATTTTTTTAGTTTGGTTTCTTCGAATCATATGATGAATTGAAAACTGCACTCCACGATCCCTAAAGTGTATCATTTCAACTTGTTGCTTCGGAACTGCATTAAAAAAAATTGATTTTCAAGGCTCCTTGAGGAGTACGATCAAAAAAATGCAATAAAAGAGTGAAAGACATTATTGGTGTATTTGGTGAGAAAACGCTGAATTTTGGTATAAAGCTTGCAATTACTACATTTTGCGCTTGTAAATGCAGCTAAAATAGCTTAAACCTAAATAAGTTGTCCAAGTATCATTTCTTAAATGATGCTGCCTCACGATTTTTTTGGATTAGTTTGTTTTTGTTTCGTAGACAACAAATATGGTAAAAAAGGCTAAAAAATTCTATTTATTATTATTTTTTTTAATGTTCCTAAAATATCGAAAAATATCATTCCTGCCCAACAGTGCATTTGTAATGCGTAAATTATAGGCGAGGTTTAGAAATTATTGTTCGAATGAGCATAGGATTTTGATTTTGGTATTTTGTCCAGCTAGAATTGCAGCTATGTTCACTACGGCGCAGCGTTTTATAAACCATTTTTTTTTTTTTTCGTTCAACTATGTATTTCTGTCAGTAATTTGGATGCGAGTTGCGAAGCGGCTAGTAGTCCTCGAGAAGCGCCCGCTCTACCTGATGAGCCGGACGATGATGAGTTACCAGAGACCCTCATGAGTCAAGCGTTACCGGTTGTCGACGAAGATAAGGAATTATCTTGTACGGCTTCATTGCGAAGTATTCATCCAAAGCCGCCACCAGATTCGTTTCCTGCGTAAGTATTTCGTAGGTTAGCGAATTCATTAGATTGTTGGTTGCTCTATAAAGTGCTTTTGAGCTGCGCTTTGTAATATCGTACATTATGTAGTAATTGTTAGTAGTATAAAGTATTATGAACTCGATCAGCAGTGAAAAAGAGATTGTAATGGCTGCATAAATTAGCGTATACATATTTTGCTTTTCAAATGTGTAGAAGATTTTTACGCCAGTTTGGTAGTACTAGCCGCCCGAGTCCGTACCGTCGACTGTATAATTGCTCCTATAATCCGGTATCCAGGCAGGATAGCGAATTGCAGAGTTTGAGTTCTGACGCGCGTACCGATTCTATGTCAGATTTATCATAGTAAGTATCTATTTCGATTCGTTTCAGCGTTCACCGTATCCCTGAACTCTGTTCACGTGTAAAGGTACGCTGTATAGGGTGGCGATAGATTAGGCTTTTACGTAGTATCATTGTGCGGCGAGCTTAACGTATGTGTGAAAGTGCAACACGAAGAAGTACGATCTGAAACAATTAAATTTTAATTTTTTCCTCTCGCTTGTTGCGTAGCGATGAAATGAGCAGTTCAAAGGAAACATACGCCTACAAGAGACAGCTTCAACGGCAGCAACGTCAGGAAAGGCAGAGCGCTAACATGAATCAAAATTCCGATCTCACATTTAATTTAATACCTCGTACATCGAATCCCCATGCCAGAGAATCGGTGAGTTGTGCCAATACGCGTCTTATTATTATTATTGTTATTTTTTTTGTTTATTTATTTTTTAGCATCTGTAATGTAGACGTGATTAATGTTTAGACGAGTTTTTAATTAAAACGATAGCTATTACGGCCTACCTGATTTGTGAGGAGGCGGGTCGGGAGAGAGGAGTCTTCAAATCTTTGTATTTCACTCCATTTGCAATCATCTGGTAAATGTCCAACTTTTTGGTATATATGTATTTTTCCCACACGCCTTGCGCTGGCTCAAAATTTGGTGATAGACTTCTTGAAAATACGAAAACGGTATTTTTTGGTTTTTTCGATGGGAGGTTGGAGATGAAAGAGCGGAACGCTTTAAATTTTCGTTTTTGATCTCATTTAAAAGAGAGTCACGGGCGCAAACATATGTAAATTTCAGCTTCCCAAGTGCGTTTGGAGGGGTGTAGAAGCAAAAAACAGCTTTTTGAGGAAGTTTTGGTTTTTGAAATTGCTTCAGTTTTCCTCATCTCCTCACCGAATCTATCTAGAAAGGTCAAACTTTGTGTGCGGGGTTAGTTGGTGACCAGTGGATGTAAAATGACGGATTATCAAAATTTGAGTAGAGCTTGAGAAGCCTCAAATTGATAAAAACGAATTCATACGAACTCACGTGATTATTTGGTATTAGAAGTATACTATATCCCAAATTCACTTTCTTAAAGGTTTTGGAAGGGATAGAGTAGGGATTTTTGGACTCGATACTGGGCGTGGCGAGGTTAGCCATGTTATTTGCAAATCTAAACAAGCTCTAATGAAAATCTTATTTTTTGTTCTCCTTCGCAGGCTAAACCTTTGCAACCGGAAGTGTTCGCTAAAAATTTAATATTTAAATTAGAAAAATTGAAAAAAGAAAGAGATGCCGAAGAGGAAATGGCTGTTAAATTGAGCGCAGTAAGTATTGTATGAACGAGACTAGTTTAAGTGTTTGTTACTAAATTAGTTATCGCTTTTTTGACGAAATGCTTGTAAATAAAGATTCTGACATTACTCTTATGTTTTACAACAAAACATAATATCAGTGCAGTATATTCTGCGCTTGAAAATCGATTGCAAGGCTTAAAGAAAATATGAAAAAATATTTGAATTATTTTTTTTTCAGTTATTGGGCACTTGATAATATATCTTTTAGATTTGACATATTCCAAATTTCGAGTGAAACTGCCTATTATTTTGCGAAAAAAAAAAAAAAAAAAAAAAAAAAAAAAAAAAAAACGCCTCAAATACTCTTGTATGTGCACTGTGCAGTTGTGGAATACGTATGCTCTGGAATTGAAATTTGATCTTGACTTATTTATTTGAGAATTTCGATGTATAATCAGACGTCTTTTAATATTTTCATATTTTGTTAGATGGAAGACGTTGCAAATGAGCCATTGACTAGTGACCTAGCTCATCAAAGTGCAGTCGAAACATTTATGCAGAAAAATGAAGACGAATGTCAAGAAATTTTAGGTTGGTGCAAAATTTACTCGCTAAAGCGCGTATTCGTCGTGTATCCGCTTACTGCTATGCGTTTACAAGCAACATGACGTTGGTACGGGCTATGGAGTTTGAATTGAATAAATTTTGATTGATATTTGCGCGTAGATAACCACGTATCGAGAGTATGGAGCGATAAAACGCCACGACGATCTCCTAGCTTAGGCACTCCGGTGCGGCCTAAGTCACCTGATGGCAGAAAAGCGTGGCCTTCTAACCCGCCGTTGAATAAAGTTCGTATATGCGATTGTTATTTGCTCGTCGATAACTTGATGCGTGTTGTAAAGCTTCTAGTTTTCATCTTCGACTCGATGTTATCCGCAGGCTACCACATCACGTGTTGCTCATTCGTTCGTGGTGGGCAGTAGCGCGAAAAGAAAAGACAAGGATGTGTGTTCGTTATTCTCGTCAGATTCTGGAAATGGTACGGATCCGACCGAAGGTGTCGAGCATCGTTGTCGCAGTTTACCGAAAAGTAAGACGATGCCTGAGTCGAGCGAACAAATTTACGGAATCGATCGCTTCCCCGGTACGTTTCTGCTGCCTAGTTTTTTTCGCTCTACAGCCAATACGTTCTTTGTTTCGGAGGTGGTGATAACTTTGTGGCTTGTTTCGTAGGACATTGCCAACGCGGTGCCAGTAAAGCGTGGTCGAGTAGCAGAAGAACGTTGACGGATAGCGGCGTTAGTATGGTATCTGGTGGTCATGTAGAAAATCTCGTTCCGCAATCGCCGCAGCATAAAGACAAGTTTGTGTTACACTATCTTACTTCCGTAGAGTGAAATAAATAAGAACGAAGTGTATGTATAGTGTATACGTATATGTTATAAAGCAATGTTAATGTTTTTTTTTTTGTTTTGTTTTGTTTTTGTTTGTCGAATAGATTCGTTTCATCGTGGTTATTGGATAGTAATCGTGTCTGCGGCGCAGTCAGCGGCCGTGGCGCCACGTGTTCGGTGATCAGTGAGGAAAAAGATTCGATTATTTCGTCTTCCAGTAAACATAAAGCTAGAACAAACGTAGCAGCCGGATATCCTCATGGTCCGTCGCGAAGTAAGGCTGGTCAGTATAATTGGTATGGTGTTAATGCGCGTGAATGCGTGAATTGTGCGAAGAGTGAGCGTTTTAAAATGATTGATGCATATTAGGTATGCCGGATAGAGGTGTCGGTGCTTCAAGCGGTACAAAAAATATTTTACCAGGTCAACCGTTTGTGGCGGATCCTTCAATGCCGCCGTTCCCATTCCATTCGGTCGACACAGATACTCAGTTGGAAGAAACTCGTCGAAGACTGAATGAGATGGGGCCAAAACTGAATAAATTTTCGGCAGCGTAAGCGATTTAAGCGTTTTTTCTAGCGATATCGTGTTATTCTACGTATTTAAAAACTTATATCAACTCGACAGAATGGCGGGTTCGTCGAAAACTTGCGAAAACGCTTATAGCGGAATGTATCCGCAAATTAGCCCTAAGACTGATATTCCTCCGCAAAGGCCAACCACGTTGACTCGAACAAGTCATAAATCTTACAGCGAGGAGCCTTCCTATACGAGCGTTGTGTATAATTTTAGCGACGAGCAGATGCCTTATTTATTGCGCGTACCTCATAGTCCAATTACGCTTAAACAGTTTAAAGAGTATATGCCGAAAAAAGGTCGTTATCGGTCAGTAAGGTTTCATTATTTTGCGCTATCCTAATCATTCTGAGTATTATTGGAAAACTTACTCAATTACGCGTTATTGTCTTTGATATTTTTCAGTTATTTCTTTGTGACTCCTTGCGAAGATTTGGAAATGCAACCTATTCAGGAAGAAATCACCGATGATAGCGAATATTTACCACTATGGAAAGGAAAAGTTATTGCGCAGATCAAAGCTGTGGATTGAGTTTTCATTTTTATCTTGGTTGGTTGGTTGGTTGGTTGGTTAGTTAGCCGATTCTTTCTTTCTTTCTTTCTTTATTTGTTTGTTTGTTTGTTTGTTCGTTTGTTTGTTTCTTTGTTTGTTATGCTGTTAGAAATTACTCAAATTTGAAGCATTCCATTTTCGCTTTGTGAAGATTTGAGTAAATCAACGATCGAGTTTTATTTGAAATAGAGTGTGTGTAAAAATCGGGAAAAAGCGTTTTTGATTCGTAGATCTTGATAGGCGTATGCTGAAATTTCTTTGTCGGTTTCATCATCCAGGCTCACTATACTTGGAAGTGTTGAAAAATTCATGATCTCCGTTACATTAACTTTCGTAAATGACTGATGAAAATAATAAGACGTTATTTATTTTGCCTTTTTGATGAAAGGAAAATCGTGCCTTGTTTTGTAATTCGTGAATACTATTGTAATACATTTTTTTAAAGTGTTTATTTTTGAACGATTTTATAATTTATTATTCGTAAACGCATGTGTATTATGTACTTACATCCATAAAAGCATATAATTTTTTATTATTTTTATTTATTGATTTTTGTTTTTTAAAAAAACACGGAATAAGCCAGATGCAATGATCACTCGTAAAATTTGCTCATACGTTATGAATTCTCCAAGTTACCTGAAAACTTCTGTTTCAGCTGAATTTTTTTATAAAAACGATTGCTGTTGCAGCCGGAGAGTCGAGGCAGGGTGGCGTTTTCAAATCTTTGCCTTTCAAACCATTCGTAATCATCCGGCAAATGTCCAACTTTTTCGTATATGTATATTACGTATTTTTCCACACGCGTATCGTCGGCTAGTATTCATGAAATTCGCTCAAAATTTGGTGAGAGACTCTTCTTGAAAGTGCGAAAAAAGTTTTTTTTTGTATTTTCGATGAATCTCAAAATGCCACGGATCACTAAAATTTTGAGGGACACCGGAGAAGGGGCAAATAGCTGAAAATTTTCGTTATGTATTCAGTTCATAAATGATTGTTGCATGGCAAGAAATACTACATATATGTTCTAGATTTGCGAATCAACGAAATTATTCTTATTGCACTGCGATGGCGGTAAGTAACAATTTTGTTTTAATCATGTTGATTTTTGTTTTTTGAATTGATAATTTAGGATTTGAATTGGAATGCAACGTTGTACTTTTCCCTTTATTGAATAGTTGTAATCGTTGACATAAGTTACTCTAATTAGGTGTAGAAATAAGTACATAACTGTTGAATGCACGTGTAATACAAAATAGAAATAATCATAAGGTACCAATGTTAGTATCCTAATTTGTTTTTTGCTTTTTAGTATTGATTGTTGGTTAGTTTTTGATGCGTTAAATTGAATTATTGATTATGGGAGTAAAGGTTGCGTGCTTGAAAATACGATTAGTCGAATAGAGCAAATATAAAAAGTTTATTAGGCAAACAAACATTCATAATTCAGACGATATGTTGATAGAAAATTTACATTTACTATGTCATCTCATTTTGCAATACTTACTAAGTATAGTAGCGTACCTACCGTTGAACATTGGTATTTCAAACAGTGCTTTCGCTCCAAAAATGAATTCATATAAAAAAAGCGAATATTATCTTCGCAACTATTGAATAAAATGAGTTCATTTTAGACAATTGTATTGTTTGAACGTTACTCAGCGATGTGGGAAAATCGGAATGTCGCAAAGTAGTCATACTTTGTCAAATTGGAATTTTTTAAATGCGATTATAGAATTCAAAATGTACAAAAATCGAAGACGAACTTCGCAGCGCTCATACGCATTGTCAGTACTGGCATCGGTATTCTTTTCACGCTAAATTTCAACTCATTTCGTTGTTTTATTTTTCTGAAATATTTTTTAAAGGTAATTTCTAACTGTAAATCATTTTTATCGATTTAATCACAAAGTATAGTTTTTTTTCTTTTTTTGTTTTCTTTACAATATTTGTAATTCGTTGCTAAAAATTAGTCGCATTAGTGTTTTCATTATTTTTTAAAAAATCGTTAGGCGAAGCACCGCCTCGATGCGACTTAACTTACACATTCTTTTTGACGGCTCCAAAGCTTAACCGGGTACCCATTTTGACTACGCGACAACATGTCGACAATATGTACTATATCGGACATGTGTATGTCGGTAGTTAATCTGTATTTACGCAGTACATGCACTAATTGCGTTTTCATCGATATCATTGCATATTTCGCTCCTAGAGAAAGTATTTATTATTAAAAACAAATTGCGATTTGAATTTTGTTGTGGATTGTTCTGCATCTTACCTATACACGATCGAGGGCCTGCTCCAAATCCCATGAAATTGTTTCCGTTGAGGTTTTTTTCGGGGGAAAAACGATCAGGATCGAATTTCTCCGGATCGGGATATGTAATCGGGTCTTGATGCACGGCGTGGTATGCGAAAGCCATCATAGAATCAGCCGGTATGGTTTGTTTATCTAAAAGTAAAAAGCAATACACGTAGGTACTTGACTGATAGAACGTGAATATGAGAGTACGGAAGATGAGTGAAAAATACCGTTTAGTTTGATCGCTTCCGGAGTATAACGTACGGTCAACGGTACCAATGAAAATCGCCTTAGGGTTTCTTTAATACATTGCTCCGTGTATTTCAGTTTATTACAATCTTCCATTTGTACGTCGTCGTCGAAACCGTCTTTAAAAACTTCTCGAATTTCTTGATAAACTTTTTCCTAAAAAAAAGAAAAATATATATGTATTTACGTATATATAAGGGTGGTTCAAAAAAAAAACACGTCTAGGGTTTTGACCAAATTTAATGAGGTAGTTTACTTTGAGTGAGAGACCTCCCAAAAAAATGTTGAGCCCCCTAGATGAAAGGAGAGGGGAGCAGGAGGTCCTCAAAGTGCACCACCTTCAAACAAAACGCCGTTTGTTGTGTTTTTTAGCCAGTTAGAATGGTGTGAGAAACCCTTTTTAGCACTTGAAAGGTGAGATTTGAGTTTAT
Source organism: Phenacoccus solenopsis (assembly GCA_009761765.1). NCBI lineage: Eukaryota > Metazoa > Arthropoda > Insecta > Hemiptera > Pseudococcidae > Phenacoccus > Phenacoccus solenopsis. Next base: position 51,425,065 of record CM019753.1, read on the forward strand.
GTATCTGCTTGGACTATCGCCATCCTTCTTGCATTAAAACTCAAACTGCTGGGGGTCGAAAAATTGCAGATCGCGATGTTTCTATACATAATGAAATTTTCGCCGACTCCGCATCAATCATTATTTGGACCGGTAATTTAATCAGTTTTTTTTTTTCAACTTCTAGAAGTGTATCAAGAAAAAATTATTCAGAATTTCCTGTACCAGTGCAGCCAGTAGTAGATCGCAATACGTATACTAATATTGTGAAATTTTCACTGGCTTTAAATGAATTATTTTTTCGCCTGGAAACTTCACGATGATTTTTTGTCTTTATCACTAGTAATAAATTCTGAAGGCATTTTTGAAAATTTTTCGGTACAAGTGTAGCCAACTGCTGATCGCGATATTCTAATAAGTACATACGTGTTGTAAAAATTTTCAACGATTTCGAATTCAGTATTTTTTGCTTGTTAATTTAGCTAATTTTTTTCGATCACTACGTGTGAACTTTGAAAATGAAATTAATAAAAATTTACTGTATCAGTGCAGTTAATTGCATATCGCTATGTTCGTGAAGTAAATTTCGAATGAATTTTATAAATATTTTGCCGCAAGGCAATCAACCGCATAAGAAACTATACTTTGAAATTAAAAAGAAAGAATGAGAATAATGTTTTATTTTGCAAGTACCTATAACAATTTGTTAAACTTGAACAAAGACGAATTCAAATAAATAACCGATAAAAATAAACACCTGTCGAGCTTTCGGGAGATTTCGATGAAAAATAAAAGAAATAATCTATTACGTATTAAGTTGTAACGTGTGTATTGCCCACCCTGAAATTTATTTGATTTTATCGATAATGTCAGATTGCACATCAGAAATTCAACAAAAAGGAATTAAGGGAATCAGAAAAAACCTTTTGCGTTACGAAAATTCGACGTTTCGAAATTGAAGTGCTAAAAAATAATTGATGCAGAGTCGGCGAAAATTTCATGATATTGAAATATCGTGATCTGCAACTTTTCGACGTTCTTGTAGCAGTCCGAATTTTTATCCAATACTCGAAGATGGCGATGATCTAGGAAAATTCAGAAACTCAAATGCACCTTTGAAATGTTAAAAAGGGTTTTGTCACAACATTTTGACTGGCTGAAAAACACATAGAACAGCGTTTTTTGAAAAGGTGGTGCACTCTGAAGACTTCTTGACTTCTTGCTCCCCTCCCCTTTCATGTAGGGGGCTTAAAATTTTTTGTGGAGGTTTTCCACTGAAAGTGAACCACTCCATCAAATTTGGTTAAAATGCAAGATGTGTTTTTTTTTTTTCGATCCACCCTAACCTACTGTACGTACGTACGTATAACACAATATATTGAATCATCGACATCGGAACGATGGAAAAGGACGCGTGTAGATAAGGATACTATATTTACCTGTATCTCAGGATGAATGGCCAAAAAAAGGAGAATTAAGCTTACGGTGATTGCTGTTGTATCGCTTCCCTGTGGAATAATAAATGAAAATCGTTTATGTATGTTGTAAGCGTATACACGCCAAGTTGCGGAAATACGATTTTAGATAAATAGGTAGCAAACGCGGATACTGAACCGCTAAGTAACTGGCTTCAATATCCAGCGGTACCCACCGCGAATATCATGTTTAAAATCTCGACTCTCATTCGTCGTTCGTCGAATTCGGCATTTGTGTCGTGAATTCTGAGTAGTAAATCGATCATTGTTTTCGCTGGTTTTTCTAAAATTAAAAAAAAAGTGTGCTCATCTTGTAAGCAAATGAAGCTTTCGCAGCCTTTTTATTCTTAGCATTTTACGTATGGAAATATATAAGCTAATCACCTTCTACTCTATGGCCGTTTAGTTTTTGTTCTTTGAATTTACGGATTTTCTCTCGAACTATCTGCGCTTTCAGGAATGACCAATATGGTAAGCATGAATAATAATGATAATCGCAGATGATAATATGCCGCATGCAGGCGTAAATGTATACTTGGATACATGAAATAATAATACAGACCAGTAGTAAAAATCTTACCTTGGTTGGTAATTCATTGATTCTTTTATACAAATTTCCGTTGCCGCTCAGGTACAAATACATCGTGAAAAATATGTCGAAAAATAATATCGCGTGGTTGGCTCTTCTACTTTCCAGATGAAGCGCTCTGTAAAGTGAAATAATCAGTCTTTGTATGATTTTATGGTATCGTGCGAATTATAGCTGAAAATAAGCTGGTAAAAGCAACAAGCGCAGGCGTAGAGGCCTAGTATGCAGATGAAATCATAGTCATAGGTTAGTGAACAAAATTCGTCCAATAATATAATACTCACTGCGTTATGGCCGCAGAAAATTCGTTTTCGCCATTTTCTTGCACTCGCATTTTATAATCCATCATGTTTTCTAGACTTACAAAATGAAAATGACTAAGTACGACAAGTAAAGCATATGCCATAAACACCGATATCTTAGGTACGACGCGACGTTCGAAAACATTTTAGATAGCTACTTGATAACGAATAAATATAAATAATTACGAGTAAGTGCGTATACTGTATCCGTAGCTGTAGCTGTAGCTCTAGCTATAGCTACGATCATGCAGATATACATATATATGTACATATAATGTAGCTACCTACTTCGTATACCGTTTAGATACTAGAAGTGCTAGGTTAGATAGTTGTTAATGATTACCGGTGACTGTATCGAAGTTCATATCAATGATGTATTGCCACAAATCGAACAAGACACCGGTGTTCGCGTTAGCTTCCAAACGTTTCACCATGATGCGCGATTGTTCGTTGAATACCGGTAGATATTGTTGCAGCATTGCAGTCGAGAAGGCTGAATTCATAATGCGTCTTATATTTCGCCATTTTTCACCTACGAAAACGCCAATACAGATGAAATGCGAACATCTGCGCAGCGATACAATGGTGCGTGAAGGTCTAACCTCTGGCTAGTAAAATACCGTCTTGTAGCACATTTTCGAAAATACCGAGCATGTATCTGTCTTGATTCTTGTTTACCACCTGTACAAAAATCGCCAAAACGATAACGAACGCATATTTACGAGTAAGTAGGTAATTAGGTATCTTCATTCTGTCGCATTCGTTATAAATAATAAAATAATCAGAATATACCTGTAATATATCAACCTCTTAAATCTAAAAATTGTTGTGGAAAAAAAAAGTTAAACTAAAGATTTTAAAAATTAATTGTTAATTAATTATTATTTAATACCTATTTAATCTATTGATAAAGGAAAACAAAAAATAATTTTTGAAAAAATAAAAAAATTTATGTAAGTTAAGTACGAGTATCATAAAAAAAGTACATTACGCCTTTGTCCCTTTGTGTCGTAGTATAATAACGTATTATACAGTAGGTAGGTAACTAGGTACAAAATACGTAGATAGAGATACGTATTATGTATGTGAACTGCGACTGTGTTCTAAAAGGTATCAATGCGTACAAGATGAAACATGTACCTGTAATATGTGTTCGCTTCTGCCAAGAGCAACAGCAGGCAGGAAAGAGAACCAAAAAACTCTGGGCTTTTCCATATTTTGCATAAGTTTCAACGCTTTTTGAACTCTAGCTGTAGAGAGTATTACAAAAAAAAAATATTATGTAGAGGTATGTAGGTAGGTAGTAGGTACCTACTAAATGGCGTTGAATTCAACGTAAGTATAAATAATCGAGTGTATTTACTTGACATGTTTCCATATACTAGGTATAAACTGCCGAAAATCGGTATATTCGGGTAACTCGGAAAAGCACCAAATAAACGAGAATATTTGTACTTCTTCCATTGAATCCAACAAATCATGTACGCTGCTATAAACACTACCAACCAAAAAGCCCAATACTTGGATACGTTGGCTATATTCGCGATTGCGCTGCTCGACTTCATGCTCTAAAAAAGTACGTATAACTTCAATGCTTATAGGTATACGTATACGATGCATTATACTCGTATGTGGTAATAGGTAATGGGTACACGAGTTAGGTAAGGTTATTCGATTACCCCCCTTGTTTTCCCTATCAACTCGCAAGTGCAATGTGAGATGATTTGAAAATTAATCATCGAAATACACCCACGTTATCATCAATGATTGCTTCGTTAATGCTGCCGATGCGAATTGACTAATATTAATTAATTACCTATTCAAACCCAAATCTTGCGTTAACTTCAACGCTACAAAAGTACAAAATCAAAGAAAATGGAAACAAAGTTATCGCAGGCGTATATACTCCTGGTAATAAAGATGTTCATTGTTCATCTCTAGTTAACCCTTCTATAATATCTTTAGAGCGAAAAGCGAGTGGGAAATCCAGTCTATAGTGTGTTCGTGCATGGTCGAATACGTACTATGGTGTTATGCTTTAACCGAATACGTAAATTAGACATATGTATACTAACTTTGAGATTTCTATACTTTCTAATTCTGTGAATCTTCTAGTTTTTTTTTTTTTTTTTGTTACGTTCAAAAATCCAAAAAAGTTAAATCCAATGTCACACGGTTGAAATAAAAGAATGGGTTCCCATAAGCGCTAAGCCAATACCTCCTATAGTAAAAGGCCTTAGCGCTGTGTTCGTGACGTAACAACAGGTAGGCGGACTTCCGTAGCATTCCCCATATACTTAACACGTACAGGAAGTGTCGCAACTGCGTTAAAATGAAAATACCTCAACATTTTCCGCGGCAACATAGGGTTTTGAAAATTGCATCCTAAAGAAAATTTTACGAACTTTCTAATGATATAAAAATTAATTAATTTCGTGCAAATATTTCCAACATAAATGTCGTTTAAAGCCGAAAAATGCGGAGGTCTCAAACTTTACATCTATGTTACTCAAAATTTTCTGCTGTAACTTTAGGTTTAGAGAACATGATGTAATAGGAAATTTAACGAGCTTTACGATGATATTAAAAAAATTAATTTTTAGAAGTATTTCTTATAGTTATGACATTTTTAATGTGAAATAGCCATAATTATCAAAAAATTTTGAACAAAATTAATTTTTTTTAATACCATCGTAAAGCTCGTTAAATTTCCAATAACATCATGTTCTCAAAACCTAAAGTTACCGCAGAAAATTTTGAGTAACATAGATGTAAAGTTTGAGACCTCCGCATTTTTCGGCTTTAAACGACATTTATGTTGAAAACATTTGCACAAAATTAATTGATTTTTGTATCATTAGAAAGCTCATAAAATTTTCTTCAAGATACAATTTTCAAAATCCTATATTGCCGCGGAAAATTTTGAGTTATCTTCATTTTAATGCAGTTGCGTCGCTTCCGTACATGTTAACCCGCCATAGGTAGTATGGAACCAGGATTGGAGATTAGTACCAACATATAGCTTAGCCCGCAAGTAGTTGCTTGCGGCTAGTCTCACTCCCCTTATGTGTTCATCGTATGCAACCACATGTACGTGAAAGTACAACGTACAATATTTTTTAAAATTCAAGTGAAACTACTGATTTAAGTATCTAGGATGATAGAAAAAAAAAATTACAAAAAATTTGTGATATACACTTTTTGCCTATCTTCATTTTTGAAGGAGCTACAATGATTTAAAATTTTTCCAAAATTCTTTTTTTTTTAATTTGACTAAAATTGTTCATTTAAGTACCGAATATCACAGAGAAAAATTTGCAAAAAAACAATTTTTATACCTTTTTGCCTTCTTCATTTTTTAGTTCTCTTTCGAGAATTTTTTGTGTTGGAGGATTACTCATGATTAGATATTTTAAAGCAGGGCTGAGAATTGAATGAGAAATAATAAACAGAATCATAGCCATTGTAAAACCTATATGTAAAAAATATTTCCACGCAATTATTTTAATTTTGCGTGGAAATATACTATGGACAAGCGAAAATGCCGATAGTCCGGAGTCAGAATTTAGTCCAGCTGCAATTGTGAAGCGACTTTCTGCAGATATTTTCGAAACTAGAAGAAACGCTACCGTCAACCGATATTTTACTTCGTTAGAGCTCTCACAATATTTAAAATCGAGGGAGGTGACATTAGTTGGTCCAGTCAATACGAATAGGGCATTTCTACCAACAGACTTCATTGTTTCTAGGAAGAAATGTTTGCAATTAAAAAAAAATACGAAATACTTTATAGTCCATTTCAATTTTCAAAAATACTACATAATTTAGAATTATTGAAACTCCTTCAAAAATAAAGATAGGCAAAAAGGTATAAAAATTGTTTTTTTTGCAAATTTTTCCCTGTGATATTCGGTACTTAAATGAACAATTTTAGTCAAATTAAAAAAAAAGAATTTTGGAAAAATTTTAAATCATTGTAGCTCCTTCAAAAATGAAGATAGGCAAAAAGTGTATATCACAAATTTTTTGTAATTTTTTTTTTCTATCATCCTAGATACTTAAATCAGTAGTTTCACTTGAATTTTTAAAAATATTGTACGTTGTACTTTCACGTACATGTGGTTGCATACGATGAACACATAAGGGGAGTGAGACTAGGCGCAAGCAACTACTTGCGGGCTAAGCTATATGTTGGTACTAGTCTCCAATCCTGGTTCCATACTACCTATGGCGGGTTAAGTGTATGGGGAAAACGGAAAACAAACGAAGTCCACCTACCTACCGTTACGTCACACGCTGATTTCAAATCAGCGCTAAGGCCTTTTACTATAGGAGGTATTGGCTAAGCGTTAATGTGAAATTGAAACTTGTGATTAATTTCCTGAGAAACTACCATGTTCGACTGCTTTGGTTAAGACATAGCGTTTTAAATTATAGTTCTATAAGTATGAATCGAATTCACTGCCTAGCAAACTATCAAAAGGAGATTAATTTTTTCTGTTTATGCATCGCACATTATTATACATACTCGTACGTATTGTACGTATATGGAATTTTTGGTTCTTTTAACCATAAAGATACTAATAGTAGATGGGATTTTTGTGGTCTTTTCGACTACCAACATACCAAATACGTTTACATTGCCAAGATACCAATGAAGGGTTTGATATCGCATAAAGTGAGTAATCACTCCCAGACGGACTGCGGTACTGAAGTATAGTCGTATCTCGCATAAAAATTGAAGCGAAAAGTAATACTCGATGCAGAATACTTTCTCTACTTCAGAGACTGTCAATTAGGTAAGTATGCAGTTTGTTCACTCAGATTTTCTCTCCGCCCCTTTGGTCATCATATCAAGATTTTTACTCGAAAGGTAGACTTTGGCCTTTTCAAAAGTACGTCAAACTGTAAAATAGCCCGCGCTAATGAATTCGACGAACAAATTTTCGTTAGCAAGAAAAATTTCGTGAAATTTTTGGTAACGCAAATAACAGATTTTCTACACGACATAACTATTATCAGTGAACTCTGTGTTACGTACGAGGCGTCAACTTTAACGACGACTTTCAAGTCGCCACATAATTTATTATTACTAAGGCTAGGATTTTTATGCACTTAAAATATGAAAGTATGCGCAATAAATATGCGTTTAAAACCGCCGGAATATGCAAAAACATGAGCTATAAAACTACCGCATCATAGATATCAAAATGCAGGGATTTAAAAGGGTACCAAAAAGAAACATTCATTTCAACAGTTACTGAATTAAGATTTACAAAAAACTGCGATAACAAGGAATTTTAAACGAGTTGATATTATTCTTCGAACATGGTAACTCTTCCTTGCGCTTTCAAAAAAAAATTTTCATCGAAAAGACAAATTCATGCAAAAAAATTTATGGAAACTGCGTCAATAAAAATAATTTTTGGAATTTTTTTCTTAAATATACGCTAAACACTTCAAATATGCGGTAAATATGCAAAATAAGCCTACTTTTTGGCAAAAATATGCATTTTCGTGCATTTTTGACCAAAATATGCAAAAATATGCTCTATAAAATTTCACCAATTCTTTCAAAATTCCATGATTCGAAAAAAAAAAACTTGAATATGCGCTATCTAGTATTACGAAAAAAAATATGCAAATGCATAAAAATTCTATCCCTAATTATTACCTACCATATACCAAGTAAGTTTGTTCTTCTCTGCACTAGTCGTCTAAAGCGTTAATTCTTACGCGTATATCTGCTCTGTTGAAATTACCTATTTATTTCGGTAAATACGCATTTCAGAGGGATACTAACGAAAAAAATCAACATTAGTCGTACTGCACGAAGAAGTCATGGACGAGCCTACGGATATTCCGGAAATTTCGCAGCAAAGCTTTAGTCATCGATAGCCCTTTGCTGTTTTTCATTTCTTACAAATTTCTCTATAGAAGAAAGATACTCGCAGTTTTGCTGAAATAAACTCGATTTAAAGTAAATCTCACGCTTGAAGTATGTAAGGTAAAAATGGGTTATGCAAAACCTAGCGTCAGATTTAGAATCAGTATTCTTGAATTAACCTCAATCGGCGACGCTTCTACGTTCACCGTTCTTACCGAGTTATAACCAATTTTGGGTTCCCGTAAAATGTTTAGAAACGTGTTAATAAATTTGCATACGCCTCGATGTAAGGCGCAAATTACGTACTATATGTATTTAAAAATTATTTAGAAATAATAAAAATGAAAATATTGTGTTTCGTTTGGTATGGGGTGAGCCTTAAGGACTTGTTAGAGGATCGAAAACTAAAGGCAAAAATGGATTCTTAACATGTCAAACCAAAATCGAAGAGCATATGTGTAGTGTCGTTTTCGACTAATTTGAGATCGCTGATTGATAATACGATGATAGTTTTCATCGCTTTCCTCTTCTTCCCCTCCAAAACGACATTTTAGCGGTTAAAATAGCGAAGCAATTTTTCCACGAAGGAGGGGAGAGCGCGAAAAATATCACTATGCGTAATCGCCGAAATCAGCGATTTCGAATTGGTTGGAAATGACATGTATCTCGATGTTTGTGGAATCGTGGAAAAGGCTTGCTCATTTTTTTTGGTGAAAAATACTCGGCGTATATGCGTGTTTTGGGAGTGGAGGAATTCATTTCAAGGCTAAGTGAATTTTCCAATAGCATATGAGTATTTCTGCTAACATGGAACACTCGATTTGAATTGAAATCGTTAGTTAAAAAACGGGCGACAGAATATGTACGTATCGTAAATCTCAAATCAGCCTAAATCGACGTCTCATTCATATCACTCTAATAATGTTATTTTATCGATTTTTAGTGATTTTTCGATATTTTCGAAATACATTAGTTTAGGTTGCAGGCGTTAGTTTTATTTAAACGAATTTTAAAAGAATAATTAATACGTATTATTGCCTCGAGTAAAGATTTTGTGTGATGTTTGCAATTGCAATATTGCTATTTCGTATATAGAGTATGCTGCTTTCGAAGATATCATGCGATTTCATCAATCACCCCTTCCCATCATCCGAACTAACATTTTTGAACAAAAATTACGCGTATTACAGCGCAAACGCAACCTATTGCAAATCTAACCGAAGAAGTTGACTTCTCCGTTTCGAAAAGTAAGGAGGCGAGTGCGTGAAATAGATGAAGAGTGCATTTCGATGACAAATTTACAGTCGAATGTTCCGATTTAATGAAAAACCATCTTAAGCCTTACGCAAAACAATACTATGAAAAATAATTTACGCCTTTACACGGAGGGATATGCAAATTTATTAACGTGTTTTGAGGACAACGAAATAGGTACCTTTAAAATTGGTTATTACTCGTGCTAGAGCTCGGTTTTTCATGCGCTTAAAACATGCATTTCTTTTCGTCAAAATATGCGCCCTTATCTAGCAAAAACGCACTCTTATGCAACACAGATATGGGTATCCTTGGGAAGAATTTTTTAACTTGACTTGACGGTCTTTTTTTAAAACAAAAGCGGCCAGAAAATGAAGTACCTAAATGAAAACGCGCAACATAGGTACATATTGCGCAACCTTCTCAAATGTAGGAAAACAAGATAAATCATAAGAATTGGAGCTCTAGTCATTACTTATTAGTATTATAGAAATGTTTTCACAAAATGATTATTTTTTAATAAAACGTTTTTTTTTTTTTTCAGAAATATCGAAGCATTATTGGTTTTACGACTTCACAATTTTAATGTCATTATCTTCATCTTCGCCCCACCCCCTCTATTTCATATCCTTCAAATATATATATTTTTTAGTTAACGGTAATTTTACTCCTTCATTGCTGCAATGCATTCATGTTCAATTCCTGGTTAAGGAGTACAACGGAAGAAAATCTTTCGGTGAGTGTCTCAAATAATACGAAAAATCATCGACTCAGTTGATTAAATACAATTAATGTAAAGCGGTAAACGATGTGGAGCATGGTATCAGTTATGGCATGGCTAATTTAAGGACGCTGATTGTGGATCTCTGGCGCTAGCTTTTGTATAACCGAGTCTATGTTATAGCAAAAATGGTAGAGTGATAGTTTATGACTCCGAATCTAAATTGTTAAACCATTTGGAGCGATTCTGAATAAAACCGAATTCAAGCCCAGGCTTAAAAAATTCGGATTTTTAGCATCTACGAGTTATCAAAATAATATTATATTCGCGTTTAGATCGTTTCATCTCGGCCAAAGAACTGATTAAAGTTTTTAAAGATGGGAAAGCGGGTGCGAATTGTTTGTAAAAAGAAAAAAAAGAGAAATATCCTACTATGAAATTTTAAGCCATACTTATCAGCCATCATAATTATGACGTATAAAATTTTGAAAATGAGCCGAAGCGCAATGTAAAATCCAAAAAAAAAAAGAAAGAACAAAAAAAAAATTTCGAAGCTTATAAGGCGATTCCAAAGTTTAATTTTTCAGCTTTGCAGTGTGGTTGCGTACCTGTATGCTTTTATGCGTTTAGCTGAAAGAATGAGTTTCCTACTGGAGGGCTCGATTGTGATTGTGATTAATTCGAGGTCTCTGATACTGAATTTCGTGTTATTTATCGCTGGCGGCCACTCATTTTTCAACATCGTTTGATAGATAAATTTGTCACAGTTTTGAGAAAAGAAGGAAAGGAAGTATCGCACACAATACACGTATTATAGTTGGCGCGCCAAGAAAATGATACGAATATTTCGAAGACATTACGAATTGCGCAGTTGCAATTAATTAGTGTTGTACAACTTAATCCGCATCTTCCTACCAGCATCATAAAGCACAAAATGTGACCCTGGATAAGAAAAGGTATCTAAGCGTCCAAACGCTAATTTTACAGGAGACTAAAAAGAAGATTATGAATCGTTCATAACGTATACAACGTTTTGAGCAACATGTTGACTTAACGGAGCAATTTTTAATTTTTTTTCTTACTCTGATGATTTTTTATGAAAAAGCATATGTGTTCAACTACCCGAAACGACAAAAAACCGATTTTCCTTCTATTTGATTGAACAATATATTTCAAAATTTCACCCATATAAAGCGCCTTGAGGTTCAACCAGTCACTAGTCACTCCAATCTCTCTCACTACACCTACGTTACTTCTAATTACGCTATCTTATAATAATAATAATAATTGTAATAAATGATAATAAATAATAATAAATAAATAAAATCGATTAATTAAAAAAATATATGTACATGTAAAAAAATCAATTGAAAGAAAAAACTGGTAATATAATTCTTTCATATCAGATGTTCCGGAAGAAGTGAGTTGAAAATATTTTTTAGATGAGGCAAAACAGCTTACGATCGATACTTATTTAATCGCGTGAAAAATTTTTAAAATAAATTACGTACTGTACTCTTTGAAGAAATAAAAAAAAATTAAGAACAAACTGCCTTCTAAAATAATAATAGTGTAAAAAATGAAGTTTAAGTCTTTTATACGTATATCAGGAACATGATACAACTATACAATATATATTATATAGATATACAAAGCCAAAATAAGCAGATCTTTTTCACCAACATATATATACGTATACATGGAGTCAATAAGAAATAAGTATAATCTAGTACCAGTAGGTACTTGTACTTACCTTTTAATAATTCAACAAATAACTCGAAAAATGATATTAAGTAGAAAAAATTGTTTAGGTATTAATATAGGTACACGTATAATGCAGTGAGATTACGATTAATTTCTTATCATCATCGAGCGTATGTATTCAAAAAAAAAAAAAAAAGGAAAAATAAAATATGTACAAAAAAAGAAGGAAAAAAAAAAATGATCTCATCACATAATACGAGTAAACACGTAAGTACGCGGCGCTAGGAGCATTTGTAGTACATATGAATCGTCGAAAGTTAAACGATAATCGCGTTCTGAAGAATGAATAATTATGGTAAAATTTGTTACAAATTTCATTTTATATTCTAACTTTAAGGTTTGGGTAGGTTGTATTTGAGGAAGTAGCGACGGGACCTTGAATTTTATCAAATTTGTCGTCACTGCGGTAATTGGAAGAGGGGTAATTCAGTGTTCTGGTTGAAGGCGAAAATAATGAAATATCGTCGTCATCGTGACACCATCGAGACCATCAGCAGCTATAATCGTCGCAAGAAATTATTCCATTAAATGCTCCGTATCATGAGTTAAAGTGATGTATGTATATTTAATAATTACCTGCGCGGTACGCTATTACAGCGCGTAAATAAAAACTTGCTTATCTATGTTCGTAGAGCGCTAATTGTACGATCATAAAACGCCAACAGTTCAATTGTGGTTTGATTTTTTGCATTTTGCAATCGTATTACGATGGAACGATTATATTTGTGTAAAAATGCGTTCCTATATGTTATTTTATCGCGTGTAAAGCACCCACTATCTTGCGTTTCGGAGCAACGCGACGCATGCTGATAGACCTTGCAATAGTGAATAGTCCGTTCGCATTTCAATCGCTGAGTCTTCAGACGCATCTTAGGTAGGTATAAGATACAGGGTTTCTACTCGATTCAAAATACAAAATAACATTTTATAGTTTTGTATTGTAAACAAGGATGTTGGTAACAGCGGAAATGATCCAACAACAATGATAACAATGAACATGATTTGATGTTAATTTTCAAATTTTTCTAGAATTTGGTAAAATAATCGTTGTAATTAATGTAATATAATTGTATGGAAAATTCAAAAAATGTCTGTATTTCATTTTCAGAAGAGTCTCTCGCCAAGTTTTGAGCGGCTACGCATGGGGAAAATATGTACCTATAATATACACTGTGTCTAACTGATTTTAACACACACCAGCGCAAAATTCCCATTCATGAAAAAAAAAATCAGTCATTTCATTTTGTTTCACTTCATTACGGCGCCACAGTGGGACCGATTGCGATTCTAGGTGGACAAAAGTCCAAAAAGTGACATTCGATTTTCTGGTTGAAAATGCACTCAAAAGTGGTGTATATCCTTCCTCTATAACAAACAAAAGCCACAAGAGCCATAACTCAACCGTAGTGGTCATGGGAGGGGGATGAGTAACACAACCTCCTACCTCTTCGCTCAAAATATCCCGCTAATGCGAAAACGCTGATGTATGACTAATGATTTCGTGGTTTTAAATTCACTTGGGGGGAATGATATTTTTTCATGAAAATACGTTAAATAATGAATCATTTCACGGTGTTAATTTTTTTTTTTACAAATCATCATATTTATGTGAGAATTTTTTTTATTTTCGTATTTTTTTGGTGTTTTTTTACAATTTTTGTTACCTACAAAACCACAGACCTCTTCAGACCTAAAAGTGGCGACGTGGTGTTGTGCACAAAGTGCTCCTTTACACGCCTGTTTTGATTTCAGTTGCGCCAACTTGCGCCGAAAGTAGGTTTTTTAGGATTTTATGTTAAAATTTAGTGTTTTTACACGAAAAATCACAGTTTTTTTTTAATCACATTCTTAGCATAGGTTGTTGAATTATTTATTAATTTTTTTGTTTTTGTTTTTGTTTTTTTTTTTGTTTAAATAAAGGGTTTTTAACCCCCTTTGGATTTTTCTACTTTCTAAATAACCAATTTTCTCGAAACTGGAGCTTTTGGTGCTCTGAGGAGTTGAATTTCCAATATAATTTTAGCATAAATACATATGATTGAAAAATCAATAATCACTTGTTCGCTTGAAACTCTATTTTCCAAAAATTGGTGTTCTGGGGCTTTTTGAGGAGTTGAATTCCAAAAATGATTTCAAATTCAAATTTAGCAACCTCAAAAATATATTACACAATATAAATGCATTGTGCTTCTTTTGAAGCTAAGTTTTCTGAGAATTGGAGCTTTCGAGACTTTGGGGGCTTTTTGAGGGACTATATTACAAAAAAAATTTCAGATTCGAATTTAGTGACCTCAAAAACATATAGTACAACACGAATAAATGACTTATTTCTTTAAAGCCCAATATTTCAAAAATTTTGCTTTTTGGGGCTTTTGGGGCTTTTCAACGAGTTGCATTACAAAAAGAATTTCAGATTCGAATTCAGCGACCTCAAAAACATATAATTCAATATGCATAAATAATTTATTCCCCTGAAGCCCAATTTTCCAAAAATTTGGACTTTTGGGGCTTTTTGAGGGGCGGAAGGAAAAAAACTAATATCAAATTCGAGTTTAGCGACTCAAAAAACATGAGGTACGCTTATTTAAAAGTAAGAAAGTTACATTTTCGAATTTTGTCCACCTAGATTTGCAATCGGTCCCACTGTGCGGCGTAATGAAGAATTCAAGATTTCGGTAACTTAAATTCTATGATTTGAATAATTTTTTACCGCTCATTTGATTGATTAAAATTTGTTTCTTTCAAAATCAAAGTTGCAAAATTAACTGGAATGAAACGCTGAAAGTTCAAAAACATTCATAATCCTGTAAATTATGGATTAAAGTCATGGAGAAATAATTATTTATGTGTTAATTTCTTAATTCCGTAAAAAGAAATGAAATAACGAGCAATTTTTTGCGGATGAAGAGAATTTGACGCTTGAGAGCGTTAAAATCAGTTAGACACAGTGTATATATATTTGCAGTTATATATAACCGGTCAGCCTCTCCGCCATGTAGGTAAGAAAGCAGATATTAGTTGGCCCCTTTGATTATATACGATATGGACCGCGTTACCTGTGAAATGCTAGCGGCGGTGAAACATTAATGGTTGAAATTTTCCATAAGCCGTTACTGCGCATGCGCGAATTATTGGTGAAACGAACACCTTAATTTTTGAGGGGAGCTGGAGACGGGACAAATAGCTCAAAATTTTCGCTTTGAAGGTGGTTCTATACACATTGTTAGATGCAGGACTGAATTCACCTCCATACATGATGTTGGAGGAGAGAAGGAGGTGTTATCGACTTCTCAATGTGGTGGGAGTACACGAGAGGATGAAAATCTTTCATTGAGATGTCATGCGGTAAAATGAGGCCAAGTTGTAAGTTGGAGAAAAAAGCGGCTTTTGGAGGGGAAACTGCCGCAGGAAATTTTATGAACCTTTCATTATCTGCTCACCAAAATCAACCTAGAAAGGTCACACTTCGTATGAATTTTGAGCAAAATGGATTCAAAATGGCTGATTGTTGAGGAGCCTTAAGTAAGTAGTTATAAATTGAAAAATACATATGTGTTCATCATGAGGCAAGAAATATTACATTTGTCTTAAATTCAACTTCTTAAATGGTTTTGAAAGGAATCTAGGGTAGAGGTTCACAAACTTTGTATTGGTTATAGCATTGAAGCCTGTGCACATGAAGGGGCTAGCAATGTTATTTGCTAGCGTGAAGAAGTGCCAATGAAAACTCAGCTCTAGTAATGCGGCATGCGAAGCTGTTTACTTTTTTTTTTTTCAACTCGATCAAAAAGTATCTCACAAAATTTGGAACAACATTGCAAGTTTTTGTATTATTCAAAAATCTGAACATGGCAAAACAAATTCCTAATTTTAGGAACGACCTTGAAAAACTGGCAAATCCATTTTCTTATGCCATTTAATTACATACACGTGCTAAGACGTGTTTAAGATTGCAGTCGGTCCGAATGTATTAAGATATTTTTTCGAGTCGAACTGCTAATTTACCTAATTTTTTTTTTGTATTAAGTCTCAAACGATGCGAAAAGCATTAATTTATTCTTAATAACGCCATATAGCTACCGTATTTTATTACGCACACGAATGCACTTAGTTGACTGCTATTTTTGAAGCCACCAATCAAACCGAATTTTTTTCATGCTGCCCGGCTAATAACTGGGTACTTGGCGTAGAATGCAGCTAAATTCGCATCACGTCATTAATATTAACGTATGTTATATTTTCATTTGATATTTAAATAACGTATGTATTTTGCTCGCATTTGTACTGCTCTTAGAAGCCTGAATTTCGGCACACAGACTTCCTACGGCTAGTTGAAAAATTCAATTTTCGAAATAATCAACGTTAAAAAAAAATTTTAATTTAATCGATGAAGTTATCGTTATTTCAGCAGTATTTTTAAAAATTCATCAAAGACACGAATGAAGCAATTTTCACGTAAATTTTCTCTTTTGAAAGTTTCAAAACAAAAAAAAAAAAATGTAATTTTCTATTTCGTGTTTATTCTAGCTTGACCCCTTTTTTTTTTTTTTTTTTTTTTTTGAAACATCAAATTTGTAAAATCAGCAAATAAAATTGAAAATTGCAAGAATATCATTATAATGAAAGGAGGCGGTACGGTACGAGTGCGCTCTAGGTACGTACTACGTAGGCGCACTATTTGTATACTAATTTATAACGCGCGATCATTTCCAAACGTTCGTTGTAATTAACGTTCGCTAATGCAAACAAATAACAGATTATAATTGAAGTTCGTCGTTCGATTAAATCGTTTTCCACATTCTTCGCTACGGACTATCCTGTAATGCTACGCTCCTTCCCTACCTCTCCTCTCTGCAACTGTAATTATAGTCGAGAACAGCCAGCCATGTCACCCGCGCTGACTGATACATAATTTTGTACTACCGTGCGTGCGGAGTGCGAGTAATCTATCGTTAATTTTTATCTAGTTAATCGAACGTAAGGCTTTTCAAATGATAAATTGCGTAAGTAAACATCATCATAGAAACAAACATTTATTCGAGTGCAATGTTCATATCAACCGAGCTTCCGAAACACTTCTATAAGTGGTCTGAACTACTCTTGGGTGAAAAATCATGCCTCAGATGAGGTACTTATAGTGGTGCAATTATTAATCTGACTTCACATTCGTGTTCAGGAGGTTCTATTTATATGAAAACGACACTAATATCATCGACCTACCTACACTCTAAAAAAAAAAAAAAAAAAAAAAAGTGGGAGTACCACTGTGCTCCAAACTAAGGACTGAGGGTTGAGGAGTTTCACGCTTCTTAGCTATGATTTTATATTAATGCAAGTAGCAAATATACAAAATATAGAAACTCTATAGTCTACATAATCAATGTACTTGATCGTATTTTCTTCAAAAATATCTCGGTTTAGCCCGCTGTTTCAGTTTTTCTGAATTGTGACCAAGTGACCAATAGCGGATTTTAGGAAAAAGGTCCAGTTAGGAAATGAGCTGCTAAGAGCCCGAGAAATAGAAAACTCATACTATAAAGTGAAAAGAGGTCATTTTTTTTACGGACGGAGGAAGTCGAAAGAGGGGTGCTGGTTTTTTGACGCATGTTAGAAAGTTGTTCAAATTGATCAGTTTATGTTTGTAAGAAAAATTTCTATTCATTTTTCGCTTGAAGTGCCCCCTCGCGAAAGGTTCTAAAATTCTGTTCAAAGATATTTTCCGATAGCACCCACTACCCACCTACCACCCAAGTATTGGCCCGAAATCGCTCGTAGGCAAATTTACCACGCTTACTCGCCTTTGTCCTTTGCCAAAGTTGCACATCGCATAGAAAAAGCTAGAGAGGGTTTTGTTGTATTAAAAATTTGAAGGCACTAAACGATAAACGAAATTCAAACGAAAAAGAAAAAAGAAGGAAAACATTCTATGAAAAACTTATTTATTAGGTACGTAAACAAATACATGAAAAAAACAAAAACTGCGTGAATAAATAAAATTAAAGACACAGAGCAACACCAACAATGAATCATCTTATCGATTGTTATTTTGTCTGGACCATACTTTCAACCAGTACCCGGTGTCGTTTCTCAGCGCAATATCAAAAACGAATTGAATATCGTCCATTTTCATGTCCGTAGTGAAATGGTAATTACGCAACAGATAGACAATTTGCGTTTTAACCGATAACATGGCGTATTTGGCTCCTTAGTGAAGAGTTAAACAAAGAAAATATACGTGAAAATATTAACATTACAGTCTCCATACAGGCTTCAGGCACACGAATATGAGGTCGATGATCAATGGATACACGCTGAGCCGACCGACAACATTCTCTTCCTTAGATACGCAAAATTACGCATTGCACATGCACAAATTCATTCGCGATAGTAAAATACTTTTCCGAGGAAGAAAATGGCGGTGCGGCGCAGCGTATCATAGGTAGTAGGTAGCCCATTAGCAGCGGCGGCGGCGTGAGGCTTCGGCAAGAAGTCTTTTGCTACCCATTTACGTAAAGAAGGCGTCAGAAAAAGCGCTGAAATGGACGTCTAAACACTACAATTCCATAAAAATATTATTCAACAATTAGAAAATAATGCGAAAATCAATTCTTACATAATGAGCGTCGCGTCTTCGCTTCGTTTTATAATATCATGTATGAAAATTAGTTTTACTTTCTTATGAGAGATAGATAGATAGAGAGAGAGAGAGAGAAACAATAATCAAGAAATTCACAATCGTGTCTGGTAAAACTTGAAAAAACGAAAAATTATTTATAAACATGTCGAATAAAAAAATAAAAATTCACTTGAACTGGTTGAATAGAAAATAATAAAAAATTCATGAAATAGCATTAAACTATTTTTCATTTTACATGTTTATGATTTTTTTTTCTATTCAACCCGTTTATGTGAATTTCTCGATTTTGTTCTTTTTTTATAATATTTTTTATTCGACATATTTGTAAATTTTTTATTTTTTCGTATTGTTTTTTCAATTTTTATTGGACACGATTGTGAATTTTTTGTTTATTGCTTTTTTCTTTCAAGTTTGACATTATTCTATTTTGAAATATTAAAAAACTGGCACGTTAAAAAATCATAAAAAAAATTTATTGATGAATTTTTAGAGGGGTAGGGTTGACTTTTTTGAGGGGAAGCGAATCTCTTAGCCTTTTACAAGGCGCTTATTCGAGTGGTGACCATTTGGACACCGGCGCAAGCATCGCTTCCGCCGCCACTGAGTCCTTGCTCAAATTTTGATAGTACCGCAATGCGATAGTCGTACCTATGCAGTTTCGAGGACCTGCACCAAAAGCTAAAAAACCGTATTTGCCGAGTCGTCGAACCGCATCTTCGGAAAAATGTTCGGGATCCCATCGTTTGGGATTCGCATACAGATGTTCGTTTTGATGAAGAACATGGAAAGCTACGCCAGTATGAACTCCCGCCGGTATCGTGTGTTTATCTGTAAGCCACGAGAAGTTGGTGCAATGTTAGCACACTTTTGTATACCTAGAGTACCTTATGCTACCTAAACCTACGCATACTGCGTACAAATAAAATTACGAAGTACGCATATTTCAGGTAAGGTATTCTCTTACCGTTCAATACGATGTCTTCGCTATGCTTGCGAAGGGTCAACGGTACGACAGGGAACAGGCGTAAAGTCTCTTTGATACATTGTTCTAAATACACCAATCGATTCATATCTTCCATCTTGGTCGGTCTATCATTATCGTCTCCGAAAATCGCTTCGATTTCTTGATAAGCTTTCTCCTGCGTACGAAAATATATATGAATGATACTGTAGTAAGACGGAATGTAGCGAAGCCTGAAGCGTTAGGTATTTAATACTTATATGTACTATAGGCATTAGATTTTTTTTACAAGCAATGGTATCCCCATGGTTTTTAAGAATTTATTACAACATAATGACGGTTTCTTTCTCCTCCATTCTTCTCTCCGTGAAATAAATTTACACATGAGAGCAAAGATAGCATACTTAATTTAGCTATGTGCTTGTTTTTCTTTGCAAAAAATATCTATCTTTTAAATTTTAAAAATAAGAAATAAAATAAAATTACAAAATCACGTAGGTATTCGAAAAGTTTTTTGACCTGATTTATTACTTTATCGTATTTTAAGCCTTTTAATATACGTGCTTGATAGCAATGCTTATAAGGATTATTTTTCGCATCGGTTTTCGATTTTTGACTTGTATAGTATAGAATAGTTCAAAAAAAAAAATAAATAAAAGAAAATAAAAAAAAAAATAAATGAATAAGACGCCTAACATTTGAGCCGAATCGGGCAATATTAATCCACTTCAATTTGTTCTACGTATTTCCTTTTGTATTGCTCTGTTCAAAATTTCATAAGATATTATTTTGTTCTGTTCAGGGATTTTTTATACTTCTACGTACACAAACACGTAATTTTTGATAATTATACATTTTTGAACTTCACTTTTAGACAGATGAAACCCACTTATGCGTTTACCAAAGTTTTGTTTGTTTGAAATAATTGCCGAGCGACAACAACGAAGAGAAAGGTAGAGTGAGTGAAAGAAGAAAAGCAATGATGACTCGAGTAAAAGTGAAGAGATGTACTCGTACTGGAACGTTAGAGGACAGATAGAATGGGGTGAGTTTGAGAGCTATTCAGCCTTTGGAGTCAACCCTGCCTTGGAAGTTGAGCTTTGGAAATTCAACGGTGCATCGCACAGTGGGCCAGGAGACCCCCAAAAACGCGCATTTTACGTACTTGAAAAAAACCTATCTCTGATTAAAATGGCAACATTGTATATGTGTTGCCCAACATTGGTGTCGTACGAAACGAGCAACCGAACCGCGTTTTTTATCCTCCTCCTCCTCCTCCCCCTAGCACCCTTACAAGTCGTCGACGCGCAGTCCACCAGTTTTGTTCCTTATACGCTCTGTAATTAGTGATTTATGTTTCCGTTTGTAATTCATATTTTGGAAATGTCGAATAGCGCAAAATATTCAGAAAATTAAGTACTATTCTATCACATGTTTGGTTTTAAGTTGTTATTGCTTATAAGTTTATGATAAGTCGTTAAAGATGGCCATATTTTCGTGAAACTAAAAATTTAAATCAGAGCAAAACTTTTTCGGAAAATCAGGGAAAATGATAACTTCTGGTTGATATAATGCTTTGAAGTATGCTGAACAAGAATATCACTTTACTTTTTTGCGGCAGCGTTTTGTATGGGCAATTTCCGCACGAAATCACGATAAATTGTGATGTGTTTCACACAGTACGTTTGAAATTAACATTATCCTATCTACATAACAACGCATACTTTGTAAGACCATGACAACGAGAAAGATGACGACAACGAGAAAGATGAGGAAGATGAGGAAGATGACGATTGACTACTATTTTGAAACTTGTTTTTTATTTTAGTTTAATTTAGCTCTTGTGCTTATTTTTTAAACACAAATTTGGTAATCTACAATGCAATAGCCAATAACATCACTTCCAAACACCCCTCCCTTCCCCACACCCTCATCTCACAATTTTTTTGGTATTAAATTCGTAATCTACAAACTCGAAAACATTTATGTAATGATATATCGCACGATGCTATGGCCAAATTTCACTTTCAACCGGTGCCCCTGCCCCACCTCCTCACTCTACAATTTTTAGTATCAAGTTCGTAATCTACAACTTCGAAAACATATATAATGACATATCATACGATACTATAGCCAAAATTTACTTTCAACCTCCCACCGTTTTCCCTAAATATAAGTTTAAAGTAAAAACTCTCGTAAATGAAGTATGCGTAAATTGTAAGGTTTAAAAATGTACACAGTATTAACTGTGTCTAAAATATGATCCGAGGTGTATCCTAGAGAAGCATTTTGTAGTGACGTGAACAGATACGCAAAAACGCTATCTATATCCTTTCGCAGGAAGTCGAGTTTTTGAGCTTTCAAGTTACCTACATTTTTCAGTTTTTATTGTAATTTCAGTTTTATACATAGTACACTCCACTCGTGACGTATAGTTGCATCTTATGCCTATAAATTTTTGCACTTAAGCGTGGACGGGAAGAGCCGGAATTGGCTGCGAGGCAAAAATTACACGTTAACACGCTCAGCAAGAAACGAAAAAAATGAAATAATGATAAATTCAAAATATCATGTACTACGTAATTTCTGCGTATTCTTTTTATAAGCTTCCGCAAGTACTCATTGCAGGAAGCTATATTTGGGGACACCATTGGCTAAAGAATCAAAATAAAATATGCTCACGGCTACCTGAACGTCTTGATTCATTGCAAACATGAGTAATAATGTGCTGCTCGTCAAAGCTGTCGATTCGCTTCCCTGCAACAGGCAATAAAAATATTTCAACCCATCGCTAACATATACATATGCGCAGCCAGATACCTAACTATAGCTATTTTGGCGATGTTACTTACCGCGAAAATCATATTCAACATTTCTGTGACCATTTGTTCTTCGGTGAAGTCGACATCTGTATCGTGAACTTTCAACAGTAAGTCTACCAAGGTTTTTGGACCTCTATCTATAAATAATGCATATGTATACTGTGATACACACATAGGTACCAGTACATGCGTCGTGGTTAACGTAGCTAGTAGCTCTAGAGCTACTCAAGCACTCTACGTATTAACGTACACATATATTTGATATTTAAAAGTCAACAACGAACACCCCACTACCTATTACCTACCTACATCTTCGACTTCATTTTGCGCCCGTTTGTTCGATTTATATTCGACGATTTTATCTCGTATAATCTGCGCATACAAAATGCAGGAGGCATTTAAATGCATCTTACATAGGCATGAGGTAGTACAAATGTTACAATGTATCGAATTCACTCTTTCGCACTCACTTGACGGGGTAGCTTACGAAGCGTCTTGAATATTCGCCCATTTCCGCTCAACAATAAATAAGCATTATACATTAGATTCGGAAACAACAATGGTTGCGTGAATCTCATACTTTCCAAGTGGGCAGAGCTAAGCATACAACGATGACAAAAATTTAATTCGTACAAAAGATTTACGTATGTGGCTTTATAAAAATAACAAAAATTATTCATGCTACCTATTTAAGACCAGTGAAATATATATGCACATTATTTCACCCGACGCGACCGCTTACCTAGGTGCGTACTGCAGACGCTGTTACCAACCATTCTAGCGCACTCCCATAACAAAAAGTTGCAGAACCTTCAACGGGTGCAAGAACATCATCAGCTGTCAACTTTGGGTGCGACAATATATACCTATTTGAGAGATCACTTTGGGTGCAATGATGTACAAAATTATATCTACCAGTGGCGTAAAATGGAGTTGACGAAGAGTTAACTCTTTTCAAAAGAGTTTGCCCAACACTGAGATCGAATATGTAAATAATTGATAATAAAAAAATTTTTATTTTATAATTTCTGTCTCTTCCCAGAAGGAATGTCAAGTTACGCTACTGATATCTACGTATAGTAATAATATTATATATGTACATTAAAAAAATAAATTGTAAATTTATTTAAGATTAAATTTAATCTTTATATATTAATAAATATTTAAATTTAAAGTAAATTGTAAATTTATTTTATTTTTTAATTAAATTATTTATTTAAAAAAAGTTAATTTTTTGAAAATTAATTTATTAATTTATTTTAATTAAATAAATTTAGTCCAATGAAATATGTATGTACATTGTTGCACCCAAAGTAAGAAAAAAGCTAGGTACGGCTGTACCTAAATAATGGACTTGACGATTATGTTGATGATGCGTAACTATGTAGAAGTGTGGTAAAAAAAGAATGAAAATACAACTTTCTATTAGCTTTAATGAAGGAAGTATGAGAAGCAAAGTTGTAGAAAATAAAATTTCTTGCAAACGTGATATTTGCAAAAAAGTGAAAAAGCTTCAAAGTTCGAAAGTTCGACTGTTAGCTGACAAATCGACCATTGACTTCCGTGAATTTTTACTCGAGTTATTGTCGAAGAACGGAAATTAACAAAACAACAAAACAAATAACAATCATTAACGCATAAATGGATTTTACTTAAAAGTGAAGTCCACTAAAAAGATAATGTAGGTAATTATGATATACTCGTACGATCTTAGTTTCCTTTCGAGCAAATGTAGTCGAATGTTCTTGTACTATTTACCTAATTTTTAGCTGAGTTTTTAATAAAAACGATAGCTATTACAGCCTACCTGATTTGGGAAGGGAAGCTCGGGGGAGGGTGGGGTCTTCAAATCTTTGCGTTTCAGACCATTTGTAATCATCTGGCAAATGTCCAACTTTTTGGTATATATATATGTTTATTTCCCATGCGTAGCGCCGGCGAGTGTTCATAAAATTCGCTCAAAATTTGGTGAGGAACTTTTCTTGAAAATGCGCAGAAGTGCTTTTTTTTTTTGAAAGATTTCAAAATGGCGGATCACTCA
This sequence comes from Phenacoccus solenopsis, assembly GCA_009761765.1. Lineage (NCBI taxonomy): Eukaryota > Metazoa > Arthropoda > Insecta > Hemiptera > Pseudococcidae > Phenacoccus > Phenacoccus solenopsis. The sequence continues at coordinate 51,449,497 of CM019753.1, forward strand.
AATTTTGAGGGGGGTTGGAGAAGAGGCAAATAGCTCAAATTTTTTGTTTTTGATCTCATATGAAAGAGTGAGTCACGGAGACTAACATATCTAAATTTCAGCTTCCTAAGTGCATATTGAGAGGAGTTAGATCAAAAAACGGCTTTTTGAGGAAGTTTGAGTCGCGAAATTTCTTGAATCTTGCATATCTCTCCACCAAATCAAGTTAAGGAGGTCAAATTTTGTATGTGAGGTTAGTTGGTGACCACAATATGACCTCTTGAATTTGGATCAAAATGGATCCAAAGTAACGGATTATCAAAATTTTAGTCGAGCTTGAGGAGCCTCAAGTTAGTAAAAATGTAATTCATATGAATTCATATGGTTATTGGGAATAAATTCACTTCCATACATGATGTTGAAGGGGGGAAGGAGGGGTTATCAACCTAAAATAGTGGCGGGGGTACAGGAGGGGTCGAAAATTTTTTATTGCTGTGTCATATGATAAAATGAGCCTAAGTGACAAACCTATTTCGATTTTAGCTTCCTTAGTCATTTTGGAGGGGAGTTAGAGCAAAAAACTGCTTTTGGAGGGGAAATTGCTGCAGGAAATTTCATGAATCTTCCATATCTCATCACCAAATCGGCCTAGAATGGTCAAACTTCGTGTGTAGGATTAGTTAGTGTTAGTGACCAGAATATGACCTCTTAAATTTGAGTCAAAATGGATCCAAAATGGCGGATTATCAAGATTTGAAGATAATTTGAGAACCCTCAAATAGTTATAATCTGAGAAATATGTGTTCACGTGATTATTTCATGGCAAGAAATACTATTTGTGCCAAATTCAGCTTCTTAAGTGTTTTTAGAAAGGATAGAGTAGGGGTTTTCAGACTTGGTATTGGGTGTGGCCTGTAGTCATGAACGGTTAAGCAAGGTTATTACTATATCAAAACAAGCTCCAGTAATGCGGCATGGCTGCTTACGTTTTTTATTTATTGGATGATGCGTATATAATGTGATCTATGATTATGTTTTTCGCGATCTTGCTCATGTTTGATTTCGAACCAATCATAATAGTATATTACGCAACAAGGGAATTAAGCACATCATTCCTGAGTTGCGTATACTATTTTATTCAACTCATCACACAGTTATGCTAAAACTTCTCAAAGAAAACTGATAAAAAATATTATAGAGTAAATTATTTTTTCTTTTTAGATTTGATAAAAATGTATAAGCGTGGATACGTATGTAGGTATATTTGTTTAAAAAAAAAAAAAAAAAAAAAAAAAAAAAAAAAACACGAAAAACTAATTGGTGTTCAGAATACCTTTCAATTTTGAATTTCAAATGCAAAATAGTGAAATGCGGATTTTGAAAATTTTACTTGTTAAATTTTATGGGTAGGATTTAAATGGCGCTCAACCTTGCCATCTAGGTATGTACCGTAGGTACGAGTATAATGGCGTAGAACTCTTTTAAAACACACTTACGCAATCGAAGAGATGGAAAATTCGTTGCTTCCATTTTCTTGTAATTTAAGTTTGTAGCCAGCCATATTTTCTAGACAGAGGAAAATCATTTTCGATTACATACACGAAGTTTAGTGAGAAATGAAAGAGAAGATGAAAAACGCGTTACGCTTACGGGTAATCACGTCCAAGTTCATATTAGCCATATAATTCCAAATGTTGACAGTTTTATCGGTGTTGGCGAGCGGCTCGATTATCTTGGTTAATATTTTCGATTGCTCGTTAAATACGATCAAGTACTGTTGCAGCATAATAGCCGAAAAAGCCGGATTCATTATACGTCGGTGTTTACGCCATTCTTCGCCTTCGAAAGTAAATAGCAACTAGATGTAGCGTGCGTATTGCGCAATTTGCAAACGTGAATGCATGCGTTTAGCTTACCTTTGGCGAGTATTATGCCATTTCCGAATATGTTTTCAAACATTCCTAACGTATCCCTGTCATTCGTTGCATTCAAAACGGTCTATAAATGTATTGTAGAATATAGTTTTAGTGAATTTCAATTTTAACGGCGCATATAGGCATAGCAGGTATTACGTGCTATAATTTATAGGCACGTAGCAGGCGGATTAGCGTTAGAAAACACTCACTTGCATATCATCCGGCGTTCCAATAAACACCACTGGCTTATGGAAAAACCAAACGACCAAAGGGAATTCGCATTTTTGTAGCCAATCTAAAGCCTTCATCACCCTTTCTACGAGCGAGCAAACAAAACAAAATGCAACGAATTAAGGCAATGTTACGAAAAAGATCACGAGATATAATGACGCATTTCTTACGTATACGACACGTATTATGTTGCCTTCGATTACCTTGCTGCGGATGGGCGCATAAGCAATGTAGTCGCAAAACGTATACCACATACATATAAATAGTACGTACATATGTATAGGTATAGGTATACCTACGCATGGATGTACGCTGAAAGAGTACCTATAACTACCTATGTACCCACACTGTAGCACGTCTACGTGCACATATGAGAAGTACACAAATGCACAATGGCACATATGTCGAGTAATATTATGAAGAAAAAAATATCCATTAGCCTGGGTTAATGCGTCATTCATAGCGTCCATACGGGTATACTGTATGTACGTATAAATGCATCTAATAGCGGCATTATCGAACCGTTTGCTCTCTCAACCGTACGACATGAGATTACCAGAAATTTCCTACCTTTCGAATTGCCGGTAAAAAGGTATAAGCTACCAATCAACGGTAGCGCGGGTAAAGAGTAGAAGTGATGTAGAATTTTAAGCAGTTTACGTCTTCGCCAATTGTACACACATACGAACAGAATCGCAGCCAACCAAAACACGTATGACAGCGTCAACATGTTGCCCAAATCTGAAAAACGTAAAATAGGCACCTACAAATAAGTTCCAAACTGCTCGAGTAATTACCATTAAGCCTACCCCATGTACATATAACTACATAGGTACGAGTATGATGTGATAATCGATGATGATCGAAATACGAGTAGAATAACAGCAAATAGCCCATTAAAATATTCATCTACGTAGATGTAATCATTGACAAATAGACATCAAAAGCATTCCTTCGTATTACGTACCTATAATAATTACCTAACGACACTGATAAGGCCCATCTACGGTTACCTTATATTAATTCCTGCCACAGAGGCAAAGGAAGTTTTTCCATTTAAAATAATTTAAATAATATAGCAGCGAATGCCTACTGACGAATTCAGATATTGCATAACATAACTTTTATGGAACAAACTGATTTCAAAAATCCAATTCTCCCTCAATTACGAGTACCAGCAACGCGCGGAGAAGGAAAAGATATTGGCGACGAAATTCCGCGGTACCCTACGAAAAAAATGAATGCGTCAAATTTAACCGAAATTCGTCAAACCTAATGGAATTTGATCGACAAAATGACCATAATTTGATGCATTGCAACAAAAGTTAAGCGTAAACTTGACAAAAATTTGATCCAAAATGTGTAAAATTTCATTTGATACAATTTTGTAGAATTTGATCTATACCTGAATATTTATTTATACATGTTACGTATCTATACATTGTGTTTAACTGATTTTAACACCACCGAGCGCCAAATTCCCTTTCATGAAAAGATATATCACCTATTTTATTTTGTTTGATGACTTCATTATGGCATAATGAATAATTTAAGACTCCGGTAACTCAAATTCTATGATTTAAATAATCTTTTACTGCTCATTTCATTGATTTAAATTCATTCCTTCCAAAATCAGTGTTGCAAAATTAAGTGGAATGAAATATTGAAAGTTTAAGAACATACATACTCTTGTAAATTATGGATTGAAATCATAGAGAAACAATTATTTATGTGTTAATTTCTTAATCCCATATAAAAAGGAATGAAGAGAAATAAGTTAACGAACAATTTTCTATGGATGAAGGGAATTTGGCGCTTGGGAGCGTTAAAATCAGTTAGACACAGTGTATACGTATAGGCAGTTAGGCACACCTAAGCTTGTTTGTCAATGATTACATCAAGGTGAATATTTTAATTGGCTATTTGTTATGTTATTTTGACAATAATATTTGAGCTTCCTAAGTATATTTTGAGGGAAGTCGGAGCAAAATTCGGTTTTTTGAGTAAGTTTTAAGGCATAAAATTCCTTGAATCTTCCATATCTCCTCACCAAATCAACTTAGAAACATTAAACTTTGTGTGTGGGGTTAGCTGGTGAGCAGAATATGACCTCTTGAATTTGAATCAAAATGGATCTAAAATGGCGTATTATCAAAATTTGAGTAGAACTTGAGGAGCCTTAAGCTAGTGAAAATATAATTAATATGAACTCATATGACTATTGTCGATAAGAAGTGCACTATATATCTCTGATTCACCTTCATATATGATTTTGGAGGGGAAAAGGAGGGTTTATCGAACTTAAAATGTGTTCAGGGTACATGAGAGGTCGAAAATTTTTTATTGAGGTCTTATATGAAAAAAATTGAATACAAGAGACTAACTTATTCTGATTTTAGGTTCCTAAGTGAAGAACCTTTAATTTGCGTCAAAATGAATCTAAAATGACGAACCATAGGATTTGAAGATAATTCGAGCAGCCTCAAATAATTACAGTTTGAGAAATTCATAGCAAGAAATACTATGTTTGTTCCAAATTCAATTTCTCAAGTGGTTTTGGAAGGGATAGGGTAAGGGTTTTCAGACTTAATATTGGGTGTGACGTGTACCTAATCATAAAGGGTTTAGCAACGATATTGGGACCTTAGATCATATACTCGTGGATGGCCCATGCTTCATAAGCCCAATGTTAATGTTTTACTTCCAACATGAATTCGAAATCCAGTTAGGTGGTAAAATATCTCAATTGTGCTGTAATTTGAAAGTATACATAAATACACCTGCAGTATAGTCAATAGTAACAGAGTTGGCACTTGACAACTAAATTATACCTATAGTTTATACGTGTACGGCTGTACCAGTAAGCATACCCTTAGATGAGTAGTGGCCTGTCACTGGCCCACTAGGCACTAGGTACTGTAGGTAAGTATTTGACGATCATCATATTCCAAGTAGAGAGAGATAGTTAGTTAGTAGCTACTTACCCAATAATCGAGCGCTAACACGATAAATTTAGGTACGAGAAAAATGATACGCACGCGCGTATAAGCTACGACCGCAGAAGTTTTTAAGAACTACACCACACCAAATGTAGGAGAAGTTATCCACCATCGATCACACGCGTAAATGAAAAATATTTACCAATCGAGTTAATGGTCGCTTGCCTTTTCGATTAATGCAGTTTCCGTAAAATTCGTATGACTCGTCCAAGTGGTCGAACTTCACCTAGTTAATATTTTTCTAATAAAACCTTGAAATTTTTTTCACCTTAACCGCTTATCTACTCGTTATTGTCGTTTGATTAATTGTCCATCGGATAAACACTTAAAGCAGGTATTTTATGCGGAATACGTGTGTGCGGTAGTAGCTTCGCGTGTCGCCTGCTCTCATTTATTTAGTATTAGGCCGATGAAAGATTACTCTCGCTTTCGTTCGATGTAACGCATCTCTGAGACCTCTGTCGATTGTTGATTGTCGACAAGTCCACGTGAGCGTTGCATAGATACGTTCTCGTTTCAATGACCTTCGTGTTAACTGCCGATAGGTGTATCATGTATATTCGGCGATGCTAAAAAAGAGAAAAAATTATACGAATGCTTGCAAAACTATCGCTACCAACTATCAACTAGGTACACTTACCATGAACCTAAATTTTTTTCTCTCGTTTGTTAGTTTGTTTTTTGTTGCTCTTGTTTTTTTTCGTCGTCGTCGTTGTTTTTTGCAAATATTCATATGAAGGCTTCATAGCTTATTTCGATAGTGAACGTTTATCCGTTCGTCTAAGAGTTGAAAATTCTATCGCGACCTGTCTGTCCATCGAGGTCAGGCCTCGTGCCACACAAAATACAAAAAAAAAATTTTTTAATTCAGTGCGCTCGACGCGTACCTATTCGTACGCATGCGCCAACGACTACTTAATAGTCGTTGAAATCTTTTCGCACATTTTCGAAAGCTCTTTCTAATAAATTTTTCGATAAAATTTCGGTTCATTAGGTAAATCGAGAAGAAACGCGAAAGAGAGAGAGAGAGAAAAAAAGAAAAAATACCTCTCACAAAACATCATCGAGTAAGGTAAACATAATAATACTCAATGTCAATGTCGTAATTTTTTACGCCAAACACATGAGCAACGTACTAGGTAGTAGGTCGTAGCCCGCTATAGTAGCTATACGCTACGTACGTCTGTGAAAATACTGTAAAGCTATAATATATAGCGTAGCATGCTAGGTACTTATTATGGTACGTAGATATAAAGATTCGTGGATTTGTGGACGAATCGACGATGTTAATATACTACTCGCTATATGGTAACGCTAATGCTCAATGAATATTTGACTGGACACTCGAGTGATACGATAGCTTTTATTTTCATTATTTCGTTGGCATTAGCGGGACGAGTACGAAGCACATACATGGTGGGTAAGAAAGCGAAGGAATTCTGTTCCGTACGTACCAAATGTACCTACATTGTACCTAAGGTAGGTAGTTCATTAAAACCCACAAAAACCTAATATTACTAGAGATACCTAAAAAAAAAAACGTAAGTAGCCATGCCGCATTACTGGAGCTGAGTTTTTAACTGGAGCTTGTTTTGATTTAGTAATAACCTTGCTTAACCGTTCATGACGACAGGCCACACCCAACACCAAATCTGAAAACCCCTACCCTATCCTTTCTAAAAACACTTCAGAAGTTGAATTTGGCACAAATGTAGTATTTCTTGCCACATGAAATAATCACGTGAACACATATTTCTCAGATTATAACTATTTAAGGGTTCTCAAATTATCTTCAAATCTTGATAATTCGCCATTTTGGATCCATTTTGACTCAAATTTAAGAGGTCATATTCTGGCCACTAACTAATCCTACACACGAAGTTTGACCATTCTAGGCCGATTTGGTGATGAGATATGGAAGATTCATGAAATTTCTTGCAGCAATTTCCCCTCCAAAAGCAGTTTTTTGCTCTAACACCCCTCCAAAATCACTGAGGAAGCTAAAATCAAAAGAAGTTTGTCACTTGAGCTCATTTTATCATATGACGCAGCAATAAAAAATTTTCGACCCCTCCTGTACTCCCACCACTATTTTAGGTTGATAACCCCGCCTTCCCCCTCCAACATCATGTATGAAGTGAATTGGGGATATGGTATACATCTTATTCCCAATAACCATATGAATTCATATGAATTAAATTTTTACCAACTTGAGGCTCCTCAAGCTCGACTCAAATTTTGATAATCCCCTACTTTGGATCCATTTTGATCCAAATTCAAGAGGTCATATTCTGGTCACCAACTAACCTCACATACGAAATTTGACCTCTTTAACTTGATTTGATGGAGAGATATGGAAGATTCAAGAAATTTCACGACTCAAACTTCCTCAAAAAGCCGTTTTTTGATCTAACTCCTCTCAATATGCACTTAGGAAGCTGAAATTTAGATATATTAGTGTCCGTGATTCACTCTTTCATATGAGATCAAAAATGAAAAATTTGAGGTATTCACCCTTCCTCCAGCTCTTCTCAAAATTTGAGTGATACGCCATTTTGAAATTTTTCGAAAAAACAAAAAAATCACTTCTGCGTATTTTTAAGAAGAGTTCCTCACCGAAATTTGAGCGAATTTTATCCACACCCGCCTGCGCAAGGGGAGTGACACAAAAAACGAAATTTCCTCAAAAACAGATTTTTGCTCTAACTCTCATCAAAATGCACTTAGGATGCTGAAATTTAGACATGTTGGTGTCCATAATTCACTCTTTCATATGAAATCAAAAACAAAAAATTTGAGTTATTTGCCCCTTCTCCAGCCCCCCTCAAAATTTGAGTGATCCGCCATTTTGGAACTTATCAAAAAAACAAAAAAGGTTGTTCTGCGCATTTTCAAGAAGAGTCTCTCACCATATTTTGAGCGAATTTTATGGATACTCGCCGGCGCTACGCGTGGGGAAAAAAATATATATGCATATACCAAAAAGTTGGACTTTTGCCAGATGATTACAAATGGTCTGAAACGCAAAGATTTGAAGACCACACCCTCCCCTGACCTTCCTTTCCCAAATCAGGTAGGCTGTAATAGTTGTCGTTTTTTAGTTAAGAACTCAGCTAATAAAAAATAAATAATTAGGTACGTTGTCTTCGTCGTCATATCGCTTTAATCTTCATTAAAAAACAAAAACATCTGTATAATATCTACTCGTACGCGTTTATGAAATAATTAGATATGTAAATAACAAAAACAATATTGGTAAGGTGGTAAGTGAAGCTTGTCCAAGTACAAGGCTATCGCTTCGTCAAAATTCGAAATTTGTACACGCATTAACTTATTATACGAGTACACACGTAGAGCGTGAAAGTGGACAGAATAAGTCGCCTGCACGCGACACGATGCTTTTCAGGGCGAATGGCGAGCGCGCGAGCTCAGTTTGATAGGATAGCCGTATTTACTTCTGACTATGGCGTCCATGGCGGGCACGATATGCTCGAATTGAATATCCGTCGTTATGCGATAATGATAAAGAAGATGCGCTATTTGAGTCTTCAACGACATCATGGCGTACTTGGAACCTGAAAGTGAGGAGAATTTCGCTCAACATCCGTGGCATACAGGTACCTATGTGTATACGAGTATGAGAATGTAAATTACCTATACACGCTCTGGGACCAAGTCCGAATGCGATGAAACTATTCTTATGACGATTTTCTACCTTTTCGGCGGCAAAATTTTCCGGATTCCATTGTTTCGGATTCGGATAGTATGCGACATTTCGGTGAACAGCGTGCAATGCCATAGCTACCTGACAGCCTTTCGGTATGACGCGTTCGTCTGAAATTATTTATTCCACATAATTATAGTCTGCACTCTGGAGTCGTTATAGAGCGTACAGCGTCAGTCTTATTCGAGCCCATTTACCATATCTACGCTGTACTGTACGTGTGCATACTACGAAACCTTAAATTAGCGTTCACCAACTCCAACTATATATTACATCTAGAGCGTGTTTTATTTCAATATGGGTGCCATCATAGCGCATGTAGGACTACTCATATGACGCTCATGTTTGATGAATTGCCTAGTTTATGTGTTCCACCTTATTGGTAATAATGGAGCTTGGAAATTTCATTTCAACGTCCAGAGCAAATAAAAACGCGCTGTTTGTACGAGCCCATAGGTAAATGCCTTCTCTCTCTCTCTCTTTTTTTTTTTTACATAGATGACTCTTGAAATGCACTATTCACACACAGATTTCCATATAGGTAATAGGTATTTTACTAGATCAATATAACTATGTATGTACTTCAAAAAGATCCCATTCAATGTTACGCGGCCATTTTGCTGATGGTCAAAAGTCATAACAAAAACAAAAGTCAACAATACGCTCCAGGTTCTACGAGTATAATAATACGTTACACCACTGACTTGATGCTTTCTCAAAAAATCCAAATTGTAGTTTACCATGTAGTGACGTCAAGCAGGAGATTTTCCTCTCTGTAGATGAAGAAAAAAACACATGCCCAATGCCCATTTATTTAAATCTTCTTTTTGACGCCAAAACAGCTGACTTTTGAATTTTTTCATTGGCTATTTGAAACCAATAGGAAAATTCGTGCAATTCTTTGTTGGTTGACCACGTTAGATAAGTGCATGTAAAGACAGGTTACACCATACACCGCTAGCCACCAAAATGTAATCCACGTTTTTTTTTTTTTTTTGGTTAATGAAGCCCCGAATAGCATAAACTATAACTCAGCTGTTAATGACCTCAAAAAGGAGGAAATTCAACGCACATGTTCAATTATGTATGAAAAAAAATCAATGCTTTCAAACACATTCCGATTCCATCATTTATTTGCCAAACATGCGGGTAGGGAAATGGCAAAGGGGTAAAGAAATCAATAGATTTCATAACAAATTTCCTTTTTGACATCATAGCATGGAGAATACAATTTTGATTTTCTAACACTAGCTCAGACGGTGTAGCTTGTTCTCCATACTTATATAACTTGAGTCATAGCGTATGCATATATAGAATTGCACTAAAAAACACGAAAAATGTCATTACAACGGTATTCAACTGGTCGCCGTATTGCAGATGCGGGCATTACAAAAATGTATAAGGAAGTCTGTGTCTGTATATTTACTCCATGTATTAAAAGAAAATTTTTCGAAGACCGCACCTATACGCCACGTAGATATTATCCTAAACAGCTTTAAATGGAGGAAAAAAAATTCCAAAAGATATAGGTATCTACTATGGAAATATTCGTTTACAAATGTTTTTTCGGTATTCAGTGGTACTCGTCAGAGTGCATTCACGCAGCGTATTTATTGAGGCACTGAGTAGAAATCAATGAACAGAAATACGAAAAAATTACGCATGTTCACTTGATTTTTCGGAATTTTTCATTATACTTCCTCCCACTCATTCGCGTTTGCTTCGGTGCAGGTGCGTTTCGACAGTACTAGTACCTAGGTATTATGTATTATACGATTATCTCTCTTCGTTTACGAGATAAAAATTTTCAAAATCAATCGTTATATAAGTTGAAATGAAAAATTTTCAAAATTTCGTAGTTTGGTTCCTTCAGCAAGTAAAGTAGGCAAATGGTCATACATGAGTGCATATAAATAGTCTTACTTGTGGTGTGAAGCGAATCCCATTGAGGTGAAACACACTGTATACGTAGGTACTTATGAGTCGTAACTAAATGTACTTAATGCATGCAGTGCATGCAGACATACACCTATGCTAAATGTGCTTACATAAGAAGCGTGCTTTTGTAGGTGTGTACGAGGTGTGCACTGTGTAGGTGCGAAAAGTTGATTTCTCATTTTCTACGTAGCGCAGCGTCGTTGCCAGTACCATTTAAAGTGATTTCTTCTGTGGTTTTTCGCAAAGATATCGGAAATAAAGTGAATATTCTCAACGTTTCTTTGATACACTGCTCCAGGTATTTTAATTCCATCATGTCTTCGGTGCGTAGATTTCTGTTTGTTGGTCCTATTACGCGACTTACTTCTTCGTAAGCTTTTTCCTAGTTCAAAGCAAAAGGGGAAAGATATAGGCTTAGATGTTAACATTCGTCGCTATCGTAATAACAATAAGTAATTGTGCGATCGTGAAACTAATGAAAACAAAACCCACAAATCAGTATTCGAGGCTTACCTACACACCTTTACGTAATAATTTAACCAATTAGTATAGCTACTATAATATTACCTACAACATACAATGATGATTCAAATACCAACGCGAAAAGCTCTATAGGTTGGTATTTGAATCGTTGATAAGAAAGTCTCGATTTTGATTATTCATCATACGCATCGATACTTAGCTTTTTTCACCCATCAGCCTGCAACTATGGAGAAGGAAATGGATGAAAAAAGTTGAGAGTCTTGTACTAGGTTCTCGTCATATTCGCACGATCTGTACCTACAGTCGTACACAGTATACGATATGTAGGTATATTTTTTATTAATCGACAAATTACTCGCAATTTGTGCGAAGGTATTTTTTTTTCTCTGGCAAACGTCGTTTAATACATATATTTTTAGTTTCTTGTTGGTTCTTTGTAAAAATTAGAAAATGATACGAGAAAAAGCTCAAGAAAAATTATTCATGTAAGTATGCATGCTCGTAATGGTCGCAATGTTTCATGCGAAAATTAAATTAAAGGGTTTACCGAATTCAACATTTAAATGGACTGTAAGCTGCAGCTCTCCCTTCTCACCTTCGTTTGACGTCTACGTTATCAAACAATTTGAGAACGAATATTTTCGAAGAAAAATGACCGAAATAATGAACCTGTATATTCGAACCATGAAAGCCTAACGACTTGCAACGTTTATGTTATATTCGGTTCACTTACCTGGGCATCTTGATAAATAGCCAACATTAAAAGCGCAAAACTTCCCATTACGGCGGTCGATTCGCTTCCCTGAAAAATGAGAAAAAAATACAATCGTATTGTATACGAGTAAGTATACTTAGACGCACACGATACAATAATTAGTATTTCTGTGTTTTACCCACATAACTTTGCATAAGTTCGCTTGCTAGGTCTCAACAGGCTTACGCACGATGCTATTTTTACTTTCATTATTATTATTATTATTATTATTATTATTTTTCAAATCCTCAACTCTACTCGTATATTTTCGTCTTCAATGCTCGAATCTGGCAAATTGTTTCACACAAAATACGTGATTAAGTGGCAAAACGTACAAAATACGTATCACTTAGAAAGAGCTCCGTAACGTTTGGCGAATTTGTTCGCGCGTACGGGGAGAGTTCGTGTTGATGTTGTGCAGTTAGGAAGGTTTGTGGTTTCGTTATCTACGGCGGACTTGATTAATCATATTGTGCCATTCATTATGTAGAACGAGATGCATCAGAATGGATTTTCATGAGAGTACTCGTTCATCTAGAAAATTAATTGCGACCTAATGTTTCAATACCCATGTTCAAGCGTCACCGTTACTCTTTACCAAAAATACGACATGCTTGACGATTTTTCGTGAGACTTGAGATTTTGAGAACAGATACTCGGCAAGTATGCTAAACTTGAGAAAAAATTCCGACAATCCTTAGCGAGATGAGGAAGTACGTTTTCGGAACACCGCTGCGTAGAATATGAAAATCAAAACGCTACCAAATCTAATATACACGACGACTCATACGTATATTTACATATATAATTAAAACCAGTTTACATCGGTAAACTTCTGACGTAAACATTCCTCATATGCCTTTGAGGCAGGCCCGCAGCGCCCAATGCAAAATGCTCATCAGTAGGTTGTCTACAAATGAGTAAATAAGCTGAATACCTATGTAAAATTTGAAAAAATTCAATGTAAAAGATATATAAAGAATATACCTATCTATTACAAACAACGAAACATTAGTAATTTCATGCAACAGCAAACAGCGTTTTAATTGTAGAGGAATTAATAAGGGTATATTTCACATATACATGGTTCTTTTCTTTAGTATAACTAAACTTCTTAGGCACTATATGTTATCTACATGGGAACCAAAATTGATAGCGCTAAAAAAGTGACATTTTTGAGAGAAAACATCTTCGTGAGTTATTTATGAAAACTTTTGAAATTTGAAAGAAGAGGATAAGACAATTCTTTTTAAATTGTTCCGAACAAAAAATTCAAATTCCAATTTATATAAGCTGTGAAATATGGCTTTCTTAAAAGCCAATTTATTTTTGCCTTTTTCTCGACAAATAATCACTTAATCAAAAAAACTTTCTGCGAAGTTTGTCAAATTCTTATTATAGGTGTATATTTCAAATTTCAAGCGAAACAGATGAGTATTATTATGAGAATCAAAGACGTTCGAAAATGGACATTTAGCTGGCAAACCAGTATGCAATCGTGTATGTAGAATAAACCCTCAAATGTTCGTAAAAAATACATCGTTTTTAGTTTCTTCAGTTTTTTTTTTCTTAGTTTTTCATATCTAAGCAACATCGTTTGTCGGAAGGTATTCGTATTTGATATTTCTGCGTATTTGTTTTGGTATAATGCAATATTAATGATAATAGTAAATAAAAAAATATGCATACAAAAAACACTAAGAGGGAGCAAAGCAACATTTCAGAGCTAAGCAGCACTGCTCCCATTTGTGTTAAGGAAAAAGAAAAAGCAATCAACTAATGGGACATCTATATTTGATCGCTATTAAGTTTAACTGCTTGTTGCGTTAGACAAATTTTGCCCGGTTACGACAAAAGCGAAAGTTAACGGCCAATAGTAAAACACCCTTCAGTACTCTGCACAATGTACGTATAGTATACTTGCACGTAGTTTATGTGCATCAGTATGTTGATACATAAAACAGGCTACGTATACCGCTATATTATGTAAAGTATTACGTTTCATTCAATTTTAAAAAGATTTGTGGCGAAGAATTGAGTTGTTTCTGTGATATCAAGAAATTTATCACATTTCTCGATGAATCACTGTGTGACAAAACAAACAGGTATTAAAAAAAAAAAAAGAACTATATTTGGTTGAAATGATTATGGGTAAGATTTGTACTTATTTTGAAAAATCACTTTAGGCAGTTGTAATAATTATCCTAATACGTATTATCATTCCTTGAAATGCAAGAATTTGAATAAGACAAAACAAAATGCAATAAATCAATGTTACATACGCTTTGGGCTTCAGAATCATGTATTATGTAAAGAATAGCCTATCTACCAACACGCTTTTTTCCTTTTGATTTTTCTCTTCAAAATTTAAATTGATTATTATGAATATTGCATAAACGATACGCATATACCTATGATGAGAGCAGGTTACTCGGTTATAAAATATGAATTTAAAATGATTGCCTAGGTACTGGGTAGTTAGTTATCATTTAGATATGATTCCGAAGAACGACGTAACAATGATACACCTCATTCTATTTCATCCTGTTTGAACTCCTACACCGCCTACACAGAAGAAGATAACGTCAAACACGATCGGGATGTTTTTCTGATATACCTCGTACTAAGCGTAACTTTGAAATAAATATTATTTTGTGAGTACATTAAATTGCCAAGATTTTAACCCTGCATTTTCTCTATGCCTACCTACACTTTATTTTATATTTTCAACAAAAAAAATCGATTATCGATTTTCGTTGGACAAATTTTAATTACCTGTTTGATTATCCTGTATAGTCTCGCTATAAGAGTGAAACGTGGCGCAGCGTACGTATCGTGGCTATTTTAGCCTCGTCAAAAATCAATGGTTAGCGATTAAAATAGAACTTGTTGTTACGTACGTACCGTTACGATGATGTTCAACATTTCGTCGTGTATTTGTTTTTCGGTGAAGACGGTCGGATTCGTGTCGTGTAATCGTAATAATATATCGATTAATGTTTTCGGCTCAGGTTCTACAAGCAGCCAATGCCGTATATGTGGTATTAAATATGGTGCCGTTAAAAATTACCAATTTATTTCTATACTCAGTACTCATTCAATGAACCAAGCACAAATTTAAACGAAGGTTTAATCCAGTACCTTTGATTATATGTTGTAGACCTACATCTGTATGAGCACATACGTTCATACACGGTGCAAACGTGCATCCAATTACTTAGTCTATTCCAAACAAGAAGAAAGTTGGAAAACACTATTGAAAATTGGTAAATTACGCTCTCAAAGTGAACTCTGTACCACACTAAATATGTACTAAGATGAAAAAATTCTCTTGAAGTATGCTAAGCTACCTTTTTTTCTTGATATTGCTAACGTTTAAATATAAAGTATTTTTGCTATAATCTCCATGTATACCTACTTACTTAGTTAGACCAATAACACGTAATTTCATCATAACAATGAATATTACCGTCGCATTTTCATTTTAGCTTGCCATAATAGCGTAGTTTTCTCGAAAATTCGTGTTTTCCAATTTCCTGCTTAGGTATTTGGAATGGGCAAAAGTGAATTAGAGAGTAGGTATAAAAGCAGGTTATATTATCATTTGCTGGCCACTAAGAATACTTAAAAATACGTGTTTGTTTGTGACCTTATTTCTAGGGTAAGTAACTAATAAAAAATAGAATATGAAACTCGGGCCAGTATGAGGGCGAGGTGCAGTGATTTTGAAAAATGAAAGGAGAACGAAGAATAATCAAAACTATTTTAGCTTACGTTTAAGCGCTGCTGTCGCTACGTTTAAACCACGTACCTTCACCTCCACTCTTTAAAGGTAACGACAGTAGCGCTAAGACGTATACGTACTAAAGTAGTTATTTCTCAATTCCTCATTCTCCTTCTGTTTTTAGAAAATCATTGCACTTCGCCTTCATACTCGACTGACTTTCATATCATGTTTTATTACCATATTAGTTTACTAGCAAATGTTGTAACCTGCTTTTATATACTCTATCCTCTTTAGTTAAACACCCGACGCATAAATCTTATGTTTTCAAAAATAATACGTACAAAAATAATCGATTGGCTACACTTCTCATATTGTGATCTTGGTCGCGTTTAATGTGTAAGTTCACAAGAGTTGAGCACCACAGTCGCGAAATTGCTATGTTGTCATTGAATACCTTATATTAGAAACCCCCATTATGTACTTATTAACCCAACATAATATAAAACAGTTTTGCACATGTTTGCAGCCAGCAGCATTTAGACAGTATACATATTGTGGTATCTAATGTTTACTTTTTAAACCCAAACCGGCCAAAAAGTCGTAAATAATAGCTGAAATTGGAAAAATGCATGAGTACAATGCTAGTATTATGAATTATTTTAATTTAGAAAAAAAAAATACGCGTATATAATGTGTTTTTGCTAGAAAATAATAAAATCACAGGGTTTTTCTCGGGTACAGTCGATGTTTTTCTAACTTTTTCTATACGGAGCTCACGAATTTATTAAGCGAGTGTTGCACATTTATTCTTCTATATTTCAATAAACACACCTACACATAATTTTCATTTTGGAGTATGTTCTCAATCTTGTGGAAGGATTCATTGAAACTTATGAAACATTATGATTTTAAACTCTATTTAGCAACGAAAAGTATATAATTATGTATAATTATTATTTCATTCGATATTTAATCTTTCTAACTGATTAATATTCAGTAAAATTTATTAATTTGTTTTATTATTTGAAATAAACTTTCATTTATCTGTTTATACTAATTGGTTTGATATGGTTCCTTTAATAAGGGATAACTCATAACGAGCGTGTTATAGATAAGAAGTACCACCAAGTGAAATGTGGCAACAGGTGTACTTCAACTGTTGTGAACTTAGTCGCGAGCTGTGATCTTTCATAAATAGGTATTTTTGAGCCGGTTGTTAGATAATCAATTTGAATGCATTGTACATCATAAAATGTGCAAGCGTACACACGCCTACTCTACTTATAGGCGGCTATACTTAATTGTACAATACTGACAGGCAGAGTTAGAAATATGTGAATGCATACATAGGTAGGTATGTTATACATTGTAATTGCAGCTACTGGTATAGAAAAACACAATATAAACATCAACTGAGCATTCTTACCGAGCTCGCTTCCACTTCGCCATTTTATCTTTTCCAAATCGTATTCTTTCTTCTTGCTTTTCAACACCTGAAGTGAAGTTTTACTTCAGTTAATAAATTATAAGGCCTTGGAGCCAAGGGCCTAGGTTTATTTAACTTAAGTGAGCTTTTCTATTGTGTGAGTACATGTGTATGCATTGAATGTATGACACATAACTTGGTAAACGTATATCATACTTGCCTCTGTGGGTAGTTTGTGCAACGTATCGAAAACCTTCCTATTGCCGGTCAACACCCTGTACAGGTAGAATAGAGAAGGCGACAATAACCACGGTAGCAAAAGCCGTAAACTCTCCAACTTGAGCGTCCTGAAATCGTTAAAGTTATATAAATACTGCGGTGATATGCGCCCCTATCTAATGTGTATACACTGAGAGAAATGCATTTATATTGTTTCTTAATGATAACTGAATGCTGGTAATCATTAATCACATCAGATTGTGTAAGAGAAACGTGATGCTACTTATTTAGAGTAATGATTATGCAATATTTGGAATACACTTAGTCCCTGAATTTCAGTAATCATTCCAAAAAATTTAGAATCATAAGTTGGAATCATTACCTACTTTAAATAAGTAATGTTATGTTTACAATAAATTGTGTGTGTGTGTGTATATATACGTACCCTAGAGCGTCAAAATCCCAAACATAATATTGTTAATATTACAACCACATAAAAGTACACTGCATGAGATTTGTATAATATAATAATTTAAAGATGAGAATTTTGAGATTTTTCACATCATTAACAAGGCAACTGAATGCATAATTAAAATTATTCGCATTTAAATGAATGGTCATTTCATTTTCATAATGTTATGTGCTGCACCGTCATTACTGTTCACAAAATTTAGAATGATTCGATTTAAGGCTGGTTAGCGTGATTCCTTTATCATTATGTATTATGAAAATTCACATTCAACTTGTTGCATCTGACTAAACAAAGTCTAGCTATTTTGATACGATTTTGATGATAAAAACGAAATGAGAACTGTGATCAGTGTTTTAAAGTTATTAAAAATGAATTAAAAATAATTAAAGATTTAGTAATTAGTGATTTTCGTGTTCACTTCGTTCATCCAATAGGAAATGTAATGAAGCAGAAATGAACAACTTCATCAATGCACAAATGTTCGATGAAAGGAAGTGAATAACGAATTGATATATCATAATGCACAACTAATAAAAAATTACGCAAAACATTCTTCATTATGAAACAGTAAGAAGAACAAAAAACAAAAAAAATTTCAATTCCAATCTTTCATCATGTTATCAGGAACGCGACTACATCCATTAGGATATCACAGCCGCATTACATCATTGTTACCAACCCATAATATGGGAAAATCTAGCGAGGAATTTAGCGCTCAAGGGTACCCGAATCGAATAGACAACCGGTATATATACTTGACCATCCAAAATACAACCAGCTATCAACGCAACGAGTTATGAAAAATCTACACGATGACCGATTTCATCGTTTAATTCACCATCCATTAAGTGAGGTGGTTTCTAATTGATGACTGACTGTCTGAATCTATGGGCCTATGGTAAATCGTTTTAATAAAGAACTCGTCGCATCGCGCTGCCTGTTACCAGGTAATTATTTATTTACTGCAACTCATCACCTCGTTGTACTAATTTACAAGCTCGGCCCGTCCTTCAATGCTATTTTTGCAGGGACTGCTTCCAACTTCAGACAAGTGTGGAAGGACTCGATGTGTAGTAGGTATAACTATTACTGTATACTTGTATTTGATTGGAGGTCGCAATAAGTTCACAATTTCAAGGAATGATCTGCGATCGGCGTGATTTATGAATCATGCGTCTTCTATAATTTGATTATTTTAATTGTTTTTTGTTTGCAGTTGAATGTCGTTAAGGCCAAAAATAAATGTCAATAAAAAAATGGTACCGTAATTACTTTCATAAATAACTTGTATTTCACGCATTGAATATATTTTGTGTGAGTAACTGAAGGAGCATTTACTCGTATAGCTGGCAGATAGTTATGTAGTATCTTATGTACAAAGACCAGGCGAGTTGACTCCGAATTTGGAGACAAAATGGCTTCCAAAGACTGAAACTCCGACAATGACTCCGGAATCAAGCTAAGAGTCTTCATTAGTAACTTTGAAGTCAACATGGAGTGAGTCGAATTTCAGAACTTTAAAAGGGATTTCGAAGTCGTACTTACACGTTGGCTGACTGGATCCTTGTTGTTGTTTTTTTATTTTAAAATCACTCATAAAATTAATAAGAATGCTTCGATCTCAACTGGTTAAAGGCAAAAGTTGTGACCAAGGACATGAATTTGTTTTCGAACTAGGGAGTTAACATGACTCTGTATGACTTTCACTCCGACCTCGACTCCAGGGCAGTGATATGAAACGCGAATAGATTCGTAACGAAACTCCCGGAAAACTAAATGATCTGATTGGTGTAACCTGGTGCTTAGATAATGAATTTTAGAGCATTCGAAAATATTACTTTCTCGTATAATGTGTAAATAATGTAGGTAAATTAATTAGCATCTTACTCGAAAATTAAATATTGTTTTAAGCGAAATTTCGAGTAGACAGAAAGTTTTTTGTAGAAAAATATCGTCATCTTTCTTCAGGCCTGTAATTGCTTTTCTGCTACCTTTTAAAATTTCTGTGTAAAATCAATAGTTTTCGAATAGTAATTTAAGCAGCTAATGAATTAATTAACATAACGTTATACAGGAATTTAAAGTGTATATAATCTTTTCCAGGAAAGGTTAATGAATTCGCCACCGTTTCAGCGTTAGCGCTACGGTCTAACTTGGAGTAGACGAATCGGCAAATCCGTAAAAATTTCTTCAGCGACTCGTTTAACGCGGGTTGCATAGCGCGTATCCGCTGTAATGGCTTGCACGTACCTAGTACCTTTAATATACACTGTTATCTACAATCTAGTTGTATTATGCAGCTAGCTGCAACTATTACATGAGGCTACGAGGTACTTCCTACGTTTAGTCAGTTGTTGAATATTCGTAAAACGCTGGTACTAGGTGGCGCTACTTACAGCATCTACACAATATGGACTCCGAAACTTACTTGATCAAAGCGTCCGAGAATTCACTACCAAAGTTCTGCTGACTTTTCAGCTTGCTGCCGGTCATATTTTCTGAAATAAATGTCTTAATTTGTAGGTATCATTGTATCGCTATTATTACCATATAAAAGTACTTATGATACGTAGGTATACCGTGCGTCCCATTGCACCCCATACAGCCAAAGTACCAATTTCCCTATTATGATTATTCAAAATACTTTCACGTTGTATCACTGAAACGCTGGATATAAATGGATAGTAATTAGTTGCGAAAATAAGAATCAATGTAACCAACACGTTATGTTTATTTGGTTGTTCATTAAAAGGGAATTAGACGCTTTGACTGTATGCGGTTCAATCGGACCTACGGAAGTACGCTATACATAATAATCGTATAGGTAGGGACAACATATATATCTAATTTCGTATAAACATACTACGTCCACGTTAATGGCGTAGCCAGGAATTTTTCTTGGAGGGGGTTTCATGGAGAAAATTCTTCTATCCTTCCTTTCGCACGTTGTTTTTTGCACCGAAAAAATTTTTCTTCACAATTTTAAACGCATGGATGATAATAAATTTTTTTATTTGTAAAAAACCAAGTTCCACTATAAATTTAGTAACTTTAAAAATTTGCCCCCATTAAAATCTACTGCTCAGAAAAAATTATCATTAAACTCTACGATTTTCTTTTTTTTTTCTTTTTTTTTTGGCATTTTCTTGTACAGCGATATGAGAAAATGAAGAAGCAAGAATGGAAAGGTTTTTTTTTTTTTGAAACATTACTGGATCTGATATTTGGTGAGGAGGTATGGAAGATTGATGAAATTTTATGACTGAAAATTTCCTCAAAAAGCTGCTTCTTGCTATAACTCTCCTCCAAATGCAGCACATTGTTACATTGCACTACACAATGGCTACACATTAATCATCGATTTAAAACTGCCAAAAAGCAGAGTGGAAAATTATGCGCTGCTGAAGAAGCGATGCCTATCGCAAACAAAAACCATCAACTCCCAAACGAGATAAAAATTTTGAAGGTTCGTCGGTAAAATCGTCCCTACAAAATTGGATGCATCGACGTACGTAAATGTCACCACACGTAGCTCGCTAATTAAAGAGAACGTCACGTCATCGTGTCGCCTACAATTTTCGAAACGATTAATTAACGACTCATACGCCGCGCCGTTGCGTTTCGGTTACTCACCTGTGATAATGTCGATATTCGCATTCACCATATACTGCCAAACGTCGAACATTTTTCTGCTATCGGCTTCAACTTTTAATTTCTCAACTAGAATTCTAACCTGTTCGTTGAATACCACCAAATATTGTTGAAGCATAGCCGGCGAAAATGCCGGATTCAGTAAACGTCTGGTGTTCCTCCATTTCTCTACTGAACATGGTAAAGTGTAAGTACTTGGTTAAGTTTATTTTGCAAAATACGTTCGTTATTTATGCAATTACAACAGATGAAAAGCATTAAGCAGTAAGCTGATACCTAAATGGCAATTAGCTCCGGCGCGAGCCGCGCGTATACTTATTCGTTATTACTTATTAGCATTTGTAGTACGAATAAAGCCGAGTTTTTTTTTCTTTGTTAGCGTTTCCCCTTTGCGTTGTGAATACGCATTACGTGATACCTGTATCTACTACATATAACCAGTGTTGTAGGAACAAACATATGTCGGTTCTTGTTCCTGTTCTCGTTCCTAGAAAGACCCAGTCATTTGATTCTGTTCCTGAGTCGTTCTTATTCTCAATGTTTCATTTGTTCTCGTTCGTTCTTCGTTCTTTCAATTCTTTACAATCTTGTTCTCGTTCAGTTAGTTCTTCGTTCTTCAATCCTTTATGGTCTCGTTCTTGTTCGTTCTTCGTTCTGTTCTCATTCTTCAAACTTCAACTTTTTCTTTTTTCTTTCTTTTTTTTTTTTGATAACGTGTTTACAGTTTATGTTGTTGTTGTAATTAAAAATTAATTAATTGAAGTTGATTAATGAAAAAAAAAAAATGATTTATATGGTTATACGCAGCATTTGTCCGCTTTTAGAAGTTTTTTTTTTCTTTTTCCCCTCATGATATCTATTAATTTCATAACAAATCATGAACTTTCAAAAGAACGAAGAACAACCCAAAATTACATCCGTTCTTGTTTTTGTTCTCGTTCCTCAGCATTTTACATTAGTTGGTTCCCGTTACGTTCTTCGATCTTTCCGTTTGGAAATATTCTGTTCTCGTTCTGTTCTTTGTTCTTCATACCTATCAGTTGTACGTTCTCGTTCTTGGTTCCGTTCCTAGGGAACAATGAAAATTCGCTGTTCTTAGTGTTCTTCGTTCTCGTTCTTGGGTTTGTTCCTACAACCCTGCATACAACATTGCAACGGTAGTTGTTAAGCTTACCTCTAGCGATGACGATTCCATCGCCTATTGAATCTTTTAACAATCCCATAGAGTCGCGATCCACGCTTTTGCTACAAACAGCCTGTTAAAATACGTATAATAAGTACTTGTATATAGTAGGTATAACATACACCTACTTAGAATGCGTATATGCGTATATGCATGCATGTAAACGTACGTCTGGGCAATAATGTTATAACAAACAGTGAGGTACCCTACGTCAGTTACTAAGCCAGGTTAGGTAGCCCTGTATTACCCATACATTTAGGCAGCATACATCTCAGCCAAATGGTAATACGTCATAATCGACTATAAGGATACGAAAATTTGAGTTCTTTAATTTTTTTTTCTACTTTTTATTTATTTTTTAAAACATAGTACGTCTCGACCTAAAATAAAAATAATAATAATTGAGATAGTTATGCTAGTCCATAGGCTTTCTTATGAATTTGGGTGAAAAGCCTTTAACAGAAACATCCCCCAGACGCCAGAGTACTGCAAGAAATTTAGCTATTCTTTGATGCATTCGATGACAATCCAATGAACACTTTGCTCAGTCAACGGAGCTTGTTTATGTCATTGTTTTGTTTTGTTTTGTTTTGTTTTGTTCTGTTTTCTTAGTCGAATTATGCGAAGCACTTTGTTGTTCTTATATTGATATAATACGTCGTTCTCCTCACCGTAACGTATTGAAGCGAGGTGAATCGAAATGAACTGATAATTGATATTATTTTATTTGCTGAATAAATAAATAAATAAAGAAAGAAATAAATTAATTAATTAATAAAATGAATTGAATTGAATCTTTACTATTATCTTTTCTTTTGGCTGTTTTTTTTTTTTTTTTCTAATGCTCCTTTTGTTTTACCTGCCTGTTGTTCACTTGTTTATTTGTTTTGCTTACGTACTTGTTCCTTTCATTTCTTGATTTAATAGTAGTAATCTAGCGTCCACTCGTCCAAAAGAACAGCAGTGATCGTTATTACTCCACGTAATTTTTCAATATTTGGAAAAAATTTACACAAAATATAATTTAATTTTATATTATTACCATTTGGTACATAATACATAGTACGTACCTACTCCTGTAATTGGGTATTATTTTCTTTTTTTTTTTACGCGAAAAATAATAATTATTCCCATTATTTAGCATAAATTACAAGGTTTGATTCTTCTATAGCTTCACTGAAAACATGGTGCCCAATCGAACTTAAAAACTCGAAATATTGACATTAAGACATAAGACTCGCGTATTACATAAATTATTAATAACGCATAAGAACGCGATAAACGTGTGACGCTGCTGTCGTAGGTCTATAGTGTACTTACAAGTATTATGTGGGTTGTGAGTATCGAGCAGAGTGCTTCGTACTTCCTTAATTTCAGAGCCCTTTTGACAACGATAATAAATTATTTTGCTCTCCATAATCTAGATCGGGGCATTGTAAAAAAAGCTGAGTGTGCACTGCGCAGTGTGCAGTGCATCACATGCAGCTAATTATATTTACGTTTATCCATTTAAGTTGATGAAGAGAGAAAAACCAAGCAGCAAAAAGGAAGTAAAGAAATGTACGTTTTTCGTTTACGAGTTTAGAATTGTTGACGCACGTTACTATTCGTTATGGGTACTTAGTTAATAGTTATGTACTATCTTTAGGTCTATATAGGTCTGTACGTCTGTACCCATTAATTAAACGCCCACCGTCTTAATTTCAGACATAGTTACCAACATTTAATTCAGGTAATTAGGCCTTTTTTTTTTTTTTTTTTTTTTTTTTTTTTTGAGAAAGAAAGAGAGGAAAAAACGAAAAAGAGCTCCTTAGTCACGTTCAAAGTTAAGCGTCACGTAGTTCTTTCGATTTACGTATTATTAACAGTGTTCAACTGTTCAACGTTCAGCTCTCGCCTCCAATGCACGAATGTCGTGAATATTTCGAGTCACATTTTCAAATTTTAATTTATCACTCATTTTAGTAGCATTTCGAGCCTAAATAGAGAACAATACCTGTATATCCTCGAGCTTGGTCAAAACTAACATCGGTATAAATGAAAGCCATACCACAATTGGCGATTTGTATTGATGATTAATTTGTAGAAATTTTTTCACTCGACCTAATAAACAAAAAAGTGATTAATAGAGTGATATCTTGAATTTGCTCAAAAACACCGTATACGTTTTATAGTTTCGTATTTAGCGTGCTTCTCAAGTTCTATTACCAGTTTTCTACTTCCTTTGAGGAAGTAAAAGAGAGAAAGAGAGACAGGGGGAGAGAGAGAGGGAGGGAGAGAGAGATAAGGACGTAACCAAGAAAGTTATGTGGGTAAGAACTCCATTGACTTTTTCTCTTATATTAATATCGGCAGCGGATATATTTTATAGATGAATATGGTAAGTATGGCATGAAAAATATGTGATTCACATTTAATGGGAACGCGCATAATTATTATATACTTGCAATATAAATTTGAAATTACAATTTTCAAATAAAAATTAGATTTTATTTTATTATCTAGGTTGTAAACAGATATATTTGACTTAAAGAAAACTACACCTTACTACATAGAAGAAATTACCCTTTCCTCATGCACATATTTTGACTGAGAAGTAAAAATTTATATTTTCAAAAAAAATATTCTCCCTTCTCCCATTCAACCATCCTAGTTACGGTCCTTGAGAGAGAGAGAAGTGGGTTGCAAGTCATTGCGTCGAAAATGCGATGGTTTCTCATTCTCAGACGACTCGAAAATACCGAAATTTTTCTTTTTCATTCGTTTTTCGCTATACTTTTACCTCTTTCCATTGCTTTAATTTGGTTTCATTCTGCAATCAGCATTAAGCTGAATTCATCTACCATAGACACGAAATACGGAATAGGGTATACTCGTGCAAGGCAACTGAGAAATAATTCAGACCGTGCGGCATGCAACCACCAGGATTACTTTGCAATCGATTGATAATGAAAGCGGGATGTGGGCGAATATTGGAAAGATCTTAATGTTAAGGTTTGGTAAACAAATTCCGGATAAGTTCCAATACCTCTATGCCTATTCCAGCCGGTGCGCTGAACGCGCCGACATGAATTAGATGTTTTGTTCATTAAGCCCGTTTCGGGTTATAGGTAGGTTTAGGTACCTACTAGGTAGCTGCTAGGTAGTAGCTAGGTACGTATACATACTGTATGAAGTGTATGGGGTACATTAACCATGTACCTAACACGTAAGTACAGTATACGTACTAGAGGTACACTTCTCGGACTCGTTATAGTGAAAGAAGTGCTAGTGCGTCGGGCTGGGACACGTGATTGAATAATATTCCAATTTGGTTCGATTAATACAGCGATTAGTGCTGGTCTGCTGTAGGTATACGATAAGTATAAACGCGTAAATGTATTATCGATTTTGAAACACGCGAGCAGGGCGGTGCCTACTTACCCTTCGTGTTGCCGAATACCATATGAATGTTTCCAATCAACGGAAGCGTAGGAGGCGATGGAAAGGCTTGTAACATTTTATAAAATCGTCGATTTCTCCATTTACGCGCGTAAAAATAGATGGCAACCGATAAGGCGACTCCTAATAACGCTATAAACGCGTTCATTTTCTTTTGATCGATATACTATCTCAACTAGAGAGGTATACTGCCGCAGCACTGGCCTCACTTGGTAGCTGTAACAGGTAGGTAGCTAGGTACATATAAACAGATGACATATAACACATAGGCACAAGAAATTACAATAAAAGTTTCATCTCTTAAAAATACCGAACGTAATTAGCTAATCACACATACGTATTATAATATGTACATACCTATAGATGTGACTGCCAGCTAATATGTACATGGCTAAAGCTATACAACGTAAGAGACGATGTACATCTACATACGTGTACGAATATATACGACTATCGACTATATACGCGTAGTGTAAGTACCAACTACATATAAATAATGTAATTTTGCGACGCACGCGACGCGACGCGTCGTTAACGATTAAATGAGAGAAAAAAAAGAAGAAGAAAAAAACGCCGACTCGGGATAAATTTTTTATTCGATTTA
Organism: Phenacoccus solenopsis; assembly: GCA_009761765.1. Classification (NCBI taxonomy): domain Eukaryota; kingdom Metazoa; phylum Arthropoda; class Insecta; order Hemiptera; family Pseudococcidae; genus Phenacoccus; species Phenacoccus solenopsis. The sequence goes on from CM019753.1 coordinate 51,476,244, forward strand.
ATTTCCATAAACGAGCGTAAACTTCGCACGCCGTTAACGTGCGTTTTCGCTCGCACCCGCCGACCGCGCCATAAATCAAATTACAAACATTTAACCAATTACCATTTAGGCAGCTGGCTGCGAGCTCTACGTTACGTAGCTACTACGAGTAAAACTATACCACTATACGTAGTACAATATATTTACCTACTCGTAGTAAGAGATAGAAGGCAAAGGTACTCGTACTTGCACCACGTACAATATATCGAAAGATGCGAAGCGACGGGAAGCGTCGCGACGCCCTCGTTCGTTTAAATCTTAATATCATCGATCTCGTCTCGTTTAGTTTAGTTTAGTTTAGCTTCCTTTCGTTCCGTTTCGCTGTACAAAACTTACTCGTTTAAGTCGTTGTCGTTTCGGCTTTCACGTGAAAAATTACAATATCATTGCGCGAATTAATCTTCACGACGACGACATACTATTTCACCATGCGCGTAAGCTCATATACGCACTCGTACGAATATAAACTATGGGTAAGATCGACAGAATTCGCCGAGTTGAAAGCAGGTTATATCGTAAAAAGCAACGAATAATTAGCCTAGCTAGGCCGAAAGAACTAGCATGATGATTTCATGGGCTTTGCTTGAATAGAGAGCTGAAGTGCAGCTTATTTTTCATCATTTTTATGCAGAAAAATTATGAAATCGATTTGCCAAACCAAAACTGCTGCATTCAAAATTACAACACCTCAGAGTTCGAAACTTTGGTGAAAATTCATCCGGAAAAATTGATAGTTAAAATGAACTCATTTGATAGTGGTTTTCATTTTAAATCTGAGTACACTTAAGAAGACGTATGGCGTTGGCGAATGCTAAGGAATTTGTTGCTAGGCACTTAAAAATACACACACGTCTCTTATAGTTTTCCATACTCCTTTCAAAGCCAAAAAATCACGTAAAAGTACATTTGAAAAAAACTGAATTAATTACAAAGAAGGTGACTGAAAAAACTTTTCCATCTTAAGAATTCAGTAATACATAATATGTACTTACATAATTATTTGTTTTGCACACTATAACCATTGTTAATAGAGATACCACACTACATTGGGCCGAATTTAGTTTTTTTTTCTTCTTCCACAAATGTGAGTTAGGCTGGTCATAATGAGAACTTCCAAAATGAATTCAAAAAAGTAAATAAATAAAATGGAAAAAAAACGAATTTTTGGGCAATTAAACATTTTTTTTTACTTTTCAAAGCCATATTTTGTCGTCCAATGATTGAAAAAATTAGTTACAATTCGATTCAAATTTTATTCGTTATTTTCAAAGATAAAAGATAAATGGGTAATTTATCGGTCGTGTACACGTACAGGCTTAATTTGAACTTTTTCTAGCTCAAAGGAAAAAATATTATGCTCAATTTTTATTCCACAGTGATTCCTTAGGTCTTAGCATACGAAGTGATTTTAAAGCAAGAATACGATTGTGCCAAATTCCATCTTAGACATGATATCATGATGAACTCGTTTTTGAGAAAGGACAAGCACCATAAATGAGAGCTTCAATATTTATTTATTTATACATATTTGAGTACCCCTACACAGCCTTTATAGACCAATCACAAGGGGGCGCTTTACCGGTACTGTTCAAGTAGATTGACAAAAAATAGCGTAACCTAAACTAAAATTAGTTCCCAGTTCCTCCACCTCAGCGCCTGCAACACCCCTAGCTCGACGGCATCTCTCCTTATTCCAAAAATATCAATATCTTTATTATCAATAATTTTATTCGTTAGAATTATTATAATGCGATCCACGAAACTAGACCCTCCTGATGAGCACTTTGTTGCCATATTTATTAATAATAATTTTGGAGATAAAAGTATGATAGCCATATGTTTTTTGGTTGAAAAAAATGTAATTATCTAAGAAATGCGAAATCGTTCTCTTTTTTAGCCAACACATGATTATTAAAATGAATGATGAGCGAACCTGTGATGCGAATGACAATTCGATTTCATAAAATAGCTGGTTAATTTGAGGAGATTTGGTAACATCTTTTATATGAACGCAAAAATTTTATTTTTTGTGTATACACATAAGGGTCTAGTTTCGTGGACCGCACTATATACTGTTAAACAGCGGAGAGGCCAAATTTTTTAATTTTTTAAAATTTTTACGCGCGTACTGCGTACGCATTTATGCTAGATATGATTCAGAGAAGAAAATTAAAGGCACCGCCGCTCTCATCCGATTCATGGAAAACTCAGAGAAATTATTTTTTTATAAAATTATTACGCATATAAATTACTAAAAAAAAAAAGAAAAGAGGGATAAGGAAAATATCACATTCTAGGAAAAAGACTTAATTTGCGGCGTAAATCCTAGACACTAAAATGACAGCTTATATCATCTTTTCAACGGCATTTAAAGGTATTGGTATTCCGTAGGCACATAAATATACGTATTTATTCTTATTTGGGGTCAAAAATTCCATTAAATGTTATTATTGATGTAAAATCATATTCTTAGGCGTTTTTTCACGATTCTAAGCAGATTTGATACCCCAACGTATTTCTATTTAGGATGAAAATTTTTATTAAACTAACTATTTTCAACGTACTTCATATAATTGATTTATTTACGTTAAATGTCACTAATAATGACAAAAAAAGTACTTTAACGTTTTTCGACTTTTAAAAAATGCTGGATATTTCGTTGGTGGCAGTTAAAAAAGAACCTATCAAATGAGTTCATTTTCAGCTATCAGTCTATTCGAATGAATATTTATGAAAACTTTCGAGCTTTAAACTGCTGTAATTTTCGAAAGCATCAGCCGACCGCCAGCTTTCAAGATCAGTCTAGTCAAACTCACTATGCTGTCTGTTAAGCTGAGCTGATAAAAGGCAAAAATAAAAACAATAAAAAATGAAAAAATAAAAATAAATAAGCAACAAATAAAACAATAATGAAACAACTCATGCGACATGAAGATAAAAATTATATGCATGTAAATCGATAATTACTTATAAAGTTATAAATAAGAGTAGTAGACGAATGCACGAATTTGTACTTACCAGAAATACGAAGACGTTCAGCAAAAAAAAAAAAAAAAAAAAAGTAATAATAATAATAATAATAATAATGAATAATCGATGAAAAAAAAAATGATAAGTGATCAAATATAATTATGTAAACGAATAAATTAGCGTAGTGTACGATTATTTGTTTTGTTATAGGTTGACGCGACGTGCATAATTATGGGCAGAATGGTCGGGTGACGGCGGTATTTATGTTTTACATAGGCTACCTATACTACCTGCATCTGTATCTACACCTACACCTAAGGAACGTCCTAAGTAGGTACATACGTTAGTGGTCGTACATTTACGCTCGTAAGTCGTAAATCTAGTTAACGTTGAATATCTTGTGCGCCCTGTCGCAATGTCATTGTCATGCTTACCGATGAAATGTGCGTATACTCGCGTCTTGCGTACAATCACGCATTTTTCCGAATCGTAAATCATTGAAAGTTACACATACGTCACAAATATAAGCGAGCGAATGATGTTACCGATTGTATTGTGCATAACGTGGAATCACTATACACACCATCAACTATATCACTCATTACATGGGCGCGCAAAGCGTAAAATTTTTTCAAATGTACGTATAATATGTAGTATGTAGATGTACGTTTTCGTCACTTCGTAAGCGAATATACAAATACGCCGTATAGGTATCGCGCGTACGTATTTGTATTATCGTAATATGAATATTGAATATACCAACTACATACGTATTATATACATACGAATATTATAGCTGCACGATTGATTTCCTCTCGGTACAAGATAGGTAATTTAAAATTGTTTATTCCGTGAGCGCATCGTGATAATTCGAACAGGAAAACTTATTACAGGTACTTAGCTACTTATACAAAAAAACCCGAGTTCAATGGCAGAGCGCATGATTTCGTGTAAAAGAACCTATACCTAAGCATGGTGAATGCAAGTACTGTCGTATACAGTGTAAGCAAAATGTACATTACAATGGGTATATTGAGTCGATGCGGTTGCTTCAATGAGGAATGACAAATTTGCGCTCCACGTACAACGATTACTAGTACCAACACAAAAATTCTTCCATTTTCCGACCAAGTGCATCAAATATAGCGGACTGGTCGTCGAGTATACAAACAAATCTAATCAAAACCTCTATATAACCACCTTCACCGACCGTTTGCAAAGACAATGCACGTATTACGTGTACACCTATTGTACAAACAGAAATTTCCATCAGGGCTCATTTTATGATATATATTTTCGACTATGACTACCCATACGTAAAAACTGTACCTACGACTGTCTTGCCCGGTATATGTATTTAGTACGATACGTTTCACACTCGCATTAAAATAGGTACCTAAATGAAACTCAAGCGATTAATACTCAATGTTACTCAATGATGATAGCAGGTATGTGTTTGAAATGCTTGTCACGAATTAAGAAGTAGATAAGGTACGATAGTGATTTGCCAAGAAGGGAGGAGGAGAGGAATACAGAACGGACCAAACTGATCTACGGAATCATAATTTTTATCCAAGATCTTGAGATTTGATTTCACATCTTTATTTGGCACTTCTCGCGTTGCGCCGGCCTTCTTGTCATCTTAAACGAAAAGAAAATTTCTACTGTCTGTACAACTCACGTACACGTAAGCAAATATGCAATGATGAACAAAATCCGAAGGAAAAGATCTCAGAACTTTAATTCGCCCATTTTTTTTCAGTATTGGCGTTATGCACTACCCAAGTGAGTAAATATACGCCGCAGAAGAGGCTTTTTTCATCTGTTCCGAAAAACCTATGAACTATGAAACAATTTGATTCACATCGCATGATTTCTCGTCCTTCCTCCAATAGAGAAACTCTATTTTCAAATCAGTTAACTTATACTATGAGAGGTCGAAAAACGCTACCAAAGTTTAGCTGCGCACTTCCTGCTCCGCTCGCCTTCCACCTAGCGAGCTCAAAATTTTTTTCGGAGGTCTCCCACTCAAAGTAAACCGCCTCGCCAAATTTGATTAAAATCTTAGTTTTTTTTTGTTTTTTTTTCGATCATCCTAATATATATATAATATAGGTTCCTTGAAGCTAAGTAGACCGAATCTGAACATTCGTTCAAACAATGTCTAGGTGCTAATTACTCAGTTTCTCAATGATGCCAGAGTACGGTTGTCTGCGAAAACAATTCCAAAGATATTATACCAAATGCAATCTGATGTGAAATCAATTAGAAAACTGCTTCCAAAAACATAATTTCGCGCTGAATATAACTAAAACTAACTCGTATTATACATTTCGAGCCTACATCCACAAAATTCGCCATTAACAGTTCTTCAGAATACCTAACATCAGTAGATCAGACCAAGTTCATGAGCCTTTACATCAATAGCTATCTAAAATGGGACACTCATGCTGACGTTCTTCAGAGTAATTTAGCATCATCAAATTACTTGATGTCCCATCTACGCGATAAAGGTGATATGCAAACTCTTGAATGCGCATACCATGGCCTTTTCGTATCAATATCGTGTAAAGCCGCGAGTGTGGCACTGCGAGATTTTTGTGTTCATATTACCTTTGAATCGTTGTAATTACATATTTTTTAACGAGAAGAATAAAGAAACACGATAACGAGGGTTTTCGAAGTTATTTATTATAATTTATGAGCCGTATATTCAATTGTTCATTCTGCCAAAAAGAATCCTAAGAGCATTGCTACGCTGAATCCCTCCACGAGAGAGTTCTGAGCGAACAATTCAAAAACGAAAGTTTATTAACCCTTTCTTCTGTCGGAGCTAGCGCCCCAAGCGCCTCTAAATGTTACTCTCTTACTTTTAGGCTTGCAATCTGCAATTTTTAGCCAGATTTAGTTGGCATTGTTTAGTACTCGCATATGATCGTGTTGCGCAAATAAATACATATAGGAGTAAAATAGTTATTAGAATTAATTCAGTATGACTGTAGGTTTGAAGAATATAATTCTTACAATAAATATATTTGTTCTTTTGGGGTGGTGCGAGCATTTCGCGTCACTCAGGACTAAGCTGGTGCGATTCTTCGCTATCAGTTCTCCTTGTGGTGCGAACTGTCGCGTCACGCTGGTGTGATTCTTCGCTATCGGTTCTTCTTGTGGTGCGAGCAGTCGCGTCACACCGGTGCGTAACAACGCGTTAACCATTGTTCTATACACTGGTGGTAACTTTGAGCTTAACTGAGGTATTATGATAATATCAGTTTGGTTCGGAAATTGAAGACTTCCGACACTTCTTTATACGTAATTATAATGTTTAATGTATTGTATAATGTGGTGGAAACTGTAAAATCATTAACATTAGGCCACCATTACAATATTAGAGAAGCAAAGGAGATTAATACGCACTTCAGAATAAATATCGATTATATACTGTGAGTAATATGTTCTATAGTAAGTAGCTTACCCAAGATTGTCACAGGCATATTTTAAGAAAAATAAACCGTAATTCGTTAACATATATAATGTTGATGTTTAAGCAACTTTGTAGAAGCTCTGCGGAGTAAATTGCAAATGAATCATATCACATCATTTCATTAAAGCGAGACGTCGCGTTGCGCAATTCGTCGATTGCCGTATTGACGCACCTTGCCGTAGAATATCGCGTACTGTTTTATTCGGCCCTTATCTTTATCGTTTATCATTATAGACTCGCTAAGCTATGTAGCTAGTATTAGATACCTGAGTGTACATACATATGTATGGCTGCAGCTTTGAAGGACGAGGCCGAATCAGCGACCGTTCAAGGCATATAGATGCAATGACTAATGCGACAGGATAACGAGTAATAATTTTTGGTACGACTAGCGGCTCGGCAAGTTGGCAACTTCCAGTCCAACCAGTTCTGTTTCAACGTATCGTAAGCCTAACTATCCTAACGTATAACATATTGCACCGCCTTGCGAAGGAAGGAGCTCGACCGAAGGAAGGAAAAAACCAATCGCCGCCAACGCTAACACGAATACGCGATGGTAACTTGTGCTGAGGGACGCGAAGAAAAGTACGTCGACGATGCGAAGTAGTGCGGCGCAACGCGAACAAAATCTAAACGAAACTTTTAAAAGAGAGCGCGCGCTAATTCCTCATGTCGTCACGAAGCGAAATTAAACGCTAAATTCAAAAGTTAATCGCATTCGCGCGCAATAATTCGAAAAATATTTTTAAAATTTATTTTCCATTCGAATACGTCCGACTTATTTCCTTTTCAATCGATCACGCTTTGCGCTCCCATTCGAATTCCCTTAAAGCTATGTACAACATGTATATGAGAGTACTTCGTAGTTATGGGAGATTTTTTTCTTTCTCTCTTTCTTTCTTTCTTTCTTTCTTTCTTTCTTTTTTTTTTTTTGCTTTCTTTCGCATCCGTTAATATCGTACAATTGGAAGTGGAAGAGTGCACGAAGCGGCAGCATAACTCGACGCAAAAGAATCGTTTGAGCGTGCCATATTAATAACTAATTTAAAGTAGGTAAGCGCCTATACTTTTCAAATTTTTTATTTTCATTCATTCATTTTCCATTCGAAGTTTTTTTCTCTCTTCTTTTCTCTTCTCTTCTCTTCTGTTGCTAGCGTATTTGTCAATACGGTCGAGTTGAACGTAATCCGCTTAAACGGGTCCGCCTCGCAAGAAATAATGATAATAATGATAATAATAATAATAATAATAATACACGTATATGTATATATATATATATGATATGATTTATAGGAATATTGATATACCTACTACAAGTATGTTGTGAACTGAAAACTTCGTTAACAAAAACAATTCTCGATAGGATTAGACTTAGGGCAGAGGGTGATATATTGCTCGTAAATGTGCTATCTTGTTTGTACGTTTTTTCTATTCTTTTTTTACTTCCTTTTTTTTTCGATACTTTCATTTTTGATCAACAAATTATATTTTCAAAGTTCACAACAATCGAATGTACCAAAAAGGCGTAAACTTCCTTTCATGCTTTCATCGTTAGCACGCGGTTAAAGAGATTGTCATTTTTCAGATCTCGTACTGGCTTAGAAATCAGATAAATTGAAAAGTCGTCGTCATCGTAACGCTGACTTGGCTAAAATGATCCTTTGTAATTTGTTGGGTCTATTTTTTTTGAAACTCTCGAAATTCTTATCATATGAGTACGAACATTTATGACGCGCCGCGCCGTATTGCGTAACACAATCGCATTAGGTACGTACGTATATTCTTTACAAGGACTCTTTGCGACTTTCAACTAGCAGGTAATTGTTACTTATTTGTTCGTATAGTACGAGCATATACAGGACAGGGAGAAGGAAAACAGGGTACCAGATTTTTATTACGGCGCGGATGCTACAGCGTCCGTTCCTATAATGCTTTGGACGTTTCGACATTTGGGGCTCAGTTTGGAAAAACTTTCGTCATCGACAAAATGAAATTAGGCATGGCGCAGGAAAAATAGCAAAATAAACCAAGCGACGCGATGATAGGTATTGTCCAAGCAGGTTAACTAGGTTAATTATATACGTAGTATATGGATTTATGTACGCGTCATTTCGGCGCTATTTATTTAATTTTTTGGCTGAATGCGATACTCAGTACGTACACATATGTATTTAATAAGAAAATATCAAAAGGGCAAACCCACGAATTGAGTTATTAAATCCTAATTATATGGTCATCTTTGTCGCGTGCCACGCGTAAGCGCATTCAGCGTATAAATAACGCATTAATATGTTGGTTATTCGTTGCTAGTACGCAAGAAATGCCATACGATACTTTTAATTGCATAGCTCTGCTATACCTGTAGAAGCCATCAACAGCGACGGATTTACGCACGGACTGCCTAGACTGCAGACGAACGCTGCAAAGCTATGGAAATAAATAATTTCTTAGACAGTGTTTGTCTCATTTTTTTCATTTTCCATCTTTTTGTTGGTTTCAAATATTTTTTGAAATATAATTTTATTATTTTCATCGTTTGAAAATCAATTTAGACGAGGGAAATATAGTCTCCCAATAAAGGATGCGACATGCTTTAGCGGCCATAGCATTTTTTAGTTAATGTAACCTTTCCTCGCCGACTGTCGAAATCTCGGTGCAACATTCCACTTGTAAAATCCGTCACAATAAAGAGAGTCTAGTTACCTAATTTCAGGAGTTGAAATAGTATGTCCAACCGAATCACAGCTAAATATTTATACGTTGGTTTTTGGCATTTTTCCGACAATGGAACCTCTCTCCTCACCTCCATCGACTGTGTTTCGTGGCCTTTCTTCATTGTAGGGTGTTTTCTTGTGAAAATATTCTGTTTCCCTTCGCTTTGTACTACTACTGTTTTATTCTTGGTTATTGTAATTTTCATGATTTTCATGATTTTACCCAGTTTTCGAAATCTGAAAACCGTCTAACTCGTCTCCATATTGACTTTGGCAGTTGAGGTTCCGAGGTAATGCGCTTTCCATTAAACTCGTTTCATCGTCACGGATTGGAAGGTTTACGAGATCTTCTGCAGGAGGTTTCCTAATTCATCTTAAATGGATTAAATTTCATTCACGATGACGAAGTACGCGTACGTGGACTGGTGTAAATGACTACCTACATAACATGTATAATGAACTAGATGATGGCTTCACTCAGGTCTGTGAACGATATAAGAAGCTTTCGAAATTATTAAAAAAAGCATCTTCTTGAAAGACATGATGAGTAACTTTGTTGAATGTATGCTCAACTTATCGCGAACGGGTGAGAGTTGAAACTGGTTATCAACAGTGCGTAGGGAGGGGGAGGAG